>JAUIMM010000736.1:5000-605000 GCA_031769625.1 Taudactylus pleione | reverse complement strand
TGGGAAGCATTTTCTCACAAATGGCACCATACAGCAATCTACTATTTTTTCTTGGAAGAAGGTCTTATCCATGATGCCTAAAGAGATGAGAAATTGTCAGTAACAAGCATACACTGTACAGGACTGTAAATCATTTTTAAAACAAGCATTACTGTACTGCACCTTCAAAAATATAGATCGGTCCTGCACCCCAACAAGATATACCTCCCCATACATGGACTTTTAACGGATGCTTCAGACGTGGTTTAAGTGAGAGATGTGCACGGTGTCGGAAGGACAGTCTTGAGAACCTCTCGAGAGAAACCGAAGTTTCATCTGTGAAAATGACGTCATTAAAATTCTCTCCACTCTCTATCCACCGTCGTGCTTGTTCAACTCTCTTTACTTTATTAACATCCCTTATCATGGGATTTATCCTGTGAAATAAAAACAAGTTTTAGTTTACTGTCATGTAAAATCAGTGCATTATTAATATACAGTATATATATTTTACAGTATGTACAGTACCTTGTAGGGCCAAAAGTCCATCCCAGTTATTTATGCATCCGTTTGATGCTGGAACAGGAGATGTCCAGGTCACATTCTGCTTTGAGAATACGTTTGATTTGTAAAGCTGTACGCTCATCATCCTCACAAGTCAATTTGTGCACAATCTTTTTGACGCTCCTACGGTAGAACACATACAGAGCATATAGCAATTATTGGACAGTTAGTGTTGAAATTGGAACACAATACAGTACCAATCTAGCAACATACAGTATACTGTAATAAAAAAAGGTTTATGTAAAGTACCTACCATGTGCATTTAGAAGGAAATCTATATCTGGTCCGCGTTCTCTCAAATGCATGATAGCGCACAGTCTGTAAACTAACAAGAACACCACACTCTTTCAGCCAGGCATGAATCTGTCGTGTTGTTTTGTGTTCTTTTTTCATGCTTGCAATTATCTTGCTGATGGCTTTGCTGATTTTTGCCATGTTTGACGACAAAATCTGTGTAAAGAACAAGAGAAATACGTTACAGTACTGTTGCTGAGTATACAGACTGAGTACAGTATACAGTATATACAGTAATGTAATGTTCAGTATCTTAAACACAGGGGTTATTACATTCTTACTGTACATCAGCCATAACATGTACAGTATAACCAGCTAGTAAATTTCATTTTGCAGGCTGTGTTTAATAAATGATAGTTTTGAGCTAATTTGTGATATATATTTCCCAATTTAATCTCACATAAAGCTTTCATACAGTATGCCCCTAAATACGCAAATAAGCATCTACAGTACTGTATGAAGGAGACAAACAGGACAATAAACACAGCAATATTGCGACTGAAACAAAAATGGTCGCCGAGCAAAACAAAACGGTACCGTATATGCATTGAAAAGTCGCTGTGCAAATCAGCGTCTAACACAGCAAACTGCAAAATGACCGTGAACCTAGCAAGCTCCCATACTTACAGTACCAGCGGGTTGATACTGTAGGAAACAGCTGTAGAAGCTCACGGTACAGCAACAAAGGTGACTCGGAAGTCAGGCAGAGTTGCCGAGGTACATAAGATCACGGTAATGAGCAGCAACAACAGCGACTTAGAAGTCAGGCAGCTTTGCAGGTAGTAGTACAGTATCTCAAGGGTTCGTACTGTTGATACGTGCCGATGAGACAATCCGAGCAGCAAGTCCGTACAGTTAAGTAGCAGATTCACAGTGTGGATAGCTAGTGCGGTCTGAGACGCTCTTTTATGCTACCAGATACAAAAGAATTCCTTCCCGCAGAAGAGAGAGGGAGGGGGAGAGAGAGGGGGATAGGGAAGGAGAGAAAGAAAGAGGGAGAGAGACAGAGAGAGAGAATGAAAAGAGATAGAGAGAACAATGCACTGTACTTACGCAAACTGTCGCTGGGGCTGGGTGGGGGTACGGTCTCTGGTGATGCTGTTGAAAAAAATGACAGTACAGTATGTTACAGAAAAGAGAGAAGACGTTGGAGATGTTTTAAGAGAGAGAGAGAGAGAAACACAGGGAGACAGGGAGAGGGAGGGTTAGAGGAAGAGAGAAAGACAGAGAGAGAGAGAGAGAGAGAGAGAGAGAGACTGACAAGGTTAAAAAAGGAGAGCGATACAGTGCTGTACAAAACAATGTGGTGTACTTTACTTATGCGGCATGGAGACGCGAGTCGGTGGGGGTGGTGGTGGTGGTGTTGCCACCATTGTTGGCGGTGGAATGACTGTGGACAAAGAACAGTTTCCATCAAAACCATTTGGAAACACATAAACTGTGTAATGGTGCGTACACACTACACGATATGCTCCCTGAGTCGTCCACTTTATCGCCTAGTGTGTACGCACCATAAATCTTGAACAGAGCCTCTATAACAACAAAAAACAAACACAGACAGAGGGAGAAAAAGAGAGAGGGAGGGGGAGAGAGAGGGGGAGAGGGAAGGAGAGAAAGAAAGAGGGAGAGAGACAGAGAGAGAGAATGAAAAGAGATAGAGAGAACAATGCACTGTACTTACGCAAACTGTCGCTGGGGCTGGGTGGGGGTACGGTCTCTGGTGATGCTGTTGAAAAAAATGACAGTACAGTATGTTACAGAAAAGAGAGAAGACGTTGGAGATGTTTTAAGAGAGAGAGAGAGAGAGAGAGAAACACAGGGAGACAGGGAGAGAGAGAAAGAGAGAGAGATAGGGGGAGAGGGCGAGAGAGAAAGACAGGGAGAGAGAAAGAGAGAGATAGAAAGAGAGAGAAAGAGAGAGAGAGAGAGAGAGAGAGAGGGGGTGGGAGGGAAGGAGAGAGAGAAAGAGGGAGAGGGGGAGAGGGCGAGAGCGAATGACAGAGGGAGAGAGAGAGAGGGGGGAGAGGGAAGGACAGAAAGAAAGAGGGAGAGTGAGAGAGAGAGAGAAAAACAAAGAAAGGTTTACTGGATTCGCTGCTCTCCAGCTCCACAATCACTATATGGAGGTGTTCTGCATAAAAAAAATAATAATACACTATTGTACAGTACTCAGTGGGAAAGTAGAGGGCAAACATACTCAACTGTAACATTACTACTGTATACAGTATACTGTACTGTATTACAGTACAGTATTAATACAAAATGTCCTACAGTATAAAACTGTATACAGTACTTACTTGGCTGGGGAGGTGAGTCTGGGTCTTCCTCTTGCCCTGGGGAGGGCTGAGGCACTTCAATGTCTTCAACTAAAATACACAAGGACAGAAACAATTATTGTGTAAGGAGAAGACGTTGGAGATGTTTTAACAGAGAGAGAAACAGAGGGAGACAGGGAGAGAGAGATAGAGAGATAGAGAAAAAGAAAGAGAGAAAAAGGGAAAGAGAGCGAAAAAGAGAGAGAGAGGAAAATGAAAGAGAGAGAAAGATAAAGAGAAAGAAAGAGGGAGAGGGAGGTGTACTTTACTTACAGGGCAGGGGGCTTCCTGCAGCCTCCTCATCAATGACGAGTCTGTCTGTGTATACAGTATAAGAAAAAAATATATTATACAGTACAAAAAATCAAAAAGGTAGTAGCATGACACTATTGTGTCCATACTGTAACTGTTGTAATCATTACCACTGTCATTTGAGGAGGCTGGAGAAGATGCTGGCAGTGATGGTGGTGGCGGCGGTGGTGGCGGCGGTGGTGGCGCTGCCGTGGCAGGGGGGGCTGCTGGCCCTGTGGGGAAAAAAACATGTCATTAAGGAGCATTTGAAAACAAGAGTTCAGACCTCTATTCCAAATTGGAGAGGGATTACGGTACAGTACTATAGATGGCCTCAGTAGTGTGTACTGTACTTACTCTGAAAATTCAGCCAACTGGGCCCGGCTGCTGGCAGTGATGGGGGTGGTGGCAGTGATGGTGGTGGTGGCGGCGGTGGTGGTGGTGGTGGTGGCGGTGGTGGCGCTGCCAGGGCAGGGGGGGCTGCTCGCCCTGTGGGGAAAAATACATGTCGTCATTAAGGTAGATGGCCTTAGGGAATTAGCTATTGATTAAAATACAAACCGTTACAGTATACTGTAGTACATAAACTACTGTAGTCTGTGAAGCTGGCATTGGGGCCAAAATAAAACAGTATGGTACTGTACTGTACTGCATATAAAAAAAAAAACATACAGTCCAGTAAAGTACTGTATGACCAAGTGGTGCAACGTTAAACATGGCTATGTGGGTGGCATTGTCGCCACCCCACGAGCTTTACAAGATGGCACATGCGCATGACACTGGAGCCCGAACCCAGCTGAGGACCCCGCTGAGGACTTTGCGAGACCTCGCCGGAGGGGTAAGTACTGTATTAATAAATACAGTACCGGTGGAATTTTCGTTTGTATCACAGTGATACCAAATGAAAATTCGCCCTGGTATTTCCCTTCTTTTGTACTTTACTGGAAATGGGGCACAGAGTGAGTAGTGATAAGATACCAGCCAATCAGCTCCCAAATATCATTTTTCAAGCACAGCCTGTGAGATGACAGTTGGGAGCTGATTGGAGACCCCTGAATCTGTCCATGACGTACAGTAATAATGTCAGACTTAAAGGGGGCAGGCCCAGCACAGAAAAATAGTGTGTACAGTACTGTACGTTAACAGATTTGGTCGACAGACATTAGAATGGTGGATCAATCAACTTGCCTTTTGTTACTAATTTATTAATCAAACAAGCCATGTCGACCAATAGTGTGTAACCCTTTAGTCCATGTACAGTACTGTAGATTTAATCAGCCTGTCGATCAAATGTCTGCCAGTCATGTCAGTATGTGTTAACAACTGTCAGTTATCAAAAGATACTGTACTATCCAAAACCCTACAGTGCAGTGTACAGTAATGTAGAGTATGTCAGAGTCGTGCATTGTACTGTATTCGTTATTGTACAGTATACTGTAATTCATGTGATTATACAGCAATACTGTACTTACTTCGCCTTATACGCCTCCGGATACGGTGTAGGTGAGGCCTATCCCTCCACAGCAGGTCACTCACCTGCGCTGCAGTGAGCGAACGTTGCGGCGCAGGCCGTATAGCCTGTGGATCTCACGGCTTGCACTTCTGTAGGCGAGCTCTTTGTCTTGGTTAGTGGCGAACGCTTGGTCCCGCCACTTAACCAACACAAAGAGCTCGCCGGACGAGTAGCGTCTTGCCCTCATAGAAGCCATTTTGACTAGCCAGTGACGCACGTCATTCTTCACACGATGCACGACGCACGGCGTCCTCCTACTATGGGACTGGAGTAATACAGCCAACTGCGCATGCTCAGTGATAGCATAGCGCTACATGGCGTATGGCTTGGCGCCACAGATCCCATTGTACCCCCTCCATTTCTAATCCATCACAGATGGCTGACAGCCACCGTAGCACCAACCGTGTAATACAGTGAGCTCTCTCTCTCCTACAGATCCCACTACTACCGTACTTAGTGTGCAAGGTTGGAGCAGCATCACCAATGTCATCAGTTTGGGATGCAACGCTATTTTGCGCATCAAGCGCACAGTCAGCTTTGAACACAGAGCACTCTCTCACAGACGGAAAGCACTCTCAGACACAGTCCAAGGGACGTAGCCATAGTGCGCGAGGCTGAGACCGCATGTTTGCGTTTTGCGGTTTCTGGGCGCACAGTTTGTGATGCAGAGGCCTGTCTCACATTCTAGACAGTAGTTTCACTAACAGTTCCTGCAGTTATGAAATCACTATTCTGTGGTGCTAAATTGTAAGGCACCGTCACTTTTGAATATTCAGTACAGGCACATTCATAGCGGCACACTAGTTGTCCTAGCAGATGGGGGATGGTGTCTTTTGGCAATGGTGACAATTCGTAGCATTTTTCAGGACACTAGGGCAGAGCTGACTGCTTACAGTAAATGGATTAACAAAGCTTCCTTTATTATGGTAATGTGAGGCTCTTGGCTTGCTTTGGAGGAAGGGACCTGATGCACTGTGTATGACTCTGGGCCCACTGGGCATGCGCCAGAAATCCCATCGCAACCCTCCTACTGGGCATGCGCCCGCCAGAGATGGAAATGCAACAGAATACAATACTGTACCGACTGCAGTAATACAGCCAACTGCGCATGCTCAGTGATAGCATAGCGCTACATGGCGTATGGCTTGGCGCCACAGATCCCATTGTAACCCCCTCCATTTCTAATCCATCGCAGCCACCGTAGCGCCAACTGTGTAATACAGAGAGCTCTCTCTCCTACAGATCCCACTACTACCGTACTTAGTGTGCAAGGTTGGAGCAGCATCACCAATGTCATCAGTTTGGGATGCAACGCTATTTTGCGCATCAAACGCACAGTCAGCTTTGAACACAGAGCGCTCTCTCACAGACAGAAAGCACTCTCAGACACAGTCCAAGGGACGTAGCCATAGTGCGCGAGGCTGAGACCGCATATGCGTTGTCGCATGTTTGCGTTTTGCGGTTTCTGGGCGCACAGTTTGTGATGCAGAGGCCTGTCTCACATTCTAGACAGTAGTTTCACTAACAGTTCCTGCAGTTATGAAATCACTATTCTGTGGTGCTAAATTGTAGGGCACCGTCACTTTTGAATATTCAGTACAGGCACATTCATAGCGGCACACTAGTTGTCCTAGCAGACGGGGGATGGTGTCTTTTGGCAATGGTGACAATTCGTAGCATTTTTCAGGACACTAGGGCAGAGCTGACTGCTTACAGTAAATGGATTAACAAAGCTTCCTTTATTATGGTAATGTGAGGCTCTTGGCTTGCTTTGGGGGAAGGTACCTGATGCACTGTGTATGACTCTGGGCCCACTGGGCATGCACCAGAAATCCCATCGCAACCCTCCTACTGGGCATGCACCCGCCAGAGATGGAAATGCAACAGAATACAATACTGTACCGACTGCAGTAATACAGCCAACTGCACATGCTCAGTGATAGCATAGCGCTACATGGCGTATGGCTTGGCGCCACAGATCCCATTGTAACCCCCTCCATTTCTAATCCCTCGCAGCCACCGTAGCGCCAACCGTGTAATACAGAGAGCTCTCTCTCCTACAGATCCCACTACTACCGTACTTAGTGTGCAAGGTTGGAGCAGCATCACCAATGTCATCAGTTTGGGATGCAACGCTATTTTGCGCATCAAACGCACAGTTAGCTTTGAACACAGAGCGCTCTCTCACAGACGGAAAGCACTCTCAGACACAGTCCAAGGGACGTAGCCATAGTGCGCGAGGCTGAGACCGCATATGCGTTGTCGCATGTTTGCGTTTTGCGGTTTCTGGGCGCACAGTTTGTGATGCAGAGGCCTGTCTCACATTCTAGACAGTAGTTTCACTAACAGTTCCTGCAGTTATGAAATCACTATTCTGTGGTGCTAAATTGTAGGGCACCGTCACTTTTGAATATTCAGTACAGGCACATTCATAGCGGCACACTAGTTGTCCTAGCAGACGGGGGATGGTGTCTTTTGGCAATGGTGACAATTCGTAGCATTTTTCAGGACACTAGGGCAGAGCTGACTGCTTACAGTAAATGGATTAACAAAGCTTCCTTTATTATGGTAATGTGAGGCTCTTGGCTTGCTTTGGGGGAAGGGACCTGATGCACTGTGTATGACTCTGGGCCCACTGGGCATGCGCCAGAAATCCCATCGCAACCCTCCTACTGGGCATGCGCCCGCCAGAGATGGAAATGCAACAGAATACAATACTGTACCGACTGCAGTAATACAGCCAACTGCGCATGCTCAGTGATAGCATAGCGCTACATGGCGTATGGCTTGGCGCCACAGATCCCATTGTAACCCCCTCCATTTCTAATCCATCGCAGCCACCGTAGTGCCAACCGTGTAATACAGAGAGCTCTCTCTCCTACAGATCCCACTACTACCGTACTTAGTGTGCAAGGTTGGAGCAGCATCACCAATGTCATCAGTTTGGGATGCAACGCTATTTTGTACCCGCATATGCGTTGTCGCATGTTTGCGTTTTGCGGTTTCTGGGCGCACCATAGCCACAGTATGAAATCACTATTCAGTGAAATACAGTACAGTACAGAGCCCTCTCTGGGCACTACAGTGTCCAGAGCAGACAGTGACAAAAAAAAAATATACAGTACGGTACAGTATATTCTTTTCCAGGGATCGAACCCCGGACCATAATTCTACCAAAGTGATCACCTAACCACTAGCCCACACGACAGCTACAGTACAGTGAACCACAGAGAGTGGCCTCATCCTTGTGCACTCCTCCCGCTGCTGTTTTTAATGAAAGAAAAAAAAATAAAAATAAATGTCATACTGTAATGCATCCCATATCAGTGAAAGCTGTGCGTGCATCTAATTATTCTACAGTATCGGTTATACCATGACAACAACTCCGGCAACTTCTCTACTATTCAGTTACTGCACCGTACCGTATGTACAATACAGTATGTGCAGTGATTTGTACAGTATATTATGCGACATTAAAAATACAGTATGGGTTGTGCGTTCATGCAAATGCTGTGAATATGATAGACATTCAGTACAGTGGAGCACTCGCCACCCAGCGGTTAAGCATTATATTACATGCAATTACAAAAGAGGAGCACTCGCCACCCAGCGGTTAAGCACTGTATTACATGCCGTACCATATCCTTCGTTGAAGAATACCACGGTATTCCACAAGTCCATGGCGCAACTCAGAGGCCTGCACGCCACGCCACAAGTCTGTGGCGCGACTCACGCCACGCCATGAGCAACAAAATAGCTGGGCAGATCTGTACGTAAAGTGAGTAAAGAAGAAGGTTGATCATTGAACAGACAAAGGGCCTGAATCAGAACTGCGGGTCGATGTTGAGGCCCTGCGCACTGCACGTGCGCAAGCCCCGGAGCGAGAGAGAAATTCTCTCGCTCCAGGGCTCACTACAAAAGGGGTGGCTGTCGATGGTGATCGACAGCTCACACACTTATGTAGGTGGGGTGGTGGGGGGGTGGCTGGCCAAACGGAGGCGTTCAAGAAGGAATGCCTGCCGTTTGGGTGCGGCCCCACTGACATCACTCGTGATGTCAGTGGTGAGCTTCCGGCTCTATTAGAGCCGAAAGCTCACTGGGGCTTGCGGCAGACGAGACCCTACCACAAGGGTCTCGTTGCAAGCCGCGATGGTCTTGACCATCACGACCATCAACCTGGCCGCTCGCTAAAGCTGTGGGTGGTCACCCACAGCTTAGCGAGCGGCCAGGACGCCGGCTCATTACAGAGAAGCGGCCGCCCTCATTCAGAGCGAGCGCTCGCATTTTGCGAGGGGCTCTGAATGAGGTCCTTTGATCGAGCGATTGTTTGCCATTGCACATGCAAACAGGCCACACTGTGCATGCGTTGCGATCGCATAGTGACTACGGACGCACAGAGGAATCCATTGCAGAGTGAGAGACAGGTTGTCAGCATTTGGGGGTGGTGACGGGGGTGTGGCATAAAAACGAGGGCGTGCCTGTCCATTTGAACGCTGTTTCATGGGCATACATAAATTAGCCACTGCAAGTACATACACAGCATGAGAGCCCTCTGCATGAGAGGAGAGCTCCTGAATCTGTGGCTGGTCAGACCTGCCACAAGGGCAAGATGGCCGCCGATGTGCGTCGATAGTACCGATATTTACGCAGGTATGCATCATCGCACACAGGTAAGAAGGCAGCAGTGGGAGTATTTATGCTCAGGTGATCTTTGCAGACATTAACATATTTTCGCAGCTGCGTTGCATATGAAAATGCAGCGGCGATCGCATTAGCGTCTGTCTCTGAATCAGGCCCAGAGTCCTGGCCATACAGGTTATTATTTATCCACATTTATTTACACTTCTATACACTAAAGCAAATGCTGGAGATTATCTTGTACTGTTTATTAGTTTGCGCACAAACATACACATGCTAAAATGAATATGGTAAAGATTCATGTTAGTGAAAATTAGATGCATCGCTTAAGGCATAGGGGTCTATTCATAGAGCAGGGAGAAGTCCTGTTTAGTTGAAAACACGGCTATTCGCTGCTTTCGTCAATTCATAGAGGAGGTTACCATGGAGAAGGTTATTCCCACTTCGTGGATGAATCACACTCACCATACTTTTGTATGGTGAGTGTGATTCATAAAATAATGGAAAGCTCAACCTTTCTTCCTGTGGTGCGTACAGATTGGCCATCTCAGGATAGCGTAATCCGTACAGTGGGTCTCATTCAGACCCGCTCGCGAGCGTTGTACGCTCGCAAGCGGGTCAATGGTGCCCAAGTGTGCATGCGCACGACAGAGGGAGCTCCGTCGTGCGCATGCGCGAGACCCGGCGAGTGACGGGGAAGCCGTCGCTCGGGGTCTCGCACCAAAGGAGACGTGCTGGGGCGTAGCTGCCAGACGGAGGCGTTCCCACGGGAACGCCTACCATCTGGGTCCGGCCCCACTGACATCACTAGTGATGTCAGTGGGAGTGATTTTATCTCTGATAGAGCCAAAATCACTCCAGGGCTTGCGGCAATGAGACCCTACCGCAGGGTCTAGTCGCAGCCCGATGGTCGCGATGGTCTTGACCATCGCGACCATCATCATGGACGCTTGCATAAGCTGTGGGTGGTAACCCACAACTATGCGAGTGTCCAAGAGGCCGCTCCAATTTTAGGTAGCCCGGCCCTGATTCAGAGTGAGCGCTCTGGTCAGAGCGTCCGGCTCTGAATCAGGCCCAGTGCACCAAGCAGAGCAGGGAAGCTGCACACTACCCTGTTGTCTGTCCAGCACCTGGCGCTGGTTCTGTCCCCTGTTACCCAGCATCCATTGGTCTGACTTGCTGCTCTGAGGCACCGGCGCATGCACAGTGAGAAATAGAATATCGGGGTCCCGATATGTCTGTCTTCTCACTGCTTTCCAGGATCGTGGAGGGGCCACATAGCGCATGAAGACGTCGGACAGGTTAAGTGTTTATGAATGGCTACTAAACATCACTATATAGCGCATTGATGTGATGCGATATATAGTGATATTTTTCAGTAGCCACTTCATGTTCTACATGAATAGAGCCCTAAATTAGGATTGAATGTTCAGTTTGCTAACAGCTTGCTTTAAATTGCTTGCAGTCTGCATATTTTTGCAATATCACACATTGGATGCGTTTCTATGCAAAGTGCAGATTGATAAATAATGTGATTTGCATTGAATTAAATGGCTATTTTAAAATAACATAATAAACAGCATTTTCATACATATTCCCATATTTTCAAAGCAGTTATGCAACAACTGCTTCATGGAAATAAAATGTCTTTGAGAGTCATTACATCATTAGGCAGCTTTTACTGTGTCACTTTCTGGCAGCCATATCACATCTGTTTGCAATCAAACTTGTTTTGTGCTGTATTTTTATTTTTATTTAAAGTAAGGACTTCTGTCACTTACGGGCACAGACTGCAATACTGTTATTATATGGACATGAACAGGGCTTAAAATGGTCCTGGAAAGGTGATGGAACCTTCTTCCCCACGAACACACACGCATGTTAGGAGGCCACTGCCAGGGGCACAACTATGGTGCCCAAAACAAAAATATTACAAAAATTGTTGCCCCTTGAAAACTATTCTTTAATATTCTGGCTGTATACTTATATTGGTACTGCAATATACAGTGGAAACACAATTAAGGGAAGTGCGAGAGCAAGGAAAAACCTCAATATCACTAGGATGAATACCACGTATACACACACACGCGCAAAAATGTAAAGTTAATGGCCAGGGGCCTTGGGGCCAAAACAGATAATACAAGTAATAGAAATTTTGGGACAGGGCAAATTGCGAAGCTCCCTGATCAAACATCCTGGAGATCCCATCCTCCTATGTTATTCCAGAGTCATCCTTCCTGCATCTCTACAGCGTCACCCCCCTGCATTTTTCCAGCACCATGCCTCCTGCTTCTCTACTGTACCACTACCACTGCATCTCTCCAATACTATCTTCCTGTTTCTCACCAGTGTCATTCCACCCTGCGTCTCACCATCACTAACTTCCTGTGTGTCTCTCTAGCCTCATCCCCATCTCTCCAGCCTCACTGGCCCCAGTGTCTATACAGCCTCATCAACCCTGTGTCTTTCCAGCTTCATCAACCCTGTGTCTCTCTACCCTAATCCCCCCAAGTATTTCCATCCTCATCCCCTGTATCTAACTAGACTCATCACTCCTATCTCTCCAGACTCAGCTCCCCATCTCACCCCTCCCATGTCTCTCCAGCTTCATTGCCCCCCAAGACTCTCCAGCCACATCCCCACCTACATCTCTTCAGCATCTTTCCCCGGCATCTCTGCAGTGCCATCATCATGCCCTGTTACTGATCCCCCTTTATGTATGTATTGATTTTGTAACACTTTTTAAGTTGAACAGTGCCTCCATCCAGTGGCGTAACTAGGGTATTTTAAGGCAAGGGCTAGATGAAAAACAGAGACCCCCCTAACATGCCACAAAGGGCGTGGCCACTGAAAATGGGGACATGTAAACATCACACCACCTTTTCTCATCACTCTGGGAACATTATTTCCATTCCATATACACCTTAATACCCCTATTAGTAGTGCCCTGCATACAATGCCCCTAGTAATAGTGCCCCTTGGCAATGTCCCCAGTAGTAGTGCCCCTTATACAATGCCCCCTGTAGTAGTGCCCATTAAGCAGTACCCCCAGTAATAGTGCCCATTATGCAGTGCCCCCAGTAGTGCCCCTTACATACTATACACCATGTATAACAGGGACATACACAAACTAGACACCATGTAAGACTAAACACACACACTTTGCAGCATGTATGACAGGGGGGACAGTAACTATGCACCATGTATGACAGGGGGATACACACAAAACACCATGTATGACAGAGGGATACACAAAAATCACCATGTATGACAGGGGGATACACACAAAACACCATGTATGACAGGGGGGACAGGCACTATGCACCATGTATGACAGGGGGATACACACAAAACACCATGTATGACAGAGGGATACACAAAAATCACCATGTATGACAGGGACACACACACTATACACCATGTATTGCAGGGGTACAGACACTATACATCATGTATGACAGGGCATTACACACTATAATTCATCACTATATGCAAACATGACAGGAGGCCACTCTATATACACCATATACAATGTCTGAGAGGGGACAGAACTCGTACATGCTGCTCACTCTGGGAGATAATGATAATACAGAGCCGGGAACAGGTTCTGCAGCAGCTGAGCCCCCCCCTTCCCTGGTTATACCTTCCGGAAAAGAAAGATGCTGAGGGGCAGGTGAGAAAGAGGCTGAGGGGCAGGAGAGAAATAGGCTGAGGGGCAGGAGTGACTTAGGCTGAGGGGCAGGAGTGAAAGACGCTGAGGGGCAGGAGTGAAAGAGGCCGAGGGGCAGGAGTGAAAGAGGCCGAGGGGCAGGAGTGAAAGATGCCGAGGGGCAGGAGTGAAAGAGGCCGAGGGGCAGGAGTGAAAGAGGCCGAGGGGCAGTAGTGAAAGATTCCGAGGGGCAGGAATGAAAGAGGCCGAGGGGCAGGAGTGAAAGAGGCCGAGGGGCAGGAGTGAAAGATGCCAAGGGGCAGGAGTGAAAGAGGCCGAGGGGCAGGAGTGAAAGAGGCCGAGGGGCAGGAGTGAAAGAGGCCGAGGGGCAGGAGAGAAAGAGGCCGAGGGGCAGGAGTGAAAGATACTGAGGGGCAGGAGAGAGAAAGACTGAGGGGCAGGAGAGAGAGAGACTGAGGGGCAGGAGAGAGAGAGACTGAGGGGCAGGAGAGAAAGAGATTGAGGGCCAAAAGAGAGAGAGACTGAGGGACAGGAGTGAAAGAGGCCGAGGGGCAGGAGAGAAAGAGGCAGAGGGGCAGGAGAGAAAGAGGCCGAGGGGCAGGAGTGAAAGAGGCTGAGGGGCAGGAGAGAAAGAGGCCGAGGGGCAGGAGTGAAAGAGGCCGAGGGGCAGGAGTGAAAGAGGCCGAGGGGCAGGAGAGAAAGAGGCCGAGGGGCAGGAGTGAAAGATGCTGAGGGGCAGGAGAGAGAAAGACTGAGGGGCAGGAGAGAGAGAGACTGAGGGGCAAGAGAGAGAGAGGTTGAGGGGCAGGGTAGTGAGAGGCTGAGGGGCAGGAGAGTGAGAGGCTGAAGAGCAGGAGAGTAAGACTCTGAGGGACAGGAGTGTAAGATGCTGAGGGGCAGGAGAGAAAGAGGCTGAGGGGCAGAAGAGAAAGAGGCTGAGGGGCAGGAGAGTATGGCACTGAGGGACAGAAGAGAGAGAGGCTGGTGGGCAGGAGAGGATGGCACTGAGGGGCGGGAGAGAGAGACATGGAGAGGCAGGAGAGAAAGAGGCTGAGGGGCAAGAGAGAGAGACGCTGAGGGGCAGGAGCATAAGATGCTGAGGGGCAGGAGCGTAAGACACTGAGGGGCAGGGGCATAAGACGCTGAGGGGCAGGAATGAAAGGGGCTGAGGGTCAGGAGAGAAAGAGGCTGAGGGGAAGGAGAGAAAGAGACAGAGGGGCAGGAGAGAAAGAGATTGAGGGCCAGGAGAGAGAGACTGAGGGACAGGAGAGAGAGACCCTGGGGCAGGAGAGAGAGACCCTGGGGCAGGAGAGAGAGACCCAGGGGCAGGAGAAAGAGACCAAGGGGACAGACACAGGTAAATCCAAAGGATTGTGTCCCCTCATCGGGAAGAGGTTCTGCAGCAGCTGAGCCCCGCCAACCCCCCGGAAGAGTCCTCTGCCCCATTTGCATCTTTTGCTGAATATACAGTTGGTCAGCGCTGTTGATTTGATGCAGGGTCTCAGAGAAGCTGCTTTGCTCCTGGATGTGCAGCGGTTGGAGCGCCATGCTGCAGATGTGTGGTGTGATGATGAGGAGCCCCGCGGAGGTCACCGGCCGGAGGGCGCGACTATGGAGAGCAGCTGCTGCAGCAGCAGTAGCGTCCAGCCCAGCTAATACCACCACCGCGCCTGCACACAATCACCACCCCGGCAGCCAGGCAGCAGCCAATGGCAGCATGCAACAGGACAGAGGGGGAGCAGAGACCACCAATGAAGGCAGCTCAGGCGAGCCTGGTCACCAGACAGGACCCCGGACTTAGTCACACAGTGTAGGAAGCTGCAATGTGCAGTGCAATGAAAGGATAGGCTGCCCTGATGGCGGCGCCCCCTTCTGCTGGGCTTGCAGCGGCACCCAGGGCACATGCCCTGCTCGACACCCCTAGTTACGCCACTGCCTCCATCCCAGCTTTAGTCTACTTTTATGGGTTATTATGCGAATGCTAGGGAGACCCAGTTATTAAGTACATATTGTGCTGATATATTTATGTGTTGTTGATACCCAAATATGTGCTTATCTCTTCCTTTAATAATAGAATCTTTCTTTCCCTTACATATACCTTACAGCAGGGGTTCCCAACCACGGTCCTCAAGGCACACTAACAATCCAGGTTTTAGGGATAGCCATACTTGAGCACAAGTGACTTAATTAGTGCTTCAGTTATTTTGATTATCCATCTGTGCACAATCATGGATATCACTAAAACCAAGACTGATAGTGTGCCTTGAGGATCGAGGTTGGGACTCACTGCCTTACAGTGATCCAATAGTGAATAATATATAATCAGACGTCCATACCTAGCGTTCCCGCTAGGCTGTTTTAGCGGGGCGCGGCGCCCTGCCCTCTTTCTGAAAGGCAAAAAGCGCCCTGCCCTGACAAAAATCCTAGTTTCGGCCCTGGGGTGGGTACATTAGGAGTAACAAAGGAGTTAGTAACCTGGTGACCCTTTAGTGGTAAAAGGGGGGTTACACTACTAACATCATGTGTGATGTCAGTAGGGCCGCCCACAAACAGCAGGCGTTCCTAAGGGAACGCCTCCGTTTGTGCAGCCACTCCCCGACCCGCCTACAAAACGGGGCGAGCTGTTGATCAACATCGACAGCTGCCCCGTCTTGTAGTGAGCCCCGGAGTGAGTGATTTCTCGCTCGCTCCGGGGCTCGCGCGTGCGCACTGCCCGGCCATCGACCCGCTTGCGAGCGCTATGCGCTCGCGAGCGTGTCTGAATTAGGCCCTCTGTACACAGCATGGCAATTAACACGCTGCTCCACTTGCTGGTATCCTAGTGTCATGTGATGAGATGTAAATATGTCTCCCGCGACTCTATAATTACTCTTGTGATAGGGACTAAATAGGAATTGATTTTCCAAATGTTATTTCCATATGTCCTATCTGTTGTCTCTCTACTTCACTGCCTCCTATATTAGCTGCACTGGTAAGCTAATCCTCCCTCTGGTTTCATTCCCGATGATGAGAGATATTCCCTTGGGGGTAATACTTTGTAGTTATAGCCAGCCCCTATTCATCCAATAGGATAGTTATGGGATCCACCACAGAATCGGATTTTAACTCTGGTAGCGATGTGCTTAATATTCAATACCTCCTCTGAGTCTATTTATGGGTTAATAGCTGTCAATGTTAGGCAGGCAGTCTATCAATAGGGATCAGCCCCACTTTACGACTACTCTGGACATCCGTCAGTCTCCGCACGGAAACACTGCATCAGGGGTAATCTGCCAGCCCGACTCTCTCCCCCAGCTCCAGTGACAACTGATGGGCACCCTCACCGATCAACACAGCAAGCCTCTCAGGTATGCCCTGTTAGTCGGTGCTACTCGGTGGATCCACATATACCCTCACAGGCTACATTCACCTCAGTCACCCGATGACCTCTGTTATAGCTCTGAGGCATTGTCCAGGATTCAGGTGATGCGCTCAGGAGGGGGAACACCAGTCTTCCCTTCCAACTGTCAACTGCCTATATATACCCTTCCTCCTATCCTCCATTACTGGCCTCACGCCTGGTCCTTCTGGAAGTTTCTCTACCACAGCTCCCTCTGTCCCTAAGCATTCACTGTCAATAATAAAATACACACTGGTGAATAAGTATAACTTAGCTGAATCAGTAACAATACTATATCCTCACATATACATCTAAAACCCTATGTACCAAGTAAACTACATTTACCACCCGTGTATAATTAATGGGACACAGTAATTTGTGTTGCCAAATTAACATACCCCTCATTCTATGTACCCCACGTGGTTTACAATTTTATACCACAGACTTTGTATCTTTTTAATTTATCAGCCGAGCAGCTCCAGCCCCAGCAACTGCACAGCAGGAAGAGAAAGTGAACAGAGGCTGTGCGAGGAGGGCCAGCAGAGGCTGAACGCATTCCCCATCCAAATACAACTAAGGGAACTCAGCACCGCCCCGTTCTGGCCCACTGTAACTCCTGGGCATGAAAAACCCCTGTTCCCAGTATTGGACTGGGGCATGAAGAGCCCATCAGGGCAAATGCAGTGGTGGGGGCCCATGCTTAAGGAGTGGTCAATCACCAGAGAGACTGTGGCCAGCCACCAAAAAGGCTTGGATAAACATTAGTCAGTGCATGGTTTGGGGCCTTTTATAAATAGATACTGTATAGCAAATGCTGACAGTGCATGCGTGAAATTGTACAGATTGATAACATAAATGCAGTGTATTGAATACACCATTGTCCTGGGAATTCATTATTATAACATATGTATAATAATTAAACACTTCATGGTGATCCTGTCTATATATACCACATTAATGTACTGTACATGTGACAGGGGACGCCGACCAGGCACTGACTAAAACTCAATGAGAACTGCATCTATTAAAGATGAATTATATCACATTGGCATGTACAGTATTTCAACTATCTAAGCTCTTACTTGTAGGAAAGTGCAGAGCTACAATGTCATTCCACACACTGGCAGGAACTGTGGTACTGATTCAGACCCATTCGCTAGGCTGCGTTCGCACATAGCTTGCCGATGTTTGCAATCTGCGCATATGTATAAGATGCAGTGAACATGCGCGAACTAGTCTGTGCGATTGGGAAGCATTCACACCCTGCACATAGATAGACCCCTGGCTAGAATGAGTGACAGGACGAGCCGTTTGTGTTTGGTGACAGGGGTTGGTCGATGGAAACGGGGGAGTGGTGGTGCAAACGCAGGCATGTCTGATCGTCTTAACGCCATTTCAGAGGTATGCATAATTAAGACGCAGCATCATAATACACGTCACATGGCTGAATTACACACTAAGGTACTTGCAGTGCTTGCGGTAGGGTATGGTCAGCCACAAGTGCTGCGTATGGGTCCGATGTTACTCGATGTTACCGATTGTTTCATACACTTCCTGGAGATGACGTGTATCACTAAAGAAAAGTGAGCATCTTAAGACAGGCTGATGGGCGTCTAAATACACACCGCTATTGTATGCAAAGACATAGTGGGCGTGCTAATGCCTTGCCGTTCGATCGCACAATTTGCATACTTTGGCTGCATGTGAACGCATCTAGCGTCAACGAGGAGATGCCAGAGACCCCAACACAGAAAGTCTGAACATCCCGCCCCGCATGGAAGGGTAAGTGCCGACAGGTCCAGACGGCCTGAGGCAGCATTATTTACTACTGCATCATCGCTGAACAGCTAAATAATCACTAAAGAAACCATAAACAGGGAGCTCCTATTTCCACCAATGTCTTGACAGGACAAGTGTGTACTTTTAAACGGTCACTGAACACAAAGAGACCGGACCAACTCATCAACCCACATATTACTTTTTTCCTATCAATAACAGGACCATTTTGCAACCATCTGCATCTTCCCCAATACCTTTGTCCCTCACTACGATTCACAACTGTCATTGTCAATCTCACATACCCAAACACACACTCCTTCCCTCTGTTTGTCGAAACTGGATTATTGGCTGAGACAAGATCAGTTTAAAATTGAATCGCAGTGACACCATCTTGCGACTGGCTGCAAGATGTCATTTTGCGAAATGGCCGCCTAAGCGCCATTTTAGATAAACTCACACTTTAGTACATGTGGCGATAATACTATTAGCATCATGCGAATGCATCTGTGACCATCGCCATAGGTTAAGGCGATTCACCAAAAGCCCATTTCATTACTTTACGTATTATAAAGGATATATATTTCAGAAATGGCTTTACAGTATGCCAAAATTGCATTAGAGCAAGTGGCCAGGTGACAACTGGCTTGTGTAGATAAGCTTCCTGGATAAAGTTTACCCTTACAACAAGTGGTCTGGCTCGAATACACACCTACATTAGCAAGCTTCTTGCAATGACATGATTTCAAAGACTAGAGTGTCATCTTATGTCTGTCTCTTGTAGCTGAGTTATTTGCATTTCACACAAGAGACTGGAAGAATAAAAGAGTTTTTCTTTTGAAGTCTGGGACAGGTGGGGGGGACTGCTCACAGAGTGGGCATGTGGAACTACCTGGCTCAGCATGTCACACTGCTAAAATGTTCACTCAGTGAGAGTTAACTGCACCCCTTCCTCATACACACATTAATACGTCTTTATATCAAACCCCGAATACTCACACATTACATATTCACACATAAGGTTTAATAAGCTTTAAAGTATATGATTTAAGTTGGTTCAGTTAGTTTAAATGCTGTGAAATAAAGATATTTGATAACTAAGGTTCTGTACCTGTTAAGACAGCAGTGTTTGGGTTCATACTGATGCATACTCTTTCAACAGAATTCCGGTACTATCGGTGGGGAGATCGCATCATGCATTCTCGAGTTATGGATCGCAGAGCCTATAAGCAACAAAATGTATATTTTAGGAACAACTGTTAGGATGCAGCATGGGGTGGCAGGAGGGAAAAGACCCTCAGTTGTTAGAGGCTGGGTAAGTCTATTTGAACCAGCCTGTTAAATGCACTGTAACATATGCTTCTCCCCTGGGAACCAATGGCATAAGCAAGAAACTTCTCTATTGTCCTATCTATTCTGGGGGGGGTATAAACATGTTTGCTCAAGCACTGAGTCTTTAGTCTTCTTGCTGAATGCTGAATGACGACGGGGTCTCTTGCTGATCACCGAGTCCGGAAGCGCGGCGTATGTATACTGTACTTGGGGGTCTGTATAATTCCTTTGCGTCTAATTGTGTCTGGATCAATAGCGTGTAACTGACTGTACTTTTTACTTGAATAATACTTTGTGCTTTGGAACCACATGTTCTAAGTCTGGAGTCTCTATTTACTGTATGACTGCGTACGCAAATTAAGCATCATCCTTAGAGGTTTATAGGTAGGATTTTAGAAGGTACAGGCAGGGGTATATAGAGGTTAAATTTTAATATCAACATGTTGTACACGTACTTGTCCTGTTTTTTTATGTGGTGTCCCATCCCAACAATCTAAAGTCGGCTAGCAACAAAGAGCACATGTTTTTATATTGTATATCAACATACTGCAAAGTAAAGATATTACCTATATTTTACATTTTAATTGTAATAAATTAAAACTACATAACGATACATTGACTGCAACCAGAATTTATTTGTCGGAAGCCACAAAGTATAGGTAGAGCGCTGAGATACAACAATACTTCCAATACTATATAATTTTGAGGGTGGTTACCTCTTGTACCTGCAACTGCTCCCGTCACAAGAGGAATAGGCTTTTTGAGTGCTAAAACACACACAAAAACGTTCATACTGTAGTGACAGCACAGCTCCTTAGAGATGGTCACAGCCCCAACAGTACAGCCCCTTAGAGATGATCACAGCCCCAGCAGCACAGTCCCTCAGAGATGGACACATCCCAAACAGTACAGCCCCTTAGAGATGGACCCAGCCCCACTTGGACACCGCAGAGCACAGCATGCAGAAGCATGAGTGGACTGAAATGATTGGCGCCGAGTCCCGGCTGCATGGTCCTTATATAGGATCTAAACCCTGTGAGAATCCGAAATTCGGCCTCGATCTGACATCCGAGCCTAGCGGGAAACTCTGATCCAGGACTCAGAAGCTGCTCGGATTAAGAAGTTTGGAGTGGTCCGGATTCAATGCAATTCGGACCGCTCATCTCTAATTTCTACCTATCACCAATACCTAACACCTATCACCTATCAAAGCAAAATAATTACTTCAAAATTTTCGGGAAGTGAAATTATAGGTAAAGAAACCAATGCTGGACTTGAGAAAGTATGTCTGCCACTAACTCAAGGGGGTTTCAACTGGCTTCACCAACAAGACCAGCTGACAGCATCCATCCTTTCCCTATCCAGATCCATCATACTTTTTACCTCTTCAAGAATCAAACCCACCACCTCTCCATAGGGGAGATCCTTTTTCCTTAGGGAAACCTGACACCATTCATTTCAAGTGTGAACTCTAAAGCGGCCCATACACGGTGTGATAAAGCAGCTGATCCGACTGATTGGTGTGATTTGGTTGCTATATCGCACCGTGTATGGGCCTGATATCGGACCAAGTGCGCACCCGTGGGGTCGTACATCGCACCACCTGATCCTACTGCAGGATCAGTCGATAAGGGGATGCGATGTGCAATCCCATGCAGTGCTATGCGGGTGAGGGAGGGAGGAGTCGGCATATTGGGCAGTCGGCCATTCGATTGCACCGTGTGTGGGAACCACCCAATATGTCAGATGTCAGTTCCCCCGTCGCCTTGCACGGTGCCATTGCACCGTGTACACTATGTACGCATAACTGCTAAGTTAACTAAATAAATAGTGGTTAAATTAAATCCACCATACCTTCTGACTACCCCATAAGCCCACTCAGGATAACTAAGACCCGAAAGGCACGGGATATCAATGGCTTCTGATATCTCCTCATAAACCTTTACATTAAAGGAAGTGGTCCATCGTCTCCTCCACCCCTGGATACTCCTCCCATGTTCACCGGTTCTCTGCCACCTGAGGTTCCCTCCAACTTAAAGCCTTCCATGAAAGGAGAGCCAATGGATGTCTTTGAACTTCTGCGGTATTCTCTGTGAATTTAACAGAGCTAACCCTGCTGAAGCTACATCACCCGGACAGTCCCTTGGTGACAGCAGGACATGGAAGTGGGTCCGCAAAATTCTTTTCCCCCAATTGGAATTGAACCCATGACCCCAGTGATGTGAGGCAGCAAAGCTGTCCATTGTACCACAAGTGCTGGCCTAATTGTTATGATGTTGTAAAAACTGGTTAGGAATACCACCTACCATGCCAAATGTTCAATCTATTTGCCCCCTGAATATAGAAAGATATACTCTTGGATGATGTGTCTCAGGAAGAGCACTGTGAACTGGTTCAGGGAACATTTTTCCATCTTTTCAATCAGCCGCAGTCAGGGTTATCACCGATCCGGAATTGCTAATGCTACGGACAGTCTGGAAATCAGGCCATCAATTGGAGTCTGGAACATTAGCAATCACAAACAGGTGGTGTCTGGAATTCACACCTTCAGCCAGCCCGGCCCTTCAGTCTCCACTCTGGGTCCATGCAGCTACTGCCTCTCCCCTGATCCATTCTGCTTTCTGGTCCATCCCATCTCCCTCCCTTGTCCATGCAACTGCTGCCTTTTCTCTGCTCCATCTCGACTTTTGTTTCGTGCTGCCTTCCTCCGCTAAATACTATCTCCCTATGCTCCATAATGACTTCCCTGCTCTGCGGTGCTGCCTCCCCCCTGTTACACACAGCACCTCATGCTCCATACGGCCTCCCCCTGCTCTATGGTGCTTCCTTCCCCTGCTCTTTAGAGCTGCTGCCTCCCCCCTGCAACATACTGCCTCCTCATGCTCCATACTGGCTCCGCTTCTGCTCTGTGGTACTGCTGTGAAGGCTGGCTGTTGGAAGAGAAAGTCTGCTGTGGGGCACGTGTAGTCGGACACTATCCTCATGCCACTCGCTCTCACCTTCAGACTGTTGATGAAGTTCCGGTTGATGGTCCTGGAATGCAGGCCAGACACAAACGGAAACTCACTCCTGGACTCTACAAATGAAGGTAAACATGTTATGTATGGATGACCTCCACTGGGATCAGTGAATGGTCAACTTTGGCACTTTTGGCCTCAGACTTTGTTACACCACGGAGCCAAGCACCGAGATGCAATGGATCAAATTCACCGAAAGGGAAGAGCGTGATCATAACAAACCCAACACAGATTTACTTACTAAATACACACTTGTCACTTTGCTGGATGATGAACAACCACAATCTCAGTACCTGAAAATAAATACAATACAACAGCGCACCCACCTGGCTCTATTTAACTACTATCCTTTTTCCTACGTGTCTATACCACACACAACAGCCTGGCTATCTGTTCACAATTCAGAGCCCTAACCCTAGCTGACCTAAAGAACAACCACAATACAGGACGGGTGAAGTGTGCTCCCTATCAACACGTTACTCCTATACTTCCCAACAGTAAAGTTATCAAAACATGTCTATAGTCTGTGTGCGACTGTGGTTATATCTGCATGCATAATGCTATGTTACAGGGTTAGCAGCTGTGACACTGTAACGTAGCATTTGGCATGCAGATACATCCGCAGTCGCACACAGAATAAAGCCATGCCGCATATCATTTTAATTAGCATAAGCAGCTTGTGCGCCCTATTTATGTAGCTTTGAGAATAACACGCATTTATAAGGGAAAAAGTCTCGGCATGGCACACCTAGAAGGGATGTTTAATGCGCAAGGAGACTAGATTGCATGAGGACACCACTGTAGTTACCACAACCATACAATAGTAGACAAGGCAGCAAAACCAGCGGGTACCTTACCAGCAGCCTACCTTTAATGGAATCCTGACTGCGGGAGGTGCAATGACACTAACTGGGGCCTCTTAAACAAAGCTATAGGGCCTAATGCCCACAGTTTCTCAGGCTTAATGCCCACCTAGCAAGGAGACAATGCACCATAGATGTGCTATGTACTGTAAGTGTCATCACTAAAACTGTTTAATAATGAGGCTGCATTTAGGGGTGGAGAGTGAGCATCATTTTGGTCCCGCCCCTGCAACACAATGCCACACAATGAAACACAATGCCAGACTACCATCATCGTGAAGCAGGAGGATCAGTCGATCCCATGCAGCTATGCGGGTGAGGGAGGGAGGAGCTGGGTGGGGCGGTATACCTTTCAAACCGTAACGCAGGTGTTCTAAGGCGAGCATTATCTCCCTCCTCACGGTGCAGGGGTGTGTGGGGGGAGGGTGTGGGGGTCCACGGATAGGAGGCCAGTTGGGAGACGTGCCCGCTTTTCCGGGCATCCGGGAGCGCCACTCGATTTTCAGGAGTCTCTTGGCTGGTCCCGGAGAGCAGGAAGGTATGGTATATATAGAGCAAACAGCTAAATAGTACTACATAACGTTTTAGAAAATCAGATATTGTATATTTCTAAGAAGACAGAGCAAAGGCAATATTTTTAACACTACATTATGGTAAAGTTATACTTATGAAAAGTAAATATACTGTAAAGTACAGTATCATGATCCAATTGAAAATTATTTATCACGTACCAGCTATAAATATCTACATTTCAAACTACTGTATAAAGAAATGTTTTACAATTTGCACACAGGAAAATATTGAATTGCAAGGAAAAGACAATTCTAAAGGGCTACATAAGTGATGAGAAGTCAATGTCAGGTTAAAAAGGTTGTGTATTAGCATAGCACCTATTTTATTGCTGCTATCATGTCAGTATAAGAAAGCTGATGGGCAGAGTCCCTGGGATCAGTTGGGGTGCTGGGAAGAGGGAGTGAGAAGGCATTGTCCACGTGTGACCTCTGCGTATAAATGATCTTTGTCTATGTGAGTTCATGTCTGTGAATAGACCAAAGCTTACACTCAATTAACAAGAGCAATTCCCAGCCAGGCTGCTGGCCACCCACAGCTTCCAGTACTGACAATCACAGACCTCACTGGTGGCCCATTCACGTCACCAATCCTCAGGAAAATTAGATACTCATGTACCCTTGTATCTGACCCATTCTTCCTTTTTTATTATTATCATGCAAAACCTGCAGTACAAACCATCATTTCATATCGTGCTAGCAGTTCACTATGTGTGTTGTTTATTTTTGACCATATACTAAATAATTAGCATTTTCTATAATACTAAATTTTACCAATTTTAATATTATCATATTTAAAGTTATTTTATTTTTCAGGACATCACAGGGTAACATATGTTATTACTGCACAGCACAACTTTAACTATTGTGGCACAACAGATGGACAGTTAAAGGTCACACGTCTTGCATCATTTTCTATACCATATACAGCAGATAGCATAAATAAATAGGAAAAGGTGAGCAGCTACTTTACATGATGGCTCAAAAAACATTAGGCCTAATTCAGAGATGCATGCATTGCAAATACAATTACAAATGCGATCTATCACGGATGGCAATTGTGAAAATATGCTAATGAGCCAGGCGCCGTCCATTGCTTACAGACGCTCACTGAAAGCATCTCTCATCTTTCACGCATGCACACAACTGGAAACATTGAATGCAGATCAGCCTTCTGAGTCAGTCTAAGCTGTCGCAGACATAGCGGCTCTCCAGACGTGCAGAGGCCTCTCCTGCTGCGAAAAAGAACACCTGTGATCTCCGGGACATGACAGGCCAGGGGAACAAGGGTGCTACACCAGTGCTGAATGTACAGCGTGATAAAGCGGAAGTACTGTAAATTGGTTATATATATATTGAGGCTGATTCTGAGACGAACGCATTGTTGCTGTAGTTGCGGGCAGCCGCCGAAGCATGATATACTAGTTTACCTGATTTAGTAGTTATTTGGTAGTGTGTAAAGGGGGGTATCCACTTAGTGACTTAACCAAGCCATTGCACGATAACGAAGTTATCGTGCAATCGCTTGCAAATCGCGCATGCATCGCTGGTCGCTTCCAACATCCGACATCGCCTGTACATGCTGGTCAACCTGACGATCTCGTCAGGTTCAGCATGTACGGGGATGAGGGATGTGCCTGGACTGAACGAGTGAACATTCAGTCTAGGCACATCACTAGATATACAAACGAGAGGACGATTGTAATGTCGTAATCATGCTCTCGTTTGTATATCTATAAGTGGATACCCGCTTTAAGATTTAGTTGATTAAGTTTATAGCTAGTACTTTAGCATACCTAGGGGTAGATGTACTAAGCTCTGGAAAGTGATATACTACCAGCCACTCAGCTACTTCCTGTCATGTTACAGGCTGTGTTTGAAAAATAACAGTTAGGAGCTGATTGTTTGGTAGCTTATCACTTTCCAATTTATCACTTTCCAGAGCTTAGTACATCGGCTCCCTAATCTTTGTATAGTTGTTTAGTGTGTCATAGTCTTAGGTATCCTTCTAAACCAATTTAGTGCCATTATTTGTGACATATTTGTATTTTGTTTGTACTTTATGCTGAATCTAAATTACCTTACCTAAATAATCTTTTAAGCCAGATGCTCCACCTTAGACTTTATGATGGTGTCCTAGTTATAAACACTGATATATTTTGGCACAAATCCTGTTCTGATTACTGTCTTTGTCTGGGAGATGAGTCCTTGCTTCTCTGCTGCAGTGTGAAAGGATGAAGTAATGAGAATGCTGCTGAAGAGAACATTTGGGAAAAGAATAATTTGCACCATCAGAAGGTAAAATCAGGGCCTGTAATAATCCATATACCACAAAATTGTAAATAAACAAGTAATTTGGGTGTGTACCATACCTGTTATCCTAAGCTCACTGCTAGTTTAAGGAATTGTCTTCTTAGAATGGAGAGTAGGCCCTGGACAAACTACGTATTTGGGCCCTCATTCAGACCCACTCGCGAGCGGCTGTCCGCGAGACCCGACGAGCGAAGGACTTTCCTTCGCTCGGAGTGTCTCATCAAAGGGGACGTGCTGTCGACGGTGACTGACAGCACGCCCCCTTTGGTGGGTGTGCCGGGGGTGTGCCTGCCAGACGAAGGCGTTCCCAAGGGGGATGTCAGTGGGAGTGATTTTGGCTCTGATAGAGCCAAAATCACTCCTGGCCTTGCGGTTGAAAAACCCAACCACAGGCTTTTGCTCACAGTTTCGATGGTCGCGATGGTCAAGACCATCGCGACCATCAATTTGCACGCTCGTATATGCTGTGGGTGGTGACCCACAGCTATACGAGCGTCCAGGAGGACGCTCCATATTAATGGAGGTGGGCCCTGATTCAGAGCGAGCGCTCTGGTCAGAGCGTCCGGCTCTGAATCAGGGCCTTGGTTCCAACCAGAAGCTCTTTTGATTAACAGCCTAAATTATCACCATCATGTTACTAGCATAATGCATGCTTCTCTTTAGCTTCTTAATTTTCTGACATTCATTTTCATATTCTTATTCTGACCAGGTGAGACAACAACAAATAGTAGTGGTAAGTTCAAAGGTGGGCAACAGGTTGGGAATCAAAAGAGTCAGTGGCCCCCAAAGTGGTCATATGCAGCACTCTTAGCCAGAATTATATCCCCTTTATATCTTTCTATTTAGTCTGATGCAGAGTTGGAAAAAAAAGACAGTTTTTAATAACAAACAATAAAAGTTTTCTTTTTGCTTAAACCGTATTTTTTTGTTTAAATCAGTTTTTTTTGCATTAATGTCCTGATAAAAAAAAGGAATCCTGCTTATTATAGTAATACTGTGAAACATTGCTATGTATTTGAAACCTTGATCAACCATGTTTTAATACTTTCTAACATTAACAATCCAAAAATATTAGAACATTTTTATCTCATCAAAAGAGATCCAGACTGAGGGGTTTATTCAATTGGGGCAAGAATAGCAAAAATCAATCAGGTGCAGTTTTTTTGGGGGGGTTTTGAGCACCGGGAGGTCTATTTCCTCGCACCTGCAGAGCAAGTCTGATTTTTCCTAAAATCATTAATTTTAGGAAAAATCAGTGGGACTTTCTCTGGGACCCTGGCGGCACCAGGATGGACTATTTAAGCAATTGGAAGTTTCTGATTAGCTTACTTAGTCCTTAATTACTCACCTTGTGAAGTGGTGTCTTCTGCATCCAGTATCGGGTCTGCAGCAGTGGTGAGTATGTAGTGTGTGTGAGTGTTTGTAAGTGTGTATGTGTGAGTGTATGAGTGTGTGTGTGACCCCTGGTGTGTGTGACCCCCCCCCTCAGTGTCAGTGTATGCCCCAGTAATGGGAGTGGGGGGAACTATGTCTTCTAGCAGCCCTTGCTCCTCCCACCAGCCCCAGAGCCTCCTACCAGCCCCTGGGACTCCTAGCAGCCCCCTACTGGCAAGATGGAGGGGAGCCATTGGGAGCCGCGGAGGCTACCGGGGACCACGGGCAGATAAGTATAATTTTTTTCTTAAATAATGATGGTACAAATGCGCTCAAATTAGTTTTTTGAGCGCATCTATACCATTATTATTTAATTTAATATCAGAAGATCAGACACCCTTCTTCATAGACGCAGCACACCCCGCCCATTAGGACCATGCCCTATGCTCAGTGATTTATCCAGAATTAAATTTTCTTACACAACACAGGGTTTTGAGGGCTGAAAATCCAGTGACCACTTTTTTTATTGGATACCACAGGTATTGGGAGCGCATATACCCATGGTAATCCAAAATTGGGCACGAGCGGCACCAGGCTTTTTACCTCGCTAACCCCGTGCCCAATTGAATATGCTCTTAAGTCTTTCTTCATGCCACTCATCTCATTAGGACTGAAGGTTTTGAATTTAAATAAACATGAAGGAGATTAGACCATGAGGTGTTGCTCTGTGTATTGTCTCTTTAATGTGTTGGAGTTGTTTACCCTTTAAGATTGAAAATATTACTTGTGGTTTTCTCCTGTCCTATAGGATTGATAGGGGAGGAGTTTGTGGAGTCTTAACTGATGCTAGGAAGATTTAGTACCTGTCTGATCTGGTTCACCCACCCTATTTCTCAGTTGTTTGTGAATTTACTGTATTGGTTCAGCTCACTCAAATGAAGACCACAAGCAAGAATGTGGAATAATACCAGGGGGAATCCTATAATAGGCTTTTTTTTTTTTAAAGAAGACACCACACCATACCTGTAGTCCCATCATAATAAAAAAAACAGTGTTTTTTAAAAACACAAAACCATTTGGTTTACACCAAGGTGGTTTAAACAAGCCAACCCGGGTCTGATGTCATAATTTGAGCACAGTACAAACATGCAGCTCAGATATCAAGGTAGCCAATCATTGGATGGTGGCAGACCAGCTTGATTAGGTAGCCATAGGCTGTTTAGGTTTCATATTTATAATGGTGCTTTGATTTTTTTAATGGAATCTGATGTTTATCCACAAAGCTAATGTGTCACCAACTTATTAGGAACAAAGTATACTTTTTATAAAGCATCTGAATAATATCACAAACAGTGCTCGAAGTGGGAATTTAGAGGCGGGGGTATAGAGATTGAATCCCCCCCCTTCGGCCCCTGCTTCCATATCACAACATTGTACTTCTCACCCCCCACACTTCTCCCTGCCTGCTCCCCTCTCTCCTACCCTGCCCTTCTCACTAACTGAATTCATCTCTCTTTCATCCCCTACAATACTAACTGCCTGCTTCCATCTGTCTGTCCCTCTCTCTATTCCCTCTCTCACACCCATCCCTCTCTCAAATTGACTCTGACTTGTGCTGCCGGATTGGAGCCATCGGGAGCATTGGGTCTTCTTGGTTGCTGGTTGCTGCAGTAGTGCACACCAGTTTACACCGCTGCAAGCCAATGAGAAGCTGCCAATGGCAGCTTCTCATTGGCTGGCGGCCAATGAGCTCCGCGATTGGCTGGTGGCCGGCAAGCTCCATGATTGGCTTTCAGTCAACGAGCCCTGTGATTGGCTGGCGGCCAGTGCGTGCCACTGCTGTTTACTACAGTGCAGCCAGGACCTGATACTCTGTCCCGGCTACATGCCAGCGCCTCCCTGCGGGACACATCTCTACACATTGCCATCGCTGTTCCAGCACTGGGATCCCATACTGGATCCCAGCACTGGTACATTCTCTTCTGCGACTAAAATTAAGTGGGGGCGGGAGGTGGCGGTATGTCATACCGCCGCATACCGCCCCACTTCGACTACTGATCACAATTCTAACCACTAGTATAGTCTCTGAAATACTAAATATTTCAGTGACAGGTTAGTGTACAGCAGTAGAGTGCAACCTGATAAACTTCTGGGACTCATGAGCAGCCTTTTGATCTTCAAAAAGCCCACACAAAGCCCTTAACCTCTGGAATAAGTTAAGACAATAAGGTTAATCAAAGAATAGGAGAATTACCTGGTCACCCTTCCTACTTCCTTTGCAAACCACTATTCATAAAGTCTTTGATAAAACTACCTGGTTTCTCCTTCACAAGATTAATTAATCCTTACTCCCATAACCTTTTTTTCCCAGATTTATGTGTGCAGCCCTCATTCCTGATATCAGATACATTGCCTTTTGAATGATTTGAGAATAGTGACTTTACGTTAGATGTGCTGCATTCTTTCCCCTTAATTGTGTTCTACCTCTCGCTCAGATCTATGTTATTATATTCTATGTGTCTGCAGTTGTTAATTGATTGCTTTTTACAAGCTGTTTTCATTGTATTCTGTGTCTAATTTGATGCCAGATAATTTTAGATACCTGCTGCTTGTTTTTCCTTTCTTGTTAATATGGCCCTGTCTAGTTTAGAATTATAGCCATATTTCTGTAAAGCTTATTTTAATCATGTTAGTTCTTATATTTACTGTAATCAAGTGTAGACTATTTATTTTCTTTCTGTTTGCCACTATATGTTCTTTATATATGATTTAGCTTTACTGTTACTAGGTTATACTGCTACACCTGATGTTGACACTTACAAAACGCTATTGGTTTGGCTATGACCCTTTGACTTTGGTTGAATATCTGTTCTTATGGCCTTGTTTTTGTTTTAATCCCACTTTTGTTTTTATTATTATTGAATATTGAGCATCTCTCGACATTTGTTATGAATAGCTCTTGGTGGGGAGCAGTGGTATCTCCACCGGTCAATACACCCCCCAATTCAAGGGATTATAGTTATAAGATATTTATTGGGCTTCCTTGCAAGCCTTTCTGTACTAGCATTCAATCCCACCCTTGAGCTCTCATTCCTGTAGGGCTCTACCCTAGTGGCCTAATACTTCGTCTTTTGGGGTACCTCTGGTCATTTATATAATTCATTACTTAATCTCCCTTTTTTATTTATTTTTTCTTCTCTTTTTTTCTCTCCCCATCTAACCTTTCTACCAACTCTTCCCCTACCCCTTTTTCATCTATCTCTCATCTTCACCAGAGTTTAGGGATCTCCTATAGTTACTTGGGCACCCTTTTATTTTTCTTACCCTTCCACAATGCCTCTTACGTTTCTATCTATCAATGTCAAGGGCCTTAACACCCCATAAAAGCGCTCACACCTTTGTGTGATCCTCCGTAAATTGCAAGGGGATGTAATCTTTTAGCAAAAGGCTCATCTGAAAAAAGACATGCACTCATCACTGTCCTCTAAAACCTTCCCTATGGCATGGTACTCCAACCATGTCTCAAAACGTAATAGTGTGGCTATCCTTCTTAGTAATTCCCTTCCATTCCCTTCCTATTTTTAGATTCTTAAATGCGATACTGAGGGCATATTTCTTATGATACGGGGTATGAACGGACACAAGGAAGTTACTTTAGCCAACCTATATGCTCCTAAAACAAGCCAATCCCATTTTTCTTAGTATTTATTTTCATGATCTCAGCCTCTACTATAAAGGCAAAACCCTGGTAGGAGGAGATTTTAATATGACCCTCACTCCTCTTTTGGATAAATATGGTTCCTCTCCTTCCAAAGGAGTGTTTCCTCCTTCAACAGCAGTACATAAATGTATTGCTTTGATGTCTGGTGCTTCCTCAATCCTACTACCTTAAACTCATCAACAAGACCTTCACAGACTATTACCGGGCCTTGTATAATCTCAGTCCTCCTGTTGACTCCTCAGCCCATACAAGTGAGACAACTGTAATTAGATTCCTGTGCCTTACTCCAATTCGATGCATCTGTCCGTAGGCTCTTAAACTCTGATATCTCAACTGGGGAACTTGAAGCAGTACTTAAATCCCAAAAGCCATCTAAAGCACTAGAACCAGATGGATACCCGATGGCTTTTTATAAAACCTTTGCCCCTCAACTGATGTCCCACATAGTTCACCTCTTTAATGCGTGGAACCTCATTTCGCACACTCTACAGCTTCTCGTATTATTGTAATCCCCAAACCTGGTAAAGACCCCTCTCTCTGTACCAACTATAGGCCCATTTCATTAATAAATACAGACTATAAACTGTTTGCTAAAAGTGTAGCTACTGGATTAAACACTGTACTGGTGTCCTTGATCGAGTCTGATCAAATGGGTGTCAAGCTTAGGACAACATGAGACGCACCATTAATCGATCCATCATATTAACGCTTCTAAGATACCCTTCCTCTTTTCTACTTTATCTTCATTTGCGTTTTGAGACCATTTTCTCTCGGCCGTCAGGGTTCTTTACTCCCACCCCTCTTCTATGGTCCTGACGAATGGCATCTGCTTTACACTGGTGAACTGCACTTGTCAAGGATGCCTGTTATCTCCCATAATCTTTACTTTATGCGTTGAACCCCTTGCAGCCTGTATGTGATCTAATGTGGACATTCAGGGGATCACGATGGGACACGTTCAATATAAATTGTCCATTTTTGTGGATGATGCTCTTCTTACACTATCCAATCCACTGGTATCCTTACCTAACCTCCAAAAGGAACTTTCCCTGTATGACTCCTTTTCAGGATATAACATAAATAATTCCAAATCAGAAGCCCTTGCTTTGCATGTCTCCCCCCAGTTATAGTCCACATTAAATTTGGAGACCTTCTGCTATCAAGTATCTCGGGGTCTAAATCACCAAAACCTACTCCTACCTCTATCAAGCTAATTTTGTCTCTAAATTACATCATGGGGGCAGGTGCCAGGTGGTGGCAGCGATTATACTTCCTCTAACTGACACTATGGGTGCAGATGCCAGGTGGTGGCAGCGATTATACTTCCTCTAAATGACACCATGGGGGCAGGTGCCAGGTGGTGGCAGTGATTATACTTCCTCTAACTGACACTATGGGTGCAGATGCCAGGTGGTGGCAGCGATTATACTTCCTCTAACTGACACCATGAGGGCAGGTCCCAGGTGGTGGCAGCGATTATACTTTCTCTAACTGACACCATGGGGGCAGGTCCCAGGTGGTGGCAGCGATTATACTTTCTCTAACTGATACCATGGGGGCAGGTGCCAGGTGGTGGCAGCGATTATACTTCCTCTAACTGACACCATGGGGGCAGGTGCCAGGTGGTAGCAGCGATTATACTTCCTCTAACTGACACTATGGGGGCAGGTGCCAGGTGGTGGTAGCGATTATACTTCCTCTAACTGACACCATGGGGGCAGGTGCCAGGTGGTGAAAGTGATTATCCTTCCTATAACTGACACCATGGGGTCAATCTGATCCAATTAGGTGCGAGTTTGCAAAAGCGAGGTTATTTTATGAAACTCGCAAACATTGCACGATTGCACACTTCAGAGGAATGTGTTATCCAATTAGAAATTCCTATTTGTGGTGCTCGCAGCGAGGGTCTGCAAATTTTCTATAACATGCGACTTGGAAGAAGGGCATGAAAAAGTGGGGAAATCATCCTGGATCCCAAAAAAGTGACAACTTTGTTAGCAGAATTATACAGAAGACGGTTAGTGGGCATAAGGAAAGTAGTGGAGAGTTTTAAACGTTGTCAAATGGGTGATTTGTGCATTTTTTTTTAATAAAAAGAATAAAATGTTAAAAAGTAAACATTTTCATGTAATCTCAAATGAATTGAACAGAAAATGCAAAAAAAGTAAAAAAAAGGTGATTTGGTGGCAATTTGAGGCCATTTTAAAAAAAAATATAAAATGTGAAAAAAGTTATAAAAAGCAATTATTTTTAATTGAAAAAAAAAGAACTTTTTAAAAATTTGGGGTGCCTAAACTAACATAAAAGTTGATTTTGGGGTAATTTGAGGCCTTTTTTTAACACTCAAAAATGACATTTAATTATTGAGCCAATAAAGCTACTTCCCAATGCCTAAATAGTCATTGGGGGTCTAAGGGGTTCTGCATCGTGTCTCGACATTTTTACCTACCTACTCACACCCTCAGGGGGTGTGCTTAAAAAAAATGTGAGTTTGGAATTGGAATACAACTGCAATTCACAGTGAGAGCTCGCCGTGAGATTTGCTTGCACAAGCCACCTCACACCTAATGTATTGCCTCCCCATGTTTGTGTGCGCTGATCCAAAAGTCACCAGTAGAAGCAGACAATCAACAATATGTTGCAGTAGAGCGCTCTGCTCTGTCTCCTTATCTGTCTGCACGTTTTTCTTTACTCCATCTTGTATACAAGGGGACATGCCCCTAAGCGTCTCCTACATGGAGACTGTATATTACAGTGAGAACCATCCTCATATTACAGTGAGAACCATCCTTTGCTACTACTGTGCCTCTCTACTCTCTCCCCACAAGCTTCTGACTGCACATGGAGATACTGATTTATTGTATTGTGCACCTGCTCCATACTAATTATTAACCCTGGGTTACTTTGCACCTGATATCTACTGGTTAATAAATCAATCCTAGGTTAAGTTATCTACCATGTGGAGTAACATTCATCGCACATCGCTGATACCTAATAGAATCATAGGTTCTGCCACAGTGTTTGGAAGAATGTCTCATATTATCCATCATCATAGTCAAAACTATAATTTGGAATCTGATCTGATGATGGACAACTCACAGTTACTCTCTCCTTCACCCCCCCCTCTCAGACTTTTAGGGTGAACATTTGGTCACTACAACAAGCTTTGGGTGACCTTAATTTTTTTTCTGGCTCAGCTTTATGGCAAAGCTACATATATCCCTGAATCACAACTTCACAGTTTATTTTTAAACTTCTTCACAAGGCCTCTATTTAGATAGATTTTTGTTCAGGGTCTCCCATTTCAGGGTATTTTTGAGGAAATAGCCATGCTAATTTGACCAGAGGGGTGCCACAGAGGCAGGGCCATAACTAAGGTATGCAGTCTGGATGCAGATGGTCTAAATGCCGACCGTTGGCATCCCGACTGTCTAATCCCGGCAACGGTCTAATGACAGGTGTAGAAATCCCGACGCCTGTCATTTTACCTATGCCGGGAGCCAGAAGCCCAGCGTCCCGATCGACGGATAGCCGCGGGGGTGGGGGGAGGGTTAGGTTAGGGGCTCCCAGGGAATACTTAGGGTTAGGCACCTCCCGGGAGGGTTAGGCTAGGGGAAGGGGGGGTTAGGGTTAGGCACCCCCAGGGGGAGGTTAGAGTTAGGCATGCCCCCGGGAAGGTTAGGTTTAGGCATCGGGGAAAGGGGGGTTAGATTTAGGCAGTTAGAGGGAGGTTAGGGTTAGGCACTAGGGAGGGAGGTTATGGTTAGACATCCCTAAAGGAGGGTTAGGGTTAGGAGGGGTTAGGTTAGTTAGTACTTACCTTTAGCACAGTCGGGATCTTCACTGGTGCCGGTCTTCCGGCGTCGAGATTTGAACTGCCGGACGTGTGTCCGGCAGTAAATCACACCTATCCCATATCTAGGGTAGTGCCATGGCACAGGGCACCGCAAGGCAGGGGGCACTATTTGGGCCTGTCAATTTTCTGTTTATTATCATTCTCACTTGTAGCTTCCTCGTATTTCATCCCCAGCATCTCCTGGCCTCCCCTATCTCTTCCCTGGTCCTTCCCCATGAGGCTATGACCCTTTTTTGGGTGCGTTATGTCCCTATTTGAAAAGTGGGGGGTGCCGATGCTCTTTCTGGCACAGGACACCAAAAAGTCTAGTAACTCTGGTTAGTGCAGACTGTGCCACTTTCCTGTCCTTCTACTTGAAATAATAAACTTTGCTTTAAAGGTATATAATGTTCTACTTTCATGCAGTTCCTGACCCTGGGTGCCATGTTATACATACTGTTTGTCTGGATGGATGCTAGGCTGACGATGCCAGAAGATCATGATCCTGTTGGTGAGGGTTTACAAACAGTTGTCACTTCATGTGCAGGTTTGTTATCAGAAGAACCGAGTCATGTAGATGTAATAGATAAAATAATGCATAAAAAATGGTCAGCAGGTTACTATATATACCTTTAAATAAAGTCTCTTATGAACACTTAACAGCAAGAATCATGTTGTTGCAACACATTACTTTGCAATACAAAGCACTTCTTCACTTCAGTCACTTTGGAGTACATTATTGACTCAAGAGCTGTCACTCACCCCCTGTGGAACTTTCAGTCTCTTAGCAGTCTTTCTCCTGTTTGTCTAATACAGTAAGCTGGTGCATTACAGATCTTTTTCCCAACTCTTCTTGTAGCACCCTGTTGAACCTACCCTCCCATGTCCTGAAAGTCCTAGGGGTAAATTTACTAAATGTCAGTTTTGGTTCTAAAACAAAACCAACAAACAACGATGGATATAGCTGTTGTTAAGAAGTGTAAAAATCGCCTAATTATCATCCGTCAGGTGTCAGCTTGAATTGAAACCCAACATCGATGTCAGTCGGGTTTTGCAGCTCGAAATGCCATCAGTTTTGATCTATCATTTCAAAACTGACAGCAAATAGAAGTTCCAATTTGACGGCAAAGCTCCACTTACAGAAACTCTGCACAGATCAGTATGATCATTAGGTTAAAAAGAAAAGAAAGTGTTGCGAAAAATGTAAAAATGTGTGTGGTCCCCACTCCAAATCAGTAACTAACCCCCCCTTCTAAGGGATTACCAGCCTCTGGCTAAACCAGCTAGGGGATAATGCTATAGCAGGGTGACACACAGTGTGGGATGCCCCTACTATAAAATTAACCATCCCTAAACTCTTCAGCTAAGGATTGAAATTCCTCAGGAAGTCAGGCCCCTCCAAAAAAGGAATTCCCACTCCCGAGGAACTACCAGTCTTGGCCTTAAGACCAGGGCTATTCCCCGCAGACCTGGTGGCGGTGGGTGTGGGGTTAATGTGTAAAAAATACATCATCATATTTTTTTTTACAGGCGGACTACAGGTACCAGCAAGCCTGTCTCGGCATGCCAGTGCTTGTTGAATAACAAGTGCCAGCATGCCCGGACATTAAGGGCCCACTGGCACCGGTAGTTCACTTGTTAAGAAAATATTAAAATAAAGATATTTCTCGCACACCAAAGGTTGGAATCCTTTATTTTAAAAAAATGAAAAATTCCTATTCACTAAAACCTTGGATCAGCTCTTCTTCTGTCCATGAAGTAGTCAAATGGTCTTCAGAGAAAAAAACAAACCACAAATCCGAGCCTCAAGGACATCGCTGTACGGTCGGTACTGTGCTATGCTTAATGACAAGTCACTCACGGTTACTGTCATAGGACATGACAGATCACACTCGGTCACTGTCATAGCACTGGGGCTTGTAGTTCCTCGGAAGGAGGGGACCCCTTTTTTTATTAGGAAGATAAGGACCCGACAAATTCCAGTCCTTGGCTGACCAGTTTGGGACTGGTTAATGTTATGGCAGGGAGACCCCACGCTGTGTGTCTCCCTGCTATAGCATTATCCCCCTGGCTGGTTCAGCCCTGTGATGGTTATTGGAAAATAGGGGGAAGCCCACACAGTTTTAACCCCCAATTTTCCAGCATGAGCCCAGCTTGAGAGGCCTGGGGATGGTTACTGATTTGGTTGGTTGAGGGGGAGGGGGTTCAAATTTAAATAAAAAAATATAACCCCTTCTTTTTCTTTTTAACCTAATGAAGCGTGCACAGATTGTAAGCTGTTTTGTTCTATAAATGTTTCAAATTGTAAAGCGCAACGGAATATGCTGCGCGATATAGGAAACTGTTAATAAATAAATAAATAAGTCTATTGTTTGGATGGGTTAGCCGTCGTTTTTTCCACCAGGTTTTGTTTGGTTTTAAATCCAACCTTTAGTAAATTTACAGATCCTATTCTTCTCTATGTAACAATATAGATTGTTTTTCTGAATTTCTAAAAGTGTTCTAAAGTAGGGTTTTTGGTCGGTTTTCCCTTGGTTTCGAAGTTAGTAAACGGTCGGTTTGAAAACTTGACAGAGCATCGATCAGAAACACCAAACTGACCTTTAGTAAATTTACCACCTGTTGTCTTTGAACTCATTCTCAAATTGATCATAATCATGCATATTCGTAAATCTGGTTGGAAGATGGCTACTGTTGGCTTCTGTATACAGTCATTTACCAGTCGCAATCAAAGACCCAGGTTACACCACAAGCGATCCTGCTGAAGCTCATCCAACTTTGTGACCAAATTGAACATTGATTAGATCAACTTTAGGTATTTAATTAGAAATCCAGCTCATGGTAATGCCAGATTTCTCTAGCAAGCTCAATGTTTACTATAAATGTTGGTTTATATGGTAAATTTGTATTATATGATAGAATTTGCAAAAGGTAACCTGAACTTTGCACTGAAAGTCTGACTTATTTGAATAGGATCTGCAGGATAATTATAACTTACCACACAATAGAAAAAACTACAGAGAACTAAGAATACTGTTGCTATGGCAGTCATAACATCACATAGTAATGATCAGAAATACATTATATTATTGTAGTTTATCACCCTTAAATTCTTATCTTAACCATTTTATACTGGAACTGTTAACCTTTTTTTAATAGCTATAGTGCTATTGTATTATATTATAGTACTATACTATAAGTACAGTTACATTGCACATATTTTCTGAGTAATGTTTAGAAGAGAGGTTAAGATATTTACCAATGACCACAACATGAACATATTTAAAATATTTAATTTGACATCAAAATAAATATTGCTCAAACTATTGCTCAGTTTTATTGTATAACACTATGCAGATGAATAACGTTTATTATTCATTCATCTCGACAATTATTTTTATAGAGTAATATATAAACTAACAGTACACAAACGAAAGTCATGTCTACTCACTAGTAGCACTGTATGAGACCCAACCTGGTGACATTTAAGAATTGTACAATGAACATAAAATACATATGCCCCTATTTACTACAATCCGCATTTCAAATGCGGTTGTAGTGTGATATTTCCGGCTACATTCGCATGGTGGTAAAGCTTGCGATAAAGTTCTGTCCCTGCGAATCCCCTCCGCACACTTCTTACTGTATTTTTTCGGAACAAATTCAGGGAGAATGTGTCTGGCCATGCACCCCCCCTTGCTGGTGCCTGTCTTCCCCAGCTCTATGGTACTGCAGCCCGGCTCCCTGTCTCTCCGTGCTCCCGTTGAGCCTGCCCTGGACACCCTGCTGTTCCCCGGTTTGCTGATCCCCCGTCTCTAACCCTCCCCACCACCGCCGCTGCTGCTAAATGTTTTTTTTTATAATGATCAGCTTGTGGTCTGTTTAGACCACAAAGCTGATCACTGGGGCCGGCTCTCGGCTCTGCTCTGCCTGTCAGAGAGGAGCAGGAGTCAGTGAACCGGGGGAAAAGTCCTGATAACACCATCTGAAGATGGCATTGTTATCACTGGGATTTCCCTGGTATTTTTTTACAAATGATTTTAGTAAACCTCAGGCAGATCACATTTCCCATTACAAGTATGGGAAATGAGATCTGCTTACTAAAAGTATGCAAACTGAAGGGATTGGAGTAGTTTTTCACAAAAACGACTCCAATTGCCCTTTAATACATTTACGTGATACTAAAATATCGTGAGAATGGTGTGAAAACACCTTTTTTTTAGTAAATATAATATTGATAAATAGGGCCCTTGCACAGACTGTACTGCACCACTGTATCATTTAAAATGAAGTTTATATGTAAGTAAAAAAAATAGATAAATAGTACCCAATAATGTAGAAACACAGAAAATATTTTTTCATTCATTTTGATAAAAATATTCCAACACATGTCTGTAAATATTATGTGTACCTCTGGGATTCAGTAATGATCAGTCCTACACATCAGCTTGGAGTCATTTTAATGTTTCTCAGTTAAGCCAAAATGTTCTATTTTAGACTTATTCCTCCAAAGATCATTCAGCCAGTAGACTTCTGGCTCATCCAGGTGGTGATTAGCACAGTTTAAATCGGCAACAATTTTCTTCATGGAAAGTTGCTTCACCCTCCTTGCTATCTTCCCATGCAGAGCCGTGACTAGACTGTTTGGTGCCCTGTGCCAGAGAGAGCATTGGCGCCCCCCCTCCCAATTTTTAACTAGGGGAATAGGATAGTGCACCTGAAAAAGGGCCATGGCATCATGGGGAAAGGCCAGGGAAGAGATAGGGGCAGCCAGGAGATGCTGGGGATAAAAGAAGAGAAAGCTACAAGTGAGAATTATAATTAGAGATGTACGCCAACCCCCGTGTTTTGGTTTCGGATCTGGATCTCCCCTGGTTTTGGATCTGGATTGGTTTTGCCAAAACCTCACTTCCGTGTTTTGTTTTCATGTTTTGGATCTGGATTTTTCTTAAAAAATAAAAAAAACAGCTAAATCACATAAAATGGGCCTTTTTTTGTTCCTACAGTATTAATAACCTCAATGACATTAATCCCCACTCGTTTCCAGACAATTATGACCACCTCACAGCTCACAATATTGGGTTGCAACCAGCTTTCTGGCTGAAAACTGATTGATATAATTATTAATAGAGTTGAGGACTGTGCAAAGATGATAGTTGGGATACCCTTGAGGATTGAAGAATTGATAGTTGTTAGTTGGTGCAGCCCCTGGCTGTAAAATTGATAACAAATTAATTAAAAAAAACAATTCATTGGTGCAGCAGCCCATGGCTGTAAAATTGATAATAAATTAATTACAAAAAACAACTCATTGGGTGCAGCCCCTGGCTGAATAATTAATAAAAAGCAATTCATTGGTACAGCCCCTGGCTGTAAAATTGATAATAAATTAATTAAAAAACAATTCATTGGGTGCAGCCCCTGGCTGAATAATTAATAAAAAGCTATTTATTGGTACAGCCCCTGGCTTTAAAATTGATAATAAATTAATTAAAGAACAAATCATTGGTTCCTAAACCAACTATAACATTAATTTAAAATGTCAGACAGCAATGCCCCAACCAGCATATAATAGAATGGAAAAAGGTGCAAGATGGAATAGTCCTTGGGCCCTCCCACCCACCATTATGTTGTATATGAAACAGGACATTTTAACAAAACAATAATTTCAGCGACAATGACTGCCAATTGTGGCTGAAATGATTGGTTTGTTTCGACCCCCATAAAACAAGCTGCCAATCTGCATTGGACATGGAAATTAAAATGACCCCATACACAAACTGGCTTACAAGTTGTCATCATCCTCGCCCTCGTCATCCCCATCAGTGTGCACATCCTCTTCTTCACACAAAATTAATTCATCCCCGCTGGATTCCACCAGAGGCGCCTCTGTCATTTTTTCATGTAATTGTTGGTCGAGGTCTTCCTCGTGGAATTTGTAATTCATTTTAATGAACATCATCTTTTCCACATTTTGAGGAAGTAACCTCCTAGGCCAATCACTGACAAGGTTGCCAGCTGCACTGAAAACTCTTTCGGAGTACACACTGGAGGGTGGGCAACTTAAGTAATGCAAAGACAGTTTGTGTATGGGACTCCAAATTGCCTGAAAGGGACTGTCTGACATGGCTATTAGGATGTTATCTCTGAAATAGTCCTCCACCATTCTGTGAATGGAGATCATATTACACATAGTCACGGTAGTAGACATGTCACTAGTAGGCAGTTCTCTCAGGCCCGACCAGATGTCATTTATTGGTGACTGATCTGCATGACCAGCAGGTATTCTGTAAGGAAAATTTTGTTTTTTCCTGGCAGCTGCAGAAACTGAAGAAGGAGATGATGGCGTTTCACATGCGGCTGCAACTGACAATTTTTTTACCAACAGCTCTTTGCATAGTTTTAGATTTCGGTCTGTTGGAAAAAAAACTCACAAGGTAGGACTTAAACCTAGGATACAGAATGGTCACCAAAATATATTTTTCAGATTTCAATAGATTGACGACTCTTGGATCCTGGTGAAGTGAATCAAGGGCTTGATCCACCAGTCCGACATACTTTGCACAATCGCTCCATTTCACCTCCTCCTTCAGTTTCTCCAGCTGTTTTTGCAAAAGTCTGAATGACCTGACTCAAGCTGGCAGTGTCTGAACTAACTTCACGTGTGGCAAGTTCAAAGGGTTTGAGAACCTTGCACAACATGGAAATTTATTCTCCAATGCACTGAAGTAAGGTGCATTCCCCCTCCACGACCTATGTCATAGGACGTTGTATACCCCTGGATGGCCTTTTGCTGTTCCTCCATCCGCTGAAGCATATAGAGGGTAAAATTCCATTGAGTTATTTGCTTCAGCTGATGGCAGAGCAAATTTAACAGTACCTGCTGGTCATGTAATCTTTGACAAGCGGTCACCGAATGTCTAAAATGTTCGGATATTTTGCGTGCCACCGAGAGCATCTCCTGCACGACCGTGTCAGTTTTTAAAAAACATTGCACCACCAAATTAATTGTGTGAGCAAAATATGGGATGTGTTGGAATTCGTCCACATATAATGCTCTCACATTATTGGTGGCATTGTCCGAAATCACAAATCCCGAGGAGAGTCCAAGTGGGGTAAGCCATTTAGCAATGATGTTGATGATGCAGGTGTTGGAGATCGAAGGCGCTTGGATCTCACAGAGAGGGAGCAGGTAGGTAACACTGGACGTGTTACGTTTTTAAGTTTTGGACTTGGCGGCATACACTTTGATATTTGATGAATATGCTCCAAGTGACGTAACAAGGAGAAGGTTCCTAGGTGGTTTAGGTCCCTCCCTCTACTCACTCTTGCTTGGCAATGGTCACATATGGCTTGTTGTCCGGATCGGGGTGGAAATAATTCCACACGTGAGAAGTAGATTTGTTTGTCTTTTGTCCCGGCATGACAACAATGGGCTTTGGCTTTTTCAAAGCATGGGCAACAGCTGTTTCTTTACTTACACAAAGGACATCCTCGGCATCAACATCCTCATCACCAACATCTTCATCATCAACATCCTCATCATCCTTAGCACCTTCAACTACCAAAATATCCTCCTCCTCCATGTGCAATTCCACAGAAGCATCCTCGATGACTACGTCTGCAAGATGTTGACTGCCCTTCCCCACATTTACAGAGGGCACACAAATGTTGTAACTTGGAGGATCCTCCAGTACACTAGTATATAGGTCTGGCTCACACATGGCAACCGCGGACACACTTGCACTCTCCTCAGGGATTTGTGATTTCGATTTCTCAGGGCACACAGTTAGTTTTTCCAAAGGGCTATCAGAATCAGAACCAGCAGTCTTTCTAAAGAAAGGCCAAGGCCTAATCCTTTCATTGCCACTTCATGTAGTCAATGGCATATTGCCAAATTTTTGTTTATCTAAAGGCAAATTTCCTTTCAATTTTCTTTTCTTTACTTTGGTAAAAGTAGCTTTACCATATCGATGGCGTGACTTAGAGGACGAGTAAGTTGACGGCCTTGCACTGCTGGCGGCAGCTACAACATGTGGTTCTTGGCCCTGCTCTCCTGCCATGTGAAAGCCCTCCATATTTTCTGCGGTCTTGAAGCAGTTGCGTTGCGTTGCCGACTTGCTAGATCTTGTGTGGCTAAGCCTAACATGCACAGACACTTAGACAATTATTAGAAAAATAAGACAAGATTGTTTTATTTTTTTTCAGCTCCAGAACTTTGGGCCCAGAGCACAGATTGATGATGACTGGAGTCGGGCAGCACTAGCTTGCGTTGCTGACTTGCTGTATTTTGTGTGGTTAAGCCTAACACGCACACAGACAAATATATATTACAGAAAAAAATACACTATATTTGGGTCCAGAACTTGGGCCCAGATGGACGCAGCAGACAGCACAGCAGACATCACCAGCCCAGATGGATCAGCAACAGCCCAGGACACAGCAGACAGAACAGGACACAGCAGACAGCACAGCACCAGCCCAGAATGGATCAGCACTAGCCCAGGACACAGCAGACAGAACAGGACAGCACCTCTCCCTAGCCCTACACTACCCACCCTCCCTTTTCAGTCTCCACAGCTGGAGTGAAATGGCGCCTGCGCGTCCCTTATATATAGAGACGATAGCTCGCGAGCCATGGGATTTTGTCTTTATGGTTTTGCCTCGATGTCAGAGATCCGAGTAAGGCGGGAACATCCGAGCCGGCTTGGAACCAACTCAGATCCCTTTAGTTCGGGTGGGTTCGGATCTCTTAGATCCGAACCCGCTCATCTCTTATTATAATAAACAGGAAAATTGACAGGCCAAAACAGTGCCCCCTGCCCTGCATTGCCCTGTGCCATGGCACAGGTCGTACTACCCTAGTTATGCCCCTGTTCCCATGCATGATATTCTTAGCTTTATTAAATACACATAAACACTGATATCAGGGGTGCAGCTGAGGGGAGGGGATAGGGCGAGGAAGGGGTGACAGAGAATGGGGTGCCAGTGGTTGAGCCTTAGCAGCTAGAATCCCGTACAGCAGGTATGTAGGGCAGGTCAGCACAAAGTTATCCCCTTCCAAGAGCCATGATCTGCAGCAAAAGGCTGCATGGCCTCAGTCTCTGCAAGGTGCCGCCTCCTCTTCACTGACTGCAACAGCCTCAGCGGGACCTGCCTGACAGGCAGTGGCTGCTTCCTGATTACAATGGCTGCAAATGGAGAAGGACTTACAACAAGTAAGTTAACTTGTTAACTTGCAAAAGCCCTCTATTTATATTCTCTGCCAGCAATCATCTAGTTAATCCACTTTGCCAAAAGGCAAAAGGGAAGATTCTCACCATAGCGGTTGTTTTTCTTCAAACTCAACTTGGCCGCTAGCTTCAGGTACTCTGAGCTGTGGTTACATACCGTATAACAGTTGCTCCAACACCATAAGGTCATTAATTTCAGGTGTATTAAACACTTTCCTTCCTTCCATTCTGTGGCTTGTGAAGACCATATGATAACTCCTGCCATTTTTATCTAGCATCCGGAACTTTGCACTATGGGGCTGAGTTGAACACAAGTCAGCTTTGTGGACGTATATTAACTGTTTTGCACTGCTATGTAGCTAAGCTTATGCCACTGTGGGCATTGCTGATTTGCATGCAACTGAGGGACATCTTTACTTCTGACTGAAGGGGCTGAAATGGGTGTTCGTACGTAGGCAAAGTGAAGCAGGGGTTTGACATCGGTACTGTGCACACTAGTAAATATGCCTGTTTTCAGATACATCTTTTGCACCTTTTTAAGGATGGTGCAAGTGCACTATGATGATGATGATCGTAGGTATCAAGCCTTGCATATGAGCATCGTTAGCAATGCGACAGGTCTCTGGGATCCTCACATCTGGAAGCACTGAACGTGTCAGTGCTACTGCTTGGTGTCAAGGTTGGTTCTGGTCATTTGCCACTTCTGGGGTTTAACCGCCTATTGTTCCTCAGCACACTAAATTGCACCTGCAACAATATATGAAGACTATATGGTGATAGAAATTCAGAGATATTAGTTGCATGCATTTGCAAATCCATGGGAAGCTGCTAGGCCACGTCACGGCTTCTCTGTTACTAGCAGTCCCTCACACTAAGGGGTTCACATCCGGGGAGCACTGCACCCCAAAAAACGTCCAGCCCAGGACCCCCCCAGGGCATCACACGAAAAAAGGAAGAAGGATGACAGTGAAGTGTAAAGTATAGATGTGCAAGACTAATTAATAAGTGTTGAAAAAGGGTTAAAATATATGTGAAAAAATGACATGAATAAAAATCAAACATAAAAGGCGATATGAAAAGTGACTATGTGTATTAAATGGTCATGCCCTGAAGAGGCCCAGCCAGAGTAGCCCCAGGGGCCCTACGTCCAAACGCTCACCCCAAAGGTAATATATTTAGCAATTGTAAGGCCTCATGATAAAGGCACATACATAAATGCATCTAAATTGAGAGCCACCTTACCTGGGAGTCACCCCTGGGAACTCCAACTAGCACTACTAAAACCAGCATGCCCTACTAATGTTGGTTCCTTCATGCATCTCATAACAACAAACAGAAAATGGCAGCTGCTCAAATCAATCTGGCAGTACTCTTCAGGTGCATGGTGGAAAATGTGCTCTTTGCCTGGAAGTTGTTCAATGATCTTGTTGATCTCATAACATTGGGAATTATTTGGGCAAATGATTGCTCTATCTTTCAGTGTATATTTAGGCAGGGATGGATTTTAGTGCCCCTGTCTCTCCAGCTTCCTACCCCCTGCCCTGTCACTCCAGCCTCCTGCCCCCTGTGTCTCTCAGCCTCAACTCCCTCCCCTGTGTCCCTCTATGTCCCTCATTCTCCCCCTCACCCTGCATCTCTCAGCCTCCCCCTCTATGTCAAACAGCCTCCCCTTCCTTAATCAGCCAGTGGCATAACTACAGCCCCCGCAGACCCCGCGGTGGCTTGGGGGCTTGGGGGCTTGTGGGGCGAGGTGGCCGCAGATTCCATGCGGACTAGCCGTCCGCATGGAATCTGCAGAAAACGGCCCTCCAAAATGGCCGCCGCCTAGGAGGAAACAGATGCTAGAGGTCCTACTGGACCTCTAGCATCTGTTAGTCATGCAGGCAGGGCGGTAGTGCGGACCGCACATAAGTGCCGTCCGCACTACACTAGTATAACAAACACACAGCCGCCAGCGCCGGCAGCTGTGTGTTTGTTTTAGCAGCCGATGAGTCAGACAGACTCATCGGCTGCTTGTCTTGCGCCCACTGCTGGAGCCAGGTTCTTCTGGCTCCCACAGTGTGTGATGATGGGAGAGATGTCATGACGTCTCTTCCATCATGCAGAGTGGGTCTGCCCGGGAGGACACCGAACGGAGGAGCTGATGCCGGAGCGTTGTTCAAGGTAAGTGGATTTTGTGTCTCTGTCTGTCTGACGTAGGGGTGGGGGTTGTTTACTACTACTAGGGGCATTGCTGCGGGGGTTGTTTACTACTACTACTACTGGGGGCATTGCTGGGGGGTTGTTTACTACTACTACTGGGGCATTGCTGGGAGGGGGGACTACTACTGGGGGCATTGCTGGGGGGGTTGTTTACTTCTACTACTACTACTACTGGGGGCATTTCTGTGGGGGTTGTTTACTACTACTGGGGGCATTGCTGGGGGGGACTACTACTGGGGGCACTGGTGGGACCACTACTGGGGGCACTGGTGGGACCACTACTGGGGGCACTGCACTGGTGGGACCACTACTGGGGGCACTGCACTGATGGGACCACTACTACTGGGGGCATTGCTGGGGGAGGACTACTACTACTGGGGGCACTGCTGGGGGGTTAGTACTGGGGTCACTATTTAAGGGAGTCTACTACTGAGGGCATTATATAAGGGGCACTGCATAGGGGGACCACATCTGGTGGCACTGTATAAGGGCACTACTGTATACTGTAAACTGTCTAGGGGGGGGTGGGAGCAATTTTTTTACTTTTGCACTGGGGGCCAAATTACGTATAAATGGCCCTGTAATTATTTTACCAAAATGCCGAGGGGGGGGTTATATGGGGGGGGCAACAGAAAAAATATTGGCAGGGGGGAGCAAAATTTATAATTACGCCACTGCAATCAGCCTCCCACTCTGTCTCCCAGCCTCCCCCTGTGTCTATCAACTCCCTCCCCTGTGTCCCTCTGTGTCCCTCAGTCTCCCCCTCCCCCTGCATCTCTCAGCCTCCCCCTCTATGTCTCACAGCCTCCCCTCCTGTGTCTCTCAGCCTCCCCCTCTGTGTCAATCAGCCTCCCCCTGTGTCTCTCAGCTTCCTCTTCTGTGTCAATCAGCATCATCCTTTGTCTCCCCAGCCAAGAACAGCCCAGTGCAGCCCACACTTGTTGTTTTATTGAGACTCACATTGCGAATACTCTTCATTCTCTCTTGTTTGAGATATATTGTTGAAACCAATGGCATCACAAAGGGGGTGCGGGCCACACCAGGGTGTCACCTGTCGAGGGGTGACACCAAAGTGCTGACTCCTCCACAGTGACAGGAGCTGGGTGCTGCACTGTAGCATTGCGCAGTCCATCTCTCTTTTTTTATATAGTTGTGTGATTTCATTCACATAAAGTCTCTTTCATATAAGGCTTCCTTGGCAGTTTCTGTCAGTGCCCTATACACTGCCTCAGTGGTGAACTCTAGTGGAAACTTGGAGTGACCCAAAAGGCTGACAACAGATGTGAGAGTGGATATTAGGCCACACAGATGCCCTGTGTGGGTTTATTGGTAACAACAACATAGGTAATATAACTGTGGTAATAGCAGTGGTCACAGCAGCAGTAATTGTAGGTAATCAGGGTCTTACACCTGTGTATTTGCACTGTACTGTTACATTCTACACAGCAGCACACTTTAGGCTGCCCATGCGTCATGATGTCACCGGATCATAGGTTGGACCTCCCAGTGACTCTGGGTTATGTGCCCGAATGTATAAAGGAGACAGTGCCGCAGTGCATTGCTCTCTAACAGTATATATAGTAGATATACATTTTTAAATGCATTGTTTTATATTAAAGGCAAATTGAGTTGAAGTAAGAAGAAGCATGGTAGATAAGAATGATGTATGTAGTCACAGAACTCTAGGTGAGTTTTTCAAGACAAGAAACAAATTTTGTGCATCCCTAAATTTATCCACTCTTTGTATCACTTTATAAAGGATCTTTGTGGTCAGAAACATTGCTGTTTCTGTAAACAAACATGAGTGTATATGTATATATATATATATATATATATATATATATATATATATATATTAGGGGTGTGCACCGGCCACTTTTCGTGTTTTGTGTTTTGGTTTTGGATCTGGATCTTTCTTCGTGTTTTGGATCTGGATTGGTTTTGCCAAAACCACCCTTCCGTGTTTTGGGTTCTGGGTTTTGTGTTTTGGATCTGTATTTTTTTTAAAAAAAGCATAAAAACAGCTAAAATCACAGAATTTGTGGGTTTTTCTGCTCCTATGCTATTATTAACCTCAATAACCTTAATTTCCACTCATTTCCAGTCTATTCTGAACACCTCACACCTCACAATAGTGTTTTTATGTCCAAAAGGTTGCATCGAGGTAGCTGGATGACTATGCTAAGAGATACGAGTGGGCGGCACAAACACGTGGTCCATCTAGGAGTGGCACTGCAGTGGCAGACAGGATGGCAGTTTGAAAAACTAGGCCCCAAACTATACATAATGCAAAGAAAAAAAAGAGGTGCAAGATGGAATTGTCCTTGGGCCCTCCCACCCACCCTTATGTTGTATAAACAGGACATGCACACTTTAACAAACCAAACATTTCAGCGCCAGGGTCTGCCACACGACTGTGGCTGAAATGATTGGTTCGTTTGGGCCCCCACAAAACAAGCTGGCAATTAATCTGTCCCTGCACAAACTGGCTCTACGGAGGCAAGATGTCGTCCTCATCCTCCTCATCCACCGATTCCTCACCCTCTTCAGTGTTGTGTACATCCTCATCCTCACAGAGTATTAATTTGTCCCCGCTGGAATCCACAACCACAGGTCCCTCTGTACGTTCTGGAGGCTGGTCTCCCTGGAAGAGTTGATAATTCATTTTATGAACATCATCTTCTCCACATTTTGTGGAAGCAACCTCCTACGCCTTTCGCTGACAAGGTTCCCGGCTGCACTAAACACTCTTTCGGAGTACACACTGGAGGGGGGGCAACTCAGATAAACTAGAGCCAGTTTGTACAGGGACCTCCAAATTGCTTCTTTTTCCTGCCAGTACAGGTATGGACTGTCTGACATGCCTACTTGGATGCTGTCACCGATGTAATCCTTTAACAGACAGACGCACGCTTGTCGCTGCTGCTTTAAGGATGCAAGTGCGGCTACAGCCCACACAATTCACAAAGACAGAAAAAAAAGAACAATATTTGTATTGTTTGTGTAGCACACTTTGAGGGTGTCACCACCCTTTAACAGACAGACGCACGCTTGTCGCTGCTGCTTTAAGGATGCAGGTGCGGCTACAGCCCACACATTTCACAAAGACAGAAAAAAAAAGAACAATATTTTTATTGTTTGTGTAGCACACTTTGAGGGTGTCACCACCCTTTAACAGACAGACGCACGCTTGTCGCTGCTGCTTTGAGGATGCAAGTGCGGCTACAGCCCACACAATTCACAAAGACAGAAAAAAAAGAACAATATTTTTATTGTTTGTGTAGCACACTTTGAGGGTGTCACCACCCTTTAACAGACAGACGCACGTTTGTTGCTGCTGCTTTAAGGATGCAGGTGCGGCTACAGCCCACACATTTCACAAAGACAGAAAAAAAAAGAACAATATTTTTATTGTTTGTGTAGCACACTTTGAGGGTGTCACCACCCTTTAACAGACAGACGCACGCTTGTCGCTGCTGCTTTAAGGATGCAGGTGCGGCTACAGCCCACACATTTCACAAAGACAGAGAAAAAAAGAACAATATTTTTATTGTTTGTGTAGCACACTTTGAGGGTGTCACCACCCTTTAACAGACAGACGCACGCTTGTCGCTGCTGCTTTGAGGATGCAAGTGCGGCTACAGCCCACACAATTCACAAAGACAGAAAAAAAAAGAAGAATATTTTTATTGTTTGTGTAGCACACTTTGAGGGTGTCACCACCCTTTAACAGACAGACGCACGCTTGTCGCTGCTGCTTTAAGGATGCAGGTGCGGCTACAGCCCACACAATTCACAAAGACAGAAAAAAAAAGAACAATATTTTTATTGTTTGTGTAGCACACTTTGAGGGTGTCACCACCCTTTAACAGACAGACGCACGCTTGTCGCTGCTGCTTTGAGGATGCAGGTGGAATCTAGACGGGATTTGGAACCGGGGACACACTACCTCCATCAATTGTCTAAATCCCACTGCACTAATGGCGGATACCGGACGCACGTCTAACACCAACATAGCAGTCAAGGCCTCAGTTATACGTTTTGCTTCAGGATGACTGCTGTCGTACTTCATCCTCATCGCTAGGGACTGTTGGAGGGTCAATTGTTTAGTAAAAGTAGTGATGTTCCTACTTCCTCTCTGGGATGATGAACAACTCCCAGCAGCAGCAACAGCACTAGGAGGAAGTGGTTCTTGATCTTTCCCTATTTTATTTTTATCGGAGAAAGTTTGGTCCTCCATTTATGTTATATTGATATATACGTGCGGCTAAAGCGCACACAAACACAGAAAATATTTTTTTATTTTTGCTGGAGAGTAGTGCACTTTGTGGGTTACACCACCCTTATGGGACACAGGCGCACGCTTGGCGCTGCTCCTTTGTTGATGCACGTGCAGCCACAGTGCACACAATTCACAAACACAGAAAATAATTTTTTTTTGGTTTGGACTGGAGTGTACTTTGGGGGTTACAGCACCCTTTAACGGTCAAGCCAGCCGGCCCTTTACTTATGACACAGGCGCACGCTTGGCACTACTTTGTTGATGCACGTGCGGCTACTGCGCACACAATTCACAAGCACAGAAAATATTTTTTTTTTTGGTTTGGACTGGAGTGTACTTTGGGGGTTACAGCACCCTTTAACGGTCAAGCCAGCCGGCCCTTTACTTATGACACAGGCGCACGCTTGGCACTACTTTGTTGATGCACGTGCGGCTACTGCGCACACAATTCACAAACACAGAAAATAATTTTTTTTTTGGTTTGGACTGGAGTGTACTTTGGGGGTTACAGCACCCTTTAACGGTCAAGCCAGCCGGCCCTTTACTTATGACACAGGCGCACGCTTGGCACTACTTTGTTGATGCACGTGCGGCTGCTGCGCACACAATTCACAAACACAAAAAATAATTTTTTTTTGGTTTGGACTGGAGTGTACTTTGGGGGTTACAGCACCCTTTAACGGTCAAGCCAGCTGGCCCTTTACTTATGACACAGGCGCACGCTTGGCACTACTTTGTTGATGCACGTGCGGCTACTACGCACACAATTCACAAACACAGAAACTATATTATTTTTTTAGCACTTGGGGGGAGCACCCCTGATGGACAGAGCACCCCCTGGACAACACTACAGCACCCCTTTAGGACTGGGACACTGCACAGGACTTTGGAGTGGACACAGCCCCTATGGAGAACTGACTGCACAACACAGTCCAGCCAGCCCCTATGGACTTTGAAGTAGTGGACACAGCCCCTATTAACAACAGCAGCACAGCACAACACAGCCAGCCCCTATGGACTTTGAAGTAGTGGACAACAGCAGCACTACACTACACTACACTACACTACACAGCCCAGCCAGCCCTAACTCCCACCCTCCCTCTTCACTGTCCACAGCCGAGTGAGAAAATGGCGCCGACGCGGGTACCTTATATAGGATCCAAAATCCGTGAGACTCGGAAGGCGGGATGATGACGTTTTGCCTCGATTTCAGATCCGAGTCAGGCGGGAAAAGTCGAGCCTGACTCGGATCGGACTCGGATCGGGGGGGCTCGGGGGGGTTCGGATTTCAGAAATCCGAACCCGCTCACCCCTAATATATATATATATATATATATATATATATATATATTAGGGATGTGCAGGCTCGGATAGGTTCGAGTTTGCACGTGGAGTTCGGATTTTTCCCTCCAAAAAAGTCCAGGAATGATGATGTTCGTCCGTGCAAGATGACGTTTTGCCTCTTTCTGAGTTCCGTTTTTTTGGAGGGAAAAATCCGAACTCCACGTGCAAACTCGAACCTATCCGAGCCTGCACATCCCTAATATATATATATATATATATATATATATATATATATATATATATATCCAGGCAAGTTGCATACAGGGACTTTAAATCAGCACAGCAAGAAAGGGCTAGGAAAGTTTTGTACATTTTAAACACTGAAACATCAGAATGATTTCTTGGTGCCCTCTGCCTAGGTCTATATGCTACAGATCACCTGGGCAAGAACTCTGTATGATTTGAGTAATTTTATTATACAACTGTTTGGGAATACAGAATACACCTTGATATGAGCAGCATCTCAGCAACTACAAAATAACTTTCTTATACACATTAACCATTACTGTGATTATTTATCTAAGTGTAAAATAATCTTATAAGCAAGGAATTCTAACCTGTTAAATCAGTAATACTAATTGAGTTCAGGGTGTGTTCTGTTCTAAGACAGAGTAATTTGTACCATCATGACCTCCTGTTTCTTAGAGGAAGTCACATCCTTGGACTCTGGTTGCCAAGGCCATGACTAAGTGTGTAGAAACGAGTTTAAGTGGTTCTTCACTACAGAAGAGGGTAAGTGAATTCTCTGTACTTTACTGTACTGCATGTTATACAGATATTATTTACAGAAACGTCAATGGATACTGTAAAATTAGGGGGTATGTTATATCATACACTACACCAGATTCAATTGGAAACAGAGAAAATTGTTTTTATGAAGTGATCCTTATATCCTCCAAGAGCGTTTTACCTTCATTGTCAGTTATCATCCCATTACACAACACTTGTCATCACTATTCTCCAAAATATGGTACATTTTAATGGAATGAGATTACAACTCTCAAAATATAAATACATATTTTCAAATAAATGTATTATATAATGCTGCTAGGTGTGTGTCTAGGAACTGTGGACTAGAGAGCTGTAGAGAATTCCCAAAACCTATCTCATTGGCTTCAGAACATAGTCTCTCCTAGCCCACCCTCGTCCCGACCCATCTGGCCACCTGGCCACCACCACCCACTCAGCCACCCAACCAGCCAAGTACTTTACCACCGGGACACAGCCATCAAAGCTGTGCTCATACACATAGGGGTCTATTCATGGAGATACTGAAATGGCGTGATGCAATATAATGTAGTATTGCCATATGTACCAATTCAGTAAACCTTCCTGGCAACGATCTCCGGTAAATAGCCCCTCCATGATCCCGGGAAGCAGCACATGCATCGTCAGTGCTACTGTCAAAGAAGCAGCCCCCGGACAGGTCAGTCAGTGGGCAGTCTGGATCAGCAGTGGGGACAGACCGGGTTAGCAAAGGTGGGGAAGAGGGGGTGCAGCAGTTGGCAGTCTGGATCAGCATGGGGCAGAGTGAGTCAGTGGGGTGCAGTCTGCAGCCTCCCGCCGACATACAGTATTTCTCAAAAACTGCCCACCCCCCAATCCATACCTACAGGCTGCAGCCCATTACTCCACCCTAGGAAGAATGTCCAGAACCAGCCACCCCACACATCCCTGCTGCAGTAAAGGAAGAATAGCCCCCGCTGAGGCCAGAAAGGTGAGTGGAGCTTTTGGCATAAGGCAGAGCTGGGAAAAACATAGCAGAGATGGGAGGAAAAGGGGAAGAACAAGGGGGAGATGGAAGGAAAGGTGGAAGGATACAGAGAGAAAAGACAAACAGGAAGCAAAGTAGGAAAGAGAAATTTTTTAAAATCCTGGCGACACAGCAAATTACAAGTCCAAAAATACTAGTTTTCTCTATATTTATGTAATGCCTGTATTATATAAGTTCATGCACTCATACCTTAAGTTAAAATACACAAATTTTTAAATAATAATACCCTAATTCACTGATTATTAAAATGAAATCAGAACACATCATTTATAAAGACATTATTTGCAGCAGTTTATACATACATTTACAAATCTTGCGTGTTATTAAGTTCATGTTATATTAATGCCCTCACTGCTCAATTACCAATAAAGTGAAGCCAAAAGGTATAAATTGTGCATGTTCATAATTCTTCCCTCACTCACTGTTTAGGTCACTAAATTGTTTAAAAGATAGAGCATTATCTTAGCAAGGTTTTAAGTGGTGGTTCAGCAGGGGATGTAGTCAGGATGGATCCCGGTAGTCAGAATCCCAACAATCACAATACGGCTCTGGAATCCCGGTGGTCATCACAATACTGGCTCCGGAATCCTTACGGTCAGAACCCCGAAGAGTGTGTATTAGGGTTAGGCACTAGTGGGAGGGTTCTCATTAGGCTGTGGGAGCGGACGGTTAGTGTTAGGCTGCAGAAGGGGACGGTTAGGGTTAGGCAGCCAAACGGGATGGTTAGGGTTACGCTGTGTGAGGGGTGGGTTATGGTTAGAATACTCACCAACTTGCATCTGGATTTTGACCGTAAGGATTCCAGAGCCGGCATTGTGACCGTTGGGATTCTGACCACGGGGATATTGTACCCAACACATTCAGCAATATAGTACAGCGTGTTGTATATAAAAATGTGTAGTAAACTGTAGTCTAGATACCGTAACGTATGGTTTAGTATAGTATTACAAAGAATAACATACAATATATGTTAGCATTTCTTCCTCACAGATTTCTGTAGGGGCTGCTATGCAGTCGGGTTTACCATGCCTCAGTAGCTAATGCCATCTGCAGATGGCGGTAGTCTATAATAGCCTATGGGCTACTTACCACAGAATTTTTTGGAGAGGGATCCGGAGGATAGCTCTCTGGGCCTGATTCAGCATGGAAGGCAGTTGCTTATATGCATGCAATCGGTCGATTAATTCACACTGCGCATGCGTATGCATCACAGTGCACGTGCGCGAGCTAGGTGCTCATTGGGAATTGCGTGCACAGTGACTACGCAGAGCCATGGCAGAGTGATTGATAGGAAGTGCAATTTGTGGGTGGTGATAGGGGGGTAGTCGGGCGAACGCAGGTGTGCCAGTGCGTTTCAACGCCATTGCAGGTGGGCATAAATTATACACTGCGATACCAGATTCTGCCTGAGGCATCATAGCGTGTGCATAAGTAAGCAATTCCTGAGTAAGGTCTCGGCTTCTCTAACTGTCTAATGTTACTCTGTTTCACTATGTTGGTCAAGTATACGGATGTGAGTAAGGGGAAGTGGGCGTCCTTATGTCAGGCTGCGTTCGCAAGGTGAATGCAAACATTTAAATATCACCGATGATATTAGCAACGCAGTTGCGTGCGTATAAGCAGAATAGCGATCCATAGTGAGTCAGGCTCTCAGTCATTCCCCACTGGCAAATGCATTGGCCGTGCATGCGTAATATATGCTTTGAAGCTGAACCAGGAACCAAAGTGATAGCATAAGTTATTACTCCTTCTAGCTGTTCGCCTGAATGGGTTCTTGTCTGAGTTTTTCAGTAAGTTCACATGAAAATATGAATTTTCACATTGTGAATTTAGGCAAAAAATATTTATCACACTTGCATCAAAATGTGGATTGTGATAAATATGCCCCTATGTGGTATAGTGCATACTGCATCATTTAGTAATGCACATTTTTGGTCTGCTTAAAAACCAACTATATAAGCCATTAAATGTACTTTAAAAAATAAATAAGAAATTGAAACGGAAGGTTTGGCACCCAGGGCAAGGGAATAAACTGCACCACCCTCCCTATCAGTGCCACAGTCCTAGTGCCCAACAACCTGGTGGTCTAGGGAGGGATTAATGGTAGCCTACCTGTCTGGTCTTCAGGTGCATTCTTCTGCTGCTGGCCCATCCTGGCCAGCCTGAGCTCTTCTGTCTTGAACCAGTGCCTTGTGGTCTCTTCCACGGCCGCTGGAGCTCTTCCCGCTAGTCTGCATCGTCTGTATCCTCCGCCCATCACCTGCAAACCGAGTTTTCTGCCCAGTGCTGTCTGACGTCAGATGCCACTTTCTATTGGCTGCCGGTCTGCAAGCCGTAATTGGCTTGCAGCCGGCGCCAAGTTCAAATGGCCGCCGGTCCGCGAGCTGCACCATGCAGCTGGCACCAAATGTCACCCACAGCTGGAAACAGTCCAGTGATATATGGCCTCACTGGGGACACATTTCACCGGACTGCAGAACTTCCGGTGCAGGGATCAACACTTGATCCCAGCCCTGGATATTGCCAAGGCCGGTGGCACCCCCTCTGCCATGCCTGTCAGATAGTGCTCAGGGCAACGTGCCCCACACGCACCCCATTGTTATGCCAATGATTATGGTAATAATATAAGCTTAGAATGTATTTCAGAAACATTGTCACTTACCAGTATTCAGTTGCAGTGCCAGATTAAGGTCCACATGGACCTGGAGCTGAAATTTATCAAGGGCCTACTGCGTGCCACTGCAGGGGTTGTGACCAGAGCCGCGGTACTGTGACTAGTAATATGGGGCATGTGACCAGTATTGTGGGGCTGTGGTCTACAGGAGTTAAAGTGGGCCGGAACGGGGCAGAACTGCGTTCCATTAGTTGCATTTGTATGCGGAGTGGGTTATGGTTTCTCCATGTCCACCTGTCTGTCTGTCTCTAGTAGTAGCACACACTACACATACACACTACATGAGAGAGACTTGTCCGGGTGCTGTACCACTTGCCGTCACGCCGCCCATATTAATAGATGCAGTGAATGGGCGGTGCTGCAAAGAGTGGGTCACTTGGCCGGGGCACGCTTCCCCCAGTGAGTCCCCCTCCTACAACGATGTCAGTGGCGAGATGACGCAATGACGCAGCCACCCTGTGAGGACCCGCGCAGACGCCAATCATCATTTTTTCTTTGAAAAAATTGTGAGTCTTCCTGTGTGTACCTGCTGTGGAGTCCAAGCAGTGGGAATTTGTATTATTAACATTGTGTGTGTGTCATGTCACAATTAAAGTCTCATAATGACTCATCTCATTAATGGAGAAATGCTGGTTATCTTTGTCTCCCCCTGCCTTTTCCAACTACAACACTTTGTTCTAATTATCAGCAGCTGGTATTCAAAAAAGTGTTCAGAGACAAGCAGGACATCACTCATTAGTATTTAATTTACACAGGGTGTATTGTGCCCATGGTACAGTATCTGGTTTGTATGTAGTTCACCATCCATCACTGGTCAGTTGAATCAGCAATATCCCCCAGAAATCTACATGAAATGATTTACTCACCTGTTCTGCCTCAAAAGCAACTATAGTTAACTCTTCACAAGCAAAAATTCCAAACGTTAATATATATGAAGGAATAGTGACACATGGTTATGGAGTTATTTGGGAAAGTAAAAGCTATTTTTATCCCAGCATAAAAGAATGACAGGGTTCATCTCTGCATTTAGCTGTATTTATCTGTGATACCCCATAGAAAGGACATGTGTAAATATGACTATGGTGGTGTCCACTTATGTGGTCAGAACCCCTGTGGAAGAAACATGTGTACCCCTTTCTCCTATGTTGATGTGAGGGAAGGTTCTGGATGGCCACCCACCAGCTGTGTGGTGTCTCATGGCCCTGGTGGGAAGGAAAGGGGCTCGCACTGCAGGAGCTGATAAAAGCCGTTGCTCTCACAATTAGAGGTTGGTTGGAAAGGGCAGTGAGTTAGCAGGAAGCCAGTGCTGGTGCGGATGGCAAGTGAAAGAGAGCCGCACTGCTGGAGCCGGTCTGAGCTGAGGTAGCCTTTTCAAGGGAGAAGAAGGCTGTGTGCAGGCAGTGACTGTGTATTGTAAACCCCACAGTGTGACAGGACCTGGCAGCTGAGTGACTTAGACCTGGAGGTGGACCCAGGCAGAGCTGCAATACAAGTGCTGGAGGGGGTCGGGAGGCTGGAGCTTTTGGCGAAAGATGCTGTCTGAACCAAGCCAATATTGACAGGCAGCAGCAATGCTGTGGAACTGCTGGGAGACTGAGGCTGGTGATCGCAGGTGCGGGTTGGAGCCAGCAATATTTTAGTGAATCGGATCTCTGGCTCTGAGACCCACCTCAGGAGCAGCGCAGGAGTGGTGGGCACAACTTTGTATCTTGAACCCTACTAGTCTATGTTATAGGTAGACTTCAAGTTGCCACCCTATATTCCTCTCAGCAGATACAGCCTTATCAGCGTAGGAGGTGCTAGGATAGAGAAAGGGCTGTCAATCCCACAGATAGGAGATAAAGCTATAATCTAAAGCTGGGTACACACTGACAGATATATTGGCCGATCAATTGATCGGCCAATGTATCTGCTGCCTGTCGGGCAGTGTGTACCAGTGATATGTTGGTGAACGACGGCTTTCACTAACATATTGCATTGGCTGTGCTGCACAGCCGATGGACAGATATGTCTGCAGACATATCTGTCCATCGGCAGGTGTGTACGGGCGGTCGACAGACCGCCCGTACACACAGCGGCAGCCTCAAGTAAGGGGGTGGGACACGACCCCCAAACCGATGGGACATGCCTCCTGGTCGCCGGGACCTGCAGGCAGACACAGATGATGGTTGTTCAGTGTGTACGAACAACCATCATCTGCAGATATATCTGTATAGTGAGTACCCACCTTAAGCACCTGTACACTGAGTTGATTTCTGCTAAAGATACCCAGATTTAGTAACTTTGAAGTTAAAGTGTAACTTTCTTTCAATAACAAGCACTTGGCAACAGTTGCAGCTGTTTTTTTTTTTTTTTTCAAATACTTTTTTAGTAATTTTCAAAATAATGATCACAGTATGTATTATACAAAGGGATCAAGAGTAAGCATTTCTAATTTCAAATGGTATAATAAGCAAGTTTCTAGATAATACTTAAAGTAGAAGTCTTCAAGCCACATATATGATTCGAAATAGAGATTAGGTATATTAACATTGTATAGAACATCTTGACCATTACCTTGGTCCAAAATATTAAATGACCTAAACGCTATCAATGCTCAATTAGACATTGATGTTATTATCTAGAACAGATTATCACTAAATTATTTGAAATGACAAAATATATCAATGGTTTAACACAAAACATAAAAGATAAGACATGGGGGGAGGGGGATAGAAATAGTATTGTCAAGTATTAAATCAGTGTTGGAGTAGACTTCTTTATCTTAAAAGTAATTCTACAGAATTAAGAGACCTAGGGATGATTGGACTAAGTAGGAGGAGTTAGGAATTACCGTATATACTCGAGTATAAATCGACCCGAATATAAGCCGAGGTACCTACTTTTACCCCAAAAAACTGGGAAAACTTACTGACTCGAGTATAAGCCTAGTGTGGGAAATGGCAGCAGCTGGTAGTGCCCCCAGTAGTAATTCCCCCTGGTTGTGCCCCCAGTGGTAATCCCCCCTTTCAGTGCCTCCAGTAGTAATCCCCCCCTGGTAGTACCCCCAATAGTAATCCCCCCTTTTAGTGCCCCCTGTAGTAATCCCCCACTGGTAGTGCCCCCTGTAGTAATCCTCCCCTGGTAGTTCCCCCAGTGGTAATCCCCCCTTTTAGTGCCCCCTGTAGTAATCCCCCCTTTTAGTGCCCCCTGTAGTAATCCCCCCCTGTAGTAATCCCCCCCTGGTAGTGCCCCCTGTAGTAATTCCCCCCTTGTAGTTCCCCCAGTGGTAATCCCCCCTTTTAGTGCCCCCTGTAGTAATCGTTCCCTGATAATGCCCCTTGGTAGTGCCCCCTGTAGTAATTGCCCCCTGGTAGTGCCCCCTGATAATGCCCCCTGGTAGTGCCCCCTGTAGTCATCGCCCCCTGGTAGTGCCCCCTGTAGTCCCCCCCCTAGTAGAGAGAGACGTGAAAAGAATTAAAAAAAAATAAACACTTACCTTAAACTCCCGCTCCTGGTCCCGCCGCTGTCCGCTCCTCCGGCCGCTTTGCATGGGAGAGACGTCGTCATGACGACGCGTCTCCCATCACCCACTGCGGGAGCCGGCAGATGGCTCCCGCAGTGGGAGCAGCAGCAGCCGCTGAGAGTCGGACAGACTCTCAGCGGCTGCTGATTACACCAAACACGCAGCTGCCGGCTCCGGCGGCTGTGTGTGTTTGGCAGTGTGTAGCGCTGACCGAACTCCGTCCGGTCAGCGCTACACTTGACTCGAGTATAAGCCGAGGGGGTACTTTTTCAGCACATTTTTTGTGCTGAAAAACTCGGCTTATACTCGAGTAAATACGGTAGCTTATCTATATATTTTGTATCCCTTAAGAGGAAGCTATACATCTAAGCATAAACCAATCTGTGTTCTCGAATAATTTAATAATCTGATCTTGTGTCGAGCTTTCAAGAGTATTGATGTAGGGCTCCCACTTATTATAAAATTTTTCCACTCCTTTAATTATGTCAGGCAAGGTTGATCGTCTATCATAATACATTAGTTGTAACATCTTTTGCTTATCTTCCCTAAGAGAGGGCGATGATCTACTAATCCAATGTATTAATATTACTTTCTTCGCTATCGTGATTATACATATGAGTAATGGAAGAGTATTATTTTTATGAGGTCCTAAATCCCAGTTTTCAAAATTGGCACATATACAAACCATTGAATCAGGTACCAACTTAAGTGTAAGTAAGGTATTTATCATTTGAGTAACTTTGTTGCAAAATTTCTTAATTATACCACATTCCCACATACAATGGATAAAGGTAGCTTCCATCATATGGCATTTAGGGCAATTTCCAGACTCTGATTCTACCATGTGCTTGCGTTGTGCTGGGGAGATATATGCCCTGTGAATCGTGCATAAATGAACTTCTTGAAGGTATGATGATTGCAATTGTTTTAGTGTAAAGTCAATATCTCCAGTTAAATCATCAAGGGATGATATAGTTGAAACATCCTTCCGCCAAGTATTATATAATGAGACCCACTGGACAGCAGAGTGATCATTTACTAAATGCTTATATAACATTTTTATTTTAAATGGAGCTTTACATATCAATTTGAACAACAAGTGAAGGGGTGTAGATTCTCTATTATCTTCAACTATCAATGTGAGTGATCTGATGTAGTGTCTAGTTTGCAAATACATAAAGAAATTTTGTTTTGGCAATTTAAATTTCTTTTGTAATTCTGTAAAAGATAGTAAAGAACCACCGGGATCGAAAACTTTGGAAATGTTAGAAAGACCCTTTTCCTTCCATTGAAGATAATTAGTATTAGACAAGGAAGGAGGGAAAGCCGGATTGCCCCATAAAAGGATATAATCGGTATGTTGAAACTGACTTCTTAGTCTCTTGTTAATAGATATCCAAGAAAAGTAAGTGTCTTTAAAAAGTATATTGTTTAATATATGGGAGGGAATATCTTTAGATTTAGAGTGTAACAACGCTCCAGGAGAATAAGGTGAAAATAATTCTACATCAATTTGTTTATCTGTGTAACTGCCTCTTTCTAATAACCAATCATTGATATATCGGAAAAATATCGAAACAGAATAGCTTTTAAGATCTGGAAGACCAAATCCACCCTTATCCCTGGTTGTAAACATTTTTGCTATCGCTATTCTTGGGCGTTTACCTTGCCATATAAAATAAGTGAAAGTTTTGGTTAGGATTTTGATATCTTTTTGGGTAAGACTAATCGGTAACATTTGCATTAGATAAAATACTTTTGGAAAAATTATAGTTTTTATAACTGCTAATATGCCTAATAGAGATAAAGGTAAGGATTTCCAACTGTCTAATAAAGACTTAATTTTATTTATCATTGGAGTATAGTTAGCAGTATATAGACTTTGTAGGTCTGAGGTAATATGAACTCCCAAATATTTAAGAGTAGTTGAAATCCCACTAAAAGATTTCAAAATGAACAGAGTTTCAAAATATGTTTTTGATCCACTAGTTGGCATTACTTCAGATTTGTCCAAATTCACCTTATATCCTGATACATGCAAAAAAAAGATTGTATTATATCCATCACTTTTTGAAATGAAGTATGGGGATTTGTAATGAAGAGCAACATATCATCCGCAAAAAGTGCGATTTTTAAGGTGACTTTACCAATCGATATTCCCTCTACCTGTGGGGATGCTCTCAAGGCTATAGCCAGTGGTTCAATTGATATAGCGAAGAGGAGTGGAGAGAGAGGGCAACCTTGCCTTGTTCCTCTTTGAATCTCAAATCGTGATGAAATATATCCATTACATGATACTTGTGAGAGTGGTTTCGTGTATAATGTTTTCAATATATTGATGAAAGATGCTGGGAAGCCAAATTTACTCAAAGTTGTATAAAGATGTTTCCATATCACAAGGTCAAATGCCTTTTCAGCATCAAAAGACACTACCATGCTAGGAGTGAGGCGCTGAGAGGTATTAAGATGTTGCACAGCCGCCAAGACCCTCCTGACATTTACCACAGAATGTCATCCTGATATAAATCCTGATTGATCTGTATGTATGATTTGTGGAAGTATATTCTTTAATCGTTCTGCAAGAATTTTCGTTAGAATCTTATAGTCAACATTAAGTAAAGATATCGGCCTATAAGAACCCGAAAGTGATAAATCTTTCTTGGGTTTGGGAATAACTTTAATGATTGCAGAATTAAAGTAAGAAGGGATAGAGTTAGTAGTAATAATATGGTTATAAAAAGATACCAAATTATCTCCAATCTGTGATAATAGGATTTTATAGAATTCAGTTGATAGACCATCAGGGCCAGGGGCTTTAGAGGGCTTCAGCTGCTGTACAACTCCAGTGACCTCCTTTAATGTAATAGGCTTCACTATAGTATCGGCTAAGTCTTTAGCAATCTGCGGAAACAGAAGATCATCCCAGCCAGTAAATTCACTATCTCTAGATTCTAATGTGGTGGTACTATTGGAGTAAAGTGTAGCATAAAAAGTTCTCATGACTTCTGTGATTTCATTGCTCAGAGATCTATCTGCCATACGCAATGGGTGAACTACCATTGGCTTCCTCGTTCCCTGTAAAAGGTTAGTTAATAGTTTGCCCGTCTTATTGCCAAATTTATGGAACTTATAATTAATTAGAAACAGATATCTGTCTCCTTTATTTTTCATATATTTATCAAAATGTGTTTTGGCTTCATTATATATTAATTTAGATGAGAGAGTTGGATTAGATTTGTATATCTGGAATGCATTAGTGAGTTTAGTCTGTACATCTGAGTATGCATTGGCAAGCCTTTTATTTTCAGCTGAAATATAAGAGATAATGGGGCAGATGTATGAAGCTCTGGAAAGTGATAAAGTGCAGAGTGATAAACGACCAACCAATCAGCTCACAACTGTCATGTTACAGGCTGTGTTTGAAAAATGACAGGTGGGAGCGGATTGGTTGGTCGTTTATCACTCTGCACTTTATCACTTTCCACAGCTTCATACATCTCCCCCAGTATGTCCTCGTAGGACCGATTTTGCTGCTTGCCAAAATAGTGAAGGATTGGATTCTGCATGAGAAAGATTATTTTGTTTATAATCTATCCAAGCCGAAACCAGCTTATTTCGAAAAGAAATTGATTGTGAGAGATATGCAGGGAATCTCCAATGACGATATGGTCCTCTATCTGTTTTTGTCTGAATAGATATCCATACCAATGCATGATCAGATAATACTATAGATTCGATGTTTGTTTCCAAGACTTGTGGAAAGAGAGAACAAGATAGTAAAATATAGTCTATCCGTGACAATGTATGATGAGCAGCTGAAAGATAGGTGAAATCTTTTTCAGTGGGATTAACTGCTCTCCATACATCAACTAGCTGTAGTCTAGAGGCTAGCTCTGGAACTCCTAATTTAGGTAATGAAATTGAAGTGAATGCACTCTGTGATCGGTCCAAAATTGCGGATGATATGAGATTAAAATCCCCACAAAGTAGCAGTGGTTTTGAAGAATATATTAATAATTTAGTAAGTATGTTTCGAAAAAAAGATTTCTTATAAATATTGGAGCGTATATATTGCATAGGATATATGTGATTTCATTTAGACAAATTTCAGCAATAATATAACGGCCTTCAGGATCTATTTCTACCAAAACTACTGATAAAGGAATAGATCTTTTGGTTAAGATAACTACACCCCTTGATTTAGAATTAAATGGAGCAGCTGCGATTAGTGTCCAATTTAGCATTTGCAATTTCTTAAGGTGCCCACACACATAGCGACATTTTACACGATTTGGCCGATTTCGACGAATCGTGACGACGAATCGGGTAAAAAAAGTACAAATCGTGAGTTTATACTCACGAGCACGATGCCGATGCGCGTCCCCGCTCGTCGTATATCGCATCTTCTGATCTGCCGTGCTGTAGGGCAGATTAGCTAACCATGAACCCGATGGACGCCGATCGTGAGGGTTTTTTTTCCTCACGATGAATCATACGATTCATCACACAATGCGGAATTTGACTGACAGAAGCCTGGACACGCCCCATCGCCATCTTGTGCAGCATCGTGTATGGAGCAAGACAGTCGCACATTGAGGAGCCTGCACACTGAAGTCTTGTTTTGGACAATTTTTGGTGAGTATTGGTACAGTTTAAATACAACCACACTGTGGGGAGCACACCAATATGTGCTCCCCACTGCCCACCAATGTGTGCCCCAGGCAATAAATGCATGACCCAGCCACCGCCCACCGTATTGAGGTGGGCGGTGGCTGGGTCATGCATTAAGCTCCCCCACTGCCCACCAATGTGTGCCCCCAGGCAATAAATGCATGACCCAGCCACCGCCCGCCGTATTGAGGCGGGCGGTGGCTGGGTCATGCATTAAGCTCCCCCACTGCCCACCAATGTGTGCCCCCAGGCAATAAATGCATGACCCAGCCACCGCCCGCCGTATTGAGGTGGGCGGTGGCTGGGTCATGCATTAAGCTCCCCCACTGCCCACCAATGTGTGCCCCCAGGCAATAAATGCATGACCCAGCCACCGCCCGCCGTATTGAGGCGGGCGGTGGCTGGGTCATGCATTAAGCTCCCCCACTGCCCACCAATGTGTGTAATACCTCAAATAAATAAATAAACACGTTTTTTACAAAAAAACACCATACATTACATTTAAAAACACACATTATTTCAAGCTGGGGGTCTTCTACCTTTCGGTCTCCAGCTGTTGTGGAACTACAGATCCCAGGATGACCTGCCACCCACCTTTGAAACTGTTTTTAGGGCATCCTGGGATCTGTAGTTCTACCACAACGACAGGCCCAAAGGGGGAAAACCCATACTGTCAAAGAAAAACATTATATTACCAAGCAATAAACACATAACATTCCTGTAAAAGAAAACATGATTAGAATACCATAACAAACCTTTAAAAACCTGTAAAAAAGAAAATATTAAAACATTAAAAATGTGAACTATAACAACATTACATTTTACAAAACTATATACACAAATATTTAAATGTCCTTTTTTTTCTTATTCATAGATAATGTCCATGGATTCAGAACGTGAATTCGTTACAGGATTCATTGAAATCCTGCACTCGAAAGACTACCACAATAAGTCACAGAAGTTGGCCGCACTCGAGGAACTGTTGGTGTATACAAAAAAATACATATCTGATGCAGACCTGAAAACTGTACGGCAAAAGATACAAAATCTCAGGACAGTATACATCAAAGAAAAAAAGAAAGTGGATGACTCCAAAAAGTCAGGAGCGGCTACAGATGAAATATATACTCCTGCGCTGTGGTACTACCAAATGATGTCATTCATCAGTGAACAAGAGCCTCAAAGGGAATCAATCATCTTGATGTCGGAGCGTGAGGGAGATGAGGAGGTTGCAGAAGTCTTGGTAAGTAGTGACACAGTTTAAACCAAAATCCTTAATGTTTTTGTTGTTAAATCCCAAATGTCCAATTTAGTCAGTAGTTCACAGACAGTCCTCCTGCCATGGTACAGCACCTGGTCCATTGAAATAGGTCATGTACTCCTCCCTCACTTCTTTGGTACGTGCGGTGGATGTTGTTGTAGTTGTTGGTGCAGACACAGATGTCAAATGTCCAATGTACTCCAGGGGTCCTACATCTTCTGGTCTAGCTGGGACTGGTCCTCGTTGAGTACATTTTCTTCGCAGAAAGTTGTGCAGCACACAGCACGCCATCACGACCAGTCTATCTTCTCCACATGTAGATTGATGGTGGTGTGGAAAATGCGGAAGCGGTTGCTCATTATTCCAAACGCATTTTCCACAATGCGCCGTGCCCGGGATAGACGGTAGTTGTATATTCTTTTCTCTCTGGTCAGGCCCCTGTGTGCAAATGGCTTCATCACATGTTCATGTAATGCAAAAGCCTCGTCTGCAACGAAAACGTAATTTAGGCCGTGCTTTGTCTAGTCCAGTGAGGGCAGGTTGAGGGTTTTGTTGGCGAGTCTCTGGTAGAAAGCCGTCTTTTTGAAGGACCCACCATCTGAAGCACGCCCATTCTTGCCGACATCCACAAACAGAAATTCGTAGTTGGCATTCACCACTGCCATGAGAACGATGCTGAAGAATCCTTTGTAGTTGTAGTAATATGATCCGGTGTTGGCAGGTGGGTTGATGCGGATGTGTTTCCCATCGATGGCTCCTCCGCAGTTAGGGAAATTCCAACGTTGTTAAAAATCTTCTGCGATGCTGGTCCACTCCTCCACGGTGTTAGGAAACTGTAAAAATAGGAAAAAAGATGTTAAAACATGACTATAATATTTTTTATATCTTTTTTCCCTATATAGACTCCCACCCAAGACCCTGATTTAACATCAACACCGGACCTCAGTCTGCTCGGTGGCGACAGTGATCCGGAGAATAGCACACAAGTGGAAAGTCAAGTTCCACCTGGACCCTCATCTTCGCAACAACCCCAAAAAAAGAAAAAAAAAAGCAGAAAGGAGAATTTTACAGAACGAGAGGACCATTTTTTACAAAACGCAGAACGGCTGCTGCAGAAACCCCCAGATGCAATTGATGATTTCACAGCTCATGTGAACAGCACATTGAGAAATCTGGATGCAGATATCCAACGAATTTTTTTACGGTTAAACTACAACCTCTTGAGTCGCTGTATGAGCAAAAATATCTCAAATTCGACATACATTGCAGATCCAATGCTATTTTCCCCTGCCCCAAATAGGTATGTCGCCCCCCCCCCTGCCCAGTTAGATATTACTCCCCCACCAAGCACCCCAAGCACCAGCACCACCTTGTATAATGCTCTGCTGGATGCAGCAGATGAGTCGCCCCAATATACAGAGATGTAAATTTTTTCTATATTGTAATATCACCAAATTTTATGAATTCCAATCGGTGCTTGCTGCATGGGATAGGGTGGTGATGACGCCATTTGAACAAGGTCACTACGCACATGGCACAAGTACACATAGCTGGAAGCCGGGGCCCAATGTGTACTTGTACCATGTGTGTATTGGCCTGTTCAAACTGGCGTCTGACCCACCCTATCACATACAGCCGGCTACCTATTGGAATTCATAAAATTTGGTGATATTTAATTTGGTTGTTTTTTTGAATTGCTTTTAATGTCACCAAATTTTATGAATTCCAATCGGTGCTTGCTGCATGGGATAGGGTGGTGATGACGCCATTTGAGCAAGGTCACTACGCACATGGCACAAGTACACATAGCTGGAAGCCGGGGCCACAATGTGTACTTGTGCCATGTGTGTATTGGCCTGTTCAAACTGGCGTCTGACCCACCCTATCACATACAGCCAGCTACCTATTGGGATTCATCAAATTTGGTGATAATGTTCTTTTGTAAAGTTGTAATAAAAAAGTATTTTGCACACAGTTTAGTGCACACTTTCAGTTGCCTGCAGGTCAGTGCACATTGTACTAAAAGAAGGCAATTTCTTGCTTTATGTTGAGTAAAAAATAAATATAAAATTTTTTCTTTGCACAAGAAACCAATGTGTGGTGTTTTTTTTTAACTTACCTTGCAATACTGGTACTGTAGCACTTTTACGATGGCTTTGCAGGTCTCCGGAATGATGACGCCCAAGGACTTAGGTGAGATGAGTGTCCCAAACTTTAGGTCTTCCAGTGACCTTCCTGTAGCCAGGTATCTCAGGGTAGCCACCAGTCTGTCTTCAGCAGGGATTGCCCTCCGCCACCTTGCGTCCTGTCTCTTGATGTGGGGGGTCACCAGATGCAGCAATTCTTGGAAGCTGGCGTCATCCATGCGCAGGTAGTTCCGATAGTCCTCCGGGTTGTTCTCCTTGATCTCTATCAGCAGGGACATGTGAGAGCGGGTATCCCTTTGTAGCAGCCACTCCTTGGTCCAGCATGCTCTCGTCCTTCTTCGCTGGGCCCTCTTCCTAATCTCCCGGACCCCGGCTTCAGCGACCAACACTTTATACTGATAGGGACGCATCAGTACAGAATTCAGAAACAGGATAGAATGCAGGTAGGTAGCACACACTTGCAGGTAGAATAAACTTTGTATAAGGCAAGCCAAATACAAAGAGCACAGTAGCAATGTACAGGATTCAGCAGGAATACACCTAGCCTCATCTAGTAGCAGAGCAGAATGTACACAGAGTTTAGGGTGCCTGCTTTTTTTATAATCCCAAGATAGCCCCTCCCATTGTTATGACTATTTAAATTTCCCTCCAATAGTCAAGAGCCTGTTTTATTTTTTTTTTCAACTCACGATTTGTTATGTCCAATCTCACGATGCGTACGATCCGATAGATTGTGAGATCGTAAGACAGATTGGGTGTATTTTTTCCCAAATCGTGATCACGACGGCAAGGGAGCTCCCGTGAAAGTTCATGAGGAAATTGGCCATAAAATTGTATCGTGAGCACATCGGTATATGTGTGGGCACCTTTAGTCTCTTCTGCTGTCAAGTGAGTCTCCTGAAGACAAGCAATATCTATTTTCTGTTTGGAAAGATACATAAGAATTTTACGTCGCTTCACAGGTGAATTGATTCCTCCTAAATTCCAAGTTCCAATATTTAGTGTCATGTTATCTCATAGTAGGTAGATAATATAAGTCTATAACAAAGAGATTTATAATCAAGTATACGCATAGTAATTATGAATCGGGGGGGGGACACAAGGGAGGACATACAAATAGACACAGACAGGGGATCAAAAAGGCACATTGTATTCCAGATGATTACTGAAATATTAGCTATTTCCTTAAACAACAATATGCTAAATAGCATTTGCATTAGTAATTTCAAAATCATAACTTTGGTTAACTAATAGGACTCAACAGAGCCCCGTGCTATAACCCACATAAGTTCAAAGTACATAAGAAAATTAATTCGAATATATGTCCCTAGTTTACTTTTAGAAATGTAGTAATTAGTAACAATATATGCAGCTTATAAATCAAATCTCGTAGTAATAAAGAATACGTGTTATTCTAATTACTTTCAGCTAGTTGTAGCAAAATATATGAATTAAGTAATCAGATTTTCATAACCTCCCTATTCAAACCATGTGAAACCGAATCTTTCACTATTATTCAGACTAGACAAATTTGAAACATATTATTCCATAAAAGAATATTAATGTGTTTCAGGAGGAATGTCAGAGATATCTTGTGCATTAGCTTCCCTATCCTCGTCAAGATAAGCCATAGCATCAGAAGGGTTGGTGAAATCATTGTAGGTGGATCCTTCGAATAATCTTAGCCTAGCTGGGTAAATAAGAGCAAACTTGCGCTTGTCTGCAACCAGTCGGGAGCAAATTGGAGAAAATGCCTTTCTGGCTCTGGAAAGTTCTACCGAATAGTCCTGGAATAGGAAAAGTTTCTTATTTTCCCAAATTATAGGCATTGTTTTCTTCTTTGATGCTGCCCAAAATGCTTGCTTATGTAGATAATTGAGGCATCGAAACAAAACAACTCTTGGACGAGATGCAGAAGAACTAGGATTATGACCTAGCCTATGGACTCTTTCTATAACTAAATCACGGCATTCCTCTTCAGTATCTAGTATCATTGGCAAAGTATTGCGAACAAAATGTGATAATTCTGAACCTTTAATAGATTCTGGTAGTCCACCCAGTCTAATATTGTTTCGACGGGACCTGTTTTCCAGGTCGTCTATTTTGTTCCAGAGATGGTAATTGGCTTGCTCTAATTTTTTTACTGTGTGTTTCAGTTGAGAAACATCTTGAAAGGTTTCACTCACTCTTTGTTCCGTCACAGTGACTCTGTGGCTTAGTTCTATCAATTGCGAGGTAATATCGGAGACTGCCTGAGATAGAAGTGGGCCTATGGTCGCTTTTATAGCTTCTACCACATCATTATAGGTAATAGGAGTGTCTGATATTGTACGATTTTGCTTGGATGATAGTGAATCTTGTGGAAGTATTGCTTTTTTAGCCGCTGGTAAAGCAGGGTCAGCATTGCCTCCTGATGACATGGTCGTCTCAGCTCTCCGTTTCTCTTGTCTCTGCTGTTGTGGTTTCAGCGGGGTTGAGGTTTGGAAATATTTTTCCATAGAAATTGAATAAGCAATAAAGCTTTATATTCTTCCTTTTTTTTTTTTTTTCCTTAAGGGTAGGATATATTTGATCAGGATAAATGTAGTTGTAAATAGAATTGTGGTATAACAGCGGGGCTCTGTGTAAGAAATAATGACCACATCTAAGCAAATCTCAAGTCATACTTAATGAGCAGAATATTAATACCACATGAATATTAAAGCAAGTAGTAATAGAGTGAGTATATGCTTTAGGGCCTGCCCAGCAATAACTCTAATATAATTGAGTGATGTCTGTTTTTAATTATCCATTGGCAGTGGGGGGGAAATAAGTTGTTAATTCTTCTGATTCAGGATGTGTCCCCAGATGAAGGCTCTTCTAAAGCTTCTGATAGTGAGGTTTTGTTCCCAAAATGGTGGGCGTCTGTATTGGGAGCCACTGAGTATAATCATCAATAGTAATATTACTGCAGATCTAACCTCCAGACACCCCTTCTGTACTCACAAGTCCCCGCTTCACGCGGTGAGAGGCTGGGAAGAAAGTCGGCAGTACTATGCACTCCTAAACAGCCACGCTCGCTCCAGCCGGAAATCGAGCCCACGGCTTCTGTCTCTACACTAGGCCTCTACTGATCGCGGCAGTCAGGCGTCGCGGGAAATGGAGCCAACGAGTCAGCGTCTTCCGGAGGATATCCCCAGCCGGGTACTAATAATCCACGGCTAGTTAGATGCCTCCAAATCTCTGGCAGAGTTCCAATCACCGGGAGAGCTCAGAAGCATGCGTCCAGTCGGGTTCACATCCAAGCCACGCCCCTCCAGATGCAGCTGTTTTAGTAAGAAACTGACTTATTCTCTGAAAGAGCCTCAGCATTACCATAATATGCAATAGAAGTTCCTTTTAGTATCATTAAGGGGTCTATTTACTAAGCAGTGTTAGGAGATAGAGTGAATAGTGATAAGGTGGCAGCCAATCAGCTCCCAACTGTCATTTTTCAAACACAGCCTGTGAGATGGCAGTTGGGAGCTGATTGGCTGGCACCTTTTCACTTTTCACTCTGTCTCCTAACACTACTTAGTAAATAGACCCCTTAATATTAAACCAACTACTGCTAAGTACTCCAGCTAAATATCACCCCGAAAATATTACAGGACTTAAAAGGAAACATTGTGCACCAACGAGTTCACAAATAGAGTCTAGGCTCCAGAGACAATTATCTGTTTGGTTAATAGCAAAGCTATTTGTAATGCTTGTAAGTATTCCTAGGAGCTCAGAAACATAGGTGTACTTGCAGGACAAGCTCGAGGCATGTTCGACCAGTGTGGTCGAACAGGGGCAACCCTCCCAGCCATTCCCGATTTCAGCAGGACAGTCCCGTTTTTCGAGCACTGCCCCGCTGTTCCACCCGCGAAGTGTCCCGTGGGCGGCTGGGAGGTTGGGCACCTCCAACACCGCAGCAGTGCAGGCCCTGGGGAAGAGGAATGGATGCCACGCGCATGCGCATGGCATGCATTCAGTGCTGGAAAAAAGCTGGGGCAGCCTAATGTTAAAGGGAGGCATGCCATACGGGCACGCCCCCAAATAACGTCATTAGGAGGCATGGCCTATGGTAATTAGGCCATGCTCACATTATTGGTCACAATATGGGGGCGTCAATTACCCATCCTGCACAGGGCGTGGCTCCCCATGGAGCCGGCCCTGGGTACTTGCCTCTCTGAAAGGCTTGGATAAATAAGGAAATTGTTAAGGCTCCTAATATTGTGTGTTCTGGTTATCATATATCTATGGCATTATATACAGATGATCTATGCTCTGTTGCAAACTGTCTTGTGTTGTGGTACCCTTATATTTTTTGTATAGCACCCTCTTGTCTGTATTTTCCCTATAATGATCCTCCATTGTGTCTGTATTTTTCCTATAGTGCTGCCCATGTCTGTATTTTCCCTATAGTGACCCTCCCCTGTCTATATTTTCCCTATAGTGACCCTCCCTTGTCTGTATTTTTCCTATAGTTATCCTCCCTTGTCTGTATTTTCCCTATAGTTACCCCCTCCCTCTTTTTGTATGTTTAATAAGCTCCATAAATGTGCCCTTGATTTGTGGGTACAAGTCTTCAGTGCGGTCACAAGGGGGGGTGTGGACAGCACCTGGGTGGCACCCGTCAAGGGGTGACACCAAAGTGCCAACTCCTCCTCAATGACAGAGCCGGGTGCTGCACTGTAGTATTACATGCAGCACTAGGCTTCTGACACAGTGAGGGAGCCAGTACTGCACACAGAGTGGTCCCCGGGGGCAGTCCACACCTCCAGGACCCCTAGAGTGACTAAAATGGGGTTTGGCCCGCGAGCCCATGCCCCCTTCCAGCCAGGTCAAGCTCCCTGTCCACGATACCTCGTCCCCTGCTTGCCAGCACTACAACCCTCCCCGCACCGAGTGTCACCGCGGGGAGGAACGCCACTGCAAGTCTTGTCACCTGAGAATCAGAGACTCATTCTGGTTAGCATTAAACCTTTATTTTATATCACTGCATTAAAAATACACAACCTAACACCAGTCTGTGACATTTTAGAAACTGATCAAAAAGTTCATAAGATCCTGATTAACACACACAAATATGGAATAATATGTAATGTGAAAAATGTACTAACAGCACTGCAAATGGAGTGGATAATTGTACTCAAAAGGTAATGGAGGAATCCGGGCGCAAAATAACAGGATAATCTGCTCAAATTGTACCCAATCTTGTCCAATACAAGGAAATATATAATCAGTAAAAACACATGGGGGTAAAATTCAAAAGCGTTTTCCAATAAAACAATACACCTAATACTTATGATCATTTTCTTGAAATTTTTGTAATACTTCTTTCTTTGATGTTGTTTTCTTCGATGAATTTGACATAAAAAGAGAAAAAAAGCCAACAATGTGCAGTATTGTTCTTTCTTTATATCTTGTTGCACAAGAGAAACCAATGGAGCTGTATACATACTGTATATATATATATATATATATATATATATATATATATATATATAAAGAAGTTCCTTGCATTTAGCTACCGTACCATACTAACTTAAGGAGTATATTTTAACCAGTGTATAAAGGTATCTTTGTTGTGGTTCCCACAATCCCACATAGTACAATCTTATACACCCAGTGTTGAACAGTATAAGAGGGACGTACCTACTCTCTTATATAGGACAGGGTTATAAGCACATCAAGGTATCTTTTAACAGTGAAATAATTTTTGCTAGGTCCCCAAATTCTTCCCCTATATCCAGGGCCGGCCCTAGCCCAAATATTTTGGTAAGCGGATATATTTTTTGGCGCCCCCCAGGCATATTGTTGCGCGCTCCTAAAAATATTAAGGGGCCGTGGTCTCATGGAAAAAAACCATACCCATGAGCCACACCCCATTTTTGTCACACTGGATGCATGCCCAGTACTCCGGGAGCTGCTGGGAATTCCCCCAGACCCCTTCTCCAGTGTATAGATGTGGCGCGCATGCGCATGGCAATTATTCACCACTTGCTCAATGCAGCTTTCCCGCCTTTTGTTTTGCTTTACTGAGGATAGATATGGCTACTGTGTAGGCGTATAGAAGTCACCCATTATCACACACAGCAGTCAGACGTTGTCTTGCATATCCACAGCAGTCATCCATTGTTTCACACATGCTGACCCATTCCCTCTCTCACACACACAGTCACCCATTCTCTCTCTCTCACACACAGTCAACCCATTCTCTCTCACACACACACACACACACACACACACACACACACACACACACACACACACACACACACACACACACACACACAGTCACCCATTTATATCTCTATCACACAGTCATCCATTCACTCACGTACACACACACACACACACACACACACACACACACACACACACACACACACACACACACACACACACACACACACACACACACACACACAATGTCACCCATTCTCACACAGTCACCCATTGTCTCTCTCACACACAGTCATCCATACATACACACACAAACACACACATTCTCTCACAGTCACACACACACACACTGTCACCCATTCTCTCCCATTGTCTGGGACACAAGGTAGTTTATTATATGAGTATCTAGAAAATCTGGGTAATGTAATGGGGCAGAGCAGGTTTAGGGGTCAGTCTAATATAAGAAGAACCAGGGACATTAAGTTAGTGAACTTTGACCATTGGGTCTGATCCCAATATCAGAATACTTGTTAAGGGCTCTCATACCCAGATATTAAAAAGCAGTAAGAAGACCTCACCAGATCATCAGGTAGTGACCCTGTAAAATTCTTCACCCCTCCAGTCCTGCCACCTGCAGTGTCTCAGTAATTGTTAATGTGTTATAATTAGGGGTGTGCACCGGCCACTTTTCGTGTTTTGTGTTTTGGTTTTGGATCTGGATCTTTCTTCGTGTTTTGGATCTGGATTGGTTTTGCCAAAACCACCCTTCCGTGTTTTGGGTTCTGGGTTTTGTGTTTTGGATCTGTATTTTTTTGAAAAAAAGCATAAAAACAGCTAATATCACAGAATTTGTAGGTTTTTCTGCTCCTATGCTATTATTAACCTCAATAACCTTAATTTCCACTCATTTCCAGTCTATTCTGAATACCTCACACCTCACAATAGTGTTTTTATGTCCAAAAGGTTGCACCGAGGTAGCTGGATGACTATGCTAAGCGACACGAGTGGGCGGCACAAACACGTGACCCATCTAGGCGTGAAACTGCAGTGGCAGACAGGATGGCATTGAAAAACTAGGCCCCAAACTGTACATAATGCAAAGAAAAAAAAGAGGTGCAAGATGGAATTGTCCTTGGGCCCTCCCACCCACCGTTATGTTGTATAAACAGGACATGCACACTTTAACAAACCAATCATTTCAGCGCCAGGGTCTGCCACACAACTGTGGCTGAAATGATTGGTTCGTTTGGGCCCCCACAAAACAAGCTGGCAATTAATCTGTCCCTGCACAAACTGGCTCTACGGAGGCAAGAAGTCGTCCTCATCCTCCTCATCCACAGATTCCTCACCCTCTTCAGTGTTATGTACATCCTCATCCTCACAGAGTATTAATTCGTCCCTGCTGGAACCACAGGTCCCTCTGTACGTTCTGGAGGCTGGTCTCCCTGGAAGAGTTGATCATTCATTTTATGAACATCATCTTCTCCACATTTTGTGGAAGCAACCTCCTACGCCTTTCGCTAACAAGGTTCCCGGCTGCACTAAACACTCTTTCGGAGTACACACTGGAGGGGGGGCAACTCAGGTAAAATAGAGCCAGTTTGTACAGGGACCTCCAAATTGCTTCTTTTTCCTGCCAGTACAGGTACGGACTGTCTAACATGCCTACTTGGATGCTGTCACCGATGTAATCCTTTAACAGACAGACGCACGCTTGTCGCTGCTGCTTTGAGGATTCAAGTGCGGCTACAGCCCACACAATTCACAAAGACAGAAAAAAAAAAAGAATATTTTTATTGTTTGTGGAGCACACTTTGAGGGTTACACCACCCTCTAACAGACAGACGCACACTTGTCGCTGCTGCTTTGAGGATGCAAGTGCGGCTACAGCCCACACAATTCACAAAGACAGAAAAAAGAAGAAGAATATTTTTATTGTTTGTGTAGCACACTTTGAGGGTGTCACCACCCTTTAACAGACAGACGCACGCTTGTCGCTGCTGCTTTAAGGATGCAGGTGCGGCTACAGCCCACACATTTCACAAAGACCGAAAAAAAAGAACAATATTTTAATTGTTTGTGTAGCACACTTTGAGGGTGTCACCACCCTTTAACAGACAGACGCACGCTTGTCGCTGCTGCTTTAAGGATGCAGGTGCGGCTACAGCCCACACAATTCACAAAGACAGAAAAAAGAAGAATATTTTTATTGTTTGTGTAGCACACTTTGAGGGTGTCACCACCCTTTAACAGACAGACGCACGCTTGTCACTGCTGCTTTGAGGATGCAAGTGCGGCTACATCGCACACAAGTCACAAACACATAAAAAAAATAGTTTTTTATTTTTTGGAGCACTTTGAGAGTTACACCACCCTTTAACAGACAGACGCACGCTTGTCGCTGCTGCTTTAAGGATGCAGGTGCGGCTACAGCCCACACAATTCACAAAGACAGAAAAAAGAAGAAGAATATTTTTATTGTTTGTGTAGCACACTTTGAGGGTGTCACCACCCTTTAACAGACAGACGCACGCTTGTCGCTGCTGCTTTGAGGATGCAAGTGTGGCTACATCGCACACAAGTCACAAACACATTAAAAAATTTTTTTTGATTTTTTGGAGCACTTTGAGAGTTACAACACCCTTTAACAGACAGACACACGCTTGTCGCTGCTGCTTTGAGGATGCAAGTGCGGCTACAGCCCACACAATTCACAAAGACAGAAAAAAAAAGAACAATATTTTAATTGTTTGTGTAGCACACTTTGAGGGTGTCACCACCCTTTAACAGACAGACGCACGCTTGTCGCTGCTGCTTTAAGGATGCAGGTGCGGCTACAGCCCACACATTTCACAAAGACAGAAAAAAAAAGAACAATATTTTAATTGTTTGTGTAGCACACTTTGAGGGTGTCACCACCCTTTAACAGACAGACGCACGCTTGTCGCTGCTGCTTTGAGGATGCAGGTGGAATCTAGACGGGATTTGGAACCGAGGACACACTACCTCCATCAATTGTCTAAATCCCACTGCACTAATGTCGGATACCGGACGCACGTCTAACACCAACATAGCAGTCAAGGCCTCAGTTATACGTTTTGCTTCAGGATGACTGCTGTCGTACTTCATCCTCATCGCTAGGGACTGTTGGAGGGTCAATTGTTTAGTAAAAGTAGTGATGTTCCTACTTCCTCTCTGGGATGATGAACAACTCCCAGCAGCAGCAACAGCACTAGTAGGAAGTGGTTCTTGATCTTTCCCTATTTTATTTTTATCAGAGAAAGTTTGGTCCTCCATTTATGTTATATTGATATATATACGTGCGGCTAAAGCGCACACAAACACAGAAAATATTTTTTTATTTTTGCTGGAGAGTAGTGCACTTTGTGGGTTACACCACCCTTTAAGAAATGAGCCAGCCGGCTCTTTACTTATGGGACACAGGCGCACGCTTGGCGCTGCTCCTTTGTTGATGCACGTGCAGCCACAGTGCACACAAGTCACAAACACAGAAAATATATATTTTTTTGGTTTGGAGTGTACTTTGGGGGTTACAGAACCCTTTAACGGTCAAGCCAGCCGGCCCTTTACTTATGACACAGGTGCACGCTTGGCACTACTTTGTTGATGCACGTGCGGCTACTGCGCACACAATTCACAAACACAGAAAATAATTTTTTTTTTGGTTTGGACTGGAGTGTACTTTCGGGGGTTACAGCACCCTTTAACGGTCAAGCCAGCCGGCCCTTTACTTATGACACAGGCGCACGCTTGGCACTACTTTGTTGATGCACGTGCGGCTACTGCGCACACAATTCACAAACACAGAAAATAAATTTTTTTTTGGTTTGGACTGGAGTGTACTTTGGGGTTTACAGCACCCTTTAACGGTCAAGCCAGCTGGCCCTTTACTTATGACACAGGCGCACGCTTGGCACTACTTTGTTGATGCACATGCGGCTACTGCGCACACAATTCACAAACACAGAAAATAATTTTTTTTTTGGTTTGGACTGGAGTGTACTTTGGGGGTTACAGCACCCTTTAACGGTCAAGCCAGCCGGCCCTTTACTTATGACACAGGCGCACGCTTGGCACTACTTTGTTGATGCACGTGCGGCTACTGCGCACACAATTCACAAACACAGAAAATAATTTTTTTTTTGGTTTGGACTGGAGTGTACTTTCGGGGGTTACAGCACCCTTAACGGTCAAGCCAGCCGGCCCTTTACTTATGACACAGGCGCACGCTTGGCACTACTTTGTTGATGCACGTGCGGCTACTGCGCACACAATTCACAAACACAGAAAATAATTTTTTTTTGGTTTGGACTGGAGTGTACTTTAGGGGGTTACAGCACCCTTAACAGTCAAGCCAGCCGGCCCTTTACTTATGACACAGGCGCACGCTTGGCACTACTTTGTTGATGCACATGCGGCTACTGCGCACACAATTCACAAACACAGAAAAATTTTTTTTTTTTGGTTTGGACTGGAGTGTACTTTCGGGGGTTACAGCACCCTTAACGGTCAAGCCAGCCGGCCCTTTACTTATGACACAGGCGCACGCTTGGCACTACTTTGTTGATGCATGTGCGGCTACTGCGCACACAATTCACAAACACAGAAAATAATTTTTTTTTGGTTTGGACTGGAGTGTACTTTCGGGGGTTACAGCACCCTTTAACAGTCAAGCCAGCCGGCCCTTTACTTATGACACAGGCGCACGCTTGGCACTACTTTGTTGATGCACGTGCGGCTACTGCGCACACAATTCACAAACACAGAAAATATATTATTTTTTTAGCACTTGGGGGGAGCACCCCTGATGGACAGAGCACCCCCTGGACAACACTACAGCACCTCTTTAGGACTGGGACACTGCACAGGACTTTGGAGTGGACACAGCCCCTATGGAGAACTGACTGCACAACACAGTCCAGCCAGCCCCTATGGACTTTGAAGTAGTGGACACAGCCCCTATTAACAACAGCAGCACAGCACAACACAGCCAGCCCCTATGGACTTTGAAGTAGTGGACAACAGCAGCACTACACTACACTACACAGTCCTAACTCCCACCCTCCCTCTTCACTGTCCACAGCCGAGTGAGAAAATGGCGCCGACGTGGGTACCTTATATAGGATCCAAAACCCGCGAGACTCGGAAGGCGGGAAGATGACGTTTTGCCTCGATTTCAGAATCCGAGTCAGGCGGGAAAAGTCGAGCCTGACTCGGATCGGACTCGGATCGGGGGGGCTCGGGGGGGTTCGGATTTCAGAAATCCGAACCCGCTCACCCCTAGTTATAATACTGTATGTTTTGTGTTATAATACTGTATAAAGACAATTTAACACTGGGGCGCATCCTTTACCTGCCTCCTGGTGCCTGAAGAGGGCAGCTAAAGGCTTCCTGCACCCTGTGGCTACTTCTGCGGCCCACAGTTCCATAATTGCACCAGTCTGGGGGGGGGGGCAAATGCCGCCCTGTCCCCGGACAGGGGGAGATCCAGAACAAAATGACGGAGGAAACCATGAAAGGCGGAAAAGTGGGTGTGGCCTCACAGCAAGGGGCTTGGCCTATAATGGAATGCCGTATCCACACCCTTGTTGGAGAGGCAGTGACTGATGCCCGGGAATGGGAAGACAGTGGCTGACACCAAACGAAGGCAGTGGGTGACGTAGAAGATGACAGGTTGGCAGTGAAGGACAGGGAGAGGAGAGGCAGTGAGTGACAGGAAAGGTTGATGGGAGAGGCAGTGGGTGACAGGAGAGGGTGACGGGGAGAGGCAGTGGGTGACAGGAAAGGGTGACAGGGAGAGGCAGTGGGTGACAGGAAAGGGTGACAGGGAGAGGCAGTGGCTGACAGGAAAGGGTGACGGGGAGAGGCAGTGGGTGATATCAAAGGGTGACGGGGAGAGGCAGTGGGTGACATCAAAGGGTGATGGGGAGAGGCACTGGGTGACATCAAAGGGTGACAGGGAGAGGCAGTGGGTGACAGGAAAGGGTGACGGGGAGAGGCAGTGGGTGACAGGAAAGGGTGACGGGGAGAGGCAGTGGGTGACGGGAAAGTGTGACGGGGAGAGGCAGTGGGCGACAGCGAGAAGGTGGTGGACAGGGAGAAGATGACGGGGAGAGGCAGTGGCGTCAGGGAGAGGGTGACAGGCAGTGGGTAAAGAGAGGCAGTGGGTGATGCCAGGTAGAGGGTGAAAGGTAGTGGGTGACAGGGAGAAGCAGTGGGTGCTATATAGGGGGGCACTGGCTGCATGGGAAGGGGGCAGTGAGTGGTGGCGGGAAGGGGGGACACTAGGCTGGAAAAGAGGGTTCACTGGGATGAATGAGGGGGGACACTGACTGGACTGGCTGAGGGGAGTTCTTATTCAGGGGCAGTGGGCTGGTTGGAGGAGGGAAGGGGGAGACACTGGGCTGGCAGGGTGGGAGACATTGGGATTGGGGTCAGTGAGATGGTGGGGGACACTGAATGGGGGACACTGGGCAGGATATGAAGGGGGCAGTGAGAAAGGGGTTGGAGGGGGGGACACTGGGCTGAATGAGGAAGGACCATTGTGACTGGACTGGCTGGGGGGTTCTAGGTAGGGGGGCAGTGAGATGGGCACAGTGAGGTGGGTCAGTAATGGTGGGGTACACCGGGCTAGACAGTGCCTCTGAGACATAGAGAGCAGTCAGGGGCATACGAAGCAGTCAGAGGTATGTCAGGGATATAGGGAGCAGTCAGAGGTGTCAGGGACATAGGGAGCCATCAGTGGCATAGGAAGCAGTCAGGGGCATAGGGACATAGGGAGCCATCAGTGGCATAGGGAGCAGTCAGGGGCATAGGGACATAGGTAGCCATCAGTGGCATAGGGAGCAGTCAGGGGCATAGGGAGCCATCAGTGGCATAGGGAGCAGTCAGGGGCATAGGGACATAGGGAGCCATCAGTGGCATAGGGAGCAGTCAGGGGCATAGGGAGCCATCAGTGGCATAGGGAGCAGTCAGGGGCATAGGGACATAGGGAGCCATCAGTGGCATAGGGAGCAGTCAGGGGCATAGGGAGCCATCAGTGGCATAGGGAGCAGTCACTGGCATAGGGACATAGGGAGCCATCAGTGGCATAGGGAGCAGTCAGGGGCATAGGGACATAGGGAGCAATCAGTGGCATAGGGAGCAGTCAGGGGCATAGGGACATATGGAGCAATCAGTGGCATAGGGAGCAGCCAGGGGCATAGGGACATAGGGAGTAATCAGTGGCATAGGGAGCAGTCAGGGGCCAGCAGCTGACAGGTCTGGGGGTGCAGCATATTGCAGGGCAAGCAGAGACAGTGAGTCACTAACCTGAAAGAGCAGCACAGAATCAGCAACACCACCAGTTCCACACCCACCGGCCTCCCATGCTGCGGCACCTGCAACTTCCTTTCCACTGCACAGTAAGGAACCCCCGATGATGCTGGGATTGGAGGAGCTCTTGTAGATGTGCACTCTGGTCCATGGGGAGGGGCCAGCTACCCAGAAAAGCACATGTAAGCTGGGGCCAACCCGGCAATGTGCCCTGAAGCTGGCTCATTAAGCTGGGGAAATAAAACTATAAACGCTGCAGTCAGCAGCCCCAGCAAATAGAAAGATAGGACAGGGCAGTGGAGATTCCCAGAAAGGGGGCATTACCTCTCCTCGGCGGCTTCCTTCATTGAGCCCGGCGTAATTAAAGTGCCGACCCGTCTGCACTGCTCCCTCTCCAACGGCGGGTGCCTATCTCATTATCACTGGCGGGTGGCCGGTGGCGGCCTGGACGGGAGGTGCTGTGCCTCAGCCCGCAGCAGGAATATGCCCACCGGGCGCCAGCACAGATCCATCTCAAATGACGGCAGCAGCTCCCACTCCTCTCCACTCAATTGTCCAGCCCCTGCCCTGTCTGCGACGTGACATCATGACGTCACGTCGCTCCTTACAAGGGGGATCCCATTACATACAAGCGCAGTGCAGCAAGTCTGCCCGCCCGCTGCCCTTGTGTTAGTTAAATAATAAATTACTATGGTCGCAGCCAAGGCGCCCTCCACTATGTGGCGCCCTATGCAGCTGCGTACCATGCGTAATTGTAGAACCGGCCCTGTCTATATCTTCTCTTTCTCTTATTGCATCAAATCTATTTGTTTCATACTGTATATTGGTGGTCTATAATCTCTTTCCATCATTTTATTGTCCTTTTATATGGTCTTCTGGGGTATGACCATTCATCCCTTCCTGTTCTATAATTTCTATTACTGGAATTAATGTTTTGATATTTCCCTTCACTCTCAAAATTTCGATATTTATTATTTGAATGATGTCTAAAGTTTCTTTTTTCTCTCTATAGTCTCTTATCGGGGTAGTTTTTAGCCCTTGTTCCCAAGGGAACGCCTACCGTCAGAAGCCGGCCCACTGACATCACTAGTGATGTCAGTGGGAGTGATTTTGGCTCTGATAGAGCCAAAATCACTCCGGGCCTTGCGGTTGAGAAACTCAACCGCAGGCTCTGGCTCGCAGTGGCGATGGTCGCGATGGTCAAGACCACCGCGGCCATCAACCTGCACGCTCGTATAGGCTGTGGATGGTGACCAACAGCTATACGAGCGTCCAGGAGGACGCTCCATAATTATGGAGGACGGCCCTCATTCAGAGCGTGCGCTCTGCTCAGAGCGTCCGGCTCTGAATGAGGGCCTAGGTATTTTAATAAGTGCTTGAGTAGACATAAAATATGGCAGTAAATAAAAGTCCAGGAATATATAAATGTGCACAAGAGTTCTGTGGTGGGAGTAATGGGTTAATGTCCAAGTAGAAACAATTAGAGCTGTCCAGGTGTGCAGGTAGTGAGACTGAAAATAATCAACCAGGTATGCAGGTAGTGATGCAGGAAATAATAAGCCAGGTATGCAGGTAGTGAACTAAGGCAAATGAGCAGGATGTCAGCAGGCTCAGGCACTCAGGTATGGGCAAGGTTGAAGGAGGAAGCGGGGTAGTCCAACGGAAGCTAGGAGCTGACAGGCAGACTGGCAGACAGTGAATTCACAGGAACAGGATAAGCACAGAGAACTCCCTCTCAGCTAGGCTGAGATACACGTTGTACTGGCAAAGAAGGAAGGCGCTGACCCTTCCTAAATAACCCATGCCATGCTGTTACTGGCTGGAGGGAACATGTGACTCACCAGGATTGGCCAGCCGCATCACATGGCCAGAAGGCAAGATGGCGGCGCCCATGCCAAACGGAACGGAGACGCCGCCAGGCCTTACCAGCGCAGAGTGACAACAGGCCCGCACAACAATGCGCGCAGCCAAAGCCCCCCGCCAGACACCAGCTCCGCCACCAGACAGCCCGCGCTACAACAACCTCACAGGTAACACTCGCCTAGCTCCATGGCCATGACAGTCGGCTTGCTGAACTTCACCATCGGTTGTGAATCGCTTTTCACCCAGGTGCTTCTTCAATGGTCCAAAGAGATGGAAATCACTTGGTGCCTGGTTAGGGCTGTACGTTTTTCTTACTTAGATCTGCAATGCGGCACAAATTACCATCTGTGGTGGGCATGCTTGGCTGGCCAGATCGCTCATCTTGAACATCTGTCCTGCCATTATCAAAGGCATTACACCAAAGCCAAACCTGTTTCCATGACATTATCACTGTATACCTCAACAAGTTGGCGATGAATTTCAGCTGCTGGCACATAAATCCGATCTCACTACACACCTCACCCCCGGCATGTTGGGACTACTGTCTGACTGATATAAGGCTACAGTGTAATGGGCGTGAGGGTAAGCAGTGTTCTACCTTCTCTGGTCTTGGGGGAAATTAGAATGTAATATATAACATTATACATGTGAGAGGTATTGTTACCCCACTTAGTGAACCACCCATGTGTGAGTGTATATATGTATATATATATATATATATATATATATATATATATTAGGGGTGTGCACCGGCCACTTTTCGTGTTTTGTGTTTTGGTTTTGGATCTGGATCTTTCTTCGTGTTTTGGATCTGGATTGGTTTTGCCAAAACCACCCTTCCGTGTTTTGGGTTCTGGGTTTTGTGTTTTGGATCTGTATTTTTTTTTTAAAAAGCATAAAAACAGCTAAAATCACAGAATTTGTTGGTTTCTCTGCTCCTATGCTATTATTAACCTCAATAACCTTAATTTCCACTCATTTCCAGTCTATTCTGAACACCTCACACCTCACAATAGTGTTTTCATGTCCAAAAGGTTGCACCGAGGTAGCTGGATGACTATGCTAAGCGACACGAGTGGGCGGCACAAACACGTGACCCATCTAGGAGTGACACTGCAGTGGCAGACAGGATGGCAGTTCGAAAAACTAGGCCCCAAACTGTACATAATGCAAAGAAAAAAAAGAAGTGCAAGATGGAATTGTCCTTGGGCCCTCCCACCCACCCTTATGTTGTATAAACAGGACATGCACATCTTTAACAAATCAATCATTTCAGCGCCAGGGTCTGCCACACAACTGTGGCTGAAATGATTGGTTCGTTTGGGCCCCCACAAAACAAGCTGGCAATTAATGTGTCCCTGCACAAACTGGCTCTACGGAGGCAAGATGTCATCCTCATCCTCCTCATCCACCGATTCCTCACCCTCTTCAGTGTGTACATCCTCATCCTCACAAAATATTAACTCGTCCCCACTTGAATCCACCACCACAGGTCCCTCTGTACCTTCTGGAGGCTTGTCTCCCTGGAAGAGCTGATAATTCATTTTGATGAACATCATCTTCTCCACATTCTGTGGAAGCAACCTCCTACGCCTTTCACTGACAAGGTTCCCGGCTGCACTAAACACTCTTTCGGAGTACACACTGGAGGGGGGGCAACTCAGGTAAAATAGAGCCAGCTTGTACAGGGGCCTCCAAATTGCCTCTTTTTCCTGCCAGTACAGGTATGGACTGTCTGACATGCCTACTTGGATGCTGTCACCGATGTAATCCTCCACCATTCTGTCAATGGTGACAGTATCATATGCAGTGACAGTAGACATGTCAGAAATTGTTGCCAGGTCCTTCAGTCCGGACCAGATGTCCAAACTTGGTCCTGCCTGCCCTGCATCACCGCCAGCGGGTTGCTTAGGATACCTAAGTTTTTTCCTGGCAGCCCCAGTTGCGGGAGGAAATGAAGAAGGAGCCGTTGACGTGTCACGTTCCGCTTCAGCTGACAGTGTGTTCACCAGCAGGTCTTTGCACCTCTGCAGGCTTGTGTCGGCCGGAAAGAGAGACACCACATAGGCTTTAAACCTAGGATCAAGCACGGTGGCCAAAATGTAGTGGTCTGATTTCAACAGATTGACCACCCTGGAATCCTGGCAAAGCGAATGAAGGGCTTCATCCACAAGTCCCACATGCCGAGCGGAATCGCTCCGTCTTAGCTCCTCCGTCACTTTCTCCAGCTGCTTCTGCAAAAGCCTGATGAGGGGAATGACCTGACTCAAGCTGGCTGTGTCTGAACTGACTTCACGTGTGGCAAGTTCGAAGGGCTGGAGAACCTTGCACAACACGGAAATCATTCTCCACTGCGCTTGAGTCAGGTGCATACCCCCTCCTTTGCCTATGTCATAGGTGGATGTATAGGCTTGTATGGCCTTTTGCTGCTCCTCCATCCTCTGAAGCATATAGAGGGTTGAGTTCCACCGTGTCACAACCTCTTGCTTCAGGTGATGGCGGGGCAGGTTCAAGAGTGTTTGCTGGCGCTCCAGTCTTCGGCACGCAGTTGCTGAATGGCGAAAGTGGCCAGAAATTTTTCGGGCCACCCAAAGCGTCTCCTGCACGCCCCTGTCGCTTTTCAGAAAATTCTGCACCACCAAGTTTATTGTGTGAGCAAAACATGGGACGTGCTGGAATTTGCCCAGATGTAATGCCCGCACAATATTGGTGGCGTTGTCAGATATCACAAATCCCCAGGAGAGTCTAAGTGGGGTAAGCCACTGGGCGATGATTTCCCTCAGTTTCTCTAAGAGGTTGTCGGCGGTGTGCCTCTTACTGAAACCGGTGATACACAGCGTAGCCTGCCTTGTAACGAGCTGGCGTTTCTGAGATGCTGCGACTGGTGACGCTGCTGCTGTTGCTGCGTAAGGTGATACATCTACCCAGTGGGCTGTCACAGTCATATAGTCCTTAGTCTGCCCTGTTCCACTTGTCCACATGTCCGTGGTTAAGTGGACATTGTGTACAACGGCATTTTTCAGGACACTGAGGACACTTTTTCTGACGTTTCTGTACAGTCTCGGTATCGCCTGCCTAGTGAAGTGGAATCTAGACGGGATTTGGAACCGGGGACACACTACCTCCATCAATTGTCTAAATCCCACTGCACTAATGGCGGATACCGGACGCACGTCTAACACCAACATAGCAGTCAAGGCCTCAGTTATATGTTTTGCTTCAGGATGACTGCTGTCGTACTTCATCCTCCTCGCTAAGGACTGTTGGAGGGTCAATTGTTTAGTAAAAGTAGTGGTGTTCCTACTTCCTCTCTGGGATGATGAACGACTCCCAGCAGCAGCAACAGCAGCAGCGGCAGCAGTAGGCGTAGCAATGCAGGATCCTCCAGAGGAATCCCGGATAGGAGAGTCAGTCATGCCAGTGACATGGCCTGCAGGACTACTTCCGATCCTGACTAAGGAGGAAATTGACGAGGAGGGAGTTGACGGTGTGGTTTGCAGGCGCTTGGATACAACAGGACAACGGGATTTAGGTGTCCCTGGACTGCTTACGGTCTTAGCCAAAGTTTCTGAACTTGACAGTAACTTTTTATGAACGCGCTGCAGGTGCCGTATAAGGGAGGATGTTCCTAGGTGGTTGACGTCCCTACCCCTACTTATTTCACCTTTACATATGGTACATATGGCAAGACAGTTGTTGTCCGGATTTGGATAGAAATATTGCCAGACCAAAGAGGTGGAATGTTTGGTCTTCTGCCCAGGCATGACCGTGATGGGCTTTTTCATCCCACGGACAACAACTGTCTCCCCCGGAGCCTGATTTAAACAAACCACATCACCATCAGAATCCTCCTCGCCAACTTCCTCCTCAGCGCCAGCTACACCAGTATCCTCATCCTGTTGTACTTCAACAGTGACATCTTCAATTTGCATATCAGCAAGTGGACTGTGGGTGCTCCTTTCAGCACTTGCAGGGGGCGTGCAAATGGTGGAAAGAGCCACCTCTTCCCGTCCAGTGCTGGGAAGGTCAGGCATCGCAACCACCACCACACTTGGACTCTCCTTGGGGATTTGTGATATCTTCTTAGAAAGCACAGTTCTTCGCTGTGCTTTTGCCAGCTTAACTCTTTTGATTTTTTTAGTGGGAGGAGGGCTTCCATCGTCATGTGAAGCTGAACCACTAGTCATGAACATACTAGGGATCGACCTTAGCCTTCCTTGCCACTCCGTGTCGTAAATGGCATATTGGCAAGTTTACGTTTCTCTTCAGCTGATTTAAATGTCTTTTTCAAGGTCATTTTCCTGAACTTTGCCATTTGGGATTGTATGTGCCCTCTACTATGACATTGGGCATCGGCCTTGGCAGACGACGTTGATGGCATGTTATCGTCTATGTCATGACTAGTGGCAGCAGCTTCAGCACTAGGAGGAAGTGGTTCTTGATCTTTCTCTATTTTATTTTTATCGGAGAAAGTTTGGTCCTCCATTTATGTTATATCGATTTGATATATACGTGCGGCTAAACACAGAAAATAATTTTTTTTTTGGTTTGGACTGGAGTGTACTTTGTGGGTTACAGCACCCTTTAACGGTCAAGCCAGCCGGCCCTTTACTTATGACACAGGCGCACTCTTGGCACTACTTTGTTGATGCACGTGCGGCTACTGCGCACACAATTCACAAACACAGAAAATAATTTTTTTTTGGTTTGGACTGGAGTGTACTTTCGGGGGTTACAGCACCCTTAACGGTCAAGCCAGCCGGCCCTTTACTTATGACACAGGCGCACGCTTGGCACTACTTTGTTGATGCACGTGCGGCTACTGCGCACACAATTCACAAACACAGAAAATAATTTTTTTTTGGTTTGGACTGGAGTGTACTTTGGGGGTTACAGCACCCTTTAACGGTCAAGCCAGCCGGCCCTTTACTTATGACACAGGCGCACGCTTGGCACTACTTTGTTGATGCACGTGCGGCTACTGCGCACACAATTCACAAACACAGAAAATAATTTTTTTTTTGGTTTGGACTGGAGTGTACTTTGGGGGTTACAGCACCCTTTAACGGTCAAGCCAGCCGGCCCTTTACTTATGACACAGGCGCACGCTTGGCACTACTTTGTTGATGCACGTGCGGCTACTGCGCACACAATTCACAAACACAGAAAATAATTTTTTTTTGGTTTGGACTGGAGTGTACTTTCGGGGGTTACAGCACCCTTTAACGGTCAAGCCAGCCGGCCCTTTACTTATGACAGAGGCGCACGCTTGGCACTACTTTGTTGATGCACGTGCGGCTACTGCGCACACAATTCACAAACACAGAAAATAATTTTTTTTTTGGTTTGGACTGGAGTGTACTTTGGGGGTTACAGCACCCTTTAACGGTCAAGCCAGCCGGCCCTTTACTTATGACACAGGCGCACGCTTGGCACTACTTTGTTGATGCACGTGCGGCTACTGCGCACACAATTCACAAACACAGAAAATAATTTTTTTTTGGTTTGGACTGGAGTGTACTTTCGGGGGTTACAGCACCCTTTAACGGTCAAGCCAGCCGGCCCTTTACTTATGACACAGGCGCACGCTTGGCACTACTTTGTTGATGCACGTGCGGCTACTGCGCACACAATTCACAAACACAGAAAATAATTTTTTTTTTGGTTTGGACTGGAGTGTACTTTGGGGGTTACAGCACCCTTTAACGGTCAAGCCAGCCGGCCCTTTACTTATGACACAGGCGCACGCTTGGCACTACTTTGTTGATGCACGTGCGGCTACTGCGCACACAATTCACAAACACAGAAAATAATTTTTTTTTTGGTTTGGACTGGAGTGTACTTTGGGGGTTACAGCACCCTTTAACGGTCAAGCCAGCCGGCCCTTTACTTATGACACAGGCGCACGCTTGGCACTACTTTGTTGATGCACGTGCGGCTACTGCGCACACAATTCACAAACACAGAAAATATTTTTTTTTTTTGTTTGGACTGGAGTGTACTTTGGGGGTTACAGCACCCTTTAACGGTCAAGCCAGCCGGCCCTTTACTTATGACACAGGCGCACGCTTGGCACTACTTTGTTGATGCACGTGCGGCTACTGCGCACACAATTCACAAACACAGAAAATAATTATTTTTTTGGTTTGGACTGGAGTGTACTTTGGGGGTTACAGCACCCTTTAACGGTCAAGCCAGCCGGCCCTTTACTTATGACACAGGCGCACGCTTGGCACTACTTTGTTGATGCACGTGCGGCTACTGCGCACACAATTCACAAACACAGAAAATAATTTTTTTTTGGTTTGGACTGGAGTGTACTTTCGGGGGTTACAGCACCCTTTAACGGTCAAGCCAGCCGGCCCTTTACTTATGACACAGGCGCACGCTTGGCACTACTTTGTTGATGCACGTGCGGCTACTGCGCACACAATTCACAAACACAGAAAATAATTATTTTTTTGGTTTGGACTGGAGTGTACTTTGGGGGTTACAGCACCCTTTAACGGTCAAGTCAGCCGGCCCTTTACTTATGACACAGGCGCACGCTTGGCACTACTTTGTTGATGCACGTGCGGCTACTGCGCACACAATTCACAAACACAGAAAATAATTTTTTTTTTGGTTTGGACTGGAGTGTACTTTCGGGGGTTACAGCACCCTTAACGGTCAAGCCAGCCGGCCCTTTACTTATGACACAGGTGCACGCTTGGCACTACTTTGTTGATGCACGTGCGGCTACTGCGCACACAATTCACAAACACAGAAAATAATTTTTTTTTTGGTTTGGACTGGAGTGTACTTTCGGGGGTTACAGCACCCTTAACGGTCAAGCCAGCCGGCCCTTTACTTATGACACAGGTGCACGCTTGGCACTACTTTGTTGATGCACGTGCGGCTACTGCGCACACAATTCACAAACACAGAAAATAATTTTTTTTTTGGTTTGGACAGGAGTGTACTTTCGGGGGTTACAGCACCCTTAACGGTCAAGCCAGCCGGCCCTTTACTTATGACACAGGCGCACGCTTGGCACTACTTTGTTGATGCACGTGCGGCTACTGCGCACACAATTCACAAACACAGAAAATATATTATTTTTTTAGCACTTGGGGGGAGCACCCCTGATGGACAGAGCACAGGGGGCACAACACTACAGCACTCCTTTAGGACTGGGACACTGCACAGGACTTTGGAGTGGACACAGCCCCTATGGAGAACTGACTGCACAACACAGTCCAGCCAGCACCTATGGACTTTGAAGTAGTGGACACAGCCCCTATTAACAACAGCAGCACAGCACAACACAGCCAGCCCCTATGGACTTTGAAGTAGTGGACAACAGCAGCACTACACTACACTACACTACACAGCCCTATCTCCCACCCTCCCTCTTCACTGTCCACAGCCGAGTGAGAAAATGGCGCCGACGCGGGTACCTTATATAGGATCCAAAACCCGCGAGACTCGGAAGGCGGGATGATGACGTTTTGCCTCGATTTCAGATCCGAGTCAGGCGGGAAAAGTCGAGCCTGACTCGGATCGGACTCGGATCGGGGGGGCTCGGGGGGGTTCGGATTTCAGAAATCCGAACCCGCTCACCCCTAATATATATATATATATATGCTGCTGTGTGCTGTGCTCTGTTGTGATCATGTGATTATGTTTATAAACCATGTCCTTGTCCTACATTGTTTTGTATTACTATTAACTGTTTTTCTTGTGTGCTCATTTATGTACTGTGTAAGGCGCTGCGGAACCTTTGTGGCGCCATATAAATAAAGGATAATAATAATAATAATAATCATCATCCACAAGTGGCTGTGCAGTGTCCATCAAGTGGCTGTGCTGTGTCCATTTATGCCCTGTCCCTGTGTTCATTCACCAGTGGCTGTGCAGTGTCCAGTCCCCTTAGTCTAATTATTCTGTCACAGAGTGGTGCTGCACTGACTCCACAGGCCATAACCTGATGCATTCCCATATAAGCAGTGATATCCCGTCAGTTGCGAAAAAAGTAAAAAAAAAGTTAATAAGATGGTTAAAATTTATTTATTTTTTTAAAAAGTACAAACATTTTTTTTTCTAAGATTGTACAACCTGTGTGCCCTACCCAGGGGCTGGCTGGCATCTTTTAACCTCGGGGGCAGACACAAGTAAGTGGCCCGATTTTTCCAAAAGCGCATTGCAATGGGGAAAGACACATGATAATAGCCTCTGTAGGTAAGGTTTGTCTTATGTGGGTGTGCTTTAAATAGCCAATTAAATACATGAAAAATTGTTATGTCAAAGAGCTATATAAACAACTACAACGACCAGCCCCATCAAAAACCAGAAACCATTCTAGTGACCCTTACATAATGCATACAGCACTCTAGTGATGGATATACAATGCAGTAACCATTCTACTTACCATTATACAATACAGGGACCATTCCTGTGACCATTATACAATACAGGTATTATTCTTGTGACCAATATACAATACAGTGAAAATTTTGAAAATGCAGAGAGCATCGCAGTGTCCACCATATAACACAGAGAATATTGCAGTCACTGCCTTATAATACAGAGAGCATCTCAGTGACCAACATATAATGTAGAGAGTGTCGCAGTGATTGCCATATAATACGGAGAGCTTTGCAGTGACCGCCATATAATACAGTGACTACCATAATACAGTGAACACCGCAGTGATCATCAAATATGATCGCCGGTTCAGAGAGCATCGCAGTGACTGCCATATAATGCAGATAGCATTGCAGTGACTGCCATATAATGCAGGGAGGTTTGCAGTGTCCACCATAAAATGAAGACAAAATCGCAGTGACCACTAGATAATGCAGAGAGCTTTGCAGTGACCACCAGATTAGGGAGCGTTGCAGAGTCTACCAGATAATTCAGAGAGATTCGCAGTGATCGCCATATCAGAGAGTATCACAGTGACTGTATATAATGCAGAGGGGTTTGCAGTGACCATCAGATCAGGGAGCATCACAGTGGCTGCCAGACAATGCAGAGAGGTTCACAGTGATCGCCATATCAGAGAGCATCGCTGTGACTGTATATGGTGTAGAGAGGTTTGCGGTGATCACCAGAGCAGGGAGCTTCGCAGTGACTGTATATGGTACAGAGAGGTTTGCAGTGATCACCAGATAAGGGAGCGTCGCAGTGACTGTATATGGTACAGAGAGGTTTGCAGTGATCACCAGATAAGGGAGCATCGCAGTGACTGTATATGGTGTAGAGAGGTTTGCAGTGATCACCAGATAAGGGAGCGTCACAGTGACTGTATATGGTGCAGAGAGGTTTGCAGTGATCACCAGATAAGGGAGCGTCGCAGTGACTGTATATGGTACAGAGAGGTTTGCAGTGATCACCAGATAAGGGAGCGTCGCAGTGACTGTATATGGTGCAGAGAGGTTTGCAGTGATCACCAGATAAGGGAGCGTCGCAGTGACTGTATATGGTGCAGAGAGGTTTGCAGTGATCACCAGATCAGGGAGCGTCGCAGTGGCTGCCAGATACTGCAGATCATCGCAGTAATCGCCAGATAATTCAGAGACCATTAGTGACCCACGGTCAGAGAGTGTAGAGGAGTGAGCAGGGGCGGAGACTAGGGGGGGGGACAGACGCAGACAGAAGGCCAGGTACCAGTGCACACTGCAAAGCCCTTACAACGTAGTGGACTCAGAAGGAGCCAAAAGCTGCATGGATGTAACAGACAGAGAATGCTGCCCATGCGCTCTGATGGTGCTATAGTCAGAGCGACTGAGAGCACTTTCTGCCTGTCACCCGGCTGTCAGTCCTGCTGTATGTGCAGTGTGTGACTGCGGCCATCACTAAAGCAAATGTGTACCGGCCCGGGGGGCATATGGCACCCTGCCCCCTGGCCCAGCCCGCCCCTGGCCCTACCCCAGTGCGTTGGATCACCTATATATAAAAGCCCTTTGAATCTCCACAGTGTGAATTGTTTGTACTACCTCATGTACCTTCATGTACCTATAAAAGCGCTGTGTCTCAATGCATTGTGAGTGTGTTGCAGTTGGCGGCCAGTTTTTTGTTTTATTTGTTTTACTTTTATCAAAATCAAAAAATGTTTTTGTTCTAAAAAATTTAGGCCGTGATACTGAAGTGTTTAAGAACACTAATGGTCCGTAGATCAAGGGCCACCGCCTTAATATCTACACAGTGTATTGCAGTTGCTGGCCAGTTTTCTTTATTTGTCTTACTTTTCTAAAAATCAAAATCAATTTTTTTGTGTGTTCTAAAAAATTCAAACTGTGATACTGTTTTAGAACACTAATGGTCAGTAGGTCCAGGGCCACCGGCTTAATATCTGCACAGTGTGTTGCAGTTGGTGGCCAGTTTTTTCTTTATTGTCTTACTTTTTATCAAAATCAAATTTTTTTGGTGTGTTCTAAAAAATTCAGTTATGAAGTCCAGTGAGCATTCCTAGTAAGCCATTTAGAATTCAGGCTACGAGGTCTTCTGCCACTAATAACCGTCCGTTGTTCCCTCGGAGATTAATTGCTCACCGGTACATAGGCAGCCGTCTGGACTTACTGCTCGGAGTAGTAGCAGCTTACAGGGGCATCGACTGGAAACCTATGATGAGGGAAAGAGTCTTGTTCAGGAAGAATTAATGGTGCAGTTTAGAGAGATGCGGATTGGGAGCCGATGGTGTGGCCAATATGCCGATGGTGCGGCCAGAGCCGATGGTAGGAAGCTGATAATGAGTGCTGCGGATTTGAGAGCTGATGGTGAGGCAAATGTGCCAATGGTGTGGCAAATGTGCCTATGGTGAGACAATAGCTGGTGATAGACAGTTAATAGTAAATGCTGTGGCTATGGGAGCCAATGGTACAGCAAATGTGCCGATGATGCAGCAAATGTGCTGATGGTGCAGCTTGTGTGCCAATGGTGTGGCAATAGCCTGTGGTAGACAGTTAATAGTAGATGTTGAGGCTTTGGGAGCCGATGGTGCGGCAAATGTAGCGATGATACAGCAAATGTGCCGATGGTAGAGGAGTAGATAATCGGTGATGCGGCTTGGAGAGCCGATGGCAGCACGGTGGTATTGGTGTGTGTAGGTAGCCATAGAAGAAGCTGAAGAACCAGGGACAGCATGGAAGATGTTGGTGCGGCAAAGGTGCCAAAGGTGTGGTAAGAGCCGATGGTAGAGGAGTAGGTAGTTGGTGCTGTGGCTTAGAGAGCTGATGACAGCACGGTGGTATTGGTGTGGCTAGGGAGCCGTAGAATAAGCTAGAGAGCCGGGTACAGCACGGAAGCTGTTAGTGCGCAAAGGTGCCAAAGGTGCGGCAATAGCCAATGGTAGAGGAATAGGTAGCTGGTGCTGCGGCTTGGAGAGTCTATGGCAGCACGGTAGTGTTGGTGCAGCTAGGCAGCCATAGAGGAGGCTGGGTATCCAGAGATAGCATGGAAGCCACTACAGGAAAACCAAAATCTTCACCAGGAGGAGGAACAGAAAGTTGACCATGCAGCTGAGCTGAGGGAGCCCACAGATAGTCTATAGTCGGTGAGGCAACAAAAGTCCAGGGTGTACAAATAGGAGGAACCACCAATCACGCTGCACTGTGGATGACACGTCAGTTCCTGAGGTGTGCCGTTCCCCTAGCAACAGTGGAAACTGGAGCGACCCCGTCCTGACAGGGTAAACTGCTCAAGGGAGACAAGTCATGACCATGACTTGTAACAGTCAGGCCATAATTCTGAAGTGTTTAAGAACACTAATGGTCAGTAGGTCAAGGGCCTTAATATCTTCACAGTGTGTTGCAGTTGGTGACCAGTTTTTTTTATATGTATTACTTTTATCAAACTCAAATTTTTTTTGTGTGTTCTAAAAAAATTCAGGCCGTGATACTGAAATGCTTAAGAACATTAATGGTCAGTAGGTCAAGGGTCTCCACCTTAATATCTGCACAGTGTAGTGGGCAGTTTTGAAAAAATTTGTTTTACTTTTATCAAAATATTTTTCGTGTGTGTATAATCCCTCATACTCAGACTCCCTAGTGCAGCTCATAAATGTACTGCAGAGGTGTGTTACCCAATTGGGGGGGGGGAAGGGTAGTAGTATGGCCAGCAGGTCAGCCTCCTAACATTTGTTAATATAAGATTTGGAGTTATTTTTTTTGCAATTATTAATTTTCTTGGCTTCTCTTTCAACCCTTGTGAGGAATCCTTGGCTATTAACAATTTAATATTTTATGGCCTTAAGTTTAATTTAATTTAAGTTTAATTTAATCAATCAATCATAATTAATAAATCAATTAATCAATCAATCAATTAATGCACCACTTTCATCCATTTTGGGTGATTGTTTTTTAATAGCATTTTTCACTTCACTGTTTTTCTTTATAGCAGTAGTAAAATAATGATTAATCAATCAACCAGTCTCTCTTCCACTACATACTCCACCTCAATTTCCCTGTACTGCCCTCAGGCCTCTGACCTAGTTCTTGAATAATTAAAACATTTTATATCATTGTATAGTTTATATTAAACTGCCATACTGTCTGCCACTGCAGTTGCCACTCTGTTTCCTAGATGTGCCATGTTTAAAGTTGAAATACCACAATATATACACAATATACAGATTAGCAGCTTCCTTGTTGGCCAAAAGAACCCAAATGTCCAAAAACAAATTTGAAATAATTTTGAAATTAGAAGTGATTTTCGGCAGAAAGCTGTATTACTATTAATTTAAGACAGAGGTTTATATATAAAGGTTGAATCTCCCATATCCAAAATGCTTGGGACCAGGGGTATTTTGGATATTTGGATACCGGAATATTCTTTATTTTGGAATATTTGCATACCAAAATGAACTATCTTGGGAATGGGACCCAAATCTAAACACAGAATGAATTTATGTTGCGAATAAACCTTATACACACACCCTGCAGGTAATTTTATACAATATTTTCAATAAATTTGTGGCTCAAAGTTTGTATACATACATGAAATTAATTTATAGTTCATATACACCTTATACACAAAACCAGAGAAAAAAAGGGATATTCCCTCCAGCACACTGCAGCAATATTGGCAAAAATACTTGAATCCTACATGATAACAGAATTCAAAGGTATTAGTTTCATACATTTGCAAATATATGATTAAGTGCCAGGCCAACGTCAAGGCTCCTCCATACCGGCATGCCCTGGGAATGGTCCTTGGCTGGATTCTTTTGGGATGCCTTGCGCCTCGGATGTGAACCCCTTAATGTTAGGGACTCCGGTATAGAGGAGCCTTGATGTTGGCCCAGCGCTTAATCATATATTTGCAAATGTATGCAACTAATACCTCTGAATTCTGTTATCATGTAGGATTCAAGTATTTTTGCTAATATTGCTGCAGTGTGCTGGAGGGAAAAATCCCTTTTTTCTCTGGTTCAGTGTAAACCCTACCCTTTACAAGCACCTGGGCAATATCATTAAGCTGATTTGAGCGACCACCATACTTTCTATTTGTACCTTATACACAAAGCCTGAAGATAATTTTATACAATATTTTTAATAATTTTGTGCCTTAAACAAAGTTTGTGAACACTGAGCCATCTAAAAGCAAAGGTTTCTTTCACTATCTTAGTCATGCTAAAAAAACTCAGCAGTTCGGAATATTTGGATATGGGAGACTCAACCTGTATATGTATATATAATTACTAAAAAAATTTCAATGCCTGCATACCAGTGAGAAGGTGACACTTATCAGCAGTAACCAGCAGGACTGACCCATCACAAGGATCAGTTACCTGACCAGGCTGCCTTCATGGAAGGGGGGGGTGGGCTAGGATGGCTACTGGCAGCCTGCCGCAGCAGGAACAAAATGTTCCTGCCTACAGCAGCACAACAAATGTGGGCCTATTTTGATGGGGGGAGTGGAGCTGCAGCTCCATCCACCCCATTGTTAATTTGGCCCTGTTCAGTTGTCAATACTGTACTGCAGTCCTCTCAGTTCTTTTTCCTATCGCCCCTGAATGGCACTGTTGCAATGAGGCAGGCACCGCCACTGTCTTTCCTGCCGGGACCCAGGCTGCTTTCAACTCCAGGGGCAGCTGGGTCAGAGTCAGACTGACTCTTAGGAACGTATCGGGTGGTATGCTGAGGTGCAGCTGAGCATCTCCTCTCACCGTGCTCCTAACGAATATCGGGTGTGATTATGTCATGTGGCATGATGTCAAAAGCCCGACGTTAATGGAGGAGAGAGGATGCAATGCCCCAGACAATAGCCCTGCCAGCCCCTGATCACCAAGCCCCATAGCAAAATTTAGGATGGGCTCAACAATGCTGCTCCAGTCTCCTGGGCTCCCATTCCTTTGTCAGTAGAGAAGATAGGTTAATGGCCTTTGAAAGCATTAACCCTAATGTGTGTATTTGTATGTTGGTACATTTAAACTGTAAGCTCAGTTGGCATAGCGGGCTAATATAAATGATTAAAAACATTGTGGCCAATGTAGACTTATAAGTAAGCCTGTTTACTGAGCGTATGTTACATTTTTTCACATACTCTTGAAATCAGCATAGGTAACTACAGCCATGGCCAAAAGTTTTGAGAATGACACAAGTATTGGTTTTCACAAAGTTTGTTGCTTCAGTGTTTTTAGACCTTTGTCAGATGTTACTATGGTATACTGAAGTAAAATTACAAGCATTTCATAAGTGTCAAAGGCTTTTATTGACAATTACATTAAGTTTATGCAAAGAGTCAATATTTGCAGTGATGACCCTTCTTTTCAAGACCCCTGCAATTCACCCTGGCATGCTGTCAATCAACTTCTGGGCCACATGCTGACTGATGGCCATCCATTCTTACCTAATCAATGCTTGGAGTTTGTCAGAATTTGTGGGTTTTTGTTTGCCCACTGGCTCTTGAGGATTGACCACAAGTTCTCAAAGGGATTAAGGTCTGGGGAGTTTCCTGGCCATGGACTCAAAAATTCGATGTTTTGTTCCCCAAGCCACTCAGTTAGCACTTTTGTCTTATGGCAAGGTGCTCCATCATGCTGGAAAAGGCATTGTTCATCACCAAACTGTTCTTGGATGGTTGAGAGAAGTTGCTCTTGGAGGATGTTTTGGTACCATTCTTTATTCATGACTGTGTTCTTAGGCAAAATTGTGAGTGAGCCCACTCCCTTGACTGAGAAGCAACCCTACACATGAATGGTCTCAGGATGCTTTACTGTTGACATGGCACAGGATGAAGACTTTTGGAGGATAGCCTGGTGTCAAGAAGGGCAGCAATGAAGCCACTTATCTCCTGGAAAAACATCATGGACAGATTGATATTCTGCAAAAGGTACAGTGATTGGACTGCTGAGGACCTGGGTAACGTTATTTTCTCTGATGAATCCCCTTTCAGATTGTTTGGGGCATCTGGAAAAACGCTTGTCCTGTGAAGAAAAGGTGAGAGCTACCATCAGTCCTGTGTCATGCCAACAGTAAAGCATCCTGAGACCATTCATGTGTGGGATTTCTTCCCAACCAAGGGAGTGGGCTCACTAACAATTTTGCCTAAGAACACAGAAAATATTAAATCGGGTTTGATAGAATCTAATAAAATTTACATAGAACTGTACTGTTATTATGAGACTATGAGTCACAGCTGGCCTGCTTAGATGCATATGTCCACAACATGAAATGGGATGAAGAAGGTGAGAGAGATGGGAGAAAAAATAGGAGAAGTGGGAGAGAGAGAGGAATGAAGAGGAGGTAGAGAGAGATGGAAGGAAATGTGGTAGAGAGAGAGGTGGGAGAGAGTGGGATAGAGAGAGGTGGGAGGAAGAGGTAGAGAGAGATGGGAGGAGGAGGGGGAGAGAGAAGATTGGAGAAAGAGGGAGGAAAAAGAGAGAGTTGGGAGGAAGAGGGGGAGAAAGAGAGAGATAGGAGGAAGAAGGGGAGGTAGAGAGAGATGGAAGGAAACATGGGAGAGATGGGAGGAAGAGTAGGAGAGAGAAATAGAAAAGGAGGGAGAGAGATGGGAGAAAGAGGGGGTGAGAGAGATGCGAGGAAGTTGGTAAGAGAGAGATGCGAGGAAGAAGGAGTTACCCAGAATAAATCCAGTTCCAGATTAGATTCCGGTATGTAAATATCAACATATATATTAAAGTGAATCAAGATGTGGCTGAAACATGGCAATGTTCTGCAGATCACTAAAGATTTCTTAATTAAATAATCAGTTAATTACACAGGTCTGCGATGAAAGAGCTTTTTTAACAAATTTATGTGATACTTATAGATTTTTGGCTTTTGAACACGAAAATGACTCCCCATTTTGCATATCACATCACGTTTTTCTGCAAAATGTGTATTTATGAATAAGTCATTTTTTTTATATTCTTTAAAGTATTAAATGTATTCTGCCTACATTTATTATAAAACATTGTCTCAAATTAATTCAGTGGGTAGTATAGCACGTTGCAATTCAGTCCTCATCATAAAACTTCCCCCCGCCCCCAGTGACAGGTTAAGGTCCACATGGTCCAGGGGCTGAAATTTATGAAGGGCCTAAACCCCATACTGTCTAAAGGATCATTGTGCACACACACAACAACTACAACTACAAGGTGAGCTGGCAAAGGTGGAACCAGATACAACAGATGCAACACATTTTTGCCCTGGGCTCATTTTAACTCCTGCCTACCACCACATACATACACATAGTACACACCACTCATACAGTACAAGTGATTTGTCAAATTTTTAGGCAATGTCAAGGATCCAAACTACAAAGAAATTGTCAGGGAAATGCTTAATAGTTCCAGAAACCTTGGCTGAAATATGAGTTTAAAGGTACATTTTTTAAATTCCCATATTGAGCATTTCCCAAATAATCTAGGAGACTACAGTGAAGAACAGGGTGAACGATTCCACCAAGACGTTAAAGATGTAGAAAGAAAATACCAGGGTCATTGGGACGTCAGCATGATGGCTGACTACTGCTGGATGATACACAGAGACGACGCAGAAAAAGCTTATAAGTGAAAAGTAACAAAACGAAGTTTGAAGACAAAATGAAACAAGATATTAACTATTTTATTTGATAATTATGGTTTTGTTTCTATTATTGTTTGATTTTAGTGTTATTTTATTATGTAATTAAGACAAAACACAGTGATATCATCTACACTTTGTATTTCACAGTAAATATGTAAAAAACAATTAAACTTCTTGTTTTTTCTTAAAAATTTATGTAACCCCCTTATAGGTACATGTGATGTGATCATTTTTTTTTATATACTATTTCTTGATGTGCACAGGAGTATAATTAAGAATATAAAAGTATTATTAAAAAAGCTTTCAATACCTTAAATTTCGCGGACCTGTGTTATTAGTTGTAAAACCATAATTGAGTTCACAGATTATTAATTGATCAAATCTGATCCTGTAAGAAACAGAAATGTTTATGTAGCTGCCACTAGATGGCAGAACGACACAATCCTGCTCTTTGTACTGTCTACATCTCCGACAAGATGAATAGCAGTTGACTTTATGGGCCACATTCACTAAAGTATCATTGTCATTGTCTGCTTTTAACATCCACTCATTTCAATGGTTGTCAAGCATTACTAATGGCTATCACACTTCAGTAGCTATACACTTTCCTTCTAGTAGAGACTAGAGAGGATACAATCATCAGTATTAGGTTATCCTTCAGTAGCAAATCAAAGGGTTAATAGCCCTATTTCATCTTTATATGGGTAAAGCAAGTGCAGCCCATGTCCACTATTACATTTCTCAATCAGGTAGCTCACAGATTGCTGACCTCTATGGACAAAATGCACATTCGATAAATACTGTACACATCTTTCTGGGCCAAACACTGTACTGGAAGAGTTCTTGTACTTTTATACTTAGGGGTAAATTTACTAAGATTCGTGTTGATCAGAGACTGCTATCTCAGGTGAAAATATCACTTTTTTGCTAGTCTGGAATTTACTATCATTAAACTTGAGTGTTTTTTTCATCTTTTGGGGTGAAATCGGGTGATTTAATGCCGCAAATTCAGCCATTTTTATCAGTAGAAATTAATTCCCCATCGGCTCAAATCGGAAGTACTTTTCATTAATTTCAGCCTAAATCGGGAATTTACCATTATTCGTTTTGCTATATTCGGCCGTTTTCACAGCCAAATCGGGGAGTCAATAGAAGTTTCATATGCACCACCTCCTGAGCTGCGATTTGCCATCAAACATACACAAATCAGTGTGATTTGTGTATGTTTAATAATGAAAAGTGTGTTTTTAGTATTTTTTTTAGGAAAAAATTGACGTGGGGTCCCCCCCCAAAAGCCTAACCAGCCCCGGACTGGTTAGCCAGTCCTGGTTCTGAAAATTATGGGGAACAAAATGTGTAGGATTCCACCGTGATTTAAGAACCAGCACCTGGCTGCAGGGCCAGTGCTGGTTTTAAATATATGGGGAAAAAAATTGCGTAGGGGTCCCCCTATATTTAAAACCAGCACTGGACCCAAACCGATCGGGGTATAATGACACAGCCAGGAGACCCTATTACCGGGTCTCCATGGCCAAAGGATTCTCATCCCAAGCTGGCCCCTGTACATCACATTGAGCCACAGTATGTACTATATATGCCCTCCACACATTACATAAAGCCCCTGTATGTATTATGTCTGTCCTCTACACATCACAGGGAGCCCCTGTATGCATTATATATGCCCCCTACACATCACATAGAGCCCCTGTATGGACTATCTATGCCCCCTTGACATCACAAATGGACAACCATGTATGTATTATCTATTCTCCTTGCACATCACATAGTGCACCTGTATGTACAGTATTATACTGTATATGCCCCTGCACATCACATAAATTGTACAGACAGCATTAGTGACTGCCATACACTACAAACTGTATTGGTGACTGCCATATAATATAGACAGCATTAAACTCCTAATTACATTCCTCAGATTCATAAAAAACAACCTTAATCCTAGTTGAACCCAAACCCCTTACCCCTCTTATTATTAGTACTACTTACCATAAACTATATCCAAACACTACTACCCTTGCCCACACACACATACATCTGCTGTTCAATCTGTTCCTCTCCTGTTGCAGTCACACAGTACAGCAGTCCCCAGGAAGCATATGCCTGTCAGACAGGTCCTGCTTAGGCTGCTGCTGTCAGTAAGGAGGAGGAGCAGCCATGCAGAGACAGCCCCCTATTGCTGCAGAGCGCAGCCCCTGGGAGGATATAACTGTGTGCTGACCCTGCCCCCTCCCTGCTCACCCTATTGAGTTTCCATTTTATTACTATTAAGTCCAATATTTGCTTTCTTTTCTCCAGAACTCTCTATTTTGTCAGTTTCATTGAGTATGAAATCCTTCAACAATAGCTTTAGAAAAGAGATATGTGTGATGTCGTAGGAGCCATATAGGATGTTAGTGGGGCTTGGTCAAGTCCAGAAAGGACTATGGCCCTCATTCAGACCCACTCGCAAACGGGCGCACGTACGTTAGGCGTACGTACAAAATTATTTAAATTCAATGGCTCGCTCGTATTTTCGTTCGCATCTAAAATTCCTCCCTAAACTCAGGCGACCCCTCCTCTAACTAACGAGCGTGCGAAATAGCGAGCGTACATCCCCGAAATGGCTTGAAGGGAACGCACGCACAAGTGAAACCGGAAGTGGCCTTGTCAGATGTCGATTACCTGCTCCTTTATTCTGCCTACCTCCCTCAATCGTATCATGCCAATCAATGTATCAATTAGCTCATTTTTTTTTTTTTTCAACACAATGCAAGAAACTTTACTCTTGTCCGTGTTTGTGTTTACCCACAGAATACGTACGGATGGAACATTCGCTTTTATTGTTCAAAAAACATGTGAACCACAATTAAACAATTGTTCTATTGCTGTGGATCCCCGCATATTTTCCGGGGTTCATTTCTTTATTTAAATTTGCAAACGCATGTCACTACATCAAGCCTATCTTAACTCTCCAGAGATTTCTGGCCCTGTTGAACACATGACTCATACACTAACCAATAAAATTGCTCCTGTTATTTTCCAAAATACATTAGCCAATCAGAAATTTGGGCCACACTTTATCAAAAATGTTTTGTATGAAAAACTCCATTGCCATCATGAGAGCCTCCGTATTCACCAGGCGCGAGCTGCTGGTGCTTACGGAGGTGATGGATAGGCGGATCACCAGCCAGCCTCCACCCATCACCAACCGGCAGAAGCGCTCCGCGTATGCGGAGGCACGGTCCCGCCTGCGGTCGATGGGTTCACGCCGCAACATCGGGCAGCTTGAGCGCAGGTGGTCAGACCTGCAACGGCGAACGCCCCGCTTGCTGGCATGCTTTCGCATGCAGATCGTTGAAAGTAAGTGTTATGTATTGTGGTTTTCATGTTTGTGTTTGTGGGGCAAACTGCGTGTGCATGTTTTCCTGTCTGTCCTATTAATTATTTGTCCTCATATCTGCGTGTGCATGTTTTCCTGTCTGTCCTATTAATTATTTGTCCTCATATCTGCGTGTGCATGTTTTCCTGTCTGTCCTATTAATTATTTGTCCTCATATCTGCGTGTGCATGTTTTCCTGTCTGTCCTATTAATTATTTGTCCTCATATCTGCGTGTGCATGTTTTCCCTCTATTTCTGTATTTTTCATTCTACTCCTTTTTGCATGTTTTTTGTTGCTGGTTTTTTTTTTTTAATTTGGGCCCCGGATTTGCCCAGAAACTAACCTCAATTTGTTTGACATATTTTAGGAGGACAGCCAAGACTACGCCGTCACCGTCCGGCCAGACGGCGTTCCCGGCCACTATCCCCAACCCCCAGCCAACACTCCACCCCAAATATTTCCCCTATACCCCACTCCTCCCCAGCCTTCCCAGACCCTCTCCCGGAACTGTCGGGCCTCCTTCCCCTCCGTCCCACTTCCCCCTCTCCTCCACCCACCCCTCTTCCAATTACCCCCTCCCCGGAGTCCATCATTACCCCTCCCCGTTCTTTGGGGAATGAAGGCTCCTCCGAGGAGGAACATGGAGGGACTTCCGGTGCTCCCGTTTTTGGCTCCCGGTATGTTTTTCTTTCTCATTTTTTTAAACCACAAACTGTTTGTATGTAATCATGTGCCGTGCCTTTATTCGTGCTTGTTTGGTTTACTTTTGTTGATTTAGCAGTTTGCCTTTACCTCTTCCTGCTGATTTCAACATACACATATCACACCTGTGTGAATTTGTACATAGGCCTTGTATTTTTGCCAGCACCCCCTTTTTGTTTTGGCTTGTTTTTTTTCGGTTTAGGAGTGATTTAGTTGTGTTTTTGTTTTTTTAATGTGGATTCCCTATTGTTTTATTAATCCACACACTTTTCTCACCCACAGAGGAACAGAGGCGTCGTCAAGAGGTGGAGGATTGTGTTGGCCAGATGCGGCAACATGTAATTGGCCTTCTTGTGGCCCTTGACCGGCTGTCTGGCATCCTTCGCCAGTAGTTTTTTTATTTTGGATTCGTTTTGTAAATAAATTTTGTAGTTCTAATATACGTTCTGGCTCATTCTTTTTTTCTAAAACACAAATAGTTTTCCCTGACATAAGTAGACTGTTCCTGCACGGATTTCCATTTTTTAAAAGTTAGATTGTATTTTGTATTTGTATGTTAAACAGCCACAAGAAACACATAACAGTAACAATGTCATTTCCCTTTTTGGGTGTAGTGTCAATTAGATATTTCGCCATTTTACAGGTTCCTAGTTGGTGTGCAAGCTGCTTAGGCCAATCTTCAAAATCCAAAGGTTTGGACAGGCTTCCTTTTGGTGTGGGTTGGGAACCTGCAAACATATTTCAGTTTACATCAACTGGTGTCAGTACTGGATTACCCCTTAGTCAATTGTAAGGTGTGTTAACCTGGTTCCACTTGCTGTTAACGTCCAAAAAAAGGAAGACCATTTCACTCTCCAAACATTTATTCACAACTTAAATGAGAAATCAAAGTGGTCAGTCCCAAAACCAAAAAACACTGATAATCTCAAATACAACACATACAAATAAAATATTTAATTAAAAAAAACAATCAAGAACTGGTTGACGAAGGACCATGCCAACATGATTCCACAAACATGGCGTTGCGATATGGGTTCCAGAATATATGGCCAAAATCACCAGATCCAGGTTTGGTAAGGGTAGCAGGAAGTAGTGAGCGTTGGAGTGGCAAAGATTATGTGAACAAACAGAAGATGGTGAAAAAATAAAAATAAATTAGATGTTCGCAAACAAACACAAACACATTAGGTATAAACACTGTAGTTTGGGTCAAACTTACCTAAAAAATCTGGCCACCACATCATCGCGTATGGCCCCCCCACATACTGACCTCCGACCAACCTCAGGGGGGCCATCCTCAGGTAAGGCATCCTCTGGCTGCATTGGGACACCACTCCTTATGGCGATGTTGTGAAATATCCCACACAGGACCACAATTTTCGACACCATATCCGGCAAATACATGAGCTCACCACCAGAGCGGTGGAGGCATCTGAATCGGCCTTTTAAAAGGCCGATACAGCACTCCACCACTTGCCTGGTGGCTGTAAGTGCAGAATTATACTCACTTTGTGGGCCTGGTGTGGGAGCCAAATAAGGAGTGAGCAGCCAGGACATGCAAGGGTATCCACTGTCTCCTGTGAAAAATAAGAGACAACATCAGGAACACTGTGTATCAAGCTTAACATTGTTATGTACTAAAGGTCTCCACTTACCCAGAAGCCACGCATCACCAGCTTGTAGGTTGGTTAATTTCTGCCATATCCCTGATTGCCGGATGACGAAGGAGTCATGTGCACTTCCTGGTAACTTAGCATTCAGGGACAGGATCTGGAGGGAGGCATCACATACCACCATTACATTCAGGGAGTGATAGTGTTTCCTGTTTCTAAATATTGCCTCCAGCCGTGCTGGAGGCTGAAGTGGTATGTGAGTACCATCCACAACCCCTATGATGTGTGGGAAGCCAGCTATTTGGTAAAAATTGGCCTTGGCCACACTAAGGGCACCCATATCCAAAGGCATTTGAATAAAATGATGGAGGTGCTTGAAAAGTGCCTCCATCACTGCCCTCAGGATCCGGGAAAAGGAGGATTGGGAGATGCCCGCCACTATTCCAACCGTTGTTTGAAACGATCCTGAGGCACAGAAATGTAACACCGCCATAAATTGCGTCAGTGGTGGTATTGCTGTTGGACTGTCAATTTGCCGCTCAAGATCACTTTCTATTAATGAGAGAGTGTCTATGATGATTTTGGGAGGTAGACGGTAGCGTCTTAAAACCTCATCATCGGGCATTCCAAAAAGGGTGACACGTGTTCGAAATATCTGGGGCCTTGCATGCCTACGATGCCTACGCCTGGGATGAGATTGAGGTTGGTCGGCTTCCGGGAGCATGGCCAGAACAATCCTCCCCAGATCAACCTGAAATTCCAAAATTTTAAAGTAAGGCTTTTGACCCACCCCAAAACTATATTAAAACAACTTAGCTTGATGATAGCATCCATTGCTGCTTACATGCCGGGGTATTGTCATGATACGTCCAAACTGAAAATAAACAACAAAATTACTTGACACATTTCACTCTGTGCATTTTTGTGGATACATTTTGTGCTAGACCAAAGTTCAAATATGCCAAACACCCATTTAGCAAAACCGCAAAGCGACATTTAACACAGTACATCAAAACGGGTCGAAATGTTGGCTCAAAAAGCGAAAGCTAAACCATCAAAAAGTTAGAATGATTATTAAGCTGTTTAAAATGTGCTAATTAGTTCGCTAATACAAGTCACAAGAGTAACTACAAAAAATACGCTAATTAGTTCGCTAATACAAGTCACAAGAGTAACTACTAAAAATGCGCTAATTAGTTCGCTAATACAAGTCACAAGAGTAACTACTAAAAATGCGCTAATTAGTTCGCTAATACAAGTGATAAGAGTAACTACTAAAAATACGCTAATTAGTTCGCTAATACAAGTCACAAGAGTAACTACTAAAAATACGCTAATTAGTTCGCTAATACAAGTCACAAGAGTAACTACTAAAAATGCGCTAATTAGTTCGCTAATACAAGTCACAAGAGTAACTACTAAAAATGCGCTAATTAGTTCGCTAATACAAGTCATAAGAGTAACTACTAAAAATACGCTAATTAGTTCGCTAATACAAGTCACAAGAGTAACTACTAAAAATACGCTAATTAGTTCGCTAATACAAGTCACAAGAGTAACTACTAAAAATGCGCTAATTAGTTCGCTAATACAAGTCACAAGAGTAACTACTAAAAATGCGCTAATTAGTTCGCTAATACAAGTCACAAGAGTAACTACTAAAAATACGCTAATTAGTTCGCTAATACAAGTCACAAGAGTAACTACTAAAAATGCGCTAATTAGTTCGCTAATACAAGTCACAAGAGTAACTACTAAAAATGCGCTAATTAGTTCGCTAATACAAGTCACAAGAGTAACTACTAAAAATGCGCTAATTAGTTCGCTAATACAAGTCATAAGAGTAACTACTAAAAATACGCTAATTAGTTCGCTAATACAAGTCACAAGAGTAACTACTAAAAATACGCTAATTAGTTCGCTAATACAAGTCACAAGAGTAACTACTAAAAATGCGCTAATTAGTTCGCTAATACAAGTCACAAGAGTAACTACTAAAAATGCGCTAATTAGTTCGCTAATACAAGTCATAAGAGTAACTACTAAAAATACGCTAATTAGTTCGCTAATACAAGTCACAAGAGTAACTACTAAAAATGCGCTAATTAGTTCGCTAATACAAGTCACAAGAGTAACTACTAAAAATGCGCTAATTAGTTCGCTAATACAAGTCATAAGAGTAACTACTAAAAATGCGCTAATTAGTTCGCTAATACAAGTCACAAGAGTAACTACTAAAAATGCGCTAATTAGTTCGCTAATACAAGATAAAAAATGGACTTACCAAGAGCAAATATCTAAGATGCAAAATCAAAAGGTCTTTGGGGTCGAAAAAAAACAAAATCTAAAATAGAATAAATTAGGTATCCAAAAATTAAAAAATATACGAAACACAAAGAAACAACAATTGAACAAAAGTTAGACTTCACAAAACTTACCAAATCAACAAACGAGGTCCCAAAAATATAAACCAACAAAGATAACGGAAAAAAAAACGCAAATCTAACCAACAAACGATTCTCCAACCTCCAACTCCTTTCTACACAATCAATACACTCCAGCCAAGATAACCTCCAACAATCCAAAAACGCCACCTCGACTTGAGACACACCAAGCCATAAATAGTGTTTCGTTTCCCGCACAAATTAAGGAGGGATCATAGGGCCGCACAATCAATGATGCGGCCGCAAAATAAGGACGCATGTATAAATACGTCACGAAAACACATTCAAATTCTGGTGTATTTCTTGTTTGGACCGCAGACATGGCGACAGACCAGGGAAAAAATGCCCAAGAGTCAGGCGGTAAGTCTTTCATGCATTTTCTATCAATGATTAATTTGAACCATAAGATGAGGCAAGTTGTGATTTTGTGAATTCTGTAAATTTACACAAATAGGTGAGGAGGATGACATGGAAGAGGCTGCTGGGCCCAGTATTCCGGCCAAAGCGGCCAAAAAAAAAAGGCAGCCACATTTCACAAGAAAGGAGATGGAGGTTTTGATCCAGAAGTGTGTGGACATCCTGCCACAGGCAGACAGGAATATGAGTCTAAGCCAGAAGTGGAGAATGTGGGAAGAGGTAGCCGTTGCAGTCAATACGGTGGGTGATTATGTCCGTCTAGCCCGGGATGTCAAACGGCGGTAAGTAAACCCTTGCCCCCCCTAAAAACAAACCCCATTTTAAACCAAAGGATAATGGCTTCCATTTTTCCCCACAGATGGGGCGACTTCAAATATCGCCTAAAGCAAAAACTCGCGGACAGGGCTAGGCATGCAAGGGGGACAGGTGGGGGTCCCACCCCTGTGTCATTGGAGTTGACCGATTTAGAAGAGCTGGCACAGGGGTGTGTGCAGCCTGTGGAGGTGTTTGGCGTGTCCAACATGGATACGGACATGCCAGACTTTGCGGCTCCTCATGTTGGCCCAGGTAAGTATTGTGATGTCACCAACTCTGAAATGCTATTGTGCCAATATGTAGATTCTAATGTGACTCTTTTCTCATTTTTCAAACAGAGACACAGGCGGATGAGTCTGCTCCAGAGGGAAGCCTTGGCCGCAGAATTTCTGCTTGCTCTGCAGGGGAGGAACCAGTACATCCGGCTGAGGACCCTGCAGAAGCCAGTCCAGGGCGTGCCCCCTCGCAGGCAGTGGGCCTCCTCACAGAACTCAATTTCAAATCGGATTTCCATACGGAGATTCTGCAGAGGATGGACGCCAGTCTGCTACGGGTGGCTGAGGCCCTGGAGCAAAATGCTGCGGCCAACGTGACCATTGGTCAGGCCCTGGCGGAAAATACCAGGGCCAACATCCACATCGCCGATGCCCTGGAGCAGCTCGTTCGCCAGCACATGGTGGAGCCGACCTCCCTTCCTGCCGGAACATCAGGATCCTCCACCTCTGGCACAACATCAGCCAATCCTCCAAATGTGCCTAGCCCTGTGCCTAGTCCAGAGGCCACAACATCTGCCTCTGGACAGGCCAGCCCGATGGCATCCCGGACCCGGTCTGGCGCCCACCCTCCCCCATCCAAACGGGCGAAAAAACGGTGACAGCAATGGCGACTTTTCCCACACTCCTTCTGTGCTTGGCTCATATTCCTTTCTGGTCAAAACTTCCCTCTCCTTTCTTGTGAAATGTTTTTAAGTTATTTTTGTACGTTTATGTTATCAGTTATTGATTTTTTTTTTTTGATAAAAAGTATCTTTGGCAGAAAAACTAAAAAAAAATATTATGCCAATTGGTTTGTGTTTAAACAATAAATTTATGAAAAAAATCAGACATTGTATTGTGACATTATTGGACAAATGGGTTACATTTAATCCTGGCCCTAAAGGCAAAAAAGGACACCAAAAACCATTTCATTTGTCTAAAAAAAAGGCCTCTTGAAGGAACGTTTAAAAAAACACATAACGATGCAAATTGCACATAAAAAAAAAAAAGGGGGAGCTAATTAAAACATGATGACATTATTGTCACAATAGGCCATAAAGAACAAATTGAGGCCAAAAAAACCCCCAAAAAATGTACGCCAATTGATTGTGTAATCCTGACATTAGCAGGTATGATTTCCACCTGCGTACGGTTTTGTGCTATCCCAATAAACTGCTTTCCAAACACATACCAAGCCGGTTTTCAATACAACACTAATTGCTTTTGTGACCACCCGCGATTAATCGCTGCAACATCGTGGAGTGCCGGGACGGAGGAGAAGGCCATCGCCAATGTGGTCGAGTAATCCAGACCCTAAACTGTGCGAGCATTTTGAAGGGAAAGAGGATGTTCCAGTGACGTATGTGACGGTCCGAACACATTTTACGCTCGCATCTGCTAATGTATGTACGCCCCAAAAACGCCTCGCCACGCCTGCGTTTTTCCATCTCCACCCCCGTCAACACCCAAAAACGCCCTGTTCTGTCAATCACATTTGACATGTCACTTCCTGTATGCTATTTTAGGAACGACAGATAAAAAGCTCGCAATCTGCCGTACGCACATGCGCAGTGTAACACCGACGCATGCGTGGTTAGTCAACATCGGAACGCAACGAGCGTACTGCTGTTTGCGAGTGGCTCTGAATGAGGGCCTATATTTACAGTGGGTAAAATAAGTATTGAACACATCAACATTTTTCTCAGTAAATATATTTGTAATGGGGCTATTGTAATGAAATGTTCACCAAATGTCAGCAACAACCCATGCAATTCACACATGCAAAGAAATTAAACCATAGATGTCCATAAATTAAGTTATGTGTAATAATGTGAAATGACAAATAGAAAAAGTATTGAACACATAAAGAAAGGGAGGTGCAAAAAGGCATGGAAAGCCAAAACACCAGCTGAAATCTATCAGTAATTAGAAAGCAATTATGCCCCTTGTCAGTGCCAATTAATATAAGCTAGTTCAGTCCCAACTGATGGCCTATAAAAAGGTGTCTCATTACCAAGGTGTCACACAAGAAACATCTCATGATGGGTAAAAGCAAAGAGCTCTCTCAAAACCTTTGCAAACTTATTGTTGCAAAACATACTGATGGCATTGGTTATAGAAGCATTTCTATCCTTCTGAATGTTCCAGTGAGCACTGTTGGGGCCATAATCCGGAAGTGGAAAGAACATAATTTCACCATAAACCAGCCACGACCAGGTGCTCCTTGCAAGATTTCTGACAGAGGAGTGAAAAGAATTATCAGAAGAGTTGTCCAAGACCTGGAAAAAGCATGTTGAAGCTCGTTTAAAGTTTGCTGCACAATATTTGAACAAGCCTGTGAAATACTGGGAGAATATAGGCCCTGATTCAGAGCCGGACGCTCTGATCAGAGCGCTCGCTCTGAAACAGGGCCCACCTCCATTAATATGGAGCGTCCTCCTGGACGCTCGTATATCTGTGGGTCACCACCCACAGCATATACGAGCGTGCAGGATGATGGTCGCGATGGTCTTGACCATCGCGACCATCGAAACTGCGAGCAAAAGCCTGCGGGTGAGTTTTTCAACCGCAAGGCCAGGAGTGATTTTGGCTCTATCAGAGCCAAAATCACTCCCACTGACATCACTAGTGATGTCAGTGGGGCCGGCTTCAGACGGTAGGCGTTCCCATGGGAACGCCTCCGTCTGGCAGGCATGCCCCCCGGCACGCCCACAAAAGGGGGCGTGCTGTCAGTCAACATCGACAGCACGCCCCCTTTGATGAGACACTCCGAGCAAAGGAAAGTCCTTCGCTCGTTGCGTCTCGCGCATGCGCACGACGGAGCTCCCTCCGTCGTGCGCATGCGCAGTGCAGACCATCGACCCACTTGCGAGCGGACAGCCGCTTGTGAGTGGGTCTGAATGAGGGCCATAGTCTGGTCAGATGAGACCAAAATTTAACTCTTTGAATGCCATAATACACACCATGTTTGGAGGAGAAATGGCACTGCACATCACCCCAAAAACATCATACCAACAAGTTTGGAGGTGGGAACATCATGGTGAGGGGCTGTTTTTGAGCATACGGTACTGGCATACTTCATATGGTGGAAGGAAGGATGGATGGAAAAATGTATCGAGACATTCTTGATAAAAATCTGCTGCCATCTACCAGGATGATGAATATGAAACGAGGGTGGACATTTCAGCGAGACAATGATCCCAAACACACAGCCAAGGACACTCTCAATTGGTTTCATAGAAAGAAAATAAAGCTGCTAGAATGGCCCAGTCAATGACCTGACTTGAATCCAATTGAAAAACTATGGAAAGAACTAAAGATCAGAGGCGTCACTAGGGTTGATGTCACCCAGTGCTATATCTCATGGTGACACCCCTCCCTCTCCACCAAAAAAAAAAAATCAGGACCAAGGTGCGCAGCTCCACACTCTCTCCCCCCTTACCAGTCATGCAGTCCAGTACTCACACTGCAGTGCTCCACCCAGAATGCCAGCGGGCATGAGCAGAGAGAGAGAGAGGGACTCACGAGAAGATGACAACATCATCTCACGGGACCTGTAGCTCCGCATCGGCGAGATACAGTGGGCACTAACTATGATAGACACATAACACAACAGTACCAGACCAGACCGAACATTAGGCTGGCCCGGAGAGCAGGGCCATTTCAACGGGCTGGAGCTCCCAGTGTGAACCTATAAAATATGCCCCCCCCCACAAAAAAGCTTACTATAGTAAAAGTGGTCTCACAATAAGAGGCGTGTTATCAAATTAAAAGACTACCTTATGAATAAATGACATTAACATAACCATAGGATTAGGGACAGCAATACCTGTTAAAATTTCCATGGTAAACCATCAGTCATTCCCCCCCACAGGGAAAAAAACAATTTGCTCCCCAATAGAAAAAATAACAATGCTCCTTATAGAGATAAATAACATTGCTACCCCACAGAGATAAATAACATTGCTCCCCCACAGAGATAAATAACATTGCTCCCCCACAGAAAATAGCACACATCCCGGCCAACCAGCCACCCCCTCTTCTGTCCCTAGCCAGCGACCCCCACTGCCCACTGTTGTCCCCAGCCAGCTACCCCCACTTCTGTCACCAGTCAGCCCCACTTATGTCCCCAGCCAGCCAGCCACCCCCGCTTATGTCCCCAGCCAGCCACCCCCTCTTCTGTCCCCAGCCAGCCACCCCCACTTCTGTCCCCAGCCAGCCACTCCCTCTTCTGTCCCCAGCCAGCCACTCCCACTTCTGTCCCCAGCCAGCCAGCTCCCCCTTCTGTGTCCCCAGCCAGCCTTCTCCCCTTTCTTTGTCCCCAGCCAGCCCTCCTTCTGTGTCCCCAGACAGCCAGGCCACCATCTGTGCACCCAGATAGCTAGCCCCCCCTTCTGTGTCCACAGCCAGCTAGCCCCTTCTGTGACCTCATGCAGCCTGCCCCCTTTTGTGTTTCCAGACAGACTGTCCCCCTTCTGTGTTTTCAGACAGCCTACCTCCTTTTGTGATCCCAGACAGCCTGTCCCTCCATCTCTGTCCCCAGCAAGTTACCCCCACTTCTGTCCCCAGCCAGCCAGCCACCCCCACATCTGTTCCCAGCCAGCCACCCCCTCTTCTGTCCCTAGCCAGCGACCCCCACTACCCACTGTTGTCCCCAGCCAGCTACCCCCACTTCTGTCCCCAGTCAGCCCCACTTATGTCCCCAGCCAGCCAGCCACCCCCACTTATGTCCCCAGCCAGCCACCCCCTCTTCTGTCCACAGCCAGCCACCCCCACTTCTGTCCCCAGCCAGCCACCCCCACTTCTGTCCCCAGCCAGCCACTCCCACTTCTGTCCCCAGCCAGCCACCCCCACTTCTGTCCCCAGCCAGCCACTCCCTCTTCTGTCCCCAGCCAGCCACTCCCACTTCTGTCCCCAGCCAGCCACTCCCTCTTCTGTCCCCAGCCAGTCAGCCCCACTTCTGTCCCCAGCCAGCCACCCCCTCTGTCCACTGTTGTCCCCAGCCAGCCACTTCCTCTTCTGTCCACAGCCAGCGACCACTGTTGCCAATTCTGAAATGAGAAACAAGCAACTCGAGTAAAAAACAAGCCCAAAACAAGCCCAACCCAATCTGATAAAGCCCAAAACATAAGCCCAACGTAATATGGTGGTACTGGTGTGGGGGTAATTTAATGAAAACCACAAACTTTATTGTTTATTGTTAATTTTATTAAAATACATATAAATATTTGCAAAGCATGACTTTTCCCTGCTCTACGAATAGACTCCACTGTGCGAAGTAAAGCGCAGGACACTCGGGGCCTGATTCGACATAGGACGGAATTGCAAAGTCGCACACAAGCAGCTTTGTAAATCCGTCCTTGCTAAAATGCAAATGCAGCAGAAGGGGCCTGAAATCTCCTTGCTGCATCTGCGATCCCATGTTGCGGCGGAGATTGCAGTCTGGGATCACCATTGCAACCATCGATCGCGATGGTTGCACCTTTGGTCAGGCTGCGGTAGCTGAAGCTGGCCATGTTCTGTCATCCTGCAAGGCCAGGAAGTCTGCGTCCATGGATGCAGATCCTAGCCTTGCCACTCCTGGAAAACGGGGGCTACATACCCCCATTTCCGGGAATGCAGAAAACAGGGGCAACAACGCAGGCAGTCTCCACCCCGCAAACTCCTCTGCCTGTCAAACAGGCAAATGCATACAGGGGCCTATGCAATATATACAGCAGGACCCGTTCTGCACATGTGCAGAATGGGTCTTGCGCAGATTCCCAAACAACTAGTGTGCCATGTTGAGTCAGGTCCTCTGTGCATGGTAAAGTACAGAACAAAAGAGTAATTTATACAAATATGTCAAAACAAAATAACTGACATATGGGAAAATGTAACTTCTATTGATCATTCAGTCATTCTAGTTAACCAAATCTATATAACTACATATACAGAGAAATATACAGACAGACAGACAGACAGCTAAACATAAATGAATTGGTGAAGGAGCTATATAACATTTGCTCACCTTAGTAGTGGGACCTGGCTATCAAGCCCAAAAACAAGCTACCTAAAAAAAAATAAGCCCAAAAACAAGCAACAAGCAACCATCCAAAAAAACAAGCAACTGGGGAAAAAAACAAGCCCAATTCCACTTGTTATAAGCGGACTTTACAACTATGCCAGCAACCCCCACTGCTCACTGTTGTCCCCAGCCAGCCACCCCCACTTCTGTCCCCAGCCAGTGACCCCCACTGCCCACTGTTGTCCCCAGCCAGCCACCCCCAATTCTATTCCCAGCAGCATTCTCGCTTCCCTTACCTTGAAGGCTCCTCTCTGCCAGCAGCAGCAGTGGCGGGCGAGCAGCGGGCTCCACTCCTCTAGCAGCGGCAGGCAGGCGGGCTCCTCTCATCCAGCAGTGAGCGGAGGCGCAGGTTGACACCACGACGTCATGCGCTGCGCACCTTCACGGCGGCCGGGAAGGGCAGCGGCCATGGAAGAAAGTGGGAAATGGGCGGGCAGCAGGCGGATCCCCTTCCCGCGACCTTGCAGTGGCTAGCTACTGGTGTGCTCCACCCCTTCTCTGAGGTTCTGCAGTAAGTGTAACGGCGGGGGAGTGTGCGGTCTTTGGTGTCACCACCTTGGAGGGTGACACCTGGTGCGGCCCGCACCCCCCGCGTGACACCACTGCCCTGACAGAGCGCTCGCTCTGAATCAGGGCGTCTTTTTTTTTTTTCTTTTACGGAGCGGCCTCCTGGCCTCTTGCATTGCTGTGGGTTGCCATCCACAGCTAATGCGAGTGTCCAGGATGATGGTCGCGATGGTCAAGACCATCGCGACCATCGGGCTTGCGATGAGACCCTTGTGGTAGGGTCTCATGGCTGCAAGCCCCAGAGAGCTTTCGGCTCTAACAGTGCCGAAAGCTCTCCCACTGACATCACTTGTGAACGCCTCCGTCTGGGCAGCTACCCCCCCAGCCCGCCCACCAAAGTGGGCGTGCTGTCACTCAACATCGACAGCACGCCCCCTTTGGTGCGAGACCTGGAGCGACGGATTGCGCTCTGGGCCACCATCGACACGGTTGCGAGTGCTCAGTTCATAGAAGAGGCCCACGGAAGACTGTTTCTGTGGAAGAATGGGCCAAAATCACACCTGAGTAATGCATGCGACTAGTTTCTCCATACAGGAGGCGTCTTGAAGCTGTCATTACCAACAAAGGCTGTTGTACAAAGTATTAAATAAATTTCAGTAAGCACGTTCAATACTTTTTCCCTGTGTCATTTCACATTATTACACATAACTTAATTTCTGGACATCTATGGTTTGATCTCTTTGCATGTGTGGATTGCATGAGTTGTTACTGACATTTGGTGAAAATGTCTTTACAGAAGTTCCATTACAAATATATTTACTGAGAAAAATGTTGATGTATTCAATACTTATTTTATCCATTGTATGTCAGAAAGCAGTCAATGATAGCAGACACAACCACTGAGTGTTCTCAGAGCCTGTACAGAGGGGTAACATAAAACTTTGTCTCAAATAAATACCTTGCAATATGACCAGCTCTGCAACCTAGAAAATGCACTTTATTCAGGATGCATTTTGTGATAGTAATTTCAGATGCAAATTCTGTCCTCATCATGGGCCTGATTCAGGACTTGATTTAGAGATGTAAGCAGATGACTTCTTCTCGGTGGTTTGTATATGTGTCGGAGTCGCATTGTGCATGTGCCGTGGTTGTCTTGTGACGACGGTCTCAGAGTTTTCTCTCACGTACTGTAAATACATCTCTGCGTTATTGCTTCCTGCTTTGCCCACTATATTACATCTCCCTCCTGGTTCATTGGGCCCCCTCATAAATGTGCCTCCCTCTTTACCTGCTTCATGCAGCGCTGATGATTCCAGTCGGCAGCCCCTAACTGCCACTCATTCAAAGGAATTTCAGTGAATGAGAAGCAGTTATCGTGGGGCCCCTCATCAGCCCGGGACCGGTACATCAGTATGGTCCATGTCCCCCTTCATGGCAACCCGAACTTCCAACAATATCCTTCTGTCCCTATTTTATTAATGCTCAGTGCATTTTGTCCCGTTAATATTATAATATTCTTTATTTATGTAGGGCCAACGATTTATGTAGTACTAGTTAGTCACGTAACTCCCAATTGTCCTGATTTTTATGGAAAAGTCCTGATTAGACGGCCACAAAAGGGTCAGCGTTTCATCCCAAGTTGGAATTTCTTGGAGTTTGAGTGGATTGGGGATGGTGCCCAGGGGCGCTGAGAAGGGGGGGAGGGTACAAATTACCCGGGCCCGGGCTTGCTGGAGGGGCCCGGCGGGGGCCCGGGTCCAGCACCGCTTCCCCCCCTCTTATATCATAGCAGCCCAGCACACGCTGGTGTGTGCTGGGCTACACTGGGAGACTGCTCGTGGCTGCTAAAAAGCAGCCACAGCAGTCTCCCATGCCTGTGGGGGGAGCGATCAAGCTGATCGCGCCCCACACTGGTTATGCGCCAGGCTGAGGGGGCTCACTGCATCCCACTCACCAGTGTGCAGCACTGCTTCGCGGCGCTGGAAAACTTGTTTTGTCTTTCTTTACCTACGGGGCGTGGCCACACCTCCCACAATTAGGCCATGCCCCCTTTTTTACCAGGGCCCCGCGCGGCTCTTAACGGGCCTGATGGTGCCTCTTTTTGTCCCGATCTGGAATGTGCAAATGTTGGGGGTATGCTTTACAGAATGCTTATTGATGTCCCGTCGAAGCTTATCATCTAATTTCTATCCGCATTCAAAAACATATTCAAAGGCCAAATTAGCCTGAAACTGATTAACCTTCCAGTATGTTTTGCATTAAGTGAAGAAACAGCAGCACTTGGATGGAGAAGCAGAAGACACAAATATGGCAACACGATACACTTTGGAGGATGCATTGTGCTGCCCACTAACCTTACTACGGGCCACATAGTACTCCAAATCTCAGTAGGAAGTTAATGAATGCATTTAAATTAGGGGTGAGCGGGTTTGGATTTCTGAAATACGAACCCCCCGAGCCCCCCCGATCAGAGGCCGATCCGAGTCAGGCTCGACTTTTCCCGCCTGACTCGGATCTGAAATCGAGGCAAAACGTCATCATCCCGCCTTCCGGGTCTCGCGGGTTTTGGATCCTATATAAGGTACCCGCGTCGGCGCCATTTACTCACTCGGCTGTGGACAGTGAAGAGGGAGGGTGGGAGTTAGGGCTGGCTGGGCTGTGTAGTGTAGTGTAGTGTAGTGCAGAGTAGTGTTGTGCTGTGCTGCGCTGTGCTGCTGTTGTCCATAGGGGCTGTGTCCACTACTTCAAAGTCCATAGGGGCAGGCTGTGTTGTGCTGTGCTGCTGTTGTCAATAGGGGCTGTGTCCACTACTTCAAAGTCCATAGGGGCTGGCTGGACTGTGTTGTGCAGTCAGTTGTCCATAGGGGCTGTGTCCACTCCAAAGTCCTGTGCAGTGTCCCAGTCCTAAAGGGGTGCTGTAGTGTTGTCCAGGGGGTGCTCTGTCCATCAGGGGTGCTCCCCCCAAGTGCTAAAAAAAAAAAAATTTTTCTGTGTTTTGTGAATTGTGTGCGCAGTAGCCGCACGTGCATCAACAAAGTAGTGCCAAGCGTGCGCCTGTGTCATAAGTAAAGGGCCAGCTGGCTTGACCGTTAAAGGGTGCTGTAACCCCCAAAGTACACTCCAGTCCAAACCAAAAAAAAAATTATTTTCTGTGTTTGTGAATTGTGTGCGCAGTAGCCACACGTGCATCAACAAAGTAGTGCCAAGCGTGCGCCTGTGTCATAAGTAAAGGGCCGGCTGGCTTGACCGTTAAAGGGTGCTGTTACCCCCAAAGTACACTCCAGTCCAAACCAAAAAAAAAATTATTTTCTGTGTTTGTGAATTGTGTGCGCAGTAGCCGCACGTGCATCAACAAAGGAGCAGCGCCAAGCGTGCGCCTGTGTCCCATTACGAAAGGGCCGGCTGGCTTGTCCGTTAAAGGGTGCTGTAACCCCAAAGGTACACTCCAAACAAAAAAAATATATATTTTCTGTGTTTGTGAATTGTGTGCGCAGTAGCCGCACGTGCATCAACAAAGTAGTGCCAAGCGTGCGCCTGTGTCATAAGTAAAGGGCCAGCTGGCTTGACCGTTAAAGGGTGCTGTAACCCCCAAAGTACACTCCAAACCAAATAAAAAAATATTTTCTGTGTTTGTGAATTGTGTGCGCAGGAGCCGCACGTGCATCAACAAAGTAGTGCCAAGCGTGCGCCTGTGTCATAAGTAAAGGGCTGGCTGGCTTGACCGTTAAAGGGTGCTGTAACCCCCAAAGTACACTCCAAACCAAATAAAAAAATATTTTCTGTGTTTGTGAATTGTGTGCGCAGGAGCCGCACGTGCATCAACAAAGTAGAGCCAAGCGTGCGCCTGTGTCATAAGTAAAGGGCCGGCTGGCTTGACCGTTAAAGGGTGCTGTAACCCCCAAAGTACACTCCAAACAAAATAAAAAAATATATTTTTTTGTGTTTGTGAATTGTGTGCGCAGTAGCCGCACGTGCATCAACAAAGTAGTGCCAAGCGTGCGCCTGTGTCCCATAAATAAAGGGCCGGCTGGATTGACCGCTAAAGGGTGCTGTAACCCCCAAAGGGCACTCCAAACAAAATAATTTTTTTTTTCTGTGTTTGTGAATTGTGTGCACTGTGGCTGCACGTGCACACAAAATAGCAGCACCAAGCGTGCGCCTGTGTCCCATAAGTAAAGGGCCGGCTGGCTCATTTCTTAAAGGGTGGTGTAACCCACAAAGTGCAATACTCTCCAGCAAAAATAAAAAAATATTTTCTGCGTTTGTGTGCGCCTTAGCCGCACGTATATATCAATATAACATAAATGGAGGACCAAACTTTCTCAGATAAAAATAAAATAGGGAAAGATCAAGAACCACTTCCTCCTAGTGCTGTTGCTGCTGCTGGGAGTTGTTCATCATCCCAGAGAGGAAGTAGGAACACCACTACTTTTACTAAACAATTGACCCTCCAACAGTCCTTAGCGAGGAGGATGAAGTACGACAGCAGTCATCCTGAAGCAAAATGTATAACTGAGGCCTTGACTGCTATGTTGGTGTTAGACGTGCGTCCGGTATCCGCCATTAGTGCGGTGGGATTTAGACAATTGATGGAGGTAGTGTGTCCCCGGTTCCAAATCCCGTCTAGATTCCACCTGCATCCTCAAAGCAGCAGCGACAAGCGTGCGTCTGTCTGTTAAAGGGTGGTGTAACCCTCAAAGTGTGCTCCACAAACAATAAAAAAATTATTCTTTTTTTTTCTCTTTGTGAAATGTGTGGGCTGTAGCCGCACCTGCATCCTTAAAGCAGCAGCGACAAGCATGCGCCTGTCTGTTAAAGGGTGGTATAACCCTCAAAGTGCGCTCCACAAACAATAAAAAAATTCTTCCTTTTTGTTCTGTCTTTGTGAAATGTGTGGGCTGTAGCCGCACCTGCATCCTTAAAGCAGCAGCGACAAGCGTGCGTCTGTTTGTTAAAGGGTGGTGTAACCCTCAAAGTGCGCTCCACAAACAATAAAAAAATTCTTCTTTTTTTTTCTGTCTTTGTGAAATGTGTGGGCTGTAGCCGCACCTGCATCCTTAAAGCAGCAGCGACAAGCGTACATCTGTCTGTTAAAGGGTGGTGTAACCCTCAAAGTGCGCTCCACAAAAAATAAAAAATTCTTCTTTTTTTCTGTCTTTGTGAATTGTGTGGGCTGTAGCCGCACCTGCATCCTCAAAGCAGCAGCGACAAGCGTGCGTCTGTCTGTTAAAGGGTGGTGTTACCCCCAAAGTGCGCTCCAACAAAATAAAAAAATCTTCTTTTTTTCTGTGTTTGTGTGTGAAATGTATGCGCAGTAGCCGCACCTACATCCTCAAAGCAGCAGCGACAAGCGTGCTTCTGTCTGTTAAAGGGTGGTGTAACCCCCAAAGTGCACTCCAACAAAATAAAAAAATCTTCTTTTTTTCTGTGTTTGTGTGTGAAATGTATGCGCAGTAGCCGCACCTACATCCTCAAAGCAGCAGCAACATGCGTGCGTCTGTCTGTTAAAGGGAGGTGTAACCCTCAAAGTGCGCTCCACAAAAAATAAAAAAATCTTCTTTTTTTTCTGTCTTTGTGAATTGTGTGGGCTGTAGCCGCACCTGCATCCTCAAAGCAGCAGCAACAAGCATGTGTCTGTCTGTTAAAGGATTACATCGGTGACAGCATCGAAGTATGCATGTCAGACAGTCCGTACCTGTAGTGGCAGGAAAAAGAGGCAATTTGGAGGTCCCTGTACAAACTGGCTCTATTTTACCTGAGTTGCCCGCCCTCCAGTGTGTACTCTGATAGAGTGTTTAGTGCAGCCGGGAACCTTGTCAGCGAAAGGTGTAGGAGGTTGCTTCCACAAAATGTGGAGAAGATGATGTTCATAAAATGAATTATCAACTCTTCCAGGGAGACCAGCCTCCAGAACGTACAGAGGGACCTGTAGTTGTGGATTCCAGCGGGGAAGAATTAATACTCTGTGAGGATGAGGATGTACACAACACTGAAGAGGGTGAGGAATCAGTGGATGAGGAGGATGAGGATGACATCTTGCCTCCGTAGAGCCAGTTTGTGCAGGGACAGATTAATTGTCAGCTTGTTTTGTGGGGGCCCAAACGAACCAATCATTTCAGCCACAGTCATGTGGCAGACTCTGGCTCTGAAATGTTTGGTTTGTTAAAGTGTGCATGTCCTGTTTATACAACATAAGGGTGGGTGGGAGGGCCCAAGGACAATTCCATCTTGCACCTCTTTTTTTTCTTTGAATTATGTACTGTTTTGGGCCTAGTTTTTCAAACTGCCATCCTGTCTGCCACTGCAGTGCCACTCCTAGATGGACCACGTGTTTGTGCCGCCCACTCGTATCTCTTAGCATAGTCATCCAGCTACCTCGGTGCAACCTTTTGGACATAAAAACACTATTGTGAGGTGTGAGGTGTTCAGAATAGACTGGAAATGAGTGGAAATTAAGGTTATTGAGGTTAATAATAGCATAGGAGCAGAAAAACACACAAATTCTGTGATTTTAGCTGTTTTTATGCTTTTTAAAAAAAAAATACAGATCCAAAACACAAAACCCAGAACCCAAAACACGGAAGGGTGGTTTTGGCAAAACCAATCCAGATCCAAAACACGAAGAAAGATCCAGATCCAAAGCCAAAACACAAAACACGAAAAGTGGCCGGTGCACACCCCTAATTTAAATTAGGGGTGTGCACCGGCCACTTTTCGTGTTTTGTGTTTTGGTTTTGGATCTGGATCTTTCTTCGTGTTTTGGATCTGGATTGGTTTTGCCAAAACCACCCTTCCGTGTTTTGGGTTCTGGGTTTTGTGTTTTGGATCTGTATTTTTTTTAAAAAAAGCATAAAAACAGCTAATATCACAGAATTTGTAGGTTTTTCTGCTCCTATGCTATTATTAACCTCAATAACCTTAATTTCCACTCATTTCCAGTCTATTCTGAACACCTCACACCTCACAATAGTGTTTTTATGTCCAAAAGGTTGCACCGAGGTAGCTGGATGACTATGCTAAGCGACACGAGTGGGCGGCACAAACACGTGACCCATCTAGGCGTGATACTGCAGTGGCAGACAGGATGGCAGTTTGAAAAACTAGGCCCCAAACTGTATATAATGCAAAGAAAAAAAAGAGGTGCAAGATGGAATTGTCCTTGGGCCCTCCCACCCACCCTTATGTTGTATAAACAGGACATGCACACTTTAACAAACCAATCATTTCAGCGCCAGGGTCTGCCACACAACTGTGGCTGAAATGATTGGTTCGTTTGGGCCCCCACAAAACAAGCTGGCAATTAATGTGTCCCTGCACAAACTGGCTCTACGGAGGCAAGATGTCATCCTCATCCTCCTCATCCACCGATTCCTCACCCTCTTCAGTGTGTACATCCTCATCCTCACAAAGTATTAACTCGTCCCCACTTGAATCCACCACCACAGGTCCCTCTGTACGTTCTGGAGGCTGGTCTCCCTGGAAGAGCTGATAATTCATTTTGATGAACATCATCTTCTCCACATTCTGTGGAAGCAACCTCCTACGCCTTTCGCTGACAAGGTTCCTGGCTGCACTAAACACTCTTTCGGAGTACACACTGGAGGGGGGGCAACTCAGGTAAAATAGAGCCAGTTTGTACAGGGGCCTCCAAATTGCCTCTTTTTCCTGCCAGTACAGGTATGGACTGTCTGACATGCCTACTTGGATGCTGTCACCGATGTAATCCTCCACCATTCTGTCAATGGTGACAGTATCATATGCAGTGACAGTAGACATGTCAGAAATTGTTGCCAGGTGCTTCAGTCCGGACCAGATGTCCAAACTTGGTCCTGTCTGCCCTGCATCACCGCCAGCGGGTTGCTTAGGATACCTAAGTTTTTTCCTGGCAGCCCCAGTTGCGGGAGAAAATTAAGAAGGAGCTGTTGACGTGTCACGTTCCGCTTCAGCTGACAGTGTGTTCACCAGCAGGTCTTTGCACCTCTGCAGGCTTGTGTCGGCCGGAAAGAGAGACACCACATAGGCTTTAAACCTAGGATCGAGCACGGTGGCCAAAATGTAGTGGTCTGATTTCAACAGATTGACCACCCTGGAATCCTGGCAAAGCGAATGAATGGCTTCATCCACAAGTCCCACATGCCGAGCGGAATCGCTCCGTCTTAGCTCCTCCTTCACTTTCTCCAGCTGCTTCTGCAAAAGCCTGATGAGGGGAATGACCTGACTCAAGCTGGCAGTGTCTGAACTGACTTCACGTGTGGCAAGTTCGAAGGGCTGGAGAACCTTGCACAACACGGAAATCATTCTCCACTGCGCTTGAGTCAGGTGCATACCCCCTCCTTTGCCTATGTCATAGGTGGATGTATAGGATTGAATTGCCTTTTGCTGCTCCTCCATCCTCTGAAGCATATAGAGGGTTGAGTTCCACCGCGTCACAACCTCTTGCTTCAGGTGATGGCGGGGCAGGTTCAAGAGTGTTTGCTGGCGCTCCAGTCTTCGGCACGCAGTTGCTGAAAGGCGAAAGTGGCCTGAAATTTTTCGGGCTACCCAAAGCGTCTCCTGCACGCCCCTGTCGCTTTTCAGAACATTCTGCACCACCAAGTTTATTGTGTGAGCAAAACTTGGGATGTGCTGGAATTTGCCCAGATGTAATGCCCGCACAATATTGGTGGCGTTGTCAGATATCACAAATCCCCAGGAGAGTCTAAGTGGGGTAAGCCACTGGGCGATGATTTCCCTCAGTTTCTCTAAGAGGTTGTCGGCGGTGTGCCTCTTACTGAAACCGGTGATACACAGCGTAGCCTGCCTTGGAACGAGCTGGCATTTCTGAGATGCTGCGACTGGTGACGCTGCTGCTGTTGCTGCGTAAGTTGATACATCTACCCAGTGGGCTGTCACAGTCATATAGTCCTTAGTCTGGCCTGTTCCACTTGTCCACATGTCCGTGGTTAAGTGGACATTGGGTACAACGGCATTTTTCAGGACACTGAGGACACTTTTTCTGACGTTTCTGTACAGTCTCGGTATCGCCTGCCTAGTGAAGTGGAATCTAGACGGGATTTGGAACCGGGGACACACTACCTCCATCAATTGTCTAAATCCCACTGCACTAATGGCGGATACCGGACGCACGTCTAACACCAACATAGCAGTCAAGGCCTCAGTTATACGTTTTGCTTCAGGATGACTGCTGTCGTACTTCATCCTCCTCGCTAAGGACTCTTGGAGGGTCAATTGTTTAGTAAAAGTAGTGGTGTTCCTACTTCCTCTCTGGGATGATGAACGACTCCCAGCAGCAGCAACAGCAGCAGCGGCAGCAGGAGGCGTAGCAATGCAGGATCCTCCAGAGGAATCCCCGATAGGAGAGTCAGTCATGCCAGTGACATGGCCTGCAGGACTACTTCCGATCCTGACTAAGGAGGAAATTGACGAGGAGGGAGTTGACGGTGTGGTTTGCAGGCGCTTGGATACAACAGGAAAACGGGATTTAGGTGTCCCTGGACTGCTTACGGTCTTAGCCAAAGTTTCTGAACTTGACAGTAACTTATTATGAACGCGCTGCAGGTGCCGTATAAGGGAGGATGTTCCTAGGTGGTTAACGTCCCTACCCCTACTTATTCCACCTTTACATAAGGTACATATGGCAAGACAGTTGTTGTCCGGATTTGGATAGAAATATTGCCAGACCAAAGAGGTGGAATGTTTGGTCTTCTGCCCAGGCATGACCGTGATGGGCTTTTTCATCCCACGGACAACAACTGTCTCCCCCGGAGCCTGATTTAAACAAACCACATCACCATCAGAATCCTCCTCGCCAACTTCCTCCTCAGCGCCAGCTACACCAGTATCCTCATCCTGTTGTACTTCAACAGTGACATCTTCAATTTGCATATCAGCAAGTGGACTGTGGGTGCTCCTTTCAGCACTTGCTGGGGGTGTGCAAATGGTGGAAAGAGCCACCTCTTCCCGTCCAGTGCTGGGAAGGTCAGGCATCGCAACCACCACCACACTTGGACTCTTCTTGGGGATTTGTGATATCTTCTTAGAAAGCACAGTTCTTCGCTGTGCTTTTGCCAGCTTAACTCTTTTGATTTTTTTAGTGGGAGGAGGGCTTCCATCCTCATGTGAAGCTGAACCACTAGTCATGAACATACTAGGGATCGACCTTAGCCGTTCCTTGCCACTCCGTGTCGTAAATGGCATATTGGCAAGTTTACGTTTCTCTTCAGCTGATTTAAATGTTTTTTTCAAGGTCATTTTCCTGAACTTTGTCATTTGGGATTGTATGTGCCCTCTATTATGACATTAGGCATCGGCCTTGGCAAACGACGTTGATGGCATGTTATCGTCTATGTCATGACTAGTGGCAGCAGCTTCAGCACTAGGAGGAAGTGGTTCTTGATCTTTCTCTATTTTATTTTTATCGGAGAAAGTTTGGTCCTCCATTTATGTTATATCGATTTGATATATACGTGCGGCTAAACACAGAAAATATTTCTTTATTTTTGCTGGAGAGTAGTGCACTTTGTGAGTTACACCAGCCTTTAAGAAATGAGCCAGCCGGCTCTTTACTTATGGGACACAGGCGCACGCTTGGCGCTGCTCCTTTGTTGATGCACGTGCGGCTACTGCGCACACAATTCACAAACACACAAAAAATATTATTTTTTTGGTTTGAACTGGAGTGTACTTTGGGGGTTACAGCACCCTTTAACGGTCAAGCCAGCCGGCCCTTTAATTATGACACAGGCGCATGCTTGGCACTACTTTGTTGATGCACGTGCGGCTACTGCGCACACAATTCACAAACACAGAAAAAATATTATTTTTTTGGTTTGAACTGGAGTGTACTTTGGGGGTTACAGCACCCTTTAACGGTCAAGCCAGCCGGCCCTTTACTTATGACACAGGCGCACGCTTGGCACTACTTTGTTGATGCACGTGCGGCTACTGCGCACACAATTCACAAACACAGAAAATAATTTTTTTTTTGGTTTGGACTGGAGTGTTCTTTCGGGGGTTACAGCACCCTTTAACGGTCAAGCCAGCAGGCCCTTTACTTATAACACAGGCGCACGCTTGGCACTACTTTGTTTATGCACGTGCGGCTACTGCGCACACAATTCACAAACACAGAAAATAATTTTTTTTTTGTTGGACTGGAGTGTACTTTGGGGGTTACAGCACCCTTTAACGGTCAAGCCAGCCGGCCCTTTACTTATGATGACACAGGCGCACGCTTGGCACTACTTTGTTGATGCACGTGCGGCTACTGCGCAGACAATTCACAAACACAGAAAATATATTATTTTTTTAGCACTTGGGGGGAGCACCCCTGATGGACAGAGCACCCCCTGGACAACACTACAGCACCCCTTTAGGACTGGAACACTGCACAGGACTTTGGAGTGGACACTGCCCCTATGGAGAACTGGCTGCACAACACAGTCCAGCCAGCCCCTATGGACTTTGAAGTAGTGGACACAGCCCCTATTAACAACAGCATCAGCACAACACAGCCAGCCCCTATGGACTTTGAAGTAGTGGACAACAGCAGCACTACACTGCACTACACTACACAGCCCAGCCAGCCCTAACTCCCACCCTCCCTCTTCACTGTCCACAGCCGAGTGAGAAAATGGCGCAGACGCTGGTACCTTATATAGGATCCAAAACCCGCGAGACTCGGAAGGCGGGATGATGACGTTTTGCCTCGATTTCAGATCCGAATCAGGCGGGAAAAGTCGAGCCTGACTCGGATCGGACTCGGATCGGGGGGGGCTCGGGGGGGTTCGGATTTCAGAAATCCGAACCCGCTCACTCCTAATTTAAATATATGTAAAAACATATCAGCAGGCCTTTTAAACAAGCGTTACAAGCAGGAAGAATCTGGGGCTGCATGTGAAATCTCATAGAGTGTCACTTACAGACATAAGGCATAGGGCCGCCTGCTGCCCATCTATGCAGTAGACAAAATGTACTCATGAAGTACTGAAACCACACTGTAAGCGGGACATGGGCTCCTATCAGTTAAAAAACTATGGGCCACTCTCGCAATGTCGGTTGTGGGAATATGCAGTTGATAATCTCAGTTTTCCTTTGTGCTGCACTGTGTGATGGAGAATACGAGTAGTGAGATTCCCACTTTTAGGCTGCGTGGTCTGTGCATTTGCAAAGGAGATTATAAACACATCAACATCGACATAACATTGGCTGCACCATCGACATTTGCGGCAGCCTAAAGTCTACTCTACAAAGTGCTGGGGGATCAGTTGAGCTCTCTTCCTTGGACTAGTGATGGAAAATGGGAGAAGCTCCCTGGTGAGGTCACCACTCACCTCTTCAATTTATATTATCAAGATAGCAGACGATGTTGCTATTCCAATAAGCACTCAGGACCTCATTCAGAGTCGGTCGTTGCGGCCGCTCTGTCGTACGCCACCGATGTTCGTCAAACTGCGCATGCGTAAAATTCGCAATGCGTATGCGCAAACTAGCTATTACGATCAGAAATTTCTCTCTCCTTCAACTTGCCCAAATTGTTAGTTTGAGTGACAGGATGAGGCGTTTGTGGGTGGTAACAGGGGAAGGTGCTTGTGAACGGGGCAGTGGAGATCCGAACGCAGGCGTGCCTGACTATGCAAACGGCGTTTTATGGGAGTGCATAATTAACTAAGTAGTGTCATGGCACATGTGACATGGGAGGTTTTTACACTGACTTGATCGTAGTGCTTATGAGAGGGTATGGTCTACCTTAAGCTCTACGACCAGCTCCGATGGTTCCCGGTGGTCTCGATTAATCCTTATATGCCCGGAGATGACGTGTATTGCGAACGAGAAGGGGGCGTATTTTTAGTCTTATGGCCGCATCCTCCCCTCACTCGTCTAGCTAACGATCCCAACTTAACGACGTAACTTGCGAGCGCTTCATTTGCATATCCGGCCCCTTTTACCTTATGACCGAGCGGCCGCAACGACCGACTCTGAATGAGGTCCTCAATCTTATGTGATGTGCCTATGAGAAATTATTAATGACTGACACGCATACGACTGTTGTGGAAACTGTTGTGATTTCCACAACAGTCGAATGATTATTCAACAGTAATCTGTCATATGATGTAATATAAATAGGTAATAGATCAAGTTAATCACACATATGTAATTTAATAAATAAAATAAATGGTCACAATATAATTTATTGTAAAAATGGCAGTATTTCATAAACAATAAATATATATAATTGTTGATAACATAAAAGAGGTTTAGCTGCTTTAATAACCTTTGTTATACATTAAAACAGGGGTATTGGGTATTGGGATAGAAAGGTAGGGGGTGGATAAGTGGGGACAAATAAAAGAGTAAAACCAGGAAGATTGATAAGTTATGCGCATGTAGATTTTGATAAAAACTGTGTTAAAAGGCATCAAAGGGTTTTAGTTCGGTCCTCCAAAGATCTTGGGGTCTATTTACTAAGCAGTGTTAGGAGACAGAGTGAAAAGTGATAAGGTGCCAGCCAATCAGCTCCCAACTGTCATTTTTCAAACACAGTCTGTGAGATGGCAGTTAGAAGCTGATTGGCTGGCACCTTATCACTTTTCACTCTGTCTCCTAACACTGCTTAGTAAATAGACCCCCTTGAGTCTATTGATTTAATATTGTCCAGTTAATAATAATGGGGAAGTGCTTTATAGTTATAGTGCTTGGGATTGTTCTAACTTTTGTATCCTCTGGTCTCAAGGAAAACCGCGGCTCTGCAGTAGCCACGGTCCATACTTCACTGCTAACCGAAATGTCGCTTATGGGACCCCTTTGCCAGAACGGGAGCCTTACCTGCCAGGTGCTTTGTCCTGGGACTGAGAACCGCTAACGATGGCTCGGTGATGTATGTCACTGCCATCTATCTGCGGTCTGGGCCACAGGTGTAACCTTCCTATGTTGTACGTGGTGTGTGCCGGCTCCTTCCCACTGCACCACCGGGACAAAGGGAACTCCTCTGTGATTGGCTGTGTGTAGGAGGGGGCAGTGGACCTTGCTATCCCCCACAGGGAAGGGTTACTTACCGGTCGGAGGGCTCACTCGTGTTGCTGCACGGGGTCCGTACTGGGAGGGCTACTTCTGGTAGCTGGTGGTGGCAGAAGTACAGGACGGGTAAGGGTTCCAGTCCCATCTTTCGTTTTTTCCTTCCTGGAGTATTAAATATGAGTGCACTTCTCCCGGTGTGTGCAGGGTGTTCTCAACGCATTTTTGCCAGTACAAGCGGCCTTTTTCAAACAAGGCCGCTTGTGTCTGGCGACGCGCGTAGGAGACACCATGCACACACTGGGAGAAGTGCACTTAGCTAAACCTCATATATTTTATCAACAATTATATATATTTAGGGTCCACTCTAGCTACTCTCCTCTAATCCAACTAAACATGGCCTCTGAAGCATTGTATTTCCGAGTTGGATCTGAGCAGTGTTTGCAGACACACCAGTGACACTCCCATAATACACCCATGGAACGGCCCCTTTTTGCGATCACTTTAGGTCACCTCCCGTCTCCATCCTGAAACACCCAATGATCGCAAAGCCCTTCTCCAGTGTTAGCAATACCGTACACAATTGTCAATGGCATCGCATACATTTAACTTGGGCATGTGCCGGAAGGTTTTTTTGGACTTCAGCTCAGTAGCAAAGCATCGCTCAACTGAGTAAATATCGGTACTGCTTCCATCTCTGAATCGGGCCCTATGTACTGAGCAGTAGCACTAAATTATTCAAATTGCACAGACGTTATGATAGGAGAGGAGAGATGTCAGGATCCTTGGCAGAATGAAGTAGGCAAGTACTTCTTGGCAAGGTGGGAGATGATGGAGGTGCAGATGTATAGGTGATGGTAAGCAGTTTTCATTTTATTATGGAGAGAATGGGGATGCAGTGGAAGGCTTTGCAGAGAGTCACAGCAGAAAAGGTACGGCAGGAGAGGAAGATTAGTCATGATGCTGCATTCAGGATAGACTGCAAGGAGAACAGACGTGACTTTAGGCCAAATAAATGGACAATGAGTAAAATTAAGGTGGAATATAATAAAAACATGGACAAGAGTCTTGGCAACATCAGGGGAGAGGAAAGGGAAGGGTCAATGATGATAGACATCAGTATATATGTGATATTAAAAGCCAAAGGAGTGAATGAATTGACCTAGGGATGTGGTATATAGACAGAAGAGCAATAGGCCAAGAAAAGAGCCTTGATTCAAGCCATCGGCATGTCATCAGCATCAATGGCCCCTAACGTGGACTGGAAATAGAAAGTCAGTGCACTGGAAAAATTCAGAGGTAACCAGTTGCTGTATCATTCTTTCTTGGCTCAATGCTGACTGTTATTACATAGGTTCACTTGAGCTTGTAATACTGACCACCTGAAAGTGATATTAACACTAATATAGGGCCCTAGGATGGAAATGTCATGTTGGATGGAGTCTATTATCTGTTTGATTACTTTACTTTTAATACATTGTGGAGCCTCTGTCCCTGGGAGTGCTTTTTTTAAATACAATTGAGCAATACATAATTTCTTATTGCCGTGAATACTTAATTACCAGGGCTTTCAGAATTGTCATACACCTGAATATATATGAACCATCTATGTTTGTGTATATGTGTATCTCTATCTCTAATTTTCTAGTTTGTCTTTCTTGTGTATATGTGCATCTCTATCTCTAATTTTCAAGTTTGTCTTTCTTGTGTATATGTGTAGCTCTATCTCTAATTTTCTAGTTTGTCTTTCTTGTGTATATGTGTATCTCTATCTCTAATTTTCAAGTTTGTCTTTTTGTGTATATGTGTAGCTCTATCTCTAATTTTCTAGTTTGTCTTTTTGTGTATATGTGTAGCTCTATCTCTAATTTTCTAGTTTGTCTTTCTTGTGTATATGTGTATCTCTATCTCTAATTTTCAAGTTTGTCTTTTTGTGTATATGTGTAGCTCTATCTCTAATTTTCTAGTTTGTCTTTTTGTGTATATGTGTAGCTCTATCTCTAATTTTCTAGTTTGTCTTTCTTGTGTGTATGTGTGTCTCTCTAGCTCTCATTTTCTAGTTTGTCTTTCTCCAAATTGTATGTGCACATTCATTGTCTCCCCATCTGTCTCTCTTTACCCACTCTTTGTGTTTTGTGACTCTCTTTATTGAGAGTGTCTGCTCTCCCACCCACTTTTTATATCTATCTCCCACCATCTTTTATCGTTTGCCCCTATTGGTAGACGCAGGATTTTTAGGGGGAAGTTTCCAAATCACTCTCTATACACACACACACACACACACATACATGTATACACTGTACATACATGTGTATATATATATATATATATATATGAGATACACCCCCATTTTTAGATATGAGTGTCTGTATTGAGACTCTTATGCTGTGTTCCCAGTAGTTTTGTCCCATATGCAGCTCCCCCTGTAGTTTTGACCCATATGCAGGTCCCCCTAAAGTAGTGTCCCTTATGCAGTGCCCCCTATATTTGTGCCCCTAAAGTATTGTCCCTTATGCAGTGCCATATATGCAGGGCCCCTAAGTAGTTTTGCCATATATGCAGTGCCCCCTGTAGTTTTGACCCCATACAGGTCCCCCTAAAGTAGTGCCCCTTATGCAGGGCCCCTAAGTAGTTTTGCCCCATATGCAGCACCAGTTATGCAGTGCCCTTTATGCATGGCCCCCTAAAGTAGTGCCCCTTATGCATGGCCCCCTTAAGTAGTGCCCCTTATGCATGGCCCCCTAAAGTAGTGCCCCTTACGCATGGCCCCCTTAAGTAATGCCCATTATGCAGTGCCACCCCGCACCCAGTACTTACATCACCACCATGCTGGCTCCCGCTTTGCCACTGCCTTTGACTGGATCTGTCCAGATCCAGCAGGGCAGGCTCCTCACATCGCGCGGGTGATGTTAGTCTATCACAAAACAGCAGTGCACAGTTTTTATTCTAACATGTCACTGTGTTCCGAAGGTCAAACTTGATGGGCTGTAAATGTTTTTTGTATCGCTGAATTGTTTTAACTCAGTGTAAGAGACATATTTCAATCACAAACTATTCTCCGGTCAAAAGACCTCTAGAAGGTGACCAGCAAAACAATGAAATGGTTCCATGGTAACAAGTTAATGACCTGTATTACATTATTATGAAGAAAATGTGGTAACCTCAGTTAGAGCCAGGACAGTGACAAAGGCATACAATTGATTCAGAATAAGCTTAAAATGCAAGATTTTATCATAAAGAGCTAAAGGCTATGCTATCCACATAAGGACGGGCATGGTTATTTTTCCAGATTTGCTAACTACTGGATTTGTGTCCGATTTTAACAACTCAAACAAATCCAGTGTTTTTGTGGACCAGGCCCAGGGACTGCATGCTGTAGATTCATACATTGCGTTTGATCACTGACAGCACATATAGAAGTTGTGGCCATTAGCTACATCAGAATTATGAACTAAAATGAACCAGTTTTGAGTAGGGGTGAGCGGGTTCGGATTTCTGAAATCCGAACCTCCCCGAGCCCCCCCGATCCGAGTCCGATCCGAGTCAGGCTCGACTTTTCCCGCCTGACTCGGATCTGAAATCGAGGCAAAACGTCATCATCCCGCCTTCCGAGTATCGCGGGTTTTGGATCATATATAAGGTACCCGCGTCGGCGCCATTTTCTCACTCGGCTGTGGACAGTGAAGAGGGAGGGTGGGAGTTAGGGCTGTGTAGTGTAGTGTAGTGTAGTGCTGCTGTTGTCCACTACTTCAAAGTCCATAGGGGCTGGCTGTGTTGTGCTGTGCTGCTGTTGTTAATAGGGGCTGTGTCCACTACTTCAAAGTCCATAGGGGCTGGCTGGACTGTGTTGTGCAGTCAGTTCTCCATAGGGGCTGTGTCCACTCCAAAGTCCTGTGCAGTGTCCCAGTCCTAAAGGAGTGCTGTAGTGTTGTCCAGGGGGTGCTCTGTCCATCAGGGGTGCTCCCCCCAAGTGCTAAAAAAATAATATATTTTCTGTGTTTGTGAATTGTGTGCGCAGTAGCCGCACGTGCATCAACAAAGTAGTGCCAAGCGTGCGCCTGTGTCATAAGTAAAGGGCCGGCTGGCTTGACCGTTAAAGGGTGCTGTAACCCCCGAAAGTACACTCCAGTCCAAACCAAAAAAAAATTATTTTCTGTGTTTGTGAATTGTGTGCGCAGTAGCCGCACGTGCATCAACAAAGTAGTGCCAAGCGTGCGCCTGTGTCATAAGTAAAGGGCCGGCTGGCTTGACCGTTAAGGGTGCTGTAACCCCCGAAAGTACACTCCAGTCCAAACCAAAAAAAAAATTATTTTCTCTGTTTGTGAATTGTGTGCGCAGTAGCCGCACGTGCATCAACAAAGTAGTGCCAAGCGTGCGCCTGTGTCATAAGTAAAGGGCCGGCTGGCTTGACCGTTAAGGGTGCTGTAACCCCCGAAAGTACACTCCAGTCCAAACCAAAAAAAAAATAATTTTCTGTGTTTGTGAATTGTGTGCGCAGTAGCCGCACGTGCATCAACAAAGTAGTGCCAAGCGTGCACCTGTGTCATAAGTAAAGGGCCGGCTGGCTTGACCGTTAAGGGTGCTGTAACCCCCGAAAGTACACTCCAGTCCAAACCAAAAAAAAAATTATTTTCTGTGTTTGTGAATTGTGTGCGCAGTAGCCGCACGTGCATCAACAAAGTAGTGCCAAGCGTGCGCCTGTGTCATAAGTAAAGGGCCGGCTGGCTTGACCGTTAAAGGGTGCTGTAACCCCCAAAGTACACTCCAGTCCAAACCAAAAAAAAAATTATTTTCTGTGTTTGTGAATTGTGTGCGCAGTAGCCGCACGTGCATCAACAAAGTAGTGCCAAGCGTGCGCCTGTGTCATAAGTAAAGGGCCGGCTGGCTTGACCGTTAAAGGGTGCTGTAACCCCCGAAAGTACACTCCAGTCCAAACCAAAAAAAAATTATTTTCTGTGTTTGTGAATTGTGTGCGCAGTAGCCGCACGTGCATCAACAAAGTAGTGCCAAGCGTGCGCCTGTGTCATAAGTAAAGGGCCGGCTGGCTTGACCGTTAAAGGGTGCTGTAACCCCCGAAAGTACACTCCAGTCCAAACCAAAAAAAAATTATTTTCTATGTTTGTGAATTGTGTGCGCAGTAGCCGCACGTGCATCAACAAAGTAGTGCCAAGCGTGCGCCTGTGTCATAAGTAAAGGGCCGGCTGGCTTGACCGTTAAAGGGTGCTGTAACCCCCGAAAGTACACTCCAGTCCAAACCAAAAAAAAATTATTTTCTGTGTTTGTGAATTGTGTGCGCAGTAGCCACACGTGCATCTACAAAGTAGTGCCAAGCGTGCGCCTGTGTCATAAGTAAAGGGCCGGCTGGCTTGACCGTTAAAGGGTGCTGTAACCCCCAAAGTACACTCCAGTCCAAACCAAAAAATAAATTATTTTCTGTGTTTGTGAATTGTGTGCGCAGTAGCCGCACGTGCATCAACAAAGTAGTGCCAAGCGTGCGCCTGTGTCATAAGTAAAGGGCCGGCTGGCTTGACCGTTAAAGGGTGCTGTAACCCCCGAAAGTACACTCCAGTCCAAACCAAAAAAAAATTATTTTCTGTGTTTGTGAATTGTGTGCGCAGTAGCCGCACATGCATCAACAAAGTAGTGCCAAGCGTGCGCCTGTGTCATAAGTAAAGGGCCGGCTGGCTTGACCGTTAAAGGGTGCTGTTACCCCCCGAAAGTACACTCCAGTCCAAACCAAAAAAAAATTATTTTCTGTGTTTGTGAATTGTGTGCGCAGTAGCCGCACGTGCATCAACAAAGTAGTGCCAAGCGTGCGCCTGTGTCATAAGTAAAGGGCCGGCTGGCTTGACCGTTAAAGGGTGCTGTAACCCCCAAAGTACACTCCAGTCCAAACCAAAAAATAAATTATTTTCTGTGTTTGTGAATTGTGTGCGCAGTAGCCGCACGTGCATCAACAAAGTAGTGCCAAGCGTGCGCCTGTGTCATAAGTAAAGGGCCGGCTGGCTTGACCGTTAAAGGGTGCTGTAACCCCCGAAAGTACACTCCAGTCCAAACCAAAAAAAAATTATTTTCTGTGTTTGTGAATTGTGTGCGCAGTAGCCGCACATGCATCAACAAAGTAGTGCCAAGCGTGCGCCTGTGTCATAAGTAAAGGGCCGGCTGGCTTGACCGTTAAAGGGTGCTGTTACCCCCCGAAAGTACACTCCAGTCCAAACCAAAAAAAAATTATTTTCTGTGTTTGTGAATTGTGTGCGCAGTAGCCGCACGTGCATCAACAAAGTAGTGCCAAGCGTGCGCCTGTGTCATAAGTAAAGGGCCGGCTGGCTTGACCGTTAAAGGGTGCTGTAACCCCCGAAAGTACACTCCAGTCCAAACCAAAAAAAAATTATTTTCTGTGTTTGTGAATTGTGTGCGCAGTAGCCGCACGTGCATCAACAAAGTAGTGCCAAGCGTGCGCCTGTGTCATAAGTAAAGGGCCGGCTGGCTTGACCGTTAAGGGTGCTGTAACCCCCGAAAGTACACTCCAGTCCAAACCAAAAAAAAATTATTTTCTGTTTTTGTGAATTGTGTGCGCAGTAGCCGCACGTGCATCAACAAAGTAGTGCCAAGAGTGCGCCTGTGTCATAAGTAAAGGGCCGGCTGGCTTGACCGTTAAAGGGTGCTGTAACCCACAAAGTACCCTCCAGTCCAAACCAAAAAAAAAATTATTTTCTGTGTTTAGCCGCACGTATATATCAAATCGATATAACATAAATGGAGGACCAAACTTTCTCCGATAAAAATAAAATAGAGAAAGATCAAGAACCACTTCCTCCTAGTGCTGAAGCTGCTGCCACTAGTTATGACATAGACGATAACATGCCATCAACGTCGTCTGCCAAGGCCGATGCCCAATGTCATAGTAGAGGGCACATACAATCCCAAATGGCAAAGTTCAGGAAAATGACCTTGAAAAAGACATTTAAATCAGCTGAAGAGAAACGTAAACTTGCCAATATGCCATTTACGACACGGAGTGGCAAGGAACGGCTAAGGTCGATCCCTAGTATGTTCATGACTAGTGGTTCAGCTTCACATGACGATGGAAGCCCTCCTCCCACTAAAAAAATCAAAAGAGTTAAGCTGGCAAAAGCACAGCGAAGAACTGTGCTTTCTAAGAAGATATCACAAATCCCCAAGGAGAGTCCAAGTGTGGTGGTGGTTGCGATGCCTGACCTTCCCAGCACTGGACGGGAAGAGGTGGCTCTTTCCACCATTTGCATGCCCCCTGCAAGTGCTGAAAGGAGCACCCACAGTCCACTTGCTGATATGCAAATTGAAGATGTCACTGTTGAAGTACAACAGGATGAGGATACTGGTGTAGCTGGCGCTGAGGAGGAAGTTGGCGAGGAGGATTCTGATGGTGATGTGGTTTGTTTAAATCAGGCTCCGGGGGAGACAGTTGTTGTCCGTGGGATGAAAAAGCCCATCACGGTCATGCCTGGGCAGAAGACCAAACATTCCACCTCTTTGGTCTGGCAATATTTCTATCCAAATCCGGACAACAACTGTCTTGCCATATGTACCATATGTAAAGGTGAAATAATAGGGGTAGGGACGTCAACCACCTAGGAACATCCTCCCTTATACGGCACCTGCAGCGCGTTCATAAAAAGTTACTGTCAAGTTCAGAAACTTTGGCTAAGACCGTAAGCAGTCCAGGGACACCTAAATCCCGTTTTCCTGTTGTATCCAAGCGCCTGCAAACCACACCGTCAACTCCCTCCTCGTCAATTTCCTCCTTAGTCAGGATCGGAAGTAGTCCTGCAGGCCATGTCACTGGCATGACTGACTCTCCTATCCAGGATTCCTCTGGAGGATCCTGCATTGCTACGCCTACTGCTGCCGCTGCTGCTGTTGCTGCTGCTGGGAGTCGTTCATCATCCCAGAGAGGAAGTAGGAACACCACTACTTTTACTAAACAATTGACCCTCCAACAGTCCTTAGCGAGGAGGATGAAGTACGACAGCAGTCATCCTGAAGCAAAACGTATAACTGAGGCCTTGACTGCTATGTTGGTGTTAGACGTGCGTCCGGTATCCGCCATTAGTGCAGTGGGATTTAGACAATTGATGGAGGTAGTGTGTCCCCGGTTCCAAATCCCGTCTAGATTCCACTTCACTAGGCAGGCGATACCGAGACTGTACAGAAACGTCAGAAAAAGTGTCCTCAGTGTCCTGAAAAATGCCGTTGTACCCAATGTCCACTTAACCACGGACATGTGGACAAGTGGAACAGGGCAGACTAAGGACTATATGACTGTGACAGCCCACTGGGTAGATGTATCACCTTACGCAGCAACAGCAGCAGCGTCACCAGTAGCAGCATCTCAGAAACGCCAGCTCGTTACAAGGCAGGCTACGCTGTGTATCACCGGTTTCAGTAAGAGGCACACCGCCGACAACCTCTTAGAGAAACTGAGGGAAATCATCGCCCAGTGGCTTACCCCACTTAGACTCTCCTGGGGATTTGTGATATCTGACAACGCCACCAATATTGTGCGGGCATTACATCTGGGCAAATTCCAGCACGTCCCATGTTTTGCTCACACAATAAACTTGGTGGTGCAGAATTTTCTGAAAAGCGACAGGGGCGTGCAGGAGACGCTTTGGGTGGCCCGAAAAATTTCGGGCCACTTTCGCCATTCAGCGACTGCGTGCCGAAGACTGGAGTGCCAGCAAACACTCTTGAACCTGCCCCGCCATCACCTGAAGCAAGAGGTTGTGACACGGTGGAACTCAACCCTCTATATGCTTCAGAGGATGGAGGAGCAGCAAAAGGCCATACAAGCCTATACATCCACCTATGACATAGGCAAAGGAGGGGGTATGCACCTGACTCAAGCGCAGTTGAGAATGATTTCCGTGTTGTGCAAGGTTCTCCAGCCCTTCGAACTTGCCACACGTGAAGTCAGTTCAGACACTGCCAGCTTGAGTCAGGTCATTCCCCTCATCAGGCTTTTGCAGAAGCAGCTGGAGAAAGTGAAGGAGGAGCTAAGACAGAGCGATTCCGCTCGGCATGTGGGACTTGTGGATGAAGCCCTTCATTCGCTTTGCCAGGATTCCAGGGTGGTCAATCTGTTGAAATCAGACCACTACGTTTTGGCCACCGTGCTCGCTCCTAGGTTTAAAGCCTATGTGGTGTCTCTCTTTCCGGCCGACACAAGCCTGCAGAGGTGCAAAGACCTGCTGGTGAACACACTGTCAGCTGAAGCGGAACGTGACACGTCAACGGCTCCTTCTTCATTTTCTCCTGCAACTGGGGCTGCCAGGAAAAAACTTAGGTATCCTAAGCAACCCGCTGGCGGTGATGCAGGGCAGGCAGGACCAAGTTTGGACATCTGGTCCGGACTGAAGGACCTGGCAACAATTTCTGACATGTCTACTGTCACTGCATATGATACTGTCACCATTGACAGAATGGTGGAGGATTACATCGGTGACAGCATCCAAGTAGGCATGGCAGACAGTCCATACCTGTACTGGCAGGAAAAAGAGGCAATTTGGAGGCCCCTGTACAAACTGGCTCTATTTTACCTGAGTTGCCCCCCCTCCAGTGTGTACTCCGAAAGAGTGTTTAGTGCAGCCGGGAACCTTGTCAGCGAAAGGCGTAGGAGGTTGCTTCCACAGAATGTGGAGAAGATGATGTTCATCAAAATGAATTATCAGCTCTTCCAGGGAGACCAGCCTCCAGAAGGTACAGAGGGACCTGTGGTGGTGGATTCAAGTGGGGACGAGTTAATACTTTGTGAGGATGAGGATGTACACACTGAAGAGGGTGAGGAATCGGTGGATGAGGAGGATGAGGATGACATCTTGCCTCCATAGAGCCAGTTTGTGGAGGGACACATTAATTGCCAGCTTGTTTTGTGGGGGCCCAAACGAACCAATCATTTCAGCCACAGTTGTGTGGCAGACCCTGGCGCTGAAATGATTGGTTTGTTAAAGTGTGCATGTCCTGTTTATACAACATAAGGGTGGGTGGGAGGGCCCAAGGACAATTCCATCTTGCACCTCTTTTTTTTCTTTGCATTATGTACAGTTTGGGGCCTAGTTTTTCAAACTGCCATCCTGTCTGCCACTGCAGTTTCACGCCTAGATGGGTCACGTGTTTGTGCCGCCCACTCGTGTCGCTTAGCATAGTCATCCAGCTACCTCGGTGCAACGTTTTGGACATAAAAACACTATTGTGAGGTGTGAGGTGTTCAGAATAGACTGGAAATGAGTGGAAATTAAGGTTATTGAGGTTAATAATAGCATAGGAGCAGAAAAACCTACAAATTCTGTGATTTTAGCTGTTTTTATGCTTTTTTAAAAAAAAATACAGATCCAAAACACAAAACCCAGAACCCAAAACACGGAAGGGTGGTTTTGGCAAAACCAATCCAGATCCAAAACACGAAGAAAGATCCAGATCCAAAACCAAAACACAAAACACGAAAAGTGGCCGGTGCACACCCCTAGTTTTGAGACAGACAACTGTGGTCTTGCTAGCTGGTAATTTTAGCTTCCACAGTGAATGTTTTTTTTTCCATTGCATTCTGCTTAATAGCAAAAATCAATACAATGGTGAACGTTTCCAGTTCCGTAATATTATGGTTGTGAGAATTGAGATATTGAATAAATGACAGTTGTCTCACCTTTATTTCACTGGAGTTGTACTGTATAGTTATTGTTCATTTGTATTGTGTAAATACATATTAGATCTTAAATTATGTTTTTTTTCTCCTGATTTATAGGTATTTGTCAGAGTAAACGTTTTATATGTGTGTATTCTATGTTTTGTGGTTCTTTTCTCACCTTACGTTCAATTATAGGATATTGCTGACTGGAACACCCAAAGTATAACTCCTCAGCATGTGTCTCAACTTTTCTCCATCAGATTAAGGCATAGAATTCTGGGTAATATGATTTTACAGTTCACACTTTAATCATTTTCAACATTGACAAAAATACAATCTAAAACACTGCATTAAAAGAACTTAATTAGCACTCATTTTAACAACAAAAGGAGACAGAAAAAAACTATTCTTAAACGATTCCTCTCCACAATCCCAAATTTGGAGGGACAGTCCTACTTTTTAGACTGTCCTGTGCCCCACAGTGCGGAAAAGATTGGGAGGGAACTCTCTCACTAGTGGTCAATGGATGCCTTGCACATGAGTGCTACAACCAAACGGTGTTGAGAAAAGCTGGGAGCAGCCGAGCAGTTCGGGAGGGTCGGGCATGATTGGAATGGGGGCATGATGAGGAATGGGGGCATGATTTGTGGCCCCAGCAAATCCATTTATATACTGTATCGCTGCTGCCAATCCAAACTCCATAATGTCCTTAAATCAATAATAAGTTCAGCGGGTTTTGTTTCAATATCTAGAACAAGACGGTTATCTTTGCTCCACTGAGCATTCTCTTCTGTATGCTGACCCATTACTGCTCAAACCAACAATGGTAGTGTCGTCAGCAAACTTTGTGTTCCTATTTGAACAAAAAAAAAAACAGGAACACAGTCATAAGTAGGGGTGAGCGGGTTCGGATTTCTGAAATCCGAACCCCCCCCGAGCCCCCCCGATCCGAGGCAGATCCGAGTCAGGCTCGACTTTTCCCGCCTGACTCGGATCTGAAATCGAGGCAAAACGTCATCATCCCGCCTTCCGAGTCACGCGGGTTTTGGATCCTATATAAGGTACCCGCGTCGGCGCCATTTTCTCACTGTGGACAGTGAAGAGGGACGGTGGGAGTTAGGGCTGGCTGGGCTGTGTAGTGTAGTGTAGTGTAGTGCAGAGTAGTGTTGTGCTGTGCTGTGCTGTGCTGCGCTGTGCTGCTGTTGTCCACTACTTCAAAGTCCATAGGGGCTGGCTGTGTTGTGCTGTGCTGCTGATGTTAATAGGGGCTGTGTCCACTACTTCAAAGTCCATAGGGGCTGGCTGGACTGTGTTGTGCAGTCAGTTTTCCATTGGGGCTGTGTCCACTCCAAAGTCCTGTGCAGTGTCCCAGTCCTAAAGGGGTGCTGTAGTGTTGTCCAGGGGGTGCTCTGTCCATCAGGGGTGCTCCCCCCAAGTGCTAAAAAAATAATATTTTTTGTGTGCTTGTGAATTGTGTGCGCAGTAGCCGCACGTGCATCAACAAAGTAGTGCCAAGCGTGCGCCTGTGTCATAAGTAAAGGGCCAGCTGGCTTGACTGTTAAAGGGTGCTGTAACCCCCAAAGTACACTCCAGTCCAAACCAAAAAAAAAATTATTTTCTGTGTTTGTGAATTGTGTGCGCAGTAGCCGCACGTGCATCAACAAAGTAGTGCCAAGCGTGCGCCTGTGTCATAAGTAAAGGGCCAGCTGGCTTGACTGTTAAGGGTGCTGTAACCCCCGAAAGTACACTCCAGTCCAAACCAAAAAAAAATTATTTTCTGTTTTTGTGAATTGTGTGCGCAGTAGCCGCACGTGCATCAACAAAGTAGTGCCAAGAGTGCGCCTGTGTCATAAGTAAAGGGCCGGCTGGCTTGACCATTAAAGGGTGCTGTAACCCACAAAGTACCCTCCAGTCCAAACCAAAAAAAAAATTATTTTCTGTGTTTAGCCGCACGTATATATCAAATCGATATAACATAAATGGAGGACCAAACTTTCTCCGATAAAAATAAAATAGAGAAAGATCAAGAACCACTTCCTCCTAGTGCTGAAGCTGCTGCCACTAGTTATGACATAGACGATAACATGCCATCAACGTCGTCTGCCAAGGCCGATGCCCAATGTCATAGTAGAGGGCACATACAATCCCAAATGGCAAAGTTCAGGAAAATGACCTTGAAAAAGACATTTAAATCAGCTGAAGAGAAACGTAAACTTGCCAATATGCCATTTACGACACGGAGTGGCAAGGAACGGCTAAGGTTGATCCCTAGTATGTTCATGACTAGTGGTTCAGCTTCACATGACGATGGAAGCCCTCCTCCCACTAAAAAAATCAAAAGAGTTAAGCTGGCAAAAGCACAGCGAAGAACTGTGCTTTCTAAGAAGATATCACAAATCCCCAAGGAGAGTCCAAGTGTGGTGGTGGTTGCGATGCCTGACCTTCCCAGCACTGGACGGGAAGAGGTGGCTCTTTCCACCATTTGCACGCCCCCTGCAAGTGCTGAAAGGAGCACCCACAGTCCACTTGCTGATATGCAAATTGAAGATGTCACTGTTGAAGTACAACAGGATGAGGATACTGGTGTAGCTGGCGCTGAGGAGGAAGTTGGCGAGGAGGATTCTGATGGTGATGTGGTTTGTTTAAATCAGGCTCCGGGGGAGACAGTTGTTGTCCGTGGGATGAAAAAGCCCATCACGGTCATGCCTGGGCAGAAGACCAAACATTCCACCTCTTTGGTCTGGCAATATTTCTATCCAAATCCGGACAACAACTGTCTTGCCATATGTACCATATGTAAAGGTGAAATAATAGGGGTAGGGACGTCAACCACCTAGGAACATCCTCCCTTATACGGCACCTGCAGCGCGTTCATAAAAAGTTACTGTCAAGTTCAGAAACTTTGGCTAAGACCGTAAGCAGTCCAGGGACACCTAAATCCCGTTTTCCTGTTGTATCCAAGCGCCTGCAAACCACACCGTCAACTCCCTCCTCGTCAATTTCCTCCTTAGTCAGGATCGGAAGTAGTCCTGCAGGCCATGTCACTGGCATGACTGACTCTCCTATCCAGGATTCCTCTGGAGGATCCTGCATTGCTACGCCTACTGCTGCCGCTGCTGCTGTTGCTGCTGCTGGGAGTCGTTCATCATCCCAGAGAGGAAGTAGGAACACCACTACTTTTACTAAACAATTGACCCTCCAACAGTCCTTAGCGAGGAGGATGAAGTACGACAGCAGTCATCCTGAAGCAAAACGTATAACTGAGGCCTTGACTGCTATGTTGGTGTTAGACGTGCGTCCGGTATCCGCCATTAGTGCAGTGGGATTTAGACAATTGATGGAGGTAGTGTGTCCCCGGTTCCAAATCCCGTCTAGATTCCACTTCACTAGGCAGGCGATACCGAGACTGTACAGAAACGTCAGAAAAAGTGTCCTCAGTGTCCTGAAAAATGCCGTTGTACCCAATGTCCACTTAACCACGGACATGTGGACAAGTGGAACAGGGCAGACTAAGGACTATATGACTGTGACAGCCCACTGGGTAGATGTATCACCTTACGCAGCAACAGCAGCAGCGTCACCAGTAGCAGCATCTCAGAAACGCCAGCTCGTTACAAGGCAGGCTACGCTGTGTATCACCGGTTTCAGTAAGAGGCACACCGCCGACAACCTCTTAGAGAAACTGACGGAAATCATCGCCCAGTGGCTTACCCCACTTAGACTCTCCTGGGGATTTGTGATATCTGACAACGCCACCAATATTGTGCGGGCATTACATCTGGGCAAATTCCAGCACGTCCCATGTTTTGCTCACACAATAAACTTGGTGGTGCAGAATTTTCTGAAAAGCGACAGGGGCGTGCAGGAGACGCTTTGGGTGGCCCGAAAAATTTCGGGCCACTTTCGCCATTCAGCGACTGCGTGCCGAAGACTGGAGCGCCAGCAAACACTCTTGAACCTGCCCCGCCATCACCTGAAGCAAGAGGTTGTGACACGGTGGAACTCAACCCTCTATATGCTTCAGAGGATGGAGGAGCAGCAAAAGGCCATACAAGCCTATACATCCACCTATGACATAGGCAAAGGAGGGGGTATGCACCTGACTCAAGCGCAGTGGAGAATGATTTCCGTGTTGTGCAAGGTTCTCCAGCCCTTCGAACTTGCCACACGTGAAGTCAGTTCAGACACTGCCAGCTTGAGTCAGGTCATTCCCCTCATCAGGCTTTTGCAGAAGCAGCTGGAGAAAGTGAAGGAGGAGCTAAGACGGAGCGATTCCGCTCGGCATGTGGGACTTGTGGATGAAGCCCTTCATTCGCTTTGCCAGGATTCCAGGGTGGTCAATCTGTTGAAATCAGACCACTACGTTTTGGCCACCGTGCTCGATCCTAGGTTTAAAGCCTATGTGGTGTCTCTCTTTCCGGCCGACACAAGCCTGCAGAGGTGCAAAGACCTGCTGGTGAACACACTGTCAGCTGAAGCGGAACGTGACACGTCAACGGCTCCTTCTTCATTTTCTCCTGCAACTGGGGCTGCCAGGAAAAAACTTAGGTATCCTAAGCAACCCGCTGGCGGTGATGCAGGGCAGGCAGGACCAAGTTTGGACATCTGGTCCGGACTGAAGGACCTGGCAACAATTTCTGACATGTCTACTGTCACTGCATATGATACTGTCACCATTGACAGAATGGTGGAGGATTACATCGGTGACAGCATCCAAGTAGGCATGGCAGACAGTCCATACCTGTACTGGCAGGAAAAAGAGGCAATTTGGAGGCCCCTGTACAAACTGGCTCTATTTTACCTGAGTTGCCCCCCCTCCAGTGTGTACTCCGAAAGAGTGTTTAGTGCAGCCGGGAACCTTGTCAGCGAAAGGCGTAGGAGGTTGCTTCCACAGAATGTGGAGAAGATGATGTTCATCAAAATGAATTATCAGCTCTTCCAGGGAGACCAGCCTCCAGAAGGTACAGAGGGACCTGTGGTGGTGGATTCAAGTGGGGACGAGTTAATACTTTGTGAGGATGAGGATGTACACACTGAAGAGGGTGAGGAATCGGTGGATGAGGAGGATGAGGATGACATCTTGCCTCCATAGAGCCAGTTTGTGGAGGGACACATTAATTGCCAGCTTGTTTTGTGGGGGCCCAAACGAACCAATCATTTCAGCCACAGTTGTGTGGCAGACCCTGGCGCTGAAATGATTGGTTTGTTAAAGTGTGCATGTCCTGTTTATACAACATAAGGGTGGGTGGGAGGGCCCAAGGACAATTCCATCTTGCACCTCTTTTTTTTCTTTGCATTATGTACAGTTTGGGGCCTAGTTTTTCAAACTGCCATCCTGTCTGCCACTGCAGTTTCACGCCTAGATGGGTCACGTGTTTGTGCCGCCCACTCGTGTCGCTTAGCATAGTCATCCAGCTACCTCGGTACAACGTTTTGGACATAAAAACACTATTGTGAGGTGTGAGGTGTTCAGAATAGACTGGAAATGAGTGGAAATTAAGGTTATTGAGGTTAATAATAGCATAGGAGCAGAAAAACCTACAAATTCTGTGATTTTAGCTGTTTTTATGCTTTTTTAAAAAAAAATACAGATCCAAAACACAAAACCCAGAACCCAAAACACGGAAGGGTGGTTTTGGCAAAACCAATCCAGATCCAAAACACGAAGAAAGATCCAGATCCAAAACCAAAACACAAAACACGAAAAGTGGCCGGTGCACACCCCTAGTTTTGAGACAGACAACTGTGGTCTTGCTAGCTGGTAATTTTAGCTTCCACAGTGAATGTTTTTTTTTTCCATTGCATTCTGCTTAATAGCAAAAATCAATACAATGGTGAACGTTTCCAGTTCCGTAATATTATGGTTGTGAGAATTGAGATATTGAATAAATGACAGTTGTCTCACCTTTATTTCACTGGAGTTGTACTGTATAGTTATTGTTCATTTGTATTGTGTAAATACATATTAGATCTTAAATTATGTTTTTTTTCTCCTGATTTATAGGTATTTGTCAGAGTAAACGTTTTATATGTGTGTATTTTATGTTTTGTGGTTCTTTTCTCACCTTACGTTCAATTATAGGATATTGCTGACTGGAACACCCAAAGTATAACTCCTCAGCATGTGTCTCAACTTTTCTCCATCAGATTAAGGCATAGAATTCTGGGTAATATGATTTTACAGTTCACACTTTAATCATTTTCAACATTGACAAAAATACAATCTAAAACACTGCATTAAAAGAACTTAATTAGCACTCATTTTAACAACAAAAGGAGACAGAAAAAAACTATTCTTAAACGATACCTCTCCACAATCCCAAATTTGGAGGGACAGTCCTACTTTTTAGACTGTCCTGTGCCCCACAGTGCGGAAAAGATTGGGAGGGAACTCTCTCACTAGTGGTCAATGGATGCCTTGCACATGAGTGCTACAACCAAACGGTGTTGAGAAAAGCTGGGAGCAGCCGAGCAGTTCGGGAGGGTCGGGCATGATTGGAATGGGGGCATGATGAGGAATGGGGGCATGATTTGTGGCCCCAGCAAATCCATTTATATACTGTATCGCTGCTGCCAATCCAAACTCCATAATGTCCTTAAATCAATAATAAGTTCAGCGGGTTTTGTTTCAATATCTAGAACAAGACGGTTATCTTTGCTCCACTGAGCATTCTCTTCTGTATGCTGACCCATTACTGCTCAAACCAACAATGGTAGTGTCGTCAGCAAACTTTGTGTTCCTATTTGAACAAAAAAAAAAACAGGAACACAGTCATAAGTAGGGGTGAGCGGGTTCGGATTTCTGAAATCCGAACCCCCCCGAGCCCCCCCGATCCGAGGCAGATCCGAGTCAGGCTCGACTTTTCCCGCCTGACTCGGATCTGAAATCGAGGCAAAACGTCATCATCCCGCCTTCCGAGTCACGCGGGTTTTGGATCCTATATAAGGTACCCGCGTCGGCGCCATTTTCTCACTGTGGACAGTGAAGAGGGACGGTGGGAGTTAGGGCTGGCTGGGCTGTGTAGTGTAGTGTAGTGTAGTGCAGAGTAGTGTTGTGCTGTGCTGTGCTGCGCTGTGCTGCTGTTGTCCACTACTTCAAAGTCCATAGGGGCTGGCTGTGTTGTGCTGTGCTGCTGATGTTAATAGGGGCTGTGTCCACTACTTCAAAGTCCATAGGGGCTGGCTGGACTGTGTTGTGCAGTCAGTTTTCCATTGGGGCTGTGTCCACTCCAAAGTCCTGTGCAGTGTCCCAGTCCTAAAGGGGTGCTGTAGTGTTGTCCAGGGGGTGCTCTGTCCATCAGGGGTGCTCCCCCCAAGTGCTAAAAAAATAATATTTTTTGTGTGCTTGTGAATTGTGTGCGCAGTAGCCGCACGTGCATCAACAAAGTAGTGCCAAGCGTGCGCCTGTGTCATAAGTAAAGGGCCAGCTGGCTTGACTGTTAAAGGGTGCTGTAACCCCCAAAGTACACTCCAGTCCAAACCAAAAAAAAAATTATTTTCTGTGTTTGTGAATTGTGTGCGCAGTAGCCGCACGTGCATCAACAAAGTAGTGCCAAGCGTGCGCCTGTGTCATAAGTAAAGGGCCGGCTGGCTTGACCGTTAAAGGGTGCTGTAACCCCCAAAGTACACTCCAAACCAAAAAAATAATATTTTCTGTGTTTGTGAATTGTGTGCGCAGTAGCCGCACGTGCATCAACAAAGTAGTACCAAGCGTGCGCCTGTGTCATAAGTAAAGGGCCGGCTGGCTTGACCGTTACAGGGTGCTGTAACCCCCAAAGTACACTCCAGTCCAAACCAAAAAAAAAAATATTTTCTGTGTTTGTGAATTGTGTGCGCAGTAGCCGCACGTGCATCAACAAAGTAGTGCCAAGCGTGCGCCTGTGTCATAAGTAAAGGGCTGGCTGGCTTGACCGTTAAAGGGTGCTGTAACCCCCAAAGTACACTCCAAACCAAAAAAAAAATAATTTTCTGTGTTTGTGAATTGTGTGTGCAGTAGCCGCACGTGCATCAACAAAGTAGTGCCAAGCGTGCGCCTGTGTCATAAGTAAAGGGCCTGCTGGCTTGACCATTAAAGAGTGCTGTAACCCCCAAAGTACACTCCAAACCAAAAAAAAAAATATTTTCTGTGTTTGTGAATTGTGTGCGCAGTAGCCGCACGTGCATCAACAAAGTAGTGCCAAGCGTGCGCCTGTGTCATAAGTAAAGGGCCGGCTGGCTTGACCATTAAAGGGTGCTGTAATCCCCAAAGTACACTCCAAACCCAAAAAAATATTTTCTGTGTTTGTGAATTGTGTGCGCAGTAGCCGCACGTGCATCAACAAAGTAGTGCCAAGCGTGCGCCTGTGTCATAAGTAAAGGGCCGGCTGGCTTGACCGTTAAAGGGTGCTGTAACTCCCAAAGTACACTCCAAACCAAAAAAATAATATTTTCTGTGTTTGTGAATTGTGTGCGCAGTAGCCGCACGTGCATCAACAAAGTAGTGCCAAGCGTGCGCCTGTGTCATAAGTAAAGGGCTGGCTGGCTTGACCGTTAAAGGGTGCTGTAACCCCCATAGTACACTCCTGTCCAAACCAAAAAAAAAAATATTTTCTGTGTTTGTGAATTGTGTGCGCAGAAGCCGCACGTGCATCAACAAAGTAGTGCCAAGCGTGCGCCTGTGTCATAAGTAAAGGGCCGGCTGGCTTGACCGTTAAAGGGTGCTGTAACCCCCAAAGTACACTCCAGTCCAAACCAAAAAAAATATATTTTCTGTGTTTGTGAATTGTGTGCGCAGTAGCCGCACGTGCATCAACAAAGTAGTGCCAAGCGTGCGCCTGTGTCATAAGTAAAGGGCCGGCTGGCTTGACCGTTAAAGGGTGCTGTAACCCCCAAAGTACACTCCAGTCCAAACCAAAAAAAAAAATATTTTCTGTGTTTGTGAATTGTGTGCGCAGTAGCCGCACATGCATCAACAAAGTAGTGCCAAGCGTGCGCCTGTGTCATAAGTAAAGGGCCGGCTGGCTTGACCATTAAAGGGTGCTGTAACCCCCAAAGTACACTCCAGTCCAAACCAAAAAAAAAATTATTTTCTGTGTTTGTGAATTGTGTGCGCAGTAGCCGCACGGGCATCAACAAAGTAGTGCCAAGCTTGCGCCTGTGTCATAAGTAAAGGGCCGGCTGGCTTGACCGTTAAAGGGTGCTGTAAGCCCCAAAGTACACTCCAGTCCAAACCAAAAAAAAAAATATTTACTGTGTTTGTGAATTGTGTGCGCAGTAGCCGCACGTGCATCAACAAAGTAGTGCCAAGCGTGCGCCTGTGTCATAAGTAAAGGGCCGGCTGGCTTGACCGTTAAAGGGTGCTGTAACCCCCAAAGTACACTCCAGTCCAAACCAAAAAAAATAATATTTTCTGTGTTTGTGAATTGTGTGCGCAGTAGCTGCACGTGCATCAACAAAGGAGCAGCGCCAAGCGTGCGCCTGTGTCCCATAAGTAAAGAGCCGGCTGGCTCATTTCTTAAAGGCTGGTGTAACCCACAAAGTGCACTACTCTCCAGCAAAAATAAAAAAATATTTTCTGTGTTTAGCCGCATGTATATATCAAATCGATATAACATAAATGGAGGACCAAACTTTCTCCGATAAAAATAAAATAGAGAAAGATCAAGAACCACTTCCTCCTAGTGCTGAAGCTGCTGCCACTAGTCATGACATAGACGATAACATGCCATCAACGTCGTCTGCCAAGGCCGATGCCCAATGTCATAATAGAGGGCACATACAATCCCAAATGACAAAGCTCAGGAAAATGACCTTGAATAAAACATTTAAATCAGCTGAAGAGAAACGTAAACTTGCCAATATGTCATTTACGACACGGAGTGGCAAGGAAAGGCAAATGACAAAGTTCAGGAAAATGACCTAAAAAATAATAATTTAAATCATCTGAGGAGAAACGTAAACTTGCCAATATGCCATTTACAACACGGAATGGTAAGGAACGGCTATGGTCTTTCCCTATGTTCATGACTAGTGGTTCAGCTTCACATGACGATGGAAGCCCTCCTCCCACTAAAAAAATCAAAAGAGTTAAGCTGGCAAAAGCACAGCGAAGAACTGTGCTTTCTTAGAAGATATCACAAATCCCCAAGGAGAGTCCAAGTGTGGTGGTGGTTGCGATGCCTGACCTTCCCAGCACTGGACGGGAAGAGGTGGCTCTTTCCACCATTTGCACGCCCCCTGCAAGTGCTGAAAGGAGCACCCACAGTCCACTTGCTGATATGCAAATTGAAGATGTCACTGTTGAAGTACAACAGGATGAGGATACTGGTGTAGCTGGCGCTGAGGAGGAAGTTGGCGAGGAGGATTCTGATGGTGATGTGGTTTGTTTAAATCAGGCTCCGGGGGAGACAGTTGTTGTCCGTGGGATGAAAAAGCCCATCACGGTCATGCCTGAAGACCAAACATTCCACCTCTTTGGTCAGGCAATATTTCTATCCAAATCCAGACAACAACTGTCTTGCCATATGTACCTTATGTAAAGGTGGAATAAGTAGGGGTAGGGACGTTAACCACCTAGGAACATCCTCCCTTATACGGCACCTGCAGCGCGTTCATAATAAGTTACTGTCAAGTTCAGAAACTTTGGCTAAGACCGTAAGCAGTCCAGGGACACCTAAATCCCGTTGTCCTGTTGTATCCAAGCGCCTGCAAACCACACCGTCAACTCCCTCCTCGTCAATTTCCTCCTTAGTCAGGATCGGAAGTAGTCCTGCAGGCCATGTCACTGGCATGACTGACTCTCCTATCGGGGATTCCTCCGGAGGATCCTGCATTGCTACGCCTCCTGCTGCCGCTGCTGCTGTTGCTGCTGCTGGGAGTCGTTCATCATCCCAGAGAGGAAGTAGGAACACCACTACTTTTACTAAACAATTGACCCTCCACCAGTCCTTAGCGAGGAGGATGAAGTACGACAGCAGTCATCCTGAAGCAAAACGTATAACTGAGGCCTTGACTGCTATGTTGGTGTTAGACGTGCGTCCGGTATCTGCCATTAGTGCAGTGGGATTTAGACAATTGCTGGAGGTAGTGTGTCCCCGGTTCCAAATCCCGTCTAGATTCCACTTCACTAGGCAGGCGATACCGAGACTGTACAGAAACGTCAGAAAAAGTGTCCTCAGTATCCTGAAAAATGCCGTTGTACCCAATGTCCACTTAACCACGGACATGTGGACAAGTGGAACAGGGCAGACTAAGGACTATATGACTGTGACAGCCCACTGGGTAGATGTATCAACTTACGCAGCAACAGCAGCAGCGTCACCAGTCGCAGCATCTCAGAAACGCCAGCTCGTTCCAAGGCAGGCTATGCTGTGTATCACCGGTTTCAGTAAGAGGCACACCACCGACAACCTCTTAGAGAAACTGAGGGAAATCATCGCCCAGTGGCTTACCCCACTTAGACTCTCCTGGGGATTTTTGATATCTGACAACGCCACCAATATTGTGCGGGCATTACATCTGGGCAAATTCCAGCACGTCCCATGTTTTGCTCACACAATAAACTTGGTGGTGCAGAATTTTCTGAAAAGCGACAGGGGCGTGCAGGAGACGCTTTGGGTAGCCCGAAAAATTTCTGGCCACTTTCGCCATTCAGCGACTGCGTGCCAAAGACTGGAGCGCCAGCAAACACTCTTGAACCTGCCCCGCCATCACCTGAAGCAAGAGGTTGTGACGCAGTGGAACTCAACCCTCTATATGCTTCAGAGGATGGAGGAGCAGCAAAAGGCCATTCAAGCCTATACATCCACCTATGACATAGGCAAAGGAGGGGGTATGCACCTGACTCAAGTGCAGTGGAGAATGATTTCCGTGTTGTGCAAGGTTCTCCAGCCCTTCGAACTTGCCACACGTGAAGTCAGTTCAGACACTGCCAGCTTGAGTCAGGTCATTCCCCTCATCAGGCTTTTGCAGAAGCAGCTGGAGAAAGTGAAGGAGGAGCTAAGATGGAGCGATTCCGCTCGGCATGTGGGACTTGTGGATGAAGCCCTTCATTCGCTTTGCCAGGATTCCAGGGTGGTCAATCTGTTGAAATCAGACCACTACATTTTGGCCACCATGCTCGATCCTAGGTTTAAAGCCTATGTGGTGTCTCTCTTTCTGGCCGACACAAGCCTGCAGAGGTGCAAAGACCTGCTGGTGAACACATTGTCAGCTGAAGCGGAACGTGACACGTCAACAGCTCCTTCTTCATTTTCTCCCGCAACTGGGGCTGCCAGGAAAAAACTTAGGTATCCTAAGCAACCCGCTGGTGGTGATGCAGGGCAGGCAGGACCAAGTTTGGACATCTGGTCCGGACTGAAGGACCTGGCAACAATTTCTGACATGTCTACTGTCACTGCATATGATACTGTCACCATTGACAGAATGGTGGAGGATTACATCGGTGACAGCATCCAAGTAGGCATGTCAGACAGTCCATACCTGTACTGGCAGGAAAAAGAGGCAATTTGGAGGCCCCTGTACAAACTGGCTCTATTTTACCTGAGTTGCCCCCCCTCCAGTGTGTACTCCGAAAGAGTGTTTAGTGCAGCCGGGAACCTTGTCAGCGAAAGGCGTAGTAGGTTGCTTCCACAGAATGTGGAGAAGATGATGTTCATCAAAATGAATTATCAGCTCTCCCAGGGAGACCAGCCTCCAGAACGTACAGAGGGACCTGTGGTGGTGGATTCAAGTGGGGACGAGTTAATACTTTGTGAGGATGAGGATGTACACACTGAAGAGGGTGAGGAATCGGTGGATGAGGAGGATGAGGATGACATCTTGCCTCCATAGAGCCAGTTTGTGCAGGGACAGATTAATTGCCAGCTTGTTTTGTGGGGGCCCAAACGAACCAATCATTTCAGCCACAGTTGTGTGGCAGACCCTGGCGCTGAAATGATTGGTTTGTTAAAGTGTGCATGTCTTGTTTATACAACGTAAGGGTGGGTGGGAGGGCCCAAGGACAATTCCATCTTGCACCTCTTTTTTTTCTTTGCATTATGTACAGTTTGGGGCCTAGTTTTTCAAACTGCCATCCTGTCTGCCACTGCAGTATCACGCCTAGATGGGTCACGTGTTTGTGCCGCCCACTCGTGTCGCTTAGCATAGTCATCCAGCTACCTCGGTGCAACCTTTTGGACATAAAAACACTATTGTGAGGTGTGAGGTGTTCAGAATAGACTGGAAATGAGTGGAAATTAAGGTTATTGAGGTTAATAATAGCATAGGAGCAGAAAAACCTACAAATTCTGTGATTGTAGCTGTTTTTATGCTTTTTTTCAAAAAAATACAGATCCAAAACACAAAACCCAGAACCCTAAACACGGAAGGGTGGTTTTGGCAAAACCAATCCAGATCCAAAACACGAAGAAAGATCCAGATCCAAAACCAAAACACAAAACACGAAAAGTGGCCGGTGCACACCCTTAGTCATAAGTAAAGTGTGAATACAAAATAGGACATAAAACACACCCCTCAGAGTCAACATTACTTCAGAAGAGTCACAATTTCTTAAGCTGACAGACTGTGGCCTCTCTATCAGGAAATCTAAAATCTAAATACAGATTGGGGCGCTATCACCCAAATTGTGAAAAGTTACTAAACTTCCTGGGATAACTGCATAAAATGATGAGCTTTAATGAATTAATAAAATTATAATATATGCCCACAGAATGGAAGGTACTGACATGAAGGCAAAAATTAGACCTGGTACTACTCTAGACAAGCATTTTTCTACTATGCCGTGGCATACTAGTGTGCCACAAGTGGTTGTCAAGTATGCCACGAGATCAGCGAAGTCAGAGTTGAATTTACTTGTACTGCTGGCCCGGGCAGTGTTGGGCTCTTCTGTGAGGCTCAGGCATGCTCAGGCTGTCACCTATGGAAACACGGCGGCCAGATGTAGGTCACGCATGCAGTGTTGCACACCTGCCTGCACACTACTCCCAGCTCTGTAATGTGTGCTCATTGTGACTGAGCAACCCCAGCTGATGAAGGACGGGACAGGGATGACAGGGAGCCTTCTCAGCTAGTTATTTACATATTTTCTGTGGGGGCCAATGTAATTTTTTTTTTTGTGGGAAGTAATGTGTTTTTTTTTGTGGGGAGCATTGTGTTTTTTTTTCTGTGCGGGTCAGCCATTGTGATTTTTTTTTTCTGTGGAGGCCAATGTGTATGTTTGTTTGTTTTCTTTCTGTGGGGCCATTGTGTTTTATTTTTTTTCTGTGGGGCCTAAGGTGTTTATTTTTGTTCTGTGGGGGCTATTGTGCTTTACATTTTATTCTGTGGGGGGCAATGTGTGTTTTTGTTTTTCTGTGGGGGCCAATGTGTGTGTTTTTTCCCTTGGGGGACTGATGGTGTGCCTTAGCAATTTTAAAATCTTGTTCAGTGTGCAGCGAGTTGAAAAAAGTTGAAAATCATTGCTCTAGACATTGAGAGTAAATAACCCTTAAATAACTCAGAATTCACCCACTTGCTCCTGTCTCTCTGTCCAACTGACCCTACTGCATTATCTTTACTGTAACAAATGTGGTTCATAAAAATTGAGTAGTAAAAACAAAACAAATTAAAATGAGAAAGATTAATAAATACCTATTTCTATGCTTCCCCTAAGCATCTTCCTAATATTCTTATAAGGTGCACTGAAAGTCACATGACAGGTTAACACTATCTTTAGTGTTTTAATGATACTCTTTAGTAGACTCAGTATTGGTTCACTCCACTTCAGAAGACAACAGGGGTATATTTAAGCATCAATAAGGTGTTATGTGTTCCCAGGTCATCGATTGCACAGTTTCTAGCTTGTGAAAGGTCCTCTGTATGGGATGTAGTTACCATCTTGGCGGTCGGGATGCTGGCTCTCACTCAGAGTACCGGTGCTGGAATCCCGAAAGCAGATGGGATCCCTGCACCAGAAGCCAGACCGCCGGCATCCCGACAGTAAGAATTAGGGTTAGAAGGAGGGTTAGGTTTAGGGTTAGGGGTTAGGCACTAGGAAGAGGGTTATGGTTAGGCTGGGGGTGGGGTTAGGGTTAGGTTGCAGGGAGGGAAGGGTTAGGCTGCAGGAAAGGTGGGTTAGGGTTAAGGGGAGGGTTAGGGGTTAGGACAGTTACCTAAATGTCGGGATGCTGCTGTTGGTATTTTGACCACCGGCATCCCAACTGCAGGGATCACATACTCAACCCCTCTCTACGCCCTTTGTACTGATGGTAAATAAGAAGTAGGGTTATGTTGCTATCTTGTGCACTAGAGAGGTAGATTGTAGCAGGGTGTGCTGCACGTAAATCAGAGGTGCCTTGAACCTCTGGTATAGTATATCCAAAAAATGCAAAGAATTTTATAATGCGCTCACCCCTGTATCTGAGTGTATGTAGATGCTAGCTGAAATATACCAGTGAAAAATTATAGCAAGACTGTGGAGTCTATTTACTAAGCAGTGTTAGGAGACAGAGCGAAAAGTGATAAGGTGCCAGCCAATCAGGTCCCAACTGTCACTTTTCAAACACAGCCTATGAGATGACAGTTGGGAGCTGATTGGCTGGCACCTTATCACTTTTCGCTCTGTCTCCTAAGTCCTAACAATGCTTAGTAAATAGACCCCTAAATCTCTAAAAGAAAAAAGGCAAGGTTTTTTCCTCGCTAAACCTCGTGCCCAATTGAATCTGCCCCTAAAACTCTAAACGAAGAAAGGTAATTTACTTATACATATAAAGCAATGTGAAACAAACAACAATCAATGAATAAATTAATGTAAATACAGGTCAATTTACCAACATTAGCATATAACACCTATGCCAAAATTGTCTCTATACAATACATAGTTCAAAAAGAAGAACACACCAGCCACAATATACAAGTAGTAGGGGTGCCAAGGTTTCTAAATAGTTGTTATCGGTGTATCCTGATATGATTGAGCTGCTCAGTGTTAGCACATCTTGATTGCAGGTGCTGCTTTTATTATAGTCCCTCTAAAGCTGATTCTTCTAAGTTGTTTTTAGGATGATTACAGGTGTCACAATATTGTGTATACAACCGGAGCAGGTATGTCACTTGTAGCAGTGAAAGATCTGAAAGCGGCATCCCGCTTATAGTTAGGTAGTCTGTGCACTCATGTTAAGTTGTTAAATTGGTGAAGCCTGGGCGGCATGGAGCGATAAGCGAGGATATAGCAGGGGGCTCCGGACAAAGCTCAGTCGGATTACAGGATGCTGAGGTTCATTTTGTCCAGACTGTTCCCCAGTGCTCATATCTCATGGATACTTGCTCGTGTCTTGGGAGTGGATAATCCGGTTTGGGTTTTTAAGCTGGGTACCGGGTATCCACTCCACTACAGAGACTCACCTGCTCAGCAGTGCACTGTCTCCAGCTCCTTCTCCTGGCCCAATGTTGCTAGGTGTCTGTGCGTTTGTTCTCTGCTGTTTCTATAATCTGGGTTCTCAGTGTGTGATCGCTCACTTGACCGCTGCTACGTGTGTCTGTCTCCGGCTGTATAGGGGTTGTCTTACAGTGTGTTCCATCACATTTCAGCCCTTGGGCCTTTGTCTGGGGTTGTGTAGAAGTTGTTTTACTTGGTTGGTCATTATGTACTGATATGTTAATCTTTCTCCTCCTTGGATTGGATCTCCATTTCCACGTAGCTAATTTAATTGGAAGGCAAATATATCCATCACATATTTTTTCTTACGCCCATTTTGTTGAAGATTTGTTTATGGTAACTTTGTCTGGTCTCGCATAATAGATGTTAATCCACCATCTTGGGAGGGCCTACTCGATGTTTCTTGATCATAATAAGGTATATTGTCAGAATTAGTGACAGCAAATAATCAAATGCATGTAAGTAAGTAACACATGTATAATTAACGTGTTTAGAATCAAAGTATTGAGTTTATTTTTATTCTAGGATTGTAAAATGATACACATCTCCTTTCTTATTACAAAGTCGACATGATTATAATATTTAGAATTATATTAAGCTCATCTTGGTGTATCTCAATTTTCTTATTACGATTAACATGATCATGATTACGTTAAGCTCATTTTAATGTATCTCAATTTGATATAAATTTTTTAGTTGACAAAGCCAAAAGAATACTCAATGATGAAAAAACTTATGAACCTCTAAAACAAGACCCTACAGAGAAATACAAAAAAGATCTGCTAGCAATGTTACAAGAAGTTCTCAATAAGGGTATCCTCACCACTAAAGAATATATATACCTTGATGTCAAACACCCCATCATCCCAGTATTTTAATATCTGCCCAAGGTACATAAGAATCCATCTAACCCACCCTGAAGACCCATTACCTCAGATATCGTTTCTTTAACCTCTAACCTTTCCCGTTATGTAGATACATTCCTTCAGTCACATGTGAAAACCCAAAAATCCTACATAAAAGACACAACAGATATTCTGAACAAATTACAGTGGGACAACTGTATTACAGTGGGACAACAAATTACAGTGGGACAACAAATACTGAATGGTCACAAGCGAAGTGACCACTTTATTTGGTCATAGATCACGAGCAGGGCATAAAAAGTATCCAAACTCACTTGAAGGAAGATCCAAACATGAATCACATACAGATTGACTTCATTATGGATTGTATACGGTTTATCCTCACTCAAAACTATGCTTGGTTCAATAACGTATATTACCGACAAACCACCGGAACCACGATGGGGACGAGATTTGGGCCGAGTTACGGAAACTTATTTATGAGTACATAGGAGAACAATTTCATCTGGTCCCACTGCGAGCTTGACGCAAATCTCGTCCTCTGCGTGCAGTTCATAGACGATATATTCTTTATATGGAACAGTGATGAGACATCCCTCAAACAGTTCCTGTTGTTCATCAATACCAATACACTAAACCTTATTTTCACATCTAATTATAGGAAGATCAAGGTGGAGTATTCTGGAGCTAAACATCTTTGTTGAGGAGGACCAGATACACAACAACACCTTCCGAAAAGCCGTAGATTTAAATAGCTTTATTTTATCCACTAGCTGACACCACCCTAATTGGCTACAGTTCAAGAGATTACAATGTAATTGCTCTAAGATTAGTGATTATGATGAACAAGGAGAAACCTTAAAGACACAATTTATATCAAAGAAATACAATAGAGAATTAGTGACAAGTGCTAGAGAGAAAGTCAGGAGAGGAGAAAGATCACCTCTCCTCCAATATAACACCAAAAAAACGGACAGTCCGACCACCGATATTATGTTCATAACCCAATACAATCAAAAATCAAATCAAATCAAGCATATAGTCAATAAACATTGGCACATCCTATTCCAAGATGATACTTTAGCCAAAATTCTTGAACCAAAACCCAAAGTAATTTTCCACAAAGCTTCGGATATAAAGAAAAAATTAGTGATCAATCACATTGCTCCAAGTACCCAACCCAAACCACACTATCAATCAATACAAAAACAACAGGAGGTTTCTATGACTGTGGTATATGTAAGGCATGTGAAACCTCAGGACAGAGAAGTACTAGAACCACAACGTCAATCCCCAAGTAACAACATCACATACAAAATTAAGGATAGGCTAACATGCTACAGCAATGGGGTGGTATATGGTTTACAGTGCGGCTGCCCTAAGTTATATATAGGCAGAACAATCAGGCCCCTTAAGATACGTGTACTGGAACACATGCTGAACATATGCAGAGGTACAGAGGACCATCCATTATCAGCTCATTACAAAGAACACCATCATTGCAATCCCAATTTAATAAAATGTTTCAGTTTGAAAGAAGTCAAACACAAATGGAGAGAGGGAGACTACACTCAGTTGATCAATAAAGAAGAACTAAAGGTCATGATAGAGTTGAATACATTAGCACCTAAGGGCCTAAATCGGGATAATGAAGCGAGGTCAATAATTTGTAAATGAATACAAGTTCTTTTTTTTAAATTGATATCAAATTGAGATACATTAAAATGAGCTTAACGTAATCATGATCATGTTAATCTTAATAAGAAAATTGAGATACACCAAGATGAGCTTAATATAATTCTAAATATTATAATCATGTCTCCTTCTTAATAAGAAAGAAGATGTGTTTCATTTCACAATCCTAGAATCAAAAAACTCAATACCCTGATTATAAACACATTAATTATACATGTGTTACTTACATGCATTTGATTATTTGCTGCCACTAATTCTGACAATATGCCTTATTATGATTAAGAAACATCGAGTAGGCCTCCCCAAGATGACGGGTTAACCTCTATTATGCCAGACCAGACAAAGTTACCATAAACAAATCTTCAACAAAATGGCCGCAAGAGAAAATCTGTGATGGACATATTTAACTTCCAATTAAAATTAGCCACGTGGAAATGGAGATTCAATCCAAGGAGGAGAAAGATTAGCATATCAGTACATAATGACCAACCAAGTTAAACAACTCCTACACACCCCCAAAGGAAGGCCCAAGGGCTGAAACGCATTGGTGCACACTGTAAGACAACCCCTATACAGCCGGAGACAGACACCTGTCGCAGCGGTCACATGACCGATCACACGCCGAGAACCCAGAAGAGAGAGACAGCGGAGAATGGACGCACAGACACCTAGCAACATCGGGCCAGGAGAAGGAGCTGGAGACAGCGCACGACTGAGCAGGTGAGTGGATACCCAGTACATGGCTCAAAAGCCCAAACCGGATTATCCACTCCTAAAACATGATCAAGCCTCCGTGAGTAAAGGGCACTGGGGAACAGTCTAGACAAGACGAACCTCAGTGGCCTGTAATCCATTACCAAGCTTTGTCCGGAGCCACCCGCTATACCTTCGCTTATCGCTCCATGCCGTCCAGGCTTTGCCAATTTAACAACTTAACATAAGTGCACAGACTACCTATCTATAAGCGGGATGCTGCTTTCAGATCTTTCACTGCTACAAGTGACATACCTGCTCCTGTTGTATACTCAATATTGTGACACCTGTGATCATCCTCAAAAAAACTTAGAAGAATCAGCATTAGAGGGACTATAATAAAAGCAGCACCTGCAAAAAAGATGTGCTAACACTGAGCAGCTCAATCATATCAGGATACACCGATAACAACTATTTAGAAACCTTAGTACCCCTACTACTTTTATATTGTGTCCCGTGTGTTCTTCTTTTTTAATTATGTATTGTATAGAGACAATTTTGGCATAGGTCTTATATGCTTACATTGGTAAATTGACCTGTATTTACATTCATTTATTCATTGATTGTTGTTTGTTTCATATTGCTTTATATGTATAAGTAAATTACCTTTTTTCTTTTAGAGTTTTAGGGGCAGATTCAATTGGGCACCAGGTTTAGCGAGGAAAAAACCTTTCACGACTCATGCCCAATTTTGGAATACCGCGGGTATGCGTGCTCCCGATACCCGCAGTATCCAATTAAAAAAATAGTGGTCAGAGCTGAAAACCCCTTGCCGCGTAAAAAACCCCAAAAAACACTTGCCTGCCCTGATGTCTCTGCGGCTCCTGGTGGCCTCCCCTGTATCTGCTTACTGGAGAGGGGGCTGCTGGGAGTCTCGGGGGCTGCTGATAGTTGCAGGGTCTGGTGGGAAGGGCAAGGGCTCCTGGGAGATGTAGTTTCCCTAGCGCCCATTCTGGGGGGCCACACTGTCACTGGCAGGGGCACACATACACGGGGGTCACACTCATGCACACACTCATGCTCACACACACTCACTCATTCACACTTACAAACACCACACACTCTGACATACTCACCCTCACCGACTCTGGATGCAGAAGACAGCGCAGAAGTTGAGTAATTAAGGACTAATTAATCTAATTGGAATCTTCCAATTGCTTAATTGGTCCTAAGGGGGGTGCCACCGGGGTTCCAGAGCAAGTCCCACTGATTTTACCTAAAATTAACGATTTTAGGAAAAATCACACTTGCTCTGGAGGGGCGAGGGAAAAAAACTCCCAACATGGGAAAAAAAAACCCTGCACCTAATTGAATATCAAAAATCCTAAACCTGCAGGAAAAACTTTGCAGGTGCGGGATTTTTGATAGTCTCGCATCCGATTGAATATGCCCCTTAATCTTGCTTTCATTTTTCACTGGTATATTTCAGCTAGCATCTAAATACACTTAGATACAGGGGTGAGCGCAGTATAAAATTCTTTGCATTTATTAAATAAGAAGTAGGGAAGGCTGTGATCATGGTTCCCTGATGGGTGTGGTATGTTAGGTCGACAGTTATCATGCTGATATTTATCATTTCTACATGGATGACATATCGAACTAATGTCCCTGTTGGCCCAGCAGTCACTTGCCTGGACCTGGCAGCTGCAGCAGCTCTAGCGCGGTTTCCAGGTCCTGGCAAACATGTGACCGTCACTTTCGGTGCAGATGTCTGACGGAGTGGCAGTTTCGGTGAGTGTCCTTCCCTTTCCCTAATCCTTACCCCTAATCCTCCCCCTAGTGCCTAACCCTAACACCCCTCTCCAGCATCCTAACGCTAATACTCCCTGCGGTGCCTATCCCTAACCATCGACATTCTTAGAATGTCAACTATTCACATGGTGACATATCAGATATTGACATTGTGAACATGTTGACATTCTGAGGATATCGACATGGTGCATACTGAACCATGTCAACATTCTAGTATCGACATTGAATCCCTCCGATTGATAGAAAGTTATTGTCCTTTACACAGTGATTTAAGATATCACACAAAGATTGACCTTAATGCTCATCTCCAGCACCAAACAGTTTAGTTACAGTCCAGTTTGGCTGCATTTAGCATTGATGCCAGAAAATTATCTGCTTGGTTAACGTCAAAGAGTTATTGGGTATTGCCCAATCATGCCAGGAATATGTGCATTGTCAGCGTTGCAGACCATATATCCACATGTTATACTGTAATTCAACAGTAATGCAACTTTTAGAAAGAATACTAGTTGTTCTCTGAATTACCTACTACTTCACATTGTTCAATAATAACATTAATATTAATTAGATGGGATCACAAAGAGCAATACATTACTGATTAACTACTGTATGTTACATAATTAATCTGACACCGGATTCAGGACTTTGTTTCCTATTTGAATCTCAATCTTAATTTGTTTATTGTTATACATTCAAGTTTAGATCATAGAGATAAAGGTACAATATGATATGCGCATCCTAACAACTGGAAGAAAGCATAGGGCTTGTGGCTGCCATTACTTTAATGTGGAATTACATTAAACCAATCACGAAATATAGGTGCATTTTATCATGATATTAATAATTTATTCATAATTGGAATGGTGGATAGGACAGTCAGTAATATATTTCCTATTTTCCGTGTGTTTCTTGATCTAGCATATCGGACGTTGTTTGGAAATACAGTAAGTGCAACAATTCATGTGTGATTCTTTTAGTATATTAAGGCCTGACTGTGAGTTGTACACATCTGTGAAACCGGATGTTTCACAGATGTGTACAAGCCAACTGCGCATGCATCCGATTTGCAAAACATGCACATATGCATGTTTTCAAGCCAACTGCGCATGCATCCGTTATTTCAAGCCAACTGTGCATGCATCCGATTTGCAAAACATGCACATATGCTGCACAATGTGTCCATAGTTTCAAGTAGGTGCATGCGCGACGTTCTGCATCTTGTGTGAATGGAGACTAACGGAAGTAGCAAAGCAGCTCTTTCTGATGGGAGTGTCATGGGCGTGTATGTACATCTCCTTGCATTTCTGAGTCGTACGTACGGGTAAGACATGGGGCTGGTGCAAGTGCAGATAATAATGATGATGGTGGCATATGGAAGTGGGTACAATGCCACGGGATCGGTATGAAATACCGCCGGACGCATGTTGGGACACCGACGGTAAAGATCCCGACAGGTAAGTATTTTCTCTATTTGTTAACCTACCCCCCCAGCCCTAACCCTCATTTAGGGGTGCCTAATCCTAACCTCCCCCCCAAGTGCCTAACCCTAACCCCTCCTGTAAGTGCCTAAATCTAACACCCCTTCCCCAGCAGCATAAACCTAAGTCTCCAGGGGGGGCCTAACCCTAACCCCCCCCGGGGGTGCCTAACCCTCCCAGGGGGGTGCCTAACCCTAACCCTTCCGGGGGGATGCCTAACCCTAAGTCCCCTAACCTAACCCTCCCCCCCCCGTGGCTGTCCGCTGCCGCTGTCCGGCTTACCTTCGATTGGTTTCCCAGGCGCCAGCCTCCCGGCGTAGGTAAAATGACAGGCGTCGGGATTTCGACACCTGTTAGTAGACCCCTGCTGGGATTAGACAGTCGGGAAGCTGGGGGTCGGCATTTCGACCATCGGCTTCCTGACTGCATCCCAATACCACAGCCATGGGTAAGAACAGCTGCAGAAATTAAGTTGTGTTAATAACAAATGAATAGAAAATTATATATATATTTTTTGCCCTTAAAACCTAATGATTGAAAAATTGTAATATACACATTTTGCTATTAAGGACAATATAGGGTATATATAATCGCCAGAAAAAAATAATTCTTAATTACCTTTACAGGTATTGACATCTGCTCTAAAACATCTGCCTTAATTGCGACTTATTTATTACATGATTCAAAAAAGACATTAATTAAAGAAAAACACACAAAATGAATGGAAAACATTTCCATATTTGCTGATGGTTCTTACCTGACCCACATTTGTCCATCAACACTTATTCATTTTGACTCAGTGTTAGTGAGATGGGAGATCTTAGTCATGGTTTGAGATCTTAAAAAACATAATGCTTTGAGTAGTTGGTAGGAGGGAGTGAGGACAGAGTGGGTGTAAGGGAAAGGGGGGGAGTAAAGTGCTGTCTTTTCGTGTATTTGCACTTACTACCTTGGAACTGCTGACTTTAATGCAGAATTATAAGAATGATAGACTAAGAAGTATTCAAAGCAGATACCTTTCACACCATTAGGTTAAAACTAAACCAGTCTGGAACAATGGGAGCAAACCTAAGGATATGTTACACTGTTAAGTTCTTAAGATGGAAAAAAATCTAAGGAAGATACATTTCTGTGCCTCCAAGCTCTTCACACTCCATAGCTTTTAGTCTTTTTTCTGCTATCCTGCACCTTCTAATGTTTTAAGATATTTCTGTCCATTTAGAACTGGAAATTTGCCAAATATGCATATTCTTTTTTGTTGTTATTTTATTTTATTTTGTCTTGTATTAATTTACTTTATTCGACTATATATTGTGGTATTAATTTATGCTATTTGACTATGAGTATATCTATGAGTGTATATATATATATATATATATATATATATATATGTTTAAATTACTTAAATTACTTATTTAATAGTATGACTACCCTCTGGCATTTAAAGGATGTCCCAGACCTGTGTTTTTAAGACAAGTGCGAAGCATGTAACCACACTAAAAATTTGAGATGTGCTCAGACTCCTGTTCTTTGGTTTTGGATCTGGATTCATCTTCATGCTTTGGTTTTGTAAATCCACCCTCACGTGTTTTGGTTTTGGATCTCTATTTAAAAAACAAACAAATAAAACAGCTAAAATGATGTCATTTTGACCTGTTAGCATGCAATCCAAAACCCGAGTTTGTTCTGAACTGCAGGAAGATCTGAACCGGGACTCGGTTCAGCTCTGTATGCAAAAGTGATTCCGGACTTGGACTTGGTTCAACTCGGAACCCCTAAATTCAGTTGTTGTTGGTTCTCTGAGAACTGGATCCGCACATAAAAATGACATCCTCTCTATTCCATGTGTATTCTATTCTATTCATATGCTTGTAGCTGCTTGTGTTTGTTTACAGCTTGGTTTTTTGTACACTGTTTGTTCAATTTCAGTCCGTCCAATTATTTACCACAAGCTGTTTACAGTGTTTCTCTGTGACATTTCATTACTTTTAGTGGTTCATCCCTATTGTTAATTTCTTTCAATGGGGTTGTGCACTAGATATTGAACCCATTGAAATTAATTGGCCATATACATAAAAGGGAATTAAAATAAAGAAAAATTCTACAATTGAATGGTCAACCTGCTCTTGTTAACTAATAGTGGGTTAATTCCTATAGTTGTTATATCAGTTCATGTTTCTTGACTTTGATTTTATTTTGTTATATTTAACACTAGCTGGGATACCCGGCATTGCCCAGGTTGAAGACGGGACCCTAAAGTACACCTGGAGCCTTTATTTGTTTACATATAACACAATTCCATTGATCTTGAAAAGGACCCCACTGTTTGCTAACATGCTTGCAAACTGTGGCATAACTACTGTGGGTGCAAGAGGTGTGGCTGCTATGGTGCCCAAGCTGCCTCTGTGGCCCACCACTCCCCCCCGCACCCAGTGATGCAACTAAGGTGGACTGCTCCACCGAGGGGGACCTGGGTTTCATGGGTGTTGATTTGGTGCCAGCCCGCCAGCGATTACAGCTGGTACACCGGCAGGCAGACATGGAGGGACAGGCATGCCATGCCAAAGCCTCCTGTCTATTAATAGAGAGCAAAAACATAATAACTGTAAAACTATATATTGAACAACCACAAAAACACCAAGTGCAGTATTTTGGTGTTTTTGTGCATTTTGTGATTTTTAAGGTTCTAACCAGACCTCAATAACTTGTAGCTGCGGTGAACTAATCTTTCACCAGGAATTGTAGTGGATTTCATCAGAAATTGTAGTGGATTTCACCAGGAATTGTAGTGGTTTTCACTTTATTGTTTTTCTTTTTCAAATAGGTTTGAACTTCGCCAGGGCCATACACTGAGGTACATATATAATAAACAAACAGTTAAGGGTTAAAATGTGTTATAAAGGAAAAATGTGTTATAATGCGGTGCCCTAAAACAGATCGACCAAAGCAATCCAGGGGGACCCACGCCCCAAAAATGAACCAAAGTTGCACTACAGTGTATATAACTTGTAGGATTTACCTAGAATTGTGCCTAATACTAGAGGGCATATACATTACCAGACTCCATGCTTTTAAACCAATATGGAGTCCAACCCCATAAGTAAAACTAATATCACCAGGGGCTAAGTAAACCGCTTACTAATTATTGGGCAAAAGACTCAAAATCTATGGTCTCATTGAGGCCATCCGGATATAGGGTGTGCAACCTGAATATCCAGAATGCCTCCTGATGGCACAATTGTCTAAACCGATTCCCTCCTCTATTGCTCTTGCCAATCAATCTAACTCCAGTGATGGAAATACCGATCGGGTTCCCATTGTGTTGATCTCTAAAGTGTCGAGAAACACTATGAGATTGTAGTCCTTTAAGAATATTCAACCTATGTTCCCTGAATCGGGTCTTTAGTTTATGGGTAGTTCTCCCCATGTATTGCAGGCCACAAGGACATTGCAATACGTATATACAATAGCTGGACTCACAGTTGATGAACTCCAAAATTGGGAATGTCTCCTTATTGAAGTTAGATGTAACTACACTAGTCCGATTGGATATGAAATCACAAGTTAGACACCTGGTCTTGCCACATTTCTGGCACCCCTTCAAATTAGACAACCAAGATACCGTATTCCCTATACCAGCTGTAGTGATCCTCCTAAGGCTACTTGGGGCCAAGTGTGTCTTAAGATTACTATTCTTTCTGAACACTACTCGTGGTTTGTCATTTAAGATACTATTTAATATATAATATTGTTTTAAAATATTAAAGTTAGTTTAATATATTTCTATTCTGTATGGATTAGTTATTAAATTTGGATACAAAACAAATGTTAGATGTCCCATTTTGGTCATTTTTCTCTTTGTTATGGGGTACCAGCAATTATAGTCTATCTCTATTAAGACTCTTCTCATATGCATGATCTAGGATGTTCAACGGATACCCTCTGATGGCAAAATCATTATACATGCATTTGGCCTGTTCCTCAGAGCAATTAATAGAGGAACAGTTACTTCTGATTCAATTGACCTGACTCAGAGGGATATTACGCAACCATGGCTTATGATGACCACTGGAAAAATGTAGAAAGTTATTGGTATCAACAGGTTTTTTTATAATTGTTTGTTGATATTACAGAGCCCTCCGAGAAGACAGTAAGATCCAAAAAGTCAACCGAAAAGTGATTTATATTATGTGAAAACTTAAGATTCCAATTGTTTGTTTTAAGAAATGAAACAAAATCCTGTGCTAAGTGTTCTCCACCATCCCAAATAATAAAAAGATCATCTATATAACAGCCATAGTACACCAGGCTTGCTCCAAATGGTCCACCATGGATAAATAGATCTTCAAATATACCCATATAATGGTTGGCGAAACTTTTCGCAAACCTTATGCCCATGGCCATCCCCATAACCTGTAAAAAAATAAATCCTCAAAAGTGAAATAATTGTGTCAAAATGAAAGTGATAGAATCAAGAATAAATTGCTTAAGTCCCAAAGTCATATTAACATCATTTTCCAGATAATACGCCACTGCTTGCACACCTTGATCATGAGGAATATGCGTGTACAATGCTTGTACATCAAGTGTCAAAAATAAATATTCTTGCTTCCATGGAATATCCCTAATTATATTAAGAATATGCATGGTATCACGCAAATATGACTTCAATGTTATAACATATTTCTGTAAAAAGAAATCTATAAACTCTGACAAATTAGAGTTGAGGGACCCTATACCCAAAATAATAGGTCTTCCTGGGGGTACACTAAGTGATTTGTGTATTTTTGGGATGTGATAAAAAATAGATATAATAGGGAATTCAAGACAGAGAAAAAAATACTCGTCCTTAGAAATAGTGTCCTCTCGGAGGGCTCTATCCAATAGCAGTTTAAGTTGCGCTTGGAAAATATGTGTAGGATCAATTTATTATTATGTATTTTAAAGAATTAATTGCAATTATTGAATAGATAAATATTAAGAACATTAAATGAGATGAGGTCTAGTGTTATTACCTAGGATAATGTACCACCTTTGTGGTGTAGAGGTAATGTTCAGTGAACAATGTTAGAAGGGTCATGAGTTCGAATCCCAGGCTAGATTAGAATTTACATTTAAAAGGCTATTAATTAAATATATTAATTTTTTTATTCATTTATTTTAACTTTGAAATAGTTGATATTTTATGTGATCTGAGTTTTATGATAAGAGTTTTCAGTCATGAGCTCCAAATGGGTAAAAGATATGTTTATTTATATTGAATGTATATATTGATATTATATTTGGTATTACATATATAGATATTTATTTAAAATAATAACTTTTCTTTTTCTATTGAGCAACAAAAGTGAACTTGGACAAGGTTACATAATCAAGGACATAATTTGAGTTTCCACCTGAATTGTGGTCAAATACACCTGGAGAACATAAGCAATCTGAATTATGGACCCAATTAAAGCCTGCTCTGGGCTATATAAACCCATCCAAATCAACTGACAATCACTCTCGTTGAAAGGGACGAAACGCGTCAGAGGATTCCCCCCTACTACACGGCATTTCCTACTTGTTGATGATCTCCAGTGGTACCACCAGCTGGTGTGTTTGCAGCTGCACCTTGCTCTCCGTGGCGACACTGCAGAGAGGCATCGGCATTGTTGCTTTGGCTGGGCAGTATTGTCAAGTGAATAGAGAAGAGGGGAGACTGAGGGACTGCTGATTCCAAATACCCCCGCTCCAACACCTGCTCACTTCAACTAGAGAAACCGGCTACCACTACATAGAGTGGCACTGCACCACTTGACCTGTATTAAGGACAGCTGAGGATAACATATCAGCGCAGCAGGAGCCAAGGGAGATGGTATGATTGTTTGTGCCTAGCCATATTTGCTATAGCACTAACCCATTTCATTGGAGAAATTGGTATTCTTTTGCTCGCCGCTACGCTATATTACCTGACCTGTACAACGGATTAATATTATGTCAACACAGCGGTTTTACAATATTCGGCTGGCAAGTCAGTACATGACATTCATCTGTCATGTGGTGGTTATAGGATCAATATTCTAATTGGACTGCTCTGGGTTTTTTACCCCTTGTATTGATTTCATAAATTCATGCCATATTATGCACAAGTAGCAAAGTGTATTTTAGTGTAGAGATATATGCTCAATAGAGGTCTATTGTTTTGTGTATTGTATATTTTGAATAAAGTGAGTTGTATTTGTCTGTAGATTATGTGTATTTGTAATTGTGATCCAACATCGGATTAAAAATTTATATATTAACATATTAGTACATATTTTCTATTTTGGAGCCATGACTGATTTATGTATGCATGTGAAGTCTGCTATCTTGCAGTAGATCTATATATACTAGCGCAGTCTGATACATATTGTACAACATAAAACTTAAACCTTAAATCTTAAATCTTGCATTTGTTCTGTTCAGCTTGTCCACATATCTGTGGTTAAGTGGACAGTGGGTACAACAGCATTTTGGAGGCCACTAGTTACGTTTTTTTAATGTCCCTGTAAAGGTTAGGAAATGCTTTTCTAGTGAATTGGAATCTATGCAAAGGATTGTTTAACAGTCAATTGTTTTTGAAAGCACTGTTAGTAGTCTTCCTGGTCACCTTCTGGGATGAAAATCCACTCCCAGCAGCAGCAGCAGGCATAGCACTAAAGGATTCTTCTGGGGCAAGGACTGATGTGAATGAGTAAAATATTTTCTGTAAATGCCTCCCCTCCTCCCTCATAAATTTGCTTTGGAATAAAAAAAATTTAATTACATTTACTACTTATCAACCCTTCCTGTCCCTGCCTTCAACTACATACATACTCAAACTCCCTCAGGCCTCTTGAATAATAAAAACTTGTTTCCTGATGTGCCATGTTGGAAGTTGAACTGCCACATGTTTGTGCCACCCACTGCTGCCGCTTAGCTTAGTCAGCCAGCTAGCTTGGTGCAAATTTTGGGCCTAAACCGGATTAAAACAATATTGTGAGCTGTGAGGTGGTCAAAACTGACTTGAAACTAGTGGAATTTAATGCTATTGATGTTAATACTACTGTAGGAACAAAAAAAACAAATTATGTGATTTTAGCATATTTTATCAATTTAAAAAAAAAAAAATACAGTTCCAAAACCAAACATGAAAGGGGTGGTTTTGAAAAAACCAAATCCAGATCCAAAACACAAGGAGATACAGATCCAAAACCAAAACCTAAACAAAGGGGTCATCGCCCATCCCTAATACAGTATATATATATCTATAAAATCTGCAAACCCCGCCTTTCAAATCCTGTGTTTGCCCCTGGATGAGGGTACATGCAGATAGCTAGTACTGGGGTGGGATGGTGGGCACTCACCATCGGTACATCCCATCCATGTCCATAATCTGCTTCCTGCTGATCTCCTTGTAGGGTTAAAGACCCTCATGCTCGGCAACTCCCACTCAGCCTCCTCCGGGTCCCCTACCAATCCTCAACTGCCGGGTCAGCCATAGTTTCCGCCCACCTGGCCAGCACCTGTCCCATCACAGCCAGAGAAGGAGGAGCGGCTTCCTGGCATGTACGCGGCAGCCAACTGGTGGAGAGGAGGCTGCTGGGACATTGGTGCACAGAGATGTAGTGGATGCGGTTCAGTGGGATCCCAGTCAACTTGGCATGCAGGATTGGAGCGGGCCCCCTCTTCACTCAAGCGTGTAGCACAGGCAGTAGTGGGAGCGGGTGGTAGTAGGAGTGAGCAGAGTGTCCAGGCCAGGGACTCCAGTCCCGACAGTCCCCCTCTGATGGCGGCTCTGTCTATGGCAACCAATGTGTATTTGGGAACGCTGCCGATTTAGCAGAAAATAGAAGAAAAAAAGCGGTTGTATCCTATAGGCGCACTACTTAATTGAATTAAAATATAACTTTTATTAATGTTATCAAATAAAAGTCTTGGTTTGTGTTAAAGGTCAGTGAAATATATTGTTAAAAAAATATATGGTGTGTTGGTACTCATACAAAAAATAAGTTTAAAAAGCCATCTCATTGTTCTAATTTGACAATGTGTTAACTGTCTTTATGTCTACTGTACACAAATTAATTATATTAGTGGTATTCCACAAATAATACTCCCGGACTGGTTATACAGGAAGCAGTCAGGAAGCCGAAGGTTGGCTTCCCAACTGTCTAATCCCGGCAGGGGTCTTATGACAGGCATCAAAATCCCATTACATTATTTGAGGATTTAATGTATATTATAAATGTTGTGAACATCTGTCTATGCTATAGATGTTGGAAATATATCCCAACATACTGTACATATGAGGCTAGTGGTGTATCTGTATATGAAGCACTCATATATGACCCACATGCACGCACTTGGTAATCCCCCAAAACATCTTATTCCCTAGGTACACAAGAATTCCTTTTAAAGTGATCCACTAATACTGTGACAAATCCTCTTCCATAGTAATATAAATGACAGGAAGTGTACCTATTATAAGGAGGTCCTTCTTATTATCCCTATATGGGCTGTATCCCCAGGTATCAAGGGTTAAATATGTATGAGCTTTGACGTTTGCTCTCCCCTCCTGGTATGTCTCGGGAGTGCCTGGATATATTAATACAGTTATCAATCTATAGTGCCGATATTATGTACATATTTGCAACAATCACATTTGACACATAGAGGGGAATTCAATTAGAGGTGAAAAGCCATATTCGCCTGTTTTTTTGTGAAAAATTCGCCTAAAAAAATTTTGCCAAATTCAATTCCAGGACAATTTCGCCTAAGTGGAAACAATTCTCCAAAAATGATTCTCCAATGAATAGCTGGTGAAAAGAAATGCAAAATATTTATTTTGGGGTGCAAACGTGGGGAAACAACTCAGACCCCTTGGGACAGCCCCCCAAAGGACAAATACGCAAAAAAAATAGAAACTAAAACCTAAGAACACCCCAAAAAAGACATGTCATTTTTGGGGTGTAAATTTAAAAAGTGGGGGGATAAACATTAAAAGTAGCGAAAAATACTTCTTGGGGGTCCACAAGTATGGGTCAGGTGTTTTTGGGATTGCAGGTGCATGCAGCAGGTGGATTTTTCACGGTTTTTAAAAGTTCACTTTAGAGACATAAAAACATGCTAGCACCTATTTTCAAGCACCCCAAATTTGACAGGAATACTTATTTTCACCCAAAAATACAGCTTTATGCCATTCTTCACCACTTTTACAAAAATGCTAATAGCAAGCAATTTACACAACTTAAGTACCCAAAATAGTTTTATTAGGGCTATTAGGACACATCTATAGTGATTCCCTATGTTAGTGCATCTTTTTTTCTGATAGAGCCAAAATCACTCCAGGGCTTGTGGCAGCAAGACCCTACCGCAGGGTCTCGTCGCAAGTCCGATGGTCGCGATGGTCTTGACCATCGCGACCATCATCATGGACGCTCGCATAAGCTGTGGGTGGTAACCCACAGCTATGCGAGCGTCCAGGAGGACGCACCAAAAAAACCCAAAAAACGCCCTGATTCAGAGCGGGCGCTCGTTCAGAGCGTCCGGCTCTGAATCAGGCCCTAAAAGCATGTAGTAAATATACCACCTCACGGGAAAAGAGACATGGGAAAAGATTTACTAAGCGGTGGGTTTGCTGGGGTTTCAAATTGATGGGATGTCGCAGTTTCACAGTGGGTTCTAAGCATAAGCGAAACTAGACATTTGGTAATGGGAGGTCCCAGTTCCAACCCATTACCTGAACTTATGTTACCTAGGAAGTAAGGCACTGTGTTTTGTGATCATTATTTAGGAAGCAAAGATTTCTAATGTTATTCCTATTAGTGTCATGCCAGACCTGAGGTAGGGCAGGGAACTGAGGTGCAGGAAGAGTCTTCATGTGCACACCAAAGGCGCGCATGCTCCCAAAAAGGGGGTGTGGCTGACCAGGAGGGGCATGTCCTCGTGGCACATCCCCAATTTGTCACTCTTGAGGGCAGAGCACTGAGGTGAAGTTACTAGGAGGGTTAGGATAGGGACACTGAGGTGAAGTTACTGGGAGGGTGAGTGCAGAGACACTGATGGGGAGTTACAAGGAGGGTGAGGATAGGGACACTGTGTGAGAGTTACAGGAGGTTTAGGGCAGGGACACTGAGGGGTACTTACAGGGAGGGTGAAGGCAGAGGCACTGAGGTGAAGTTACAGGGAGAGTGAGGGCAGGGACACTGAGGGGGAGTCACAAGGAGGGTGAGGACAGGGACACTGTGGTGGAGTTACAGGGCAGGTGAGGGCAAGGTACTTACAGGTAGGGTGAAGGCAGAGACTAAGGCAAAGTTACAGGATTGGTTGAGGGCAGGTACACTAAGGGGAATCCTACATGTAATATGAGTACATAGAGAACATTGGTGCCCCCTTTGGCGTGCACTGAAAAAAAAAACCAAGTATGGTCTTACTGGGAAGTCTGCAGTGCTACATACATTCTAATTTTTCTACTACAAGGACATTAACACAAGGTCAATTTAGTCATATGCCAGAAAACCTACCTTCATGAACCTACCTTCATGAAACATTGATGTATACCCACCTTCTCCACCCCATAATCTACACTGTATGTCCACCTTCTCCCTCCAATAACTTATTATATGTAATTTACATTGTAGTGCACAAGACCTGGGTAAAATTCATCACATGTCACATAATGACATAACATAGGCACATGCCTGGAAATTATTTTTAAATGCTGACAACTATGTAAATAGTAGGTTAGTTTTTAAATCAACAATTAAACAGCAAGTTAGACAAAGATGAGTGACAGTTGCCATTGGCAAGAAGAGATCACATACAGTGCATCCGGAAAGTATTCACAGCGCTTCACTTTTTCAACATTTTGTTATGTTACAGGCTTATTCCAAAATGGAATAAATTAATTTTTGTCCTCAAAATTCTACACACAATACCCCATAATGACAATGTGTAGAAATCACATGTACAGTACATAAGTATTCACAGCCTTTGCTCAATACTTTGGCAGCACAGCCTCAAGTCTTTTTGAATGTGATGCCACAAGCTTGCCGGAGTTATAGACTCTGGGCACTAGAGTGTGCCCAGAGTCTATAATGTATGCACAGGTCATCAGGAAAATGGCCGCGGTGGCCATTTTCCCTGTACTGCGCATGCGCAAACGATGGGAAAATGGCCGCCGTGGCCATTTTCCAGTCGTTTTACAGCGCCGAACCCAAGCACCGACGTGGGACTCCGGAGTGGTAAGTAATATTATGGGTGCAGGGTGTGCAGTGCATGGGCCCCCTAGACCCAAGGGCCTGTGTTCCCTGCACACCCTGTACCCATTATAGATACGCCCCTGGTTGTTGTCCTGCTGAAAGATGAACCGTCACCCCAGTCTGAGGTCAAGAGCGCTCTGGAGCAGTTTTTCATCCAGGATGTCTCTGTGCATTGCTGCATTAATCTTTCTCTCTATCCTGACTAGCCTCCCAGTTCCTACCACTAAAAAACATCCCCACAGCATGATACTGCCACCACCTTGGTTCACTATAGGGATGGTATTGGCCTGGAGATGAGCGGTGCCTGGTTTCCTCCAAACATAACACCTGGCATTGATGCCACAGAGTTCAATCTTTGTCTCATCAGATCAGAGAATTTTGTTTCTCATGGTCTAAGAGTCCTTCAGTTGCATTTTGGCAAACTCCAGGCGGGCTGAAATGTGCTTTTTACTAAGGAGTGGCTTCCGTCTGTCCACTCTACCATACAAGCCTGATTGGTGGATTGCTGCAGAGGTGGTTATCCTTCTGGAAGGTTCTCCTCTCTCCACAGAGGAATGCTGTAGCTCTGACAGAATGACCATCGGGTTCTTGGTCACCTCCCTGACTAGGGCCATTCTACCATGATCGCTCAGTTTAGACGGCCGGCCAACTCTAGGATGAGTCCTGGTGGTTCCGAACTTCTTCCATTTATGGATGATGGAGGCCACTGTGCTCATTGGGACCTTCAAAGTAACAGATATTTTTCTGTACCCTTCCCCAGATTTGTGCCTCGAGACAATCCTGTCTCGGAGGTCTACAGACAATTCCTTGGACTTCATGCTTGGTTTGTTCTCTGACATGCACTGTCAAGTGTGGGACCTTATATAGACATGACCAAACAACTGAATTTACCACAGGTAGACTTCAATTAATTTTGAGCTTCATGGCAAAGGCTGTGAATACTTATGTACATGTGATTTCTTAGTCTTTTTTTATTAAATTAGCAAGAATCACGAAAAAAACTATTTACACGTCATTATGGGGTATTGTGTGTACAATTTTGAGGACAAAAATGAATTTATTCCATTTTGGAATAAGGTTGTAACATAACAAAATGTGGAAAAAGTGAAGATCTGTGAATACTTTCCGGATGCACTGTATGCTGTTGTATATTATGCATCACTCCTCTCTCCCTTTTTAAGAATCATGCAAGAGGTTTCCTGTCAGCAGGCCTCATAGTATTCCATTTCATAACACTGCATGGATCATTGGATAAAAAGGTTGCTTACTAAGAAACTCTAATTTATATCCGGCAAGTACCATTACAGATTATTATTCTCATTATACAACTCTGCTTTTGACATTTTGCCCTCTAAAGTGCCACTATTTATTACTGGATAGACCGAAAAAAGCATGATCCATTTAATCTAATGATACAACCACAAATTGTATAAAACCCTTTTACTGACATGCTTTTTCCTTTCATTTCAGTACCTTTTCTAAAGCTAAGGTGAGGAATGAAGAATCTGAAGGTCATATATTGTAGACAATCAATAATGTGTATTAATTTTTATTTCTTTTTCCCATTTATTAAATAATCACTTTCTGTGATAGAAAATTCTATTAGGGTAGTCCTTGGACAGAAGTAATGCTAGCAGTTACACAAAGAAACAGATTATAATTCCAGCTCCTATATGTTTTATTATTTCATTGTAAGGGGTCTATTTACTAAGCAGTGTTAGGAGACAGAGGCCCTGATTCAGAGCCGGACGCTCTGACAGAGCGCTCGCTCTGAATCAGGGCCTTCCCTGCTCCTTTATAAGCGGCCTCCTGGCCACTTGCATAGCTGTGGGTGACCACCCACAGCTGTAGCGAGCGGTCAAAATGATGGTCGCGATGGTCAAGACCATCGTGACCATCGGGCTTGCTACGAGACCCTTGCGGTAGGGTCTCGCTGCCGCAAGCCCTGGAGTGCTTTTGGATCTATCATCACTAGTGATGTCAGTGGGGCCGGGTCCAGACGGTAAGTGTTCCCATGGGAACGCCTCCGTCTGGGCAGCCATGCCCCCGGCACGCCCACCAAAGGAGGCGTGCCGTCAATCAGCGCTTGCGAGCGGGTCTGAATTAGACCCAGAGTGAAAAGTGGCCAGCCAATCAGCTCCTAACTGCCATCTCACAGGCTGTGTTTCAAAAATTACAGTGGGGAGCTGATTGGCTGGTACCTTAACACTTTTCACTCTGTCTTCTAACAGTGCTTAGTAAATAGACCCCTGTGATTGCAAAATATGTAGACTGGCCACCCTGCGCAATTTGTACAAGGAAACAAAAGAGCTAATTTTGTCAAATCTGGTACTGTAGCTGGCTTCCAAGATAATTGGTATGTAAATGAAATAGAATATTATTGGATTGCATAGGGTTTAAATCTAAAGCTAGGTACACCGTATATGATGTACAGTTACAAACCATGAGATTCACTAAATTCCACTACACACAATATAGAGTGTACACAGTCTGCAATTTTCCAAATGACGGCACAGGGGATTGTATCCAATTAATCGTTTCTCTTGTACACTATGAGGGAAATTAAATTTGGAGTGAGGTTTTCTCCGCAAATAATTACGTGGACCTCACTCCCAATTTTGGAATACCACAGGTATGCGTGCTCCCAATACCCGTGGTTTTCAATAAAAAAAATGCACGCAGGGTTTTCAGCACTGAAAACCCTGTTTTACGACATACCATTCCGGTGGTCTCCACGGCTCCCAGCCATCTCACCTCCATATTTGCACAGGGAAGAGGGCTGCTGGGAGGCCAGGGGCATACTTGCCTACCCTCCCGATTCGTCCGGTAGCCTCCTGAAAATCGGGTGCCGCTCCCGGATTCCCAGCGAGGCAGGCCGCCCCCCCGAATTGCATAATTTTGGCCCTGCCCCCTGCTTCACAATGCCGGTAATATCGGCATTGTGTAGCGGGCGGAGCCAAAATGATGCTATCACATGGCCGTGTCCCCCGGTCTGCTCACAAATTCAGACCACGCCCCCTTGATTTGCCGATCTGGCTGTCCCCTCTCGGAAGGGGCAGCCAGAAAGTCGGCAACCCTGGCCAGGGGGCTGCTGGTAGGGGAGGTGGCTGCTGGGAGATATAGTTCTCCCTGCTGCCTCTTCCGGGCGGGCTCACAAACACGGGGTCACACAGACACTCACACACACTCGCACATACTTACACATACTTACATACACTGACATAACATACTTACACACACCACTGCTGCAGAAAACCGGGATCCGACGCTGGAGGAAGAAGACAGCACTTCGGAAGGTGAGTAATTGCTGACTAATTAAGCTAATTGGAAAATTCCAATATCTTAATTAATCATTGGGAGGGGTGCCACCGGGGTCCCAGAACATTTCCTGACCAATTTTCTTAAAAATATGGATTTTAGGCAAAACTGGTCGTGCTCTGGAGGTGCGCAAAAAAAAATCTCCCGACACTCATAAAATGAAAAACCCTTTACCTAATTGAATAGCAAAAATCTCACACCTGCAGGGAAAACTCAGCAGGTGTGGGATTTTTGCTATTTGAATGCCCCCCTATGTGCCGTTGTGCATGCGCCACATCATACTGTACTTTGCACCATCCCAATATGACGTGCAGCACAGCAGATGGGACAATACGTGAACGACGGCCGAGAACGATGGATTGGGCATACACACTACACGTTGGAACGATATACTGGACAATATATTTTATATTGTGTACCCAGCTTAAGACTCTTCATTTTGTGCAAAGTCTTATCATTTGGAAATGTAGGCACACATTCTGCATATTGCATTCTGGTGGTTAAACATGAAGACTAGTCAAAGAGATCTGCACAAGTTGGTTTTCCATGTCTGGACACATTATTTAATAGTCTGGTTCATTAAGATGCTGCTCTAATCTGTAGGATTTAATAACATTATGTACCGACACTATAAGATTATCTGTCCGAGGCTAATTGGAAGGAAAATCTGGTAACGTAGGGGAGCAAATTACAATAGACTATTTGTTATTGAGCGCGGAAAATTTGGCTAAATGAAAAGATTTAACCAATTTGTCTGAACAAACATTTTTGTGTGTTTTCCAGTGTTTGGGAACAAATGGTCCATTGTCATTTGCTCCCATATGTTACCAGATTTTTGTTCCAACCAGCCAGATTGGACAGATAATCTTATAGTGTGTACCTAGCTGGAGTAAGTTCCACTGTGAAATATTATCTGATTTGTATTTATAGATTTCAGGGATGGATTATGTCAATGTTTAATTAAAATTATAACATAATAACATAACAATAACATAATAACTCTACCTTTTATTTTAATGGAGGGATGGGTCACTTTAGGACAACATGGAACTAAAAGTTACTGATGAGCTATTTGGATCTTTATGAATCTGACAATTCAGAGTTTCACCGATCAGGCTGAACTCTAGGATTGACTCTGTGTTTCCTGCTCATACTGGATTTAAAAGCAAGGCAAAATATTACTTTTTCCTCAAGAGCTTTGTACTTGACAATGTGTACATATTCGCTCCTTGTTTGTGACAGATATCATTTTGTGTTTGGAGTCTGCAGCAAAGCGCAGTGTAACACAGTGCTATCAACATCATTATTATAATAATAATAATAATAATAATAATAATAATAATAATAATAATAATAATAATATTCATAATAATAATAATAATAATAAATAATAATAAGTGGGAAAATGTAAATCACAGTTCTGTCCCTCTTTCTGCCATGCAGAGTACAGTGCAGGAGTGTACGGCTACTGTACAATGAAAAGGGTTACTATACAGGTACCTACCTGTGGCTGGATGGTCTTACACTACCTGAAGGTGCCTACACTCTAGACGATGTGCTCACGATGCAATATCATGAGCGATTTCCCTTGAACTCTTCCCGGCACAACACGATATGCAGCAAAAATTGCACAATGTGACACAAGATCAATCATGCAGAATCTAACGGTTTGCCGATCTTTAGAAGGGGACATTATGCATGCATAGGAGGAGGTGAGTATGGATTTATTTTACAGGTACCCTATCGATTCTACTGGAGAAGAGGACATGATTGGCTACAGGGATACATAGGTGAGTTTGGGCTCTATTTACTACAATCCACATATTGAATGCGGATTGTAGTGTGATATTACCGAGTGAATTTGCATTGCGAATTCAGGCAATATCACAGGGATTTACTATAAATCCCTTGCAGGGACAGAGCTTGTGATAAAGCTTTGTCCCTGCGGATCCCATACACACTCTAGTCGCGGTATTTTCTGAAAAAATACCGCGATTAAGAGCCCGCGCATGCGCTGACCCACCGTCGCTGCCACCCCCGCAACCCCCCCTCCCTTCATTACACTTACCTGCATCCTCCTGGCCTCCGGTGATCTTCTCCAGGCTTCCCTATCAGGTGATCTCCCATACTGCACTGGGACCCGATCACCTGATGACCGGGCCGCAGTGCACTATGGGAGACCAGCTGACCGGAGAGGAGCCATCACCGGAGGCCCGATCACCGGTCCCTGGATTCAGGTAAGTAAAAAAAAAATGTTTCAATTTTTTTTTTCTTTTTTTTACAGCAATCAGCTTGCGGTCTGTTTAGACCACATAGCTGATTACTGGTACCGGCTCCCGCCTCTGCTCTCCCCGTTAGAGCAGAGTTGGAGCCCGGTAACCAGGGGAGACCCTGGATAACGCCACCTCCAGGTGGCGTTATTATCACAGGGCTTCCCCCGGTATTTTTTTACAATTTATTTTTAGTAACTCTGGTCGGATCACATTTCCCATTACAATTATGGGAAATGCGATCTGCTTTACTAAAAATAAGTGATACTAGGGGTTGAAGTAGAATTTTACTAATTCTACTCCAATTGCCCTGTAATAACTACAGGTGAAACTAAAATAATGTGAAAAGGGTGTGAAAACACCCTTTTTCACTTTATTTTAGTAAAAATAATGTTAATAAATAGAGCCCTATGTGAGATAGTGTGTGTGCATGTGTGTGTACATGTGTGTGTGCATGTATGTTTTAATTAAGTTTTACTTTCTACAGTGTGTGTGTTCTGTGGTTTTTTAACATTGCTTTTGCTGTGGAACTACAGGTACCAGCGAGCCCGTAATGGACCGCATGCTGGTACTTGTGGTTCTCCAAGTTCCAGCATGCGGGGAAGGCTTGCTGGGACCTGTAGTTCCACAGCAAAAGACAATATTTTTAACTATTTCAAATGCACCACACTACATAATCAACCTGGCACCCTCCGGCCAGGGGTGCCCGGGGATAGCCCCGGGCTATCAGCCTTTGCCTGAGGTGCCCTGGAGAGGGGGACCCTTTTACTGGGGGGGTCTCCAACTCCCCAGGGATTTCTGCCCTTGGCTGACTATCAATGTGTAAGGGGTACTACTATTGTGTGGAATAATGTGCTTATTACATACTAGCTGGGATACCCCTTGCCTGGGTTGAAGACTGGACCCTTGCTAGGTCCGAAACTTTGGCCATGCATAAAGGACAAATAGACGGACAGACAGACAGACACCTTTTCTCACTTGTTATATATATTGGAATCGGTGAGTCTGGGATTTTTAAAATGCTGTATTTTGCAGTTTCTTTGACAGTTTGCTGATCATTGGTGTCTGCTGTTCGCCAGATTGGCTTCGGGGAAATGGGGAGATTACCAGGTAGATGTCTTGCCCGCTTTAGACAGCATGTCGAACCTTTTAACAAAAAAACATGAATACAGTATACAGCTATCTTGCACAGATAAGTTTTTTTCTATTTTAAGCACACAAATAAAATATGCCTGCTATGGTGCTTCCCTTGATTACATTTATTCTACAGTGTGATTAATACCCAAAGTGATACATAAAATAGTAGTGTGTGTCATAAACTGTGGTTGTCCCAAAGAAAATGATTTTAGTGACCTTTTTAAACGTTCAGTGTTAGAGGCTCCTACATCCAGCATTCACATCTAGTAGATGACTACTGCTACAACAGTCGCCTCTGCTGTATTTGAGAAATGGTGAATTGTCTGTGACATCGAACTTTTAAAAAGGTCACTAAAAAAATTGTTGGTTTGATTCGTCTTTTTTATTATGTTAGGTAAGAGTTTGTATATGTTATAGATACAGTTTGGCTCTGAAACCATATAAAGATTTTTTGCAGATTGCTTATTTGAGCAGAGAACAGAAAGGTACAATAGACTATAGTTTGATTTAATAGTATTAAAGTTCTTTAAATACAAGTTTTCCTATTCAATACATATTATTATTATTGTTGTTATTATTAATATGCGATGACATCATTGCTCTTGTCCCTACTACTGGTGTTGTTGGTAATACATTTGATGGGTCTTGAGACCAATGTTTCTATGCTGGATGTCTCCCTGTCTAATACTCTGTACTTTATATTATTACCTGATTTTTTTATATTGCTTTCATATATTACCAGCAGTTTATGGAGAATAGTTTAGTCATTTACATCAGTCCAGAGGAACTTGAAGTCTATGGGCCTGATTCAGACCCGCTCGCAAACGCATAGCGCTCGTAAGCGGTCGAGCCCCGGAGCGAGTGAGAAATTCACTCGCTCCGGGACTCACTACAAACGGGCAGGCTGTCGATTTTGATCGACAGCTTGCCCCGTTGTGTACACGGGTCGGGGGGGGGGGGGGTGGCTTGCCAAACAGAGGCGTTCCCGAAGGAACGCCTGCCGTTTAGGGGCAGCCCCACTGACATCACGAGTGATGTCAGTAGTGAGCTTCCGGCTCACTGGGGCTTGCAGCAGATGAGACCCTACCACAAGGGTCTCGTCGCAAGCTCGATGGTCGCGATGGTCGGGACCATCACGACCGTCACCTGGCCGCTCGCTAAAGCTGTGGGTGGTCACCCACAGCTTAGCCAGTGTCCAAAAGGCCGGTTCTAAAAAAAAAAAAACGCTCTTCAGACCTGCGAGCTGCCTCCGGCAGCAAGCGGGTCTGAATCAGGGCCAATGTTCCCTAGACACTGACACGCAAACAGGTAATTTTGTCAGTCCAGTTAAATTACCAGAATATTTTCTTGGGATTGTTGTTGGTACCTGGAGCACCTGAAGGAAACCAATGGGAAAACATACAAAACATGGGAAAACATAGGAAAACATACAAACTCAACACATATTATGTACTGGAAGGCATCAGACCCATGACCCCAGGACCGTAAGGCAGCAATACAAACCATCATGCCACCTTGTTGCTTTTGAACTGTACACTGTAGTGGAACCTTAGACTATAATAATAAAATGTTGCACTCTGCTCTGTATAAGAGAGGGCAGGTGCATGGAGATACTGGTCTACGTGAAACAGACAGGAAGCTAGGTAGTGCATACACCTGAGAATCACCAAGAGATTAGGAAATGTTTGCTCTAACACTAGACTCCTCCTAACATACCTGGACAACCCTATTAACACTGGATAGCAATCAGAGGCAGGGAATATTACATTTTTTGTAATTAATATTTTAATTTTATCCAGTTTCATGATCAAATGGATTTTTCAGTACCCCAGTAGCTTTTCTGCTTTATGCTCCTTAGTTCATTCCCAAACAGTAATATAATATGTGATATTTGAATGTATAGCTATCATTGTCATAAACTAGATGATAAGAAGAAAATACAGTAGAGATGTGAAGATGCAATGAATTCACTCAACAGAGACCCTTGGTTATCGCAGTGCATAGGCCAGTCGCTGAAAAGAAATACACATAAATGATTGAATTAAAACTGTCATCAAGATAATCACAAATGGGGGAGATTTGACATCTCCTTTGGCTCTGTTGATGAATTTAATAAAGAACTAATCACAGATCATTAGAGGCCTTTTGTGCACATAGTAACTGGATTGAATTCTGAATGCAATATATTTGGTTCCCGGGTCTACACAAAGAGCACAGGCTAGGGCTTAACCTAACAGGCACAAATAATGAAGGTACAGAGGAGTAACAAAACTAACATTTATTTTGAAATGAACCCTGTGTCATGCTATAATTTAGCTTTCATGATAAGTTTAATGGCCCACTAACCCCATTTTTTAAGCTTTACTAGTCTAATTGATTTTGAATGAATTATATTAATATCCAATTTTGCATAGAAAGACTTTTGGTGCAATCTGTGGCATTGCCTGTTACATACTGTATAGTAGTAAATTTGAGATACAACCATTGTTCTTGTGGTCTATCTAGATAAGATCTTCAATATGTGCACACTAATATATATTACTAAAGTGTGGGTTTATAGAAGAGGAGATATTTCCCATAGCAACCAATCAGATTCTACTTATTTATCTAGCACCTATTAAAAGATAATAGCTAGAATCTGATTAGTTGCTATGGGCAAAACCTCCACTTCTATAAACCTGCACTTTAGTATATATACCCCTAATAGTTTTTACTTCTATAGAAACAATCAGAAACTAGGGAAAACAAAAGTAACTGTAGTGCCAAGCTTTCTGGAAGGTGGAGATTGCAAAAGTATACAGGATATTAAAACATATAACCACGGGTGGTTCTACGCATACGCATTGTACGCAGCTGAGTAGAGAACTACATAGTGGAGGGCTCCGCAGCTGCGTGACACAGCTGCACTGCACGTGTAGCGGTGATTGGACGGAGTTCGGTCAGCACTACACAGTGACAAACACACAGCTGCCGGTGCCGGCAGCTGTGTGTTTGTTTTAATAAGCAGCCAATGAGAGTCTGTCAGACTCTCATTAGCTGCTGTGCCCACTACCGGAGCCGGGCTGGAGCTCACTCATGAGCTCCATCTTCCGGCTCCCACAGTGGGTAATGGGAGAGACGTCATGATGTCTCTCCCATAATCTAGAGTGGCCCGGCCCGGGAGGACGGACCAAGGACCGGATGGTGGCGGCGGGAGCAGGAGCCGGAGCGGGGATTCAGGTAAGTGTTTTTTTGTTTTTTTATTACATGTGTGTCTACTTAGGGGGGGGTCAAAAGGGGGACTAGTACTAGGGGCACTACAAGGGGGTGTCTACTACTAGGGGCACTACAAGGGGTTGGCTACTACTGGGGGCACTGCATAGGGGGGAACCTCCACTGGAGGCACAACAAGGGGGGGACTACTACAAGGGGGGACTACTACTAGGGTCACTACAAGGGGGGAACTACCATTGGTGGCACAACAAGGGGGGGACTACCACTGGGGGCACTGCATTGGGGGACCACTACTGGGGGCACTATATACAGGGCAAAACTGATAGTACTGCATAGGGGTGAGAACTACTACTGGGGCCACTGTTTAAAGGGCACTGCATAAAGGGTACCACTATTGGAGGCACTGCATGGGGTGGACTATTACTGGGGGCACTATATAAGGGGCACTGCATAGGGGGTACCACTACTGGGGGCACTGCATAGGCAGGAGTACTACTGGGGGCACTATATAAGGGGCTTACTACTGGGGGCAAAAGGGGCACTGCACAGGGGGGATCACTACTGAGGGCACTATATAAGGGGCATTGCATATGGGGTACCACTACCGGGGGTACTGTATAGGGGAACTACTACTGGGGGCACTATATAAGGGACTTACTACTAGGGGCACAAGGGGCACTGCACAGAGGGACCACTACTGGGGCACTGTAAAAAGGGCACTGCATAGGGGGGCACAAAAAATATATACTCGCTTACCAAAAAATTTGGGCTAGGGCCGGCCCTGCAAATACCTTTATTGATAGCTAAACACCTATAAATTAGACACTTCCAATCTTTATTATTTCAGTGGATTCTTAATACTGCAAATTATAGCGTAATGGTGCGTACAAACAACGATAACAACAGCTAAGGGATATGATCCTGAATATATAGAGAAAGCAAAAACGGAAGTTATATGGATAGAAAATGTATTTTAAAGGGAACCAAGAAAGAGAGGGTCAAAAAGAATACTAATTGGGTTTTTATTTCAGGTTTTAGTTCAGATTTTAAAAATGTAGAAAAGATTATTAAAAAATATTGGGATATTCTTTTAAAGGACCCTGTTTTAAAGGATATAATCCCAAACAAACCAGTATTTATATATTGCAGAGCAGCTAATCTCAAAGACAATCTCGTCAGGAGTGCATCACCTTATGAGACCCCTAACCCTATATGAACAAAGGGTTTTCACAGATGTGGGAATTGTATTGCGTGCAAGGCGGTCCCTGCATCTAAAACTAAGATTACTAATTTTATAGTAAAAGGTGAAGAATATAAAATTAACAGCTTTATTACCTGTCATATGGCGAATGTTAAGGATTTATTGAAATGTAGATGTGGTTTGATGTACATAGGACATACATATAGGTCCTTAAAAACTCGTCTAGAGGAGCATATCAGAAATATTAGGAAAGGGCTTAATACACATACCCTGTCAGAACATTTTAGAGTATCCCATAACTGTTCTACCAGATTTAATTATGTTTATGGGGATACAAAATATAAAATCTAACTGGAAAGACAGAGATATTGAGGGGAACCTTGCTCGAGCAGAAATGCAATGGATATTTAAATTACAAACATTGACACCTGGAGGGTTAAATGCCAACTTTGAGCTGAAGTGGTTTTTATATAAAAAACAAAAAGTTATTTTTTTTTAGAATTTTTACAATTTTAAGATCTGAATTTTAAATATTTTATATTTCACTTCTGTGTCCGAGAGGAGGATTTCAATATATTAATCTTGTTTTTATGGACATACCTCCTATTTTATACCTCCGACCTATTAGGAAATAATATCTCTAGCTTGCGTTCCAACATATGGAACACATAAATTACCAACAGTTGAGATACAGATATGTGGAGGTAAGCTTTTGGCTTGCACTTCACCACATATGGAGACTAACATTTCCGGTTTGTGCTCCACTACATGGATACGGACACGTGGAGGCACGCGTCAGGCTTGACCTCCACCACAAGTGAAGACTAACATTTCAGGTTTGCGCTCCACTACATGGATACGGACACGTGGAGGCACGCGTCAGGCTTGACCTCCACCACAAGTGAAGACTAACATTTCAGGTTTGCGCTCCACTACATGGAATGCAGCAACTTCCGGGTACAGAGGTAATCATATTCAGATTTTTTTAATAATTAAGCTTATAAATAGCCTGCCAATTTTATCAGACCACCGGTCCCGGGGAGGATGTCTATTATATCGGGGAAGGGTTTATTCTTTATATGATATGATATATTTGAATTTTGATGTATTGTATGTAAATTCTATGATTTTGTGAAGTTTCAGTTCTGCCCTAATTGTAAAGGGGGAATGAATTGAGAAAGACTTGTTCAAAACGCATTGGTTGCTGGAAACTGCAATTGAAAAGGACCAGAATTTTTTAACCCTTGGACTATTGGAGGTATTTTTAGGTGACTGTACTGTTGATCCGGACAGCTGTACAAACTTACCATCTATGTTAACACTATATTGCTCCCTCCCTGTCTCTTGGAGAACAATAATCTGTGGACTTTCTTTGAATTGTGGTGTTTTTTATGAAGAAGAAAAATTCTCCATGTTTTTAAAGTAAATAAATTTGTCATTACAAAATAACAACGTGACTTTTGCATATGAGATCCTGTGGAGAAAACCCAAATAAAGATACCTTTACAGGAGGAAGACACATATCAATTATTAGAGTAAGGTACGCTTTCCCTTAAATAGATTGTGTCATCTATAGAGTAAAGATACCTTGATGAGCAGGTGTATATGTAGTTACTAAGTGAGTAAGGTATATTACATATCACAATTATTACTTTTTTGATGGATATACATTTTTTTTGTGGATACACATTGAGTGCTAATTTTGAAGATACCTATTTCCACATATGTCTTTATGAAGTGAGGAAGAACGTTTAAAGAGTTTATACAGATTTTGTCTTTTCTTGTTTTCCTTTTCATATTGAAAAAACTTCGAGTGAAAGAAGCATAAAGAAAAGAAAAAGATAAAGGAACTTTGTAAGAACTTTTTTTTGGATATTTGGAATATTGGCCCTGATTCAGACCCACTCGCAAGTGGGCGTACGCACGTTCGCCGTACGTAAAAAAATATTTAAATTCAAGCACTCGCTCGTTTTTTCCTACGCAGCTAAAAATCCGCCCAAAACTCAGGCGACCCCTCCTCTGACTAACGAGCGTGCCAAATAGCGAGCGTACATCCCCGAAAATGGCTTGAAGGGAACGCACGCACAAGTACAAACCGGAAGTGGGACTGTCAGATTCCGATTACCTGCTCGTTTTTTCGGCCTACCTCCCTCAATCGTATCATGCCAATCAATGTATCAATTAGCTTAATTGTTTTTTTTTTTTCAACACAATGCAATAAACTTTAATCTTGTCCGTGTTTGTATTTGCTCGCAGAATACGTACGGCTGAAACCTTCGCTTTTATTGTTCCAAAGACATGTTAGCCCCAATTAAACAATTGTTCTATTTGTTTGTCTCCCCACAATTTTTCTGTGGTTCATTTCTTTATTTAAATTTGCTTACGCATGTCACTGCATCAAGCCTATCATAACTCTCAAGAGATTTGTGGCCCTGTCGAACACATGACTCATACACTAACCAATAGAATTTGTCCTGTTAATTTCCCAAATACATTAGCCAATCAAATTTTTTTGTGGTGCTTTATTAAAATTATTTTGTCAAAAAAACACCATTGCCATCATGAGATCCGCCGCATTCACCAGGCGCGAACTGCTGGTGCTGACGGAGGTGATGGACAGGAGGATCACCAGTCAGCCTCCACCCATCTCCAATAGGCGCAAGCGTTCCGCATATGCGGAGGTACGTCGACGCCTGCGCTCCTTCGGCTCACGCCGACATATTGGCCAGCTGGAGCGCAGGTGGTCGGACCTGCACCGGCGGACGCCCCGCTTGCTGGCATGCTTTCGCATGCAGATTGCGGAAAGTAAGTGTTCTGGACTGTGGTTTTCAAGTTTATCTTGTGGGCCCTAACTGCGTGTGCATGTTTTCATATCTGTCCTATTGAGTCATTGTAGTCATATCTGCATGTGCATGTTTTCATGTCTGTCCTATTGAGTCATTGTAGTCATATCTGCATGTGCATGTTTTCATGTCTGTCCTATTGTGTTTTTTTTTTTTTTTTAATTTTTTTTTTTTTTTTTTGTTTCCTGTTGAAACTAACAACAATTTTTTGGTCATTTTTTAGGGGCACAGCAAACACTACGGCGGCATCGCCACACAAGACGCCGGTCCCGGCCCCTCTCTCCAACCCCCAATTCCTCTATTCCCCCCTCCTCCCCAGACCCTGTGGCCGAAATTTCTGGCCTACTTCCCCTCCAGCCCAATTCCCCCTCTCCTCCATCCGTCCCTCCTCCAAATACCCCCTCCCAGGATGGCGAAAACACCTTGCCCCTCGGGTTGGGGAATGTAGCCACCTCCGAGGTGGTCCAGGGAGTGGCTTCTGGCTCTCTCGTTTTGGAGAACGGTATGTTTTTAAAGTTTATTTTGGACACCACAAACTGTTTGTATGTAATCATGTGTCGTCCCCATTTTTTTTGTCTTTTTTTCGCCTTAGGGTATTTTTGGGGGTTGTCTTTACCTGTTCCTGCTGATGTCACCATACACATATCACACCTGTGTGCCTTTTTTTAGGGCCCTTGTATTTTTGGCATACGACATTTTGGGGTTCTGGGTTTTATCCGTGTAATTTATTTTTGGCCCACAAGCTTGTAAGTTTGTGTTTGCTTGTTTTTTGTTTTTTTACAATGTTGCTTCATTATCGATTTATTAATCCCCAAACTTTTGTCACCCACAGAGGAACAGAGGCGTCGGGAACAGATTGTGAATTGTGTGGGCCGTATGCGGGAGCAGGTCACCGGGCTAATGCAGGGCCTTGACCATCTGTTGGTCCTCCTTCGGAATTAGTTTTTTTTTTTTTTTTTTTTTTAATTGTTTCTTAATAAATCTGTTTAAAATCAAGCTCTGTCTCATGCGTTTGGAGTAAATCCAAGATTCTTTACACTGACATAAGTAGACTCTTCAAGCAAGGTTTGCCCCAGAAACTCACTACAGATTGTGTGTTGTATTTTGAATGCAAACAGGCACAAGAAACACCTCCCAGTACCAATGTCATTTTCCTTTTTTGTGGTGGTCAACATGATAGTTTACACCATTTTTCAGGTTCCTATTTGGTGGCCAAACTGCTTAGGACAATCTTACGAAGGCAACTGATTGTACACGATTCCTTGTTGTGTTGGTTAGTACCCCGAAAACATATTACATTTTAGCTCCATTTGCTTCATTACTGGGTTACCCCTTAGGTAAAATTAACGTTTGGGATTTTGTTTACACTTGCTTCTAACGTGCCCAAAAAGGAAACAAATTACACTCTCCAAATATTTATTCACAACAGAAATCAAAATACAAAGTGGTCACTCACAAACAAAACACACAGTGATAATCAGAAAAACTCCACATACCAAAAACACTAAACAAACACACAACAAATCAAGAACTGGTTGACGAAGGTCCATGCCCACATGATTTCACAAATATGGCGTTGCAATATTGGTGTCAGAATATATTCTCGAAGTTTCCACAGAAAGGTTTTTGAAGGGTAGCAGGAAGTAGTCATCGTGGGAGTGCCAAAGATTATGCAAACAAACAGAAGATGGTGCAAGAATTAATATAAAAAAAGATGAACGTTAAAAAACCGTAACACATTGGGTATACACACTGTTGTTTGATCAATAATTACCTAAAATATCGGGCCACCACATCATCGCGTATGGCCCCCCCACATACTGACCTCCGACCAACCTCGGGGGGGCCATCCTCAGGTAAGGCATCCTCTGGCTGCATTGGAACACCACTCCTTATGGCGATGTTGTGAAAGATCCCACACAGGACCACAATTTTCGAAACCATATCCGGCAAATACATGAGCTCGCCACCAGAGCGGTGGAGGCATCAGAATCGGCCTTTTAAAAGGCCGATACAGCGCTCCACCACTTGCCTGGTGGCTGTAAGTGCGGTATTAAACTCACTTTGTGGACCTGGTGTGGGAGCCAAGTAAGGAGTGAGCAGCCAGGGCATGCAAGGGTATCCACTGTCTCCTGTGAAAAAGAATAGACAACATCAGGATCACTGTGTATCAAGCTTAACATTGTTATGTACTAAAGGTCTACACTTACCCAGAAGCCATGCATCACCAGCTTGTAGGTTGTTTAATTTGTGCCATATCCCTGATTGCCGGATGACGAAGGAGTCATGTGCACTTCCTGGTAATTTTGCATTCAGGGACAGGATCTGGAGGGAGGCATCACATACCACCATTACATTCAGGGAGTGATAGTGTTTCCTGTTTCGAAATATGGCCTCCAGCCGTGCTGGAGGCTGAAGTGGTATGTGAGTACCATCCACAACCCCTATGATGTGTGGGAAGCCAGCTATTTGGTAAAAATTGGCCTTGGCCACACTAAGGGCACCCATATCCAAAGGCATTTGAATAAAATGATGGAGGTGCTTGAAAAGTGCCTCCATCACTGCCCTCAGGATCCGGGAAAAGGAGGATTGTGAGATGCCTGCCACTATTCCCACCGTTGTTTGAAACGATCCTGAGGCACAGAAATGTAACACCGCCTTAAATTGCGTAAGTGGTGGTATTGCTGTAGGACTGTCAATTTGCCGCTCAAGATCACTCTCTATTAATGAGAGAGTGTCTATGATGATTTTGGGAGGAAGACGGTAGCATCTTAAAACATCATCATCGGGCATTCCAAAAAGGGTGACACGTGTTCGAAATATCTGGGGCCTTGCACGCCTACGATGCCTACGCCTGGGACGCGATTGAGGTTGTTCGGCTTCCGGGAGCATTGCCAGAACAATCTGCCCTAGATCAACCTGAAATGGCAAGATTGTAATGTAAGGCTTTGGACCCACCCCAAAAGAAAATTCAAAACAACTTAGCTTGATGATACCATCCATTGCTGCTTACATGCCGGGGTATTGTCATGATACGTCCAAACTGAAATTAATCACAAAAATTATTTGAAAAATTTCACTCTGTGCATTTTTGTTTCTAAATTTTGTGCTAGACCAAACTTAAAATATGCGAAACACACATTTGGCAAAAGAGCAAAACGACATTGCACACAGTACATCAAAATGGGTTGAAATGTTTGCCCAAAAAGCGAAAGGGCAACCTCAAAAAAATTAAAAGGATTAATAAGAATTTAAAAATGCGCAAATTAGTTCGCAAATACAAGTCCCAATAGTAAGTAGTAAAAATGCGCTAATTAGTTCGCAAATACAAGTCCCAATAGTAAGTAGTAAAAATGCGCTAATTAGTTCGCAAATACAAGTCCCAATAGTAAGTAGTAAAAATGCGCTAATTAGTTCGCAAATACAAGTCCCAATAGTAAGTAGTAAAAATGCGCTAATTAGTTCGCAAAGACAAGTCCCAATAGTAAGTAGTAAAAATGCGCTAATTAGTTCGCAAAGACAAGTCCCAATAGTAAGTAGTAAAAATGCGCTAATTAGTTCGCAAATACAAGTCACTATACAAACTGTGAAAAATGCGCTAATTAGTTCACAAATACAAGATAAAAAATTGACTTACCAAGAGCAAATATATAAGAGTCCAAATCAAAAGGTCTTTGGGTCCGAAATTAATCAAAAGCTAAAATATATGAAATTATGGATCCAAAATTTACAAAAATGAAGAAACACAATGAAACAACAATTGATCAAAAGTTAGACTTCACAAAACTTACCAAATCAAGAAACGAGGTAAAAAAACAAAATAATCTCCAACCGCCAACTCCTTTATACGCAAACAATAAACTCCAGCCAAGGTAACCTCCAACAATCCAAAAACGCCACCTCGACTCGAGACACACCAAGCCATAAATAGTGTTTCGTTTCCCGCACAAATTAAGGAGGGATCATAGGAACGCACAATCAATGATGCGGCCGCAAAATAAGGACGCATGTATAAATACGTCACGAAAACACATTAAAATTCTGGGGTATTTCTTGATTGGACCTCAGACATGGCGACAGACCAGGGAAACAATGCCCAAGAGTCAGGCGGTAAGTCTTTCATGCATTTTGTATCAATGATTAATTTGAAACATAAGATTGGGCAAGTTGTGATTTTGTGAAATCTGAATATTTACACAAATAGGTGAGGAGGATGACATGGAAGAGGCTGCTGGGCCCAGTATTCCGGCCAAAGCTGCCAAAAAAAAAAGGCAGCCACATTTCACAAGAAAGGAGATGGAGGTTTTGATACAGAAGTGTGTGGACATCCTGCCACAGGCAGACAGGAATATGAGTCTAAGCCAGAAGGGGAGAATGTGGGAAGAGGTAGCCGTTGCTGTCAATAGGGTGGGTGATTATGTCCGTCTAGCCCGGGATGTCAAACGGCGGTAAGTAAACACTTGCCCCCCCTAAAAACAAACACCATTTTAAACAAAAGGATAATGGCTTCCATTTTTTCACACAGATGGGGCGACTTCAAATATCGCCTAAAGCAAAAACTCGCGGACAGGGCTAGGCATGCAAGGGGGACAGGTGGGGGTCCCACCCCTGTGTCATTGGAGTTGACCGATTTAGAAGAGCTGGCACAGGGGTGTGTGCAGCCTGTGGAGGTGTTTGGCGTGTCCAACATGGATACGGACATGCCAGACTTTGCGGCTCCTCATGTTGTCCCAGGTAAATCTTTGGATGTCATCAACTCTGAAATGTTATTGTGCCAATATGTAGATTCTAATGTGAGTCTTTTCTCTTTTTTTCCTAACAGAGCCACAGGCGGATGAGTCTGCTCCAGAGGGGAGCCTTGGCCGCCGAATTTCTGCTGGCTCGGCAGGGGAGGAACCAGTACATCCGGCTGAGGACCCTCCAGAAGCCAGTCCAGGGCAATCCCCCTCGCAGGCAGTGTCCCTCCTCACAGAACTCAATTTCAAATCGGATTTCCATACGGAGATTCTGCAGAGGATGGACGCCAGTCTGCTACGGGTGGCTGAGGCCATGGAGCAAAATGCTGCGGCCAACGTGACCATTGGTCAGGCCCTGGCGGAAAATACCAGGGCCAACATCCGCATCGCCAATGCCCTGGAGCAGCTCATTCGCCAGCACATGGTGGAGCCGACCTCCCTTCCTGCCGGAACATCAGGATCCTCCACCTCTGGCACAACATCAGCCAATCCTCCAAATGTGCCTAGCCCTGTGCCTAGTCCAGAGGCCACAACATCTGCCTCTGGACAGACCCGGTCTGGCGCCCTCCCTCCCCCATCCAAACGGGTGAAAAAACGATGACAGCAATGGTGACTTTTCCCACAATCCTTCTGTGCTTGGCTCATATTCCTTTCTGGTCAAAACTTCCCTCTCCTTTCTTGTGAAATGTCTTTACATTTTTTTTGTATTTTTATGTCAACAGTTATGTTGGGCCAATTTGTTTGATTTTGGGACATATCTTTGGCAAAAAAAGATGTTCCCAAATTTTTTAATTTTTTTTATTTTGTTTGAGCAATAAATTGAAACAAAAAATCTGACATTGGATTGTGAAATTATTGTACAAATGGGTTAAATTTAATCCTGGACCAAAAGGCAAAAACTGGGGGAAAAAAAAAAAAAAAAAAAAAAAAAATGGGCTCTTTAAGGAACGTTTAAAAAATCATATAACGAGGCAAATTCAAGAGGCAAAAATAAAATGGGGCGAAAATTAAAACATGATGACATTATTGTTACAATAGGCCCTAACCACCAAATTGAGGGCAAAATAAACCCCCACAAATGTACGCAAATTGATTGTGTCATCCTGACATTAGCAGCTCTGATTTCCACCTGCGTACGGTTTTGTGCTATCCCAAAAAACTGATTTCAAAACACATACCAAGCCGGTTTTCAATCCAACACTAATTGCTTTTCAGCCCTCCCGCGATTAATCGCAACAACATCGTGGAGTCCCGGGACGGAGGAGAAGGCCATCGCCAATGTGGTCGAGTAATCCAGACCCTAAGCTGTGCGAGCATTTTGAAGGGAAAGAGGATCATCCAGTGACGTATGAGTCGGTCCGAACACATTTTACGCTCGCATTTGCTAATGTATGTACGCCCCAAAAACGCCTCGCCACGCCTGCGTTTTTCCATCTCCACCCCCGTCAACACCCAAAACCGCCCTGTTCTGTCAATCACATTTGACATGTCACTTCCTGTACGCTATTTGATGAACGAGACCAAAAAAGCTCGCAATCTGCCGTACGCACATGCGCACTGTTACACCGACGCATGCACGGTTATTCAACATCGGAACGCAACGAGCGTACTGCTGTTTGCGAGTGGCTCTGAATGAGGGCCATTATTTGCTTGTTTCTAGTTATCGGGAGCGCTCTTTGATCCTATTCTAAAAATCTATTTGTAGATAACAATATCGTTGTTCGATCTCCCGGGTGTGCTGGACGATCACAGGACCCTATAGTAACCTGGTCGATATCGACCAGGATGGCCTGCATGCATGGGCGATGGTCGATATTGATATCGACCAAAAGTGCCCACACATTGCAGGTCGTTAGGCACTGAAAAATGGACGATATGAACAATTGTGCTATGAACAATAAATGTGAGCGCTCACTCTGAAGGAGGGCGGCCACATCTCTAAAAAGAGCCAGCCTCCTGGCCTCTCGCTAAGCTGTGGGTGACCACCCACAGCTTTAGCGAGTGGCCAGGTTGATGGTCGTGATGGTCAAGACCATCGTGACAATCGGGGCTTGCGACCTTTGTGGTAGGGTCTCGTCTGCCGCAAGCCCCAAAGAGCTTCCGGCTCTAATAGAGCCGAAACCTCTCCCACTGACATCACTGGTGATGTCAGTGGGGCCGCCCATTTGGGAACGCCTCCATTTGTGAAGCAACCCCCCTGCCACGCCTACAAAACGGGGCGAGCTGTCGATCACCATCGACAACCACCCCTTTTGTAGTGAGCTCCGGAGTGAGAGAATTTCTCTCTCGCTCCAGGGCTTGCGCACACGCAGTGCGGCCACTGCGCATGTGCAGAGCCCAACATCGACCCACTTGCGAGCACTCAAGCGCTTGCGAGCGGGTCTGAATGAGACCCCATGTGTACGCATCTTAAGATAACACTGATATTTGATGTAGTGCTTAAAACAAGAATGTTTCTTGCTTGTATAGGTAACTAACTGGAGTACCCGGCGTTGCCCGAGATTTTAAGAATGTTTGTTTACACATCATCCACCAACCAACCTCTCCTTAGGCAGGCCTCATGAAGAGTGTGACAAACTTCCCCATCAACAGTCCTAAGGTCTTTGAAGGAAGTAGGACCTATAATGGTGTAAAGCAAACTTCGGAGATAGAGGCATTCAAAATTTGTAGGATGTACAGTGTAAACACGGCCAAGAGCTTCTGTTGCTCTGATACCAGGATTACCATCTACAGCAACTCCCTGTTTTCTGCGCAGAAACACTTTGGGAGAAGAATTCCAAGTGTAATATTTTGGCAGCTCACAGTACAGCAGGGTCCTTGCAAAGTCATCATTTTGACACAGTTGGAAGAAAGAAGTAAATGTTGTTGCGTAATTTGGTATAGTCAGAGAGCTGAGAATGCTGGCAAAGCCTGCTAAAGCTCTCTTCGATAATAAACATTAAGATCATGACAAAACATGACAACACAAAACTTGCTCCGAAGCCCTACCCATATGCCGTGAGGCCCCACAATGAGTGTCCAGCAAAAATTGTGGTTTTTAAATTAATTAAAAATTAACAGTAATTAATTTTGATTTACATTTTTTTGACTTGCCTCTGCCGTGTTTTAATATGCTCGTATGTAAAATGTCACGATCTTCGCTTGTAAACTGGGGATTTGTATATAAAGACAGAAGTACAGAAGGCCAAATTTTCGCTTTGATATAGTAGAGAAGATAGAAAAGAAAAAATAGTAGATAAGCTAAATCCTTTTTTAATTCTGTACCTGACCTGTAGAGGGCGAATGCTATGCAAAAATTGTGGTTTTTAATGAATTAAAAAGTAACAGTAATTAATTTTGATTTAGTAGAGAAGATAGACAAAGAAAATAGTAGATAAGTTAAATCCTTTTGTAATTCCGTACCTGACCTGTAGAGGGTGAATGCTATGCAAAAATTGTGTTTTTTCAGTAATTAAAAATTAAAAGTAATTAATTTCGATTTCAAATGTATTTAGTTGTCTCCGCCGTTTTAATACGCTCATATGTAAAATTTCACGATCGTGGCTTGTAAACTGTGGATTTGTATAGAAAGACAGAAGGACAAATTTTCGCTTTTATATAGTAGATTGCAATATTTAAGATGTAAAAATAGGAAAAGGGATATACTGTAAGTCATGCTTGCAAACTGTACCTGATTGTCAAGGAGACTCCTTGAAAAAAAAGCAATCTCCCTGACTCCCTGAAGAGTCTAGCATTCTCCCTGATTGCACCTTACCCCCATTATAAAGCTGTTATATATATAAAAAACAGAGATATATACATTCAAATGGGATCATTAGTATAATTTCCATGCACTGATTATAAGGCACAATGCTCCCTATGGCTACATGCATTTCTGAAAAGTATCAGTGTGTTTTCATCAACCATTAGATCTTACTAACTGCTTTGGTGCTCATTTACATTTGGATTTAACTCAGTATTATGACATGCCTCTCAGATGTAGCATTACACGCCCACTTTAACGCCGCGCCCGTAGGTGGCGCATTCACAATCTCCCTGAAATGCTTTTTTAAAAGTAGGCAAGTATGCTGTAAGACCAATTGCACTGAAGTAATTTATCCCCAGTGGCGTATCTATAATGGGTGGCCCACACTGGACACCCAGCACCCATACTTATACTCACCTCTCCAAAATCCAGCATCGGCGCTGCAGAAATCACCATGAAAATGGAGCAGAGATTTGCACATGCCCAGTCAAGAAATCACCAGGAACATTGCATGGGTGCCATGTTCTTGGAGACCTGTGCATGTACAGTAGACTCTGGCACAATGCTAGAGACTACTCGCAGCTGCTCCGCCAAAGAGGAGGTAGCACGCATGGTGACTGTACCCTGGCTCTCTTCTCTCTTGAACTGTCTGTGTTTATCCTGCATCATTTTGATTCAATGGATGTGATAGAATTAGCATATCAGGCGAGGCGATAAATATAGCACAAACATTGATGTATATAATGCTTGGTTATTGTTAAGAAAATAACAATAAGAAAACCATCAGAACAGGCATTAACAAAGTTTTCATTTCTAGCAACTCCCTTTCCCATAGAATGTTATACGCTTTCCACTACTTGGTTATCCCTAGGACTTAAACTTGAAATTGTGATAATTTATCAATTGCAGTTTTAAAGAAAACAGATGATAGTATAGACAAGGACTGACCTGTAAGTACCACTCCAAGGTACTACTGGAGAACTCTGGATGTTGCACAAATGGCTTCACTCACTTAGCTGTCTATAGATTTCAGCTTGATTTTTTCCCCTTGTACGGTCTGTCTGTACATTTTTATACTGTACTGTTTGTGTTTCACTGTCATTTTACCCTGACCGGTGCTATGGATTCTTGGTGATGCCATATAAATAATAAAAAACTAATAATAAATAATAATAATAATAATGATACAAAATAATACAATTCAGCATACACTGTGCAATGTTGGAATGCAGAGGATGACAGACCACAGTACAGAATACACAACAGTCAGAGTAATATGCTGGATGCAGTAGCCAAAGGTAACCAGTAACACAGTTTGGCAGTACAGAGCAAAGTCCCTGATGAGGCAAATGAGAGAGGTGGAAGTTGGCAGTATGCAGTAAGCAGAGTATGGATCACAAGCTAAAATCAAAATACAGGTTGAACAGGAACACTGGAGAATGGGAATGCAAACCTTCTTAATGCTAAAAACAACAAGGTACTAGTGCTAAGAGCTATTATTAATTATTAATCTGTATCTTAAGGGTTAGGCTGGGTCAGGGGCTCGCTGGCAACTTTAAGCCTGGGGGGCAAATGCATGCAGGGGGCCCTGGCAGAGGAGTAGCGTGTAGCCAGGGTGCCGGGAGCACGTGCGTGCTACGGTGCCTCCCCCTCAAGTGTTCCAGGGAGTAGGCGGGTCCATATGGAATTAATGTAAAGTAAAAATAAAGATTAGGGGCAGCCCCCTGTAGTGGTGACCATATGCAGTGCCCCCTGTGACCCAGGAGAGGACCCCCTTATGCAGGCCTCCAGTAGTGCCTCCAGTAGTGATCCCCCTATGCAGTGCCCCTTATTCAGTGCCCCCAGTAGTGGTCCCCCCTTTGCAGTGCCCCTTGTGCCCCCAGTAGTAAGCCCCTTATAGTGCCCCCAATAGTGGTCCCCCTGTGCAGTGCCCCTTGTGCCCCCAGTAGTAATCCCCGTATATAGTGCCCCCAGTAGTGGTACCCCCTATGCAGTGCCCCTAGTAGTAGTCCCTCCCTTGTAGTGCCCCCAGTAGTGGTCCCCCCTTTATAGTTCCTCCAGTAGTGCTCTCCCCCTTCTAGTGCCCCCAGTAGTTCTCTCCCCCTTACAGTGCCCCCAGTAGTGCTCTCCCCCTTGTAGTTCCCCCAATAGTAATCCCTCCCCCTTGTAGTTTCCCCAGTAGCAATCCCCCCCTTGTAGTGCCCCCATTAGTAGTCCCCCCCCTTGTAGTGCCCCCAGTAGTGGTCTCCCCCTTGTAGTGCGGTAGACACACATAATAAAAAAAACAAAAAAAACACTTACCTGAATCCCCGCTCCTGCCGCCGCCATCCACTCCTCTGTTCGTCCTCCCGGGCCAGCCGCACTGCATTATGGGAGAGACATCATGACATCGCTCCCATTACCCACTGCAGGAGCCGGAAGATGGAGCGGCTCCTGCAGTGGGCGCAGCAGCAGTCAGCGAGAGTCTGACAGACACTCATTGGCTGCCACTCAAAACAAACACACGGCTGTGTGTCTGTCAGTCACTGTGTATCGCTGACCAAACTCCATCCGGTCAGCGCTATACACGCGGTGCAGCTGTGTCACAGAGACACAGACTGCCCACATGGCGCTGGGGCCCGGGGGGAACATGGCACCCTACCCCCCAGCCCAGCTCGCCACTAGGCTGGGTACATATCAGAACGACATGCAAGCAATGCAATTGTCATTCTGAATACCCTTCTTCCCAGAACAGTCGTTATAGGGGGGAATTCATTTAGGCGTGATAATGTGGTAAATTTTTGGGAACTAAGTCTTTGCACCATTCGCGTGCGAAAGTCACTTATCATGTATATGTACAGTCCCGTTTTTTTGCAATGCCATAAGTCACGATGTGCATACAAGCTTGCCGATGCCGGCAGCAACGGAACGATGGCGGCAGCATGGCCCCCGCTTACAATATCGCCTGTCGGACCTGCTTGCAGGTCCGACGGAGGATGTCGCAGATGATGTGCAGGAGCGCGCATCGTCAGCAACATAGTGGGTACACATTGATAGATATGGATGATGTGTCGGCCCGATTCGCCGGATCGGGCGACATATCGTCCAGTGTGTTCCCAGCTTAACACCCACCTGCAATCCTAAAAACACCTGTCCCATTCATACAGCACCCACATATACCTAGAAATATGAGCAGTTCCAATGGCGCTGTCCTTTGGGGGGATCACGTCTGAATGTGGCTCTTGAGTTACACCAACCCTTTAGAAAAAACACACTATTAATCACAGGCTGTCTATATTCTGTTATATATATTGCTCGCCACTCACCTAATCACAAAGAAATGCGTTCCCTGAAAGGTATCTTTGTGTGTTCAACTCTTGTGGTTTAGCATGCATGTATCGACATATAAAATATCCCTGTTAGGACCAAGCTCACACTTTAACACTTCTACACATAGGAGTGATCTCAGCTCAGGCTGAGCTTCAATGAATGCACTCCGGTTCACACACTGTGGACCTCATTCAGAGGCGGTCGGAGGATGCAAGCGGTCGCTCAGAAACTGGGCGGCCACTTGCATCCTGACCGCCCGCCTCTGTTGTGGTCGTTAGGCTGTGGGTTTACACCCACAGCTCTAACAACCGCTCGGGTGATGGTTGCGATGGTCAGTGGGGCCTCCCCCAAATGGTAGGCATTCCCATGGGAACGCCTCCGTTTGGGCTGCCACCCCCTCGGCCCGCCTTCCAAAGGGGGCGAGCTGTCAATCAACATCGACAGCTCGCCCCCTTTGGAAAGAGACCCGCTACGACCAGCACTGTCGGTCGTATCGGGTCTCACGCATGTGCACGAGGGAGCCGGCTCCCTCGTGCGCATGTGCACTGGCCAAACATCGAGGCGGCAGTGCGGTTGTAGACCGTACGGTCGCCTCTGAATAAGGTCCTGTGATTCTGCACCAGAGCTCTGCCAAGACAGGACCCATATTACCTGTCAGATACGCGTTGGTGCTAAGAAAGGGGGACACTACATCACTTGGAGGACTCATCTCATATTTAAATTTTTTTCGGCTGGTCTATTTGCTACTCATTCTGGGTGAGATGCATATATATGACTGTGAGATCACTCCTATGCGTTGAAGTGTTAAACCTGAGGGAATATCCAGTTGTCTTGATTTTTGGAACACTTGTAATCGTTGTTAAAACCGTTTTGTGGAATAAATATATATGAAGAAAATCGTTTGGTATAGTGAATTCTTCCCATATTGAAGTCTAAAGAAACCTTTTGAGGAACACCTGTATTTATATTCAGGTGAGCTTGGTCCCAACAGGGATATTTTAATTTTATATGTTGATACATGCATGCTAAACCACAGGAGTTGAACACACAAAGATACCTTTCAGGAAACGCATTTCTTTGTGATTAGGTGAGTGGAGAGCAATACCTCCACCTATATATAACAGAATATAGACAGCCTGTAATTAATAGTGTCTTTTTTCTATGGGGTTGGTGTAACTCAAGAGCCACATTCAGATGTGATCCCCCCAAAGGACAGCGCTATTGGAACAGCTCATATTTCTATTTCTAGGTATCAGAAGGTGTGGTGCTCCAGAGCGTGAACTAGTCTGCAGTCCAGGAGCGCAGGAGATTTGAATTTTTTTTTTATTTGGTACCCCCATATACCTGTCCGACATCAATTAACCCATTTTCCCGCACTTTGCACTTTTTCACCCCAAAACTAACATGTCACTATTGGCCAAATTAAGCTAATTAAAATTATGTTTGTCTTATTAGTCATTTAGGAGGGTGTCCCAGTGGTTCTGAACCAACTTGAGATAGGGATTTCCACAACTTTTCACCCACTCAGAAGATGGTGAAAACTAATTTGCAAAAACTGCATGTCAAAATTCGCACCCGTGAAAACCACGGCTAATAGGATCGCACGCTAATTTGCACAATAAGCCATTTTTTGCGAAAAAAACAGCTTATCGCGGCTAATTGAATTGCCCCCATAGTGCGTACACACTATGCAATCCTTCAAACGACGGAACAATATAACGTATATTGATTGATCGTTAGATAGTGTACAATATACAGTCAGGTGCATAAATATTGGGACATTGACAGAATTTTCATATTTTGGCCTCTATTCACCACCACAATGGCTTTGAAATGAAACAAACAAGATGTGCTTTAACTGCAGACTTTCAGATTTAATTTGAGGGTAATTACATCCAAATCAGGTGAACGGTGTAGGAATTACAACGGTTTCTATATGTGCCTCCCACTTTTTAAAGGGCCAAAAGTAATGGGACTATCAACTCAAAAGCTATTTCATGTACAGGTGTGGGCTATTCCCTCGTTATTTCATTATCAATTAAGCAGGTAAAAGGTCTGGAGTTGATTCTAGGTGTGACATTTGCATTTGGAATCAGTTGCTGTCGAATCTCAATATGAGATCCAAAGAGCTGTCACTATCAGTGAAGCAAGCCATCATTAGGCTAAAAAATTAAAACAAACCCATCAGAGAGATAGCAAAAACATTAGGTGTGGCCAACTCAACTGTTTGGAACATTCTTAAAAAGAAAGAATGCACCGGAGAGCTCAGCAACACCAAAAGACCAGAAAGACCACGGAAAACAACTGTGGTGGAGAACAGAAGAATTATTTCCCTGGTGAAGAAAACCCGCTTCACAACAGTTGGCCAAACCAAGAATACTCTCCAGGAGGTAGGTGTATATGTGTCAAAGTCAACAATCAAGAGAAGACTTCACAAGAGTGAATATAGAGGGTTCACCACAAGATGTAAACCATTGGTGAGCCACAAAAACAGGAAGACCAGATTAGAGTTTGCCAAACAACATCTAAAAAAGCCATTACAGTTCTGGAACAACATCCTATGGACAGATGAGACAAAGATAAACTTGTACCAGTGATGGGAAGGAAGAGTATGGAGAAGGAAAGGAACTGCTCATGATCCAAAACATACCACATCAGCAGTGAAGCATTGTGGTGGTAGGGTCATGGCGTGTGCATGTATGGCTGCCAATGGAACTGGTTCCCTTGTATTTATTGATGATGTGACTGCTGACAAAAGCAGCAGAATGAATTCTGAAGTGTTTCGGGCAATATTATATGCTCATATTCAGTCAAATGCTTCAGAACTCATTGGACAGCGCTTCACAGTGCAGATGGACAATGACCCGAAGCATACTGCAAAAGCAACCAAAGAGTTTTTTAAGGCTAAAAAGTGGAATGTTATGCAATGGCCAAGTCAATCCCCTGACCTGAATCCGATTGAGCATGCATTTCACTTGATGAAGACAAAACTGAAGGGAAAATGCCCCAAGAACAAGCAGGAACTGAAGACATTTGCAGTAGAGGCCTGACAGAGCATAACCAGGGATGAAACCCAGCGTCTGGTGATGTCTATGCGTTCCAGACTACAGGCTGTAATTGCTCATATTCAGTCAAATGCTTCAGAACTCTTTGTACGGCACTTCACAGTGCAGATGGACAATGACCCGAAGCATACTGCAAAAGCAACCAAAGAGTTTTTTAAGGCTAAAAAGTGAAATGTTATGCAATGGCCAAGTCAATCCCCTGACCTGAATTTGATTGAGCATGCATTTCACTTGATGAAGACAAAACTGAAGGGAAAATGCAGGAACTGAAGACATTTGCAGTAGAGGCCTGGCAGAGCATCACCAGGGATGAAACCCAGCGTCTGGTGATGTCTATGCATTCCAGACTTTAGGCTGTAATTGCCTGCAAAGGATTTGCAACAAAGTATTAAAAAGTGACAGTTAGATTTAGGATTGTTTAGTTTGTCCCATTACTTTTGTCCCCTTAAAAAGTGGGAGGCACATATAGAAACCGTTGTAATTCGTACACCGTTCACCTGATTTGGATGTAATTACCCTCAAATTAAATCTGAAAGTCTGCAGTTAAAGCACATCTTGTTTGTTTCATTTCAAAGGCATCGTGGTGGTGAATAGAGGCCAAAATATGAAAATTCTGTCAATGTCCCAATATTTATATCGTTTACTTTTAAAACCACCATACAACTATTGTAAAGATACTGGAAATTTTAAATAATGGACAATATTTTCTAAAATGGTATAAAAACAAAATGCCATTTTCGGTCTTTGCCGTACTGCTTTTGCTTTTTGTTTAGAGAGGCTTGGTTTATAATATTTATGTCACTGAATTCTTATATTACAGAAAAGGCCTTTCTATGTAAATTACATAATGATGGGGTCAAATGGAATTTTTACAGAAATTAGTTGGTAATTTATTAATGTTTAACCCTAATATGAATCAACATTGAATTTAAAAGAGATTAAATGTGATGTATTATTCTCCTTTATCTATCTCACTAACTATGCCATTTTATTAACATATGTGTAACATATTTTATTCAAGTGTGGTTTCCATTACTAATTGACCATTTTAATTGCCCAATTACTTGCTTAATTCTTTGCAAGATATTTAGCAGTCCATATTCTTAATAGGGTCCATGGTCGATTTCATGCTTCTTGGTTAGTCTGGTTATAATGGCTGACTTGCTAGTGTTACTGGTGATCATTATATAAATGTACGTACACAAACTATTTTACATTATATAACCCAGTCTGGCCCAGATTGTCAATGAAGCAAATTCAAGCCTTTTCCAAGTTCATCAAGTATCTATGTACCAGGGTTTTAGCCCAATAAGGTTGTTCATCTTGGTGAAATTTTCTTGCTTCTCATCCTGTGCCGGTCGGTACCGCCTACCCTTCAAATATTTCTGAGACATTTGCAAATTGTATTTCAAATTGAGACCACTATCTTCAGGTTCAGAGGAACCAAGTATGTCTAATCAGTTGTTCTTCAAGGAGATCCTTAAGCTTGGGCCTTAAGGTTGAATGCCCAGATTTGCAGTTGTATTCCATTGATTCCTTCTTTGCGGCTTTGGGACTTACAGTATGTAGGATGACAGATCTGCAACTGTAGAGGCTAGCCTAGTCAATTAAAGACAGAGGGCCTGATTCGGCAAGGATCGCAATTGCAAAGCTGCACGCAGGCTATAGATATGATGTATGCACGCAGGCAGCTTTGCAATTGCAATCCTTGCAGATATGGTAATGCAGCAGGAGGCATCATGCCATGGTTATGCAGCAGGAGGCATGCCGCCCCCTCCCTGCCCCCAAACGGCAGCAGACTGTCAATCACTAACAGTCTGCTGCCAGTTTATATGCGGCATCGCAGACCCGTTCTGCACATGTGCAGAATGGGTCATGCCCCTGCGCAGATTCCTGAACAATGGGAATCTGCGTTCAGCAGTGCACTAGCATGCACTGCTGAATCAGGCCCAGACTGGAGGCCTGCAAAGTAACGTTATGCCGGGTTTCGGAGTTACAATTGGAATTATCCTGCTCTTCATAGTCAATTTCATGTGGGGTTTTCTGAGGTTATTAAATTCTTCATGGTACATTAGCTCAATACTAAACCTTCTATCGGATGCAGCGGAGTAGCGAGGGTGGCTCTGGTGGAGCATGAGCTCCGGGTGCCAAAAAGTACAGAGGGCGCCATTCAGGGTTCCAGAATTTATGGGCGCTACTCAGTATGATGACCGCCTGTAAGATTTATCTCGGTTTGTTTGCTCTATATCCTAAATAAGTTACGGATCTGATATCCGTTTCTACATTTCTACATTTCATGCTCCCTCAAGCTGCCCAGATTGCCTCCACTTTGGCCCTCCCTCTGTGATCATCTGTCACCTCCCCTTTCCTGTCAGATTGATTACATTCACTTCTCACCTCTTTTATTCCCTCCCCTCTCTACCCTCTATTTGGCTCTTTGCCCCTGTCCACTCCTTTCTTATTGGCTGCTCTCACCACCTCTCTACTTATTAGCTCCTGTCACCTCCCCTCGCTGATCAGTACTTTCCTCTCCCCTGGCCTCTATGATCCCCTCCATTCTTCTCTCCTCATTCATTCATTGTCTTTAATGGATTCAAAAGTGACACATCTGAGGTAAAATCCTAAACTTCAATTATTAGCTATTAGATTAAACAAAGTCACTGCTTTGCTACGTAAAGTAATGGATGTGTTCCCAGGCATAACCACAAAGTGTTATTTGAAAGGTATTTTAAAAAATATTATGAGACCTGAAATAATAATATTGGTGGTAGACAGAACATAGTAGTACTCACATTAATATAGGTGCAATGTATATTTGCAAAGTAGGAGCATAGCTGAGAAGGGAGCTTCCCATAGGTGTTCCCACAGTGAAAGCTGCTTGGAGCAGTAATTGCAGTAAGCTGTGCAACCTGTGGAATTTTTGTCAATTTAAGTTAAATGATCAGAATATATAATACATTCTCCTCTATTGACTAATAACAATGATTCAAAGAAGATAAAAGTCAGATCCTAGGTGCTATACATAAATAAGGCAGTGCCAAAGGAGCTGCGCCTTAATGTCAGACACTGCCTCAGCGAAGCATTCCATTCCCCCAATGGTACCTCAATGCCAAATGTCATACTGCCACTGTTTGCTCTTATTCTCTTCATTTCAGTATTCCCCCGCAGGCTGGACATACCCCACTGACACAGTTCAGCACATTATAACATGCACTTTCTCTGGGTGCCATGGCTCCACGCAACTTCTCTGATCGGATGGAATGTGTCATGTAGGTGAATCACTTACCAAGTAACTTATAATAATAAAAAATAAAGATACATAGACTTAGATTTGGCAGAAAAACTATTAGCTATTTGCTAAATTAAATAATATATTTATTTATGTGAAGTATGGTGGCAAAAACAGGATGGTCAGAAATCAGCTAATCTACAAAGCCCAACCACAAGCAACAACAAGCATTGCAGGCGTATACCGCACAAAGGGCCTGATTCAAAGCTGAACACTCTGACCAGAGCGCTTGCTCTGAATCAGGGCCCTCCTACATGAAAATTGAGCGGCCTTATGGACGCTCGCATAGCTGTGGGTTTGTGAGAACGCCTCCGTCTGGCAGCCACGCTCGCATAGCTGTGGGCTTGTGGGAACGCCTCCGTCTGGCAGCCACGCCCCCGGCACACCCACCAAAGGGGGCGTGCTGTCAATCAACATCGACAGCACGCCCCCTTTGGTGCGAGACCCGGAGCGACGGAGAGCCCGTCGCTATCCGGGTCTCGTGCATGTGCACAACGGAGCTCTCTCCGTCGTGCGCATGTGCAGTGGGGCAACATCAGCCCGCTTGCGAGCGTCCTTTGCTCGCGAGCGGGTCTGAATGACCCCCAAAATGCACAAACACAACTATTAAACCCCTATAGGCACTGAAGGTATCCACTCAACCACTCAACCTTCTAACTTGACTACCCACCAGTTTGGGTAATGACGAAGGGAGCGCACCTCAACTAAATAATTGCACCCGTACTGGTGACCTGTCAATCTTTGCCGCCACAGAATAGCCAACACTAAGACACAAAAGGGAAGGGAGGGTGGGAAGACTGGAACAAGGCCTATAGCCCAAGCCTCTTACATAAACTCCCTACAAAAACACGCCCCTGCACCACTATAGGCTACAACGACTAGTGATCATACTAATGCCAGCCCCATCCCAGAGGTTTAAACCACCTCTTTTCATATCCAATTATTCGGTTTCTCATGCAGAAAAAACAAAAAACAGAATGCAATCAAATTTAAATTCATAGACTTATATTGTGTTAAATAGAAGCATATACTATTACATTGCAGCAGAGATGAGATGGCTATAGGGCTATAGGGCCCTATCCCTATCTTCAATACACTCCCCATACAATACGAGCATAATTCTTTAATTTCAATTTGACTGTGTGCTGCCTTTTTGTTTTTTTGTTTTTTCATACTGTACATATATTTATTGCTGAAGGATTGTTTAGCAAAAGTCACTATTTATTTGAATCACAAGAGTCACTGTAAGGTGTGCATTGGGAAAACATAATATTTTCTGTGCATTAAATGTTGTCTGTAGTGAGCCTGAAATAAATGACACAAATACCTTGATTCTTATTCCCCTGCTGGATCTCCATTTCCAATCTTTTACTTTTTAAAATTTATACATATACTTTTTAGGACAACCCAAAAAAGAATGTCATAAGTGTCTAGGATATGTAACTTGCAATTAAATGATTACTTTAGAATATAAGCTCTCACGAGCAGGGCCCTCATCCCTCATGTGCTTTTCCTCCCTTACTTATAGTATCATGTACTCCTAACTCCCCAATTGGCACCTAACACTTGGTTGCTGAGGCCTTGCTGCTTGTGCTATGCACCTATGTTTATAAACCATGTCCTCGTCCTGCATTGTTTTGTACTACTATTACTGTTTTTTCTTGTGTGCTCATTTATGTACTGTGTAAGGCGCTGCGGAACCTTTGTTGCGCCATATAAATAAAGGATAATAATAATAATAAAAATAATAATACTGGTGACTGTTTTAAACGGAATCAGTATGAATGACCTGCCGGACGTCAGCCCGGTGGTTCAAATCCTGACGCCAGCATCCCGATGGGTGAAAATCCCGACAGTGCAGGTAAGCATACTATCCATACCCTTCTCCCCCCCCTATCCCTAGCCCTCCCTTAGGGTGCCTAACCCTAACCTCCCCCCTAGTGCCTAACCCTAACCTCCCCCCATTAATGCCTAAACCTAAACCCCCCTCCCCACCCTAAACCTAACCCTCCTGGGAGTGTGCCTAACTCTATCCTCCCTCCCTAGTGCCTAAACCTAACCCCCCATTCCACTAGCCTAACCCTAACCTTCCCCAGGGGGGGGTGCCTAACCCTAGATCCCCCCAGGGGTTTCCTAAACCTAACACCCCAATCACCGACTAAGTATATACTCACCCACGGCAGAGGATGATTGGTCCGGCGTCCTCTCGGCATTCCGATCGCCCTGGATCCCCGAAATTCGGGTGGGTCTGGTTCTCAGGGAACCGGACCCGGTCATCTCTAGTAATAACAGACAGAACAGACAGATATATAGGTAGGAAGGCCCTGCTCGCAAGCTTACAGTCTATAGGATAAAATACCCAACATGTACAGAACCGGTAGATGTGTTATTTATGGACAGATCTGCACATACAGTACATACAGTGCCATCCCCTCTGGAAGAGGGCAACAACCAGACCCCTCCCTCCCCCTGCACCCTCCTCACTCCCCTCTCCTCGACTTGCACATCTCCTCTCCCGGTTGGCTCCATCTCTTCGCTCCTCACTGACTGATGCTGGCATGAGGCAGGCCACGCCTCTTCCCAGTATCAGTCAATGAGGAGAGTCAGAGGTGGGGCCGACGCGACCATGGAGGGGGAAGATGCGACCACAGAGCGGGTAAGTCGAGGAGAGGGGAGAGGGGGGAGTGCAGGGGGGGGATGCGGACCAAGGCCTGGCACCATAGGTGCAGGCCAGGCCCCATACCAGCCGCACCCCCTGCACCTACGGTAGTTACTCCATTGCACTGACTGTATATGCATATTAATTCTTATGTTGATTGTAACTAATGGTCAGCACTAAATGTAAAATATCTGGGTGTTATTGCACTAAAATTATGGTGATGTCACGTTTAGGCAGCCAAGCCTCAATTGGTAAAAGTGGGCACCGTCACACGTGGTGGCGGATTTAGCAGTTATAAGTTGAGCCTGTATGTTGTATTCTTTATACCCCTGTGCCTGTTTAATCATTTGTGAGTGCTGCAGCCACCTGTATTTGCATATATATATGGGGAACGGACAGCAGGCCTGTTGAGAAACACTGTGATTACTGGCTCTAAGTACTGTTCTCTATTACTGTGGTTTTGTGATGGGGACATTAGGTCTCTAATTACAGTAGTTAGAACCAGACAGGCTAGGCTTTTCTTTTAAGTTTAATTTATCTTTATGCTGCAAATAAAACTAGCTGTGCTTACTTATACCAGCGCCTCGGACTAGTGAGCTGCTAATTGCCTGCTGTGTGAAAGTGCACACGGCTAACCCAGGAGACAGCATCCTTACCCTGATCCCTTACCCTTACCCTGATCTTGCCACACTATATATGGGGAAGTGGTCAGTGGTAGATACACTTGTCCTAGGTTTTTGACCTGTGTTCTAAAAAACCCCAGGAGAAAGTCTGCAGTGAAGCAGGTTTGAGTGTCGGCTTTTTGAAAAGCCAGTTTGGGTCTTGGGGGTGTGGATGTGAGGAGAGGGTGGGCTCCATCCACAGGCCACTCCAGGTTTTGGCCTTTTTGGCCTGTTAACAGGCTCATTAGGGTCTGCACCTGGAACTGGCTGATATAGGCTGTGTGTGATTGTAAGCTAGTGTCTCATACCTGGGAGATCAAGCAGACTGGCTGGCTTAGAGACACTTGGTGAAAACTACCTGTAAGTCTTGTGTATACGCTTGTGTTGATGGTGGAGGCAGTAGGCCCCACTTTTTCTTTAGAGAGGGAACCTCTTGTCTAGTTAACATGCAGACGGGCTAGCATTTACTTTATGTTTTGTTTTCCTTTTACGTTGCACAATAAAGACTGGTACCGACCAGCTAGTATGAGACCCCAGACTGGTGTACTCTTTTCCCGGCTGCTGTGTGTGTGAAGAGGGAGTCTATCTAATTCCAGGAGAGGGACCCCTAATCCAGTCGTTTTACAATTGGTGAAGAATGCGGGCAAGCACACACTGAAAAGTGCAGCAAGGAAAATTTGTCCTTTAAAATTTAAAGGGGCAGACATGTGATTATTACATCCCTGAAGGTGGCGTTAGCCAATGCTCAGAGAGGCAAGGTTCAGCTTCCAACCAGCACCTGGAGGTAAAATGGAGGACGTTGTAAAAGCCCTGCTTCAGGCTAAGGCAGCTCAGCAGGAGACTAATAAAGTTCAGCAGGAAGCTATCCGGGCTCAGCAGGAAGCTACCAATGTACAACTGATGGCCTTGGAGGCAGCCCAGAGGCAGCAACAAGTCACCCTTGAGGAAACCTGCCAGGCTATGAAGGAGGTGGTACAGCACCTGGTCGCCCGGCCTGGAGATGCTAATTCTGGTCCTCCCACCACCACTCACTCCATACGAGCCAGTCACTTCCTACAAAAGATGACTTCGGGCGATGATGTGGGGACATATCTCACCGCATTTGAGAGAACAACCGAAAGGGAGAGTTGGCCCAAGGAGCAATGGGCAAGTCTGGTGGCACCTTTCCTGTCTGGGGAGCCACAAAAGGCCTATTATGATTTATGCCTGACCAATGCTAAGGACTATGTGAAATTAAAATGGGAGATCCTAACTCACTTGGAAGTCACCACCTTTGTTCGTGCCCAACGAGTCCACCGCTGGGAGTTCCAAATGGACAGACCTCCACGTTCACAGATGCACGACCTCAACCATCTATCCACCAAGTGGCTACTGCCCGAGACGCCGACAGGACCACAAATCGTCGAACGAGTCGTGATGGACCGGTATCTGCGATTCCTACCTGCATCCTTGTGCAAGTGGGTGAGCCATACCGACCCTAAGTCCACAGACCAGTTAGTCGAACTGGTGAAGAGGTACATGGGAGCTGAGGAGCTGATGAGTCTGCCCCACCAAGCCCCGATGGCGCACCGGCGAAATCCCATCAACAATTGTAAGACTGTTCCTGGGGAGAAGGGTGCTGGGCGGTGGAATGTGCCTAAGACTGAGGGTGGGTAACCTGAAGACAGGCCTGCCAGGCCAGGAAGGTTCCTACCCAGCAAAAGAGTAGACATTAATGTGACTCAATGTTTCCGATGTGGTGGCTTCGGCCATATAGCAGCTAATTGTTCACTTACCTCTGATCCCATGCAATGTGATACTGTTTCTGTCAACCGTAGGGGTTCTTTCTTTGCACAGCCAGCCTGTACTGCTGACCAGCAGGCTGAGACAGATAAACACGTGTGTACTCACTCTGGAAGGCAATCGAGTAGAGGCTCTGTTAGACTCTGGTAGCCTGGTTACACTTTTGAGAACTGAGCTGGTGAACCCTTTGAAGCCTAAGGGAAAAACTGTTGGTGTGACATGCATACATGGGGATACTCAGTATTATATTACTGCCGAAGTGAACATCGAGACGCCATGTGGTTCCGCAGTAGTCTCTGTGGGTTTGGTACCGGGCTTAATGTATGATGTGATATTGGGAAGAGACTTTGCTCACTTCTGGAAGTTGTGGGAAAGCCGGTTTTGCACAGTGGTAAATCACCCTGCCTCGTCTGCAAGGGTGAATGATGTAGTGGCAGAGTCAGAGATGTTCCCATTTTCTAGTATGATTGGCAAACTAGAGAATGTTGAGCGTGATGGTGGCTCGCCAAGTGTTGTAGAGCCCGTTGATCGTCTGCCGGATTTAGAGGTCAGAAGAGAGGTCTTTGCCGTAGAGCAGTTAAATGACCCTACTCTGGTGAAAGCCAGGGAGAATGTCAAGGTGGTCAATGGTAAACCCGTAGATCCCGATAGTTCCTTGACGTATCCTCACATGATAATATGTCAGGATCTGTTGTATCAGATGAGTAAGAAAGGGGAGGAGATTGTGGAACAATTAATAGTCCCCAAAGCTTACAGGAGAACGGTGTTAGATCTGGCCCATGGTCATATAATGGCAGGCCACTTAGGGGTAGAGAAAACCACTGAGCGAATCGTGCAGAGGTTTTTTTTGGCCCGGTGTCCATAAAGACGTATCTGACTTTTGCGCCTCCTGCCCTGAATGCCAGTATCATGCTCCCAGACCACATTTCAAAAGTCCTCTAGTCCCACTACCAATTACAGAGGTACCATTTGAAAGAATAGCTATGGACTTGGTGGGATTCTTTTGAAGTCTGCCCGGGGACATCAATATATTCTGGTGATTCTGGACTATGCTACCAGATACCCGGAAGCATTACCGCTACGCAATACGTCAATCAAATCCATTGCTAGAGAGCTGGTCCATGTTTTTAGCAGGTTGGGAATACCTAAGGAGATACTTACTGACCAGGGTACCCCGTTCATGTCAAAAGTTATGAAGGAGTTGTGCCGCCTGTTTAAGATTAACCAGTTAAGGACCTCAGGCTTATCACCCCCAAACCGATGGTTTGGTCGAGAGGTTTAACAAGACCTTAAAACATATGTTAAAGAAAGTAGTCGACAAAGATGGTAAAGATTGGGATTATTTGTTGCCTTATCTGCTGTTGGCCATAAGAGAGGTTCACCAATCCTCCACCGGGTTTTCACCTTTCAACTTGTTATATGGGAGACATCTAAGAGGGTTACTAGTCGTTGCCAAGGAAATGTGGGAAGGGCAGTCCAGTCCTAATAAAACAGTGATTGAACATGTTTCCCAGATGCAAGAGAGAATAGCGGCTGTAGTGCCGATAGTTAAGGAGCACTTGGAACAGGCCCAACTAGCACAGCAGAGGATATATAACCGCAATGCACGGTTAAGAAACTTTGCTCCTGGGGACAGAGTGTTGGTGTTAGTTCCCACGGTAGAAAGTAAACTGTTGGCTAAGTGGCAAGGGCCCTTTAAGATCTTAGAAAAAGTGGGACAGGTCAACTATAAAGTTTACCAGCCGGGGAAAAGAAAACCAGAACAGATATATCATGTGAACCTGATAAAACCCTGGAAGGATAGAGCAGCACTGTCAGCCGTCTAAGCCCCTCCAGTAAACCCAGGTCCCGTGGTACCCGAAGTGACAGTGGCAAAAACCCTGTCAGCCAATCAACAAATGAGGTCAAGGAATTTTTGATCAGAAATAGGGTACTGTTTTCTGACCTGCCAGGAAAAACCATAGTCATCAAACATGACATAGTCACCGACCCGGGGGTTAATGTTAACCTAAATCCCTATAAGTTGTCCAAAGCGAGTCTCTGTCAAAGGAAATTTAAAAAATGTTAGAATTGGGGGTAATTGAAGAATCACATAGTGAGTGGTCCAGTCCCATTGTGCTGATTCCAAAGCCCGATGGGAGTGTGCATTTTTGTAATGACTTCCGAAAGCTGAACATTGTTTCAAAATTCGATGCCTACCCAATGCCAAGGGTGGATGAACTAACTGAAAGGCTGGGGACAGCAAGATATTTAACCACTCTGGATTTAACCAAAGGATATCTCCAAGTGCCATTAACTGAAAACGCCAAAGAAAAAGCAGCTTTTTCTGCACCAGAAGGGTTGTTTCATTACAAGATGTTACCCTTTGGGCTACATGGGGCGCCTGCTACCTCTCAAAGAATGATGGATAGGATTCTAAGACCCTATAGACGATATGCTGCGGCTTATCTGGATGATGTGGTCATCCATAGTCCTGATTGGCAGTCTCACTTACCCATAGTACAAGCAGTGTTAGACTCAATCTTTAAGGCAGGTTTGACAGCCAACCTGAAAAAAAGTGTTGTCTAGGGATGGAGGAAGTAAAAAATCTGGGATACACCATTGGCAGAGGTTTGATAAAACCACAGCTCAATAAGATTGAGGCAATACTGGCCACGACCCCTCAATAAGAAGCAGGTGAGAGCCTTCTTAGGGATCACTGGATACTATAGGAGGTTCATACCCAGTTTTGCCACCATTGTGGTCCCACTTACTGACCTTACCAAGGGCAAACAAAAAATCATGGTCGAATGGGGTCCTGAAGCGGAGAAAGCTTTCCAAGAATTAAAAATAGCCTTATGTACCCAACCTGTTCTGGTGACCCCTGATTTTGACAAAGAGTTTGTGGTACAAACCGATGCCTCCGGTGTAGGTATCGGAGCAGTCCTGTCCCAAAGCAATGAGGGTGAGGAACACCCTATTTTTTACCTAAGCAGGAAATTGAATATACATGAGAGAAACTATGCCGCAGTGGAGAAGGAAGCTTTGGCCATAAAGTGGGCGTTAGAAACTCTGAAGTACTATTTGGTGGAAAGAAAGATCAAACTGATTACTGACCCTCTGAAATGGATGTCAGAAAACAAGGACAGTAACGCAAGAATAACGAGATGGTTCTTGGGGCCGCCCCCAAATAGCAGGCGTTCTTATGGGAACGCCTCCATTTGGGCAGCCACCCCCCCGGCCCGCTCACCAAAGGGGGCGAGCTGTCACTCAACATCGATAGCTCGCCCCCTTTGGTGCGAGACCTGGAGCGACGGATTGCCCTTCACTAGCCAGGTCTTGCGCATGCGCACGATGGAGCCGGCTCCATCATGTGCATGCGCTGTGGGCCACCATCGACCCGGTTGCGAGTGCTTAGCTCTTGTGACCGGGTCTGAATCAGGCCCACAGTGTGTTATACAGCATGGGTTGGATACACCAATAGTGCACTTACTGTGACAGCAGTGCAGCAGAGCGGGGTTGCTGACGGTGTCCTCAATAGTACATGGAATGGCAGTGCTGGCAGTGTCCTCAGTGAAGGGCACCAGTGATGTCGGCAGTGCAGGGGTGCCAGTGGTGTCTTTAGTACAGGTTTGCTGGCTGTGTCGGCAGTGTGGGGGTGCAAATGGTGTCTTTAGTGCAGGTTTGCTGACTGTGTCGGCAGTGCAAGGGCGTTCTCAATGCAGGGTGCCGGCAGTGTCGGCAGAGTGGGGGTGCCAGTGGTGTCCTCAGTGCATGTGTGCTGACAGTGTCGGCAGTGCAGGGGTGCTGGTAGTGGCCTCAGTGTGGAAGTGTTGGCAGTGTGGGAGTCGCTGACGGTGTCCTCAGTACGTGGGGCAGCAGTGCAGTGTCGGCAGCGGTGGTGTCAGCAGCGGGGGATGCTGCCAGTGGGGGTGCCAGCGGTGTCGGCAGCGGAGGGGTGTCGGCGGTGTCAGGAGGCGGTTGATGGTGGGCGCCATCTTCTTTTTCCCTCTCTGTATGCATTTTCAATGGGCTTAACGCTATTTGGCTGAAAGCCGTGATAGATGACTCTCTCAGCCAATCAGCGTTAAGCCCGCTCAAAACAAAACCTCGCAACCCAACAGCGGGGTCGCGAGGTTTTGCCTCAGGTGAGGGATCCGGGGCAGGCAGGGAGATTCGAGCTTCACTCGGATCGCCCCGGATCCCCGAAATTTGGGTGGGTTCGGATCTCTGATCTTTCTAGACAAGTCTGGAAAATACTATGGATCACTCTATTGAGACCAGTGACTGATTTTTTATTTAATGTTGATTGCACACTTGGAACTCAGACTTGATAATAGTTATTGCTCATTTTAGCATTTTTATTCTTATTTAGTCACATTGTTTTCACGCACCCACTATATATTTTACTATTTTTCGGCAACTACTGTACATTCATTTTATATGCTTTCATTATTTTCTGGAACCGGATACCAAACACTTGGATGATTTGTCCATATATCCTACATTGTATGATTTTAACTCTTTTTGTATGAAATTGCAGCAATAAATAGCTATTCCCTATTCAACCAAGCCACTTAGAGTCATCTACATTTGTTTTATACCTACCTCCATATTATGCACTAGGAGATTGGTTTTACTTTGTTTCTATAGTCAGATCATCTCATTTATAGTGTGAGCTCATTATTTATTACGTTTAATGTAAGTTATGGTCATTAGTTAATAGCGCTGTTCACCATTCTTTTCTGTATTTTCTGTATCAGGAGGCTGACACCCTCCATTTGAACCAGCTGCTTAGTGACAGCGCCGTACTGACCTCTCTCTTCCATTGTGCACAAAATTATTCTGTCTGTCAGAGTGAAGGGACTTAACTTTCCTCTCACAAAATATAAGTCTTTAGCACAGCACTTACATTCAGTAAGCACACAGTCTCTCAACCGGCCTCTGACCTGCTCCTCAGGCAGTGAGAGACTGACTACAGTGACTGACACACCCTTTATCAGCCTCTCACAGGTGTTCTGGCAATCAAGGCTGTTAATCAGCCTGTCTACCAGACAGCAGCCAGGAACCTGAGCATATACAGTATATATCTCCCCTTGACAACCTTTTCAGTATTTTTGTCACATATCTCCCACCTGTTCTGACCTGTGAGGCGGAACACCTGTAGCACCTAAGCAAAATACATGGGTCAGTTGGCTTCCTAGCCTATATTCTACTGAAAATTTTAAATTTTGCAATGCCAAGAACCATCTAGTTATTCTCTCATTGGTCTCTTTATTCTCAGCCATCCACTTCAACAGAGCATTACCCATAATCAATCTAAATTTTTACCCCAAAAGATAAAGTTTCTTATTGCCAATGCTTATTTTTCAACAGTGGCATAGTTTCTCTCATGTATATTCAATTCCCTACTTAAATAAATAAGAGGATGCTCTTCACCATTGTTGCTTTGAGACAACATAGCACTTATCCTTATATTTAATGCACCTGTCTGCACGATATATTAATTTTTAAAGTCAGGTGTCATCAAAACTGGTTGGGTGCACAATGCTACCCTCAACGCCTGAAAAACCTTTTTTTCTGCCTCAAGATTCCACTTAACCACAACTGACTGTTTTCCCTTGGTAAAGTCAGTCAAAGGGACAGAAATGGTGGAAAAATTTGCTATAAATCTTCTATAATACCCTCTGATACCTAAGAAAACTTCACCGGCTTCATATTTAGGGGCCATGGACAAATTTGTATTTCCTCAATTTTATTAATTTGTGACTTTATCAAAACTCTGCCTATGGGGTAAACAAGATACCACTCAACCCTTCCTGTCGCTGCCTTCAACTACATACATACTCCAACTCCCCAAGGCCTCTTGATTAATAAAAACATTTGTTTCCTGATGTTCCATGTTGGAAGTTGAACTGCCACGTGTTTGTGCATTCCACTGCTGCTGCTTAGCTTAGTCAGCCAGCTAGCTTGGTGGAAATTTTGGGCCTAAACTGGATGAAAACATATTGTGAGCTATGAGGTGGTCAAAATTGATTGGAAACGAGTGGAAATGAATATTATTGAGATTAATAATACTGTAGGAACAAACAAAAGCCCAAATTATGTGATTTCAACTGTTTTTATAATATTTTTATAAAAAATACAGATCCAAAACCAAAACCAAAACTCGCAAGGGGCGGTTTTTGCAAAACCAATCCATATCCAAAACACGAGGACATACAGATCCAAAACCAAAACCAAAGCACGGGGGTTGGCGCACATCTCTAGTTTATTAATATATTTTGATATTTAGAAGTCTTAGGGGTCTATTTACAGTGTTAGGAGACAGAGTGAAAAGTAATAAGAAAGTGATAAGGTGCCAGCCAATCAGCTCCCAACTGTCATCTCACAGGCTGTGTTTGAAAAATGACAGTTGGGTGCTGATTGGCTGGCACCTTACAACTTTCTTATCACTTTTCACTCTGTCTCCTAACACCCTTAGTACTTAGAGTGTGCATCTGCATCCTCCCCTTTTTTCTGCATTAGAACTACAGGTCTCAGCATGGTAGCACCTCTTAATATGTTATTATGTTTAAATAAGGATGTGCAGCCCAGGCCCCCTCTTTTTCCTATGTATGTGTGTATTTAAGGTACACTTGAAGGTGTAAGTCCCCTCCTGGGCTAACACTCCTCCTACCTGCCCCAGGTGATTTTAATTAGTATGGGTCCTGTGCATTGCAGTACACACATGGGCACTATTATAGGTAAGTCCTAAATCAATTTATATAATGTGTCAGTATTAGGAATGTTAGGTACCCACCTGATGAGGTCACTGTGATGTGGTAGGTGGGCAAACATCTTTGGCCAAACATGTACTAAGAACCTCAATAGAAAACCATGTTAATTGATAGTTTAGTATAGAGATGAGTGGGCCCAGTTTCCAGAGAACTGGACCCACCCAAACTTCCAGTTCCGAGGCGAGAACCGAGTCCTACTTGGGTTTTCCCACCTGACTCGGATCTCAAAGCGAGGCAAAATGTCATCATCCCGTTGATTGGCACCATTTGCTTGCTGAGTCCTGGGCTGTCAGGGCTGTGCTTCATCCAAGAGGGGCTGCTGTGTCCATCCAGGGGTTGCTGTGACCATCAAGGGCAGGGGCTTTTGAGTCCATCCAGGGTATGCTGTGTCCATCCAGGAGCAGTGCCTGCTACTGTTAGTGGAAAACACAGTGCATTCGTAAAATATATTGTGACACTGTAGTGGAAAACAGTGTGTTTTTTAAAAATATTGTGACACTAAGTGGAAAACGCAGTGTATTCGTAAAAAAATATTGACACTGTTAGTGGAAACACAGTGTATTAATAAAAATATTGACACTGTTAGTGGAAACGCAGTGTATTAATAATAAGTGTAATTGTAAAATAATATTGACCCTGTTAGTGGAAACAGTGTATTAATAAAAATATTGACACTGTTAGTGGAAACGCAGTAAATTTGTAAAAAATATTGTCACACTGTAAGTGGAAAATGCAGTGTATTCAGAAAAAATATTGACACTGTTAGTGGAAACGCAGTGTATTCATAAAAAATATTGTGACACTGTAAGTGGAAAACGCAATGTATTCGTAAAAATATTGTCACACTGTAAGTGGAAAATATAGTGTATTCATAAAATATATTGTTACACTAAGTGGAAAATGCAGTGTATTTGTAAAAAATATTGTGACACTGTAAGTGGAAAATGCAGTGTATTCGTAAAAAATATTGTCACTGTTAGTGGAAATGCAGTGTATTCGTAAAAATATTGACATTGTTAGCGGAAACGCAGTGTATTTGTAAAAAATATTGTCAATCTGTAAGTGGAAAATGCAGTGTATTCATAATAAATTTTGTCACACTGTTAGTGGAAAATGCAGTGTATTCGTAAAAAATATTGTCACACTAAGTGGAAAACACAGTGTATTCATAAAAAATATTGTGACACTGTAAGTGGAAAATGCAGAGTATTCGTAAAAAAACATTTTGACACTGTAAGTGGAAAATGCAGAGTATTCATAAAAATGTTGACACTGCTAGTGGAAACAGTGTATTTGTAAAAATATGACACTGTTAGTGCAAAACGCAGTGTATTCGTAAAAACATTGTGGCACTGTAAGTGGAAAACACAGTATATTTGTAAAAAATATTGTCACACTGTAAGTGGAAAGCACAGTATATTCGTAAAATATATTGTGACACTGTAAGTGGAAAATGCAGTGTATTCATAAAATATATTGTCACACTAAGTGGAAAAAGCAGTGTATTCGTAAAATATATTGTGACACTGTAAGTGAAAAACTCAGTGTATTCGTTAAAAATATTGTGACACTGTAAGTGGAAAATGCAGTGTGTTCGTAAAAAATATTGTCACACTGTAAGTGAAAAACACAGTGTATTCATAAAAAATATTGACACTGTTAGTGGAAACGCAGTGTATTCGTAAAAAATCTAGTGACACTGTAAGTGGTAGCGCAGTGTGTTATTCTTTTCCTATTCAAAAAAAATCTTGTGACACTAAGTGGAAACCTCACAATTTTACAATTTAATAACACAAAGTTAGCAATAAAAAATGCAACTTTTCACTTCTTTCCTGAGTCATGAATAAATGATTAGTCTACATGCCAACTACAGACCACCACAAAGTGCTAAATAATGTGCATAATATATTAAACATAATGACATCACAAACACCTCAACTGAGATTCACATAAACATATTTTCATAAGGTGAAAATAGAGGATATGGTTTAAAAAATGGACTAAAGCATCTGAAACTGCATTATCTGATATAGTGTCCCTACTTCCTACCCATGGCCCCTCTACTTGAATTTCATAGAGTCAGAGGGGCAACTCCATGCAACCATATTTCAGAGTACAGCTGCTCCTCCTGTAGACCAGGTCAGAAGATGTGTAGGGGGTGTGGTGATATGGACTAAAATGAAGCCCACATCCACTAAAGTGGACAATGAATCCCCAGTCTAATAAGAAACTGGTATAATCTGGGGTTAGATAGGCTGGGGTAACAATATAAACTGGGGTTATAGGCTGGGGTGATGCCTGGGTATAAGACCAAAAAAGCCACATCTTGGATGTGGAATTATTTTTATCCCAAATCCTAACAACAGTTGTGAAGGCATCTGTATCATTTGTAAAGCCAATATTAGTAGAGATAGGGACCTTAACCATCTAGGAACCTCCACCCTGTTACATCATCTGCAGCGCATATATCAAAAATGTTTTCACAAAATTCTGAAACTTTGGCTAAAAAACTAACAACAAGCAGTCCAGCGTCAGCTAGCTCCCTTCTCTCTGCTAGATCCAAGCACCTGCCATATTCACCACCAACACCTTCATCAACAATATCCTCAATCATGAAGCAACTGGTTTGTTTGGGCCCCCACAAAACAAGCTACCAATGGGCAACTGACATTGCTGGCAATGATCTCTATGTGTACAAACTGGCTTTACAGTGGGAAGATGTTGTCACCATCATCATCATCCAATTCCTCACCCTTATGAGTGTATACATCATCTTCACATAATATTAATTTGTCCCTGCTGGAATCCACCATTACAGGTACTTCTGTAATTTTTGCACCTAATTGGCAGTAAAGGTCTTTCTTGTAGAATTTGTAGTTCATTTTGATGGACATCATCTTTTCCACATTTTGGGGAAGTAGCCTCATAGGCCGATCACTGACAAGGTTCCCAGCTGTGCTGAAAACTCTTTCTGAGTACACACTGGAGGGTGGGCAGCTCAAGTAAATCAAAGCCAGTTTGTTCAAGGGCCTCAAAATTACCTTTTTTTCCTGCCAGCAGTCAAATGGACTGTCTGACATGCCTATTTGAATGCTATCATTAATTTTTTTTAAATAGTCCTCAACCATTCTTTGAATGGTGACCATATCAGATGGAGTCATGGTAGAGGTGTCATTAATTGTAGGCAATTCTGACCCGACCAGATGTCAAAAGTTAAAACTTGGTTGTGTTGACTCATCTGCATCACCAGTGGGTACTTTGAAAGTTTAGTTTTTTTCTCGGCAGATGCACTTGCTGGAGAAACTGAAGGAGAAGCCATCGCTGCATCACGTGCCACTTGACCTGACAATTTGCTTACCAACAGCTCTTTACATCTCTTCAGAACTGTGGAGCTCATTCAGACCCGCTCGCTAAGATGCAAACACTCGCTGCTGCGGATGGTATGCATTGTGCGCATGCATATGCATTGCAGTGGCATACCGTAGCAAAAGTTCACAATGCGTTTGCTCACTGCACATAGATAGCCCAGCAGAGTGAGTTACAGTGGAGCCATTTGTAGATGGTAACAGGGGCTGGCCATTAAAAATGGGGGTGTGGAGTTGGAAATCCAGGCGTGCCTGAGCATCTCAATGGCATTTTAGAGGTGTGCATAATTAAAAGACAGCATCATAGTACACGTCACCTGGCTTGTTTTTACACTGAAGTGCTCGCAGTGCTTGCGGCAAGGTATGGTCAACCTCAAGCGCTGTTATCGCATCCGTTGTTACCCGATGTACCAATGGTTGCATACACTTACTGGAAATGACATGTACAAGTGGGCAACTTAAGACAGGCTTGTGGGTGTCTGCATACACTATATGATCGCTCTCTAAGAAATACTGGGCGTGCTAATGCATTGCTGTGCGATTGCACTGCCTACGCAATTTGCATACACATTGTGCGAGCGATTGCATTTAGTGAGCAGCTCTGAATCTCCTGTGTACATAGAGAAGAAAGAAACAATGTCTTCATCCCTTCTGGGATGAAAATCCACTCCCAGCAGCAGCAGCAGCAGCAGACATGGAGCTCAAGGATTTTCAAAAAAGACACAACGTAAGGCTTAAACCTTGAATTTTAAATCATGCATTTGCTCTGTTCTGCTTGTCCACATATCTGTGCTGGTTAAGTGGACAAGTGGGTACAATGGCAGTTTGGAGGCCACTATGTTTTTTTTAATGTCCTTGTACAGGTTGGGAAATGCTTTTCAAGTGGAATATTTGCAAAGGATTATTTAACAGTCAATTGTTTTAGAAAGCACTACTAGTATTCTTCCTGGTCTCCTTCTAGAATGAAAATCCACTCCCAGCAGCAGCAGGAATGGCGCTCAAGGATTCTTCTGGGGCAAGGACTGATGTGAATGAGTCAAATATTTTTTTTGTAAATGCCTCCCCTCCTCCCCTCCCCTTCTCCCTCATAAATTTACTTTTGAATCAAAAAATGAAATTAAATTTATTACCAATCAACTCTTCCTGTCCCTGCCTTCAACTACATACATGCTCCAACTCCCTCAGGCCTCTTGATTAATAAAAACATTTGTTTCCTGATGTGCCATGTTGGAAGTTGGACTGCCACGTGTTTGTGCATTCCACTGCTGCCGCTCAGCTTAGTCAGCCAGCTAGCTTGGTGGCAATTTTGGGCCTAAACTGGATGAAAACATATTGTGAGCTGTGAGGTGGTCAAAATTGATTGGAAACGAGTGGAAATGAATATTATTGAGATTAATAATACTGTAGGAACAAACAAAAGCCCAAATGATGTGTTTTCAGCTGTGTTTATAATTTTTTGATAAAAAATACAGATCCAAAACCAAAAACAAAACACGCAACAGGCGGTTTTTGCAAAACCAATCCATATCCAAAACACGAGGAGATACAGATCCAAAACCAAAGCACGGGGTCGGCGTACATCTCTAGTTTGTTATATATATTTTGATATTTAGAAGTCTTAGGGGTCTATTTACTAAGCACTGTTAGGAGACAGAGTGAAAAGTAATAAGAAAGTGATAAGGTGCCAGCCAATCAGCTCCCAACTGTCATCTCACAGGCTGTGTTTGAAAAATGACAGTTGGGTGCTGATTGGCTGGCACCTTATCACTTTCTTATCACTTTTCACTTTGTCTCTTAACACTGCTTAGTAAATAGATCACTTAGGACTTAGAGTGTGCATCTGCATCCTCCCCTTTTTTCTGCATTAGAACTACAGGTCTCAGCATGGTAGCACCTCTTAATATGTTATTATGTTTAAATGAGGATGTGCATCCCAGCCCCTCCCACTCTTTTTTTCCTATGTATGTGTGTATTTAAGGTACACTTGAAGGTGTGAGTCCCCTTCTGGGCTAACACTCCTCCTACCTGCCCCAGGTGATTTTAATTAGTATGGGTCCTGTGCATTGCATACACGCATGTAATGGGCACTATTATAGGTAAGTCCAAGATACATTTATATAATGTGTCAGTATTAGGGATGTTAGGGACCCACCTGATGAGGTCACTGAACATCTTTGGCCAAACATGGACTAAGCACCTCAATAGAAAACCATGTTAATTGATAGTTTATTATATATATTTTGATATTTAGTATTCTTAGTGCTTAGAGTGTGCATCTGCTTCCCCACGTTTTTTCTGCATTAGAACTACAGGTCTCAGCATGGTAGCACCTCTTATTATGTTTAAATGAGGATGTGCAGCCCCCCCTCCCCTTTTTCCTTAGCATTGTACTGACAATCAGGGCTGGATGTACAGTAGTCAGATACATCTTTATGGACCCCTGGCCAGAAAAACTGCTGCAAAAATTATCTCAGAGGTTTTCTCTACCCCTAGATGTCCTGCAGTTATGTGACCATGAGCTAGGTCCAACACCATTCTTATAAACACCTTAAGAACTATCAATTGTTCCACAATATCTTCTCCCCTTTTTGGATATTTGATACAACAAATCTAAACATACTGCCATACTGCCATGTGAGGATATGACAACCTACTTTCAGGGTCTACTGGGTCCATCAACCACTATTACATTCTCGCTAGCTTTTACCCGAGAAGGGTCTTTTAACTGTTCTGAGGCAAAAAATATATTTTCTCACTTCAAGATCAGACAGTGTCAACTGGTTCAACAATATTTTCTACTTCAGCAGGAGGTAGATCATTCTGTGCTCCACTGTTACGCTAGTCATTCTCTGACATCCCAATCATGCTTAAAAAAGAAAAAATGCTTCAGACTCGGGGAACATTCCCACTGCCTCTGTATAAGTAACATTATCAAATGGGTCTGGGTTATTTACTTCTATTATAATATGGATTTACCACAGCTTCCAGAAGTGGAAAAAATCTCTCCCCAATAAACCACATCCAAAACAAGTCTTTTAGGAGACGGGAAACTTCCTCACACAGCTGGCTAAACTCCAGGTTCCAAGCCTACCGTTTCTGGATTTTTAAGTTCATTCCAGCACCCAGCACCCTTTTCCCCTGGAACAGTCTTACCAGGATTCACTGGAGATCGCCATTGCCAGTCTAGGAGCTATTGACTCCACCATTTCACCAGCTGGTCTGCTGTTTTAGGGTTCCCATGGCTCACTTACCTGTGCAGAGCTGCAGGCAGTGACAGTAGGTATTGGTACATAATAACCATTTCCACAATCTGCGGCCCTGTTAAAGTCTTTGGTTGTAGCCACTTATTGGTGAGATGGATGAGGTCAGGCATTTGAAAGCAGAGATGCTTATCCATTTGGTATCCCCAGCGAAGAACTCATTATGCTCTTACAGACATCATGACACCCAAACGAGTCAAAATTTTCAGTTTATAGTTTATCATAGTCCCTGGCTCAGTAAGACTATTCTTTTTGCAGTTTCCCTGACAGGGAGTGTGCCAAACTACCTACCCACTGATTTTTATGCCAACTTTCTCTCTTTACTGTACTATTGAAATTTATTAGCTAGGCTTCAACATCAGATTTAGCAAAAACTGACTAGCCCGTATGGAGCTGTAGGTAGTTGTGACATTTGTGGAAGCATTTCCAGACAGTGCTGCCAGGTGTTGCACTACGTCTTTCAAGGCTTTGTGTTTTTGGTGCTGCTGCCTCTGGGTTTCCTCAGCATCCATTTGGTGTTGCATCTGGAATTCATCGATATTCAATTGTTGTATCCTCTGGGCCTTCTCAATGGTTAATTGTTGCAACCTGGTAGCTTCCTGCTGAGGCGGTCTAGTCTGTAGCAGTGCCTTGACTATGTTTTCCATGGTATCTCGTGGTGTAGATGGGAATCAGAATCTGGATCCCTTCAGCATCTGACGATGATACCACCAGGAATTTCACAACATAACAGTCTTTTCCCAACAGCAAAAATAATTGGATGTCGCTTTAAATTTTTTACGTAAATTTTTTTTGCCTGCAATTAAGGAGCACATTCTCCACCATGTGTGGCAAGATCAGGGTAAGGGTGTCATCTGGCGTAAACGATTGCACTTGTGATGCAGTAGCCAAGTAATAGCAGACCTGTCCAGGTCCTTGGTGGAAGTATTAGCAGCAAAAAAATAAGCAAACCATAAAAGTAAATCCTGACCTGTCAGTGGCAAACGCAGGATTTCTAGAGGGGGGTTTCCAAATGCTTAATTTTAGAGTGAGTTCCAGTTCATGAAGAAGGCATAACTATCACTTAAGCAGCTTTAATATGCGTCATACAAAGTGTATTTGGTGTCATAATTCCAGCGTATACAAGACCTGCGATGACAGTGTGCCATTATATGCAGAAGTAGGGCCATTCTGTCTGAGCTGAATTTATTTCAGATGTGGGCACCATTCCAGAGCAAAATGTAAATAAACAACAGGCTCAATCCACGGCACTCAACCATCTGGGGTGCCCTTGGTATTTTTTATGTAGATGGTGTGGTCACATACCAAGGGCACCCGAGATGGTTGAGTGCCGTGGATTGAGCCTGTCGTTTATTTAAATTTTGTGGTCACACTTGCTAGTGCACCCTATTTTTCAAATGTAAGACAAACTTTTTTCTTTTTCCTGGTGATTATTAACTGATAGCCCTGGGTGTGGTCCTGTCTCTTTAAGGCAGGACCCAGTTTCATGTTTAAAATGTATGCAAGCTTGAGCCCAAGATGGCAGATCAAGTTCATTTGTCTGAGAGTCAGTGTAGGGACTGGCTAGATGGGAATGACCGTGAAGCGGTGGCCAGCTTAACAAATTATTGCAATATTTTGGAACCAACATTCCCTATGTTCAAAGGAGTTGCAGTTTGAAAAGCATGTGAGTGCCAAGTTTGTATGATATTTTATATATATATATATATTATCGATTCCTACCTACCAATAACTTCTAAAATTGTCGCTATTTAGCGTTATGAGTCGCGCAAGAAATAAATGCTTTCAGACTTTGATTGTGGTTCCAAAGCCCAAAAAGTTATTATTCAATATAAAAACAGATGGTTACACGCTGTGATCTAAATACAATTAGCGCAAATAAATCATAGAGACCAAAGGTACAGTTGTTACATACGCACGCGCTCTGGACCCAAATACCAGCATCAATATAGAAACCGCCATCAACAGCAAGGCAAGAAGACTGGCATCCAAGTTTAGAGACCCAACATATATACTATTACAGGGATAGGCAATACAATAGAACAGTTTGCCATGATTCCACTTACATTATTTAAGATGTTTTAAAATAACATTTTAATAACACATTTCATGCATGTCTAAATCTTATACATCATATAATGGTACCTTCTAGTTCAGGGTTGTAATGCAGTCCTACATTTACCTCAGTATTCATATTGTTACTACTGACCACCATCATAATTTCATTCCTTTGGTTTACCTTATTTTTACATTTTCCACATTTCAACACAGTAGGAACACACCTGACACATAAGCCAATTACTATGATGACAACCAGTATGAGGATCAGGAGTTTACCTATACTCGCAATCATTTCCTGGACCCACTCTCCTAGACCTGAGAACCAGTTCACTGGGTTCAACCATGAAACCCATTCCTCTACCTTCTCCTCTACTTCAGCCACTGAAGCATCATGGTTCTTTCGAAATTACCATTTCAGTTGCAGAATTTCATCCATCTTCCGGTCTATTACCTCCTTGGGATCGCTGGTATCATTTGTAATGTAAGTGCAACATTTTACTCCAAATTGGGTGGCCAACATTATGCAATACCCTCCAGTGACAGCTGTTAAATAATTTAACACTAGTCTATGTTGTACGAGTTCTTTCTTGTAAGCTTGCAACTCCCTACCTGTATACCTGAATGTGTCATCATACATCTCGGTAATATTATCTATTAATTTAGCAAGATCTTGGATATATCTAAAATTTAATGTACCCCGAGCTATCCCGGTGGGATCCAATGCTACCAAAACTTGAAAGCCAGTTGTCTCACTAATTAACTGTGTGACTTTATGCACGGTACCAGGTATCATATTTATTTTGTCTCTGTGTTCATACTGTGTGTGAAGATATGGTGATGGTGTGTTTTTATGAATACCAAGCATTTCACCATGTGTAAGGGTCATAACTTCTGGAACTACTCTTCCCAAATAACACAAACCTTTGGAACTCGGAGAGAGACACTTATATTCTTTCCTTCCACATTGAAAATATACATCATCGGGGAGAACATAAGGAATAATAAACATAATTATCGTCGCACACATTTCCCTGGCAAGTGATCCTACTTCAGGTTCTCCCATTTGACTCATACAAGTTTCTAGTTGTAATATCTTGGCACAAAACCCTTCTGGTACCCTACCAATCATTTCTTCGGTGGAACTTAGGGCCTAATTCAGACCCGCTCGCGAGCGCTGAGCGCTCGCAAGTTGGTCGATGTTGGCCCAGTGCGCCTGCGCATGACGGAGGCAGCTCAGTCGTGCGCATGTGCGAGACCCGGATAGCGATGGGCAAGCCGTCGCTCTGGGTCTCGCTACAAAGGGGGCGTGCTGTCGATGGTGAGTGACAGCACGCCCCCTTTGGTGGACGTGCTGGGGGCGTGGCTGCCCAGACAGAGGCGTTCACATGGGAACACCTACCGTCTGGGACCGGCCCCACTGACATCACAAGTGATGTCAGAGGGAGTGCTCTCGGCTCTGATAGAGCCGAAAGCACTCCAGGGCTTGTGGCAATGACACCCTACCACAAGGGTCTCGTCGCAAGCCCGATGGTCGCGATGGTCTTGACCATTGCGACCATCTTCCTGGCCGCTCACTATAGCTGTTGGTGGTCACCCACAGCTATATGAGCGGCCAGGTTCCCGCTCTAAAAATGAAGGACGGCCCTGATTCAGAGCGAGCGCTCTGTCAGAGCGTCCGGCTCTGAATCAGGGCCTTAGTGTATATTTGTACCGGAAGTGTCTTCCACCTGACCTAATTGTGAATAACAGTTCATAATTCATAGGCTCACGATCAGCTCTTAGGGTCTCATTCAGACCCGGTCGCAAGCGCTGATGTGCTCGCAACCTGGTAAATGGTTAGCCCTGTGCCTTGAGCCCTGAGAGAAACTCTCTCGCTCTGGAGCTCGCTACCAAAGGGGCGGCTGTCGATGTTGATCGACAGCTTGCCCCATTTGGTAGGTGGGCTGGGGGGGTGGCTGAACAAATGGAGGCGTTCCTTTCAAAACGCATGCCGTTTGTGGGCGGCTGCACTGACATCATCAATGATGTCAGTAGGGAGCTTCCTACTCGATCAGAGCAGGAAGCTCCCTGGGGTTTATGGTTGACGAGACCCAACCTTAGGGTCTCGTCGCAAGCCCCGATGGTCGCGATGGTCTTGACCATAGTGACCATCACCCTGGTCACTAGCTAAGCTGTGGGAGGCCGCGCTAAAAAAGAAGCGGCCGCCCTCATTCAGAGAGCGATCGCTTCTTGCGACCGCCTCTGAATGAGGGCCTTAGTGAGAACGTCATCATCTGGTTATTCCCAGTCACCTCCCAACTTCCTGGTTCATTGGAGTTGGTGATGTTTAAACATAAAAGTGATTTATCTACTTGGTACTGGTGGAGTTTAAAATGAGGTGGTTTTGATTTAAGAAATTTTCCATCTAGTGCATGCCCTCTTTGTGATTCTAAAATTTCAGAGACATTTAATGGGAATGGCACTAATCCTACACTATGCTTTCCTTGGGGAACGTGAGAGCACACCCAACAGTCGGTTTGGTTTAAAATTTTGCCCACCATGGGGTGATAATCCTCTAAAGGATACCCACCCCAATACTGGTTATACTTAGGTTGACACCATTGGATGCATCTCTCATCAATTACGGACCCACAGAACTCACACATACAATAATCCTCAGGCTATAGATCTTCACACTGCCTCCGAGTATCCAGAATAGCAGATCTCTTAACAATTACTGTACTAACATTGGTCAGACACTCCCCTGATTGGCATAGCACTCCTACTCTCGACTCCACTACATCAATACTGCCATTAGCTCCCATCTCCTCTATTGGTCCCCCCATCACAGAAACCAGAAATCCCCGAACAAACCAGGATGATGGAAACTCTGGAAGAGAATACAAAAATGAACACAGCAGACTAGTCCATTGCCGTAGCAAGGATCTACAAATTTCTTTAGCTCAGATATCTCACTGCAAACTTTTAACCCTCCTGGAACAAGCTCACGATTGACAGGTCCTTGTTATCTGCATCATCTCCGCCTTGTATCTCCACCGTTGGTTGACCTTCTTACAGTGAGTGGAATGGACCCAGGTATCTCTCTCCGCCACCTTCAATGAGGTTGTACTCATCAGTAACACCTGATATGGACCTTACCACAGATCAGTCAAACAACCTGAATGCAAGAAATTTCTGATCATAACAAATTCTCCAGGTTCAACATCATGATAGTTTGCTTCAGGCATATCATGTGACAACAATTTAAGTTTCTACTGTTGCTGTTTTAACTGTTTACTTATTGTTATAAGATACTTTACAGTTACCTCGTTGTTACCTTTCAAATCTTACTGCAGACTTATAATCAAATGAGGTTGTCTACCATACAGTTTTTCAAAGGGGGGCAGATTAAGAGGAGGCATATGAGTTGTCCTGATACCAAGAAGGACAAGTGGTAGTGTTTCTGGTCAACCCAGTCCAGTTTCTGACATGATTTTACTTAATTTGTTTTTAACAGTCCCGTTCATCCTCTCCACCTTGGCACTGGCTTGCGGTCGGTAGGGGGTATGAAGTCGACTATTAATACCCATCAGCTTACACATATTTTGGAAAACATCACCTGTGAAATGAGTACCCCTATCACTCTCAATAATTCTAGGGATATCGTATCTGCATGCAAACTCCTGAACAATTTTCTTGGCAGTAAACACAGCAGTATTAGTGGCACCTGGGTATGCCTCAATCCAATTAGAAAACACACTAATATATACTTGAGATTCCTGCAGGGTGGTAATTGGATGAAATCAATTTGTATTACATGAAAAGGTCTGTCGGTCGGAGGAATGTGGGATGGTTTGGTAGGGATCGTTTTCCCAATGTTTTTCCTCAAGCAGGTCAGACAGGACATTGCTCTCTTTTCCACTTGAGAAGAAAAACCCGGTGCACACCAGTATGCTCTCACCAATTTGCACATACCTTGCTTTCCCAAATGAGTCAGACAGTGTGCTGCCTCAGCCAGGCTTGGGTAGTACACCTTGGGAGCAACTGGGTTACCTTGTCCATCTCTCCAGAGTCCTTGCCCACATCCCTTGGACTCCCAGACTGCCTTTTCCTGAATGGAACACAAATTTTGCATCTCAATTAATTTCAGCATGTCAATCGTTTGAAAAGGCATAATTTGTTCAGTTGGTACATTCATTTTTAACCCTGCTGCCCATTTTGTAGCTTCGTCTGCCCTATTGTTGCCCAGTGACACCGGATCATCCTCACATGTATGGGCTTTACACTTAATTACCGCCACTGTTTTAGGCAATTGGATTGCTGTCAATAGTCCTTTTATATGTCTGGAATGTGCAATTGTGTGCCTGCTGCTGTCATAAATTTTCTCAGATGCCATAGAGCGTTGAAATCGTGTACTACCCCGAAGGCATACCTAGAGTCAGTGTAGATATTAGCAGATTTACCTTCTGCTAATTCACACGCCCTCTTTAGCGCCACCAGTTCCGCCACTTGGGCCAAGTGTGGTGGGCCTAAAGGTTCGGCCTCTATAACGACCTCATCATTTACCATAGTATAATCTGTACATAACTCTCCAGTGTCAGTTTGTCTATGACAACTCCCATCTGTGTAAAATGTCACATCTACATTTTCTAATGGTGTATCCCATATGTCAGGTCTGGCAGTAAAGGTTTGATTCAGATATTCCATACAATCATGTGCATCAATATACCTGTAGAACTCACCTTTTGCCAGCGACTCACCTCTCTCCACCCTTTGTGCATCATATTGCACATATGGTAAATACGTTGCTGGATTTAACATACTGCACCTTTTGATGATGATGTTTGCAGGTGTTATTAAGGCTAGTTCCCATTTTGTGAATCTAGCTGAGGAGACATGTCTGGTTTGGGCAGAGTTTAGCAAAGCAGATACAGCATGAGGAGTATAGACAATCATATCATGGCCTAGTACCACATCCTCACTCTTACTGACCAATAGAGCAGTTGCTGCTACACTTCTTAAACATGTTGGGAGTGATCTTGCCATAGTGTCCAATTGTGCACTGTAGTGTGCTACGGGCCTACTGGCATCACCATGTTTTTGTGTGAGGACACCTGCTGCACAACCATCAGTTTCCGTACAATACAAATCAAAAGGTTTTCATAATCAGGTATTCCCAATGCAGGTGCTCTTGTCAGACTATCCTTAAGATTAAGGAAAGCCTGCTCTGATTCCTCTGTGTGTATGACACGATCGGGCTTTGAGGAAGAGACTAAGGGGTTCATTCAGAGGCGGTCGGAGGATGCAAGCGGTCGCTCAGAAACTGGGCGGCCACTTGCATCCTGACCGCCCACCTCTGTTGTGGTCGTTAGGCTGTGGGTTAACACCCACAGCTCTAACGACCGCTTGGGTGATGGTCGCGATGGTCTGAGACCATCGCGACCATCGGGGCTTACGACGAGACCCTAGGGTAGGGTCTCACTTGTCGTAAGCCCCGGAGAGCTTCTGGCTCTGACAGAGCCAGAAGCTCTCCACTGACATCACTAGTGATGTCAGTGGGGCCGCCCCCAAACGGTAGGCATTCCCATGGGAACGCCTCTGTTTGGGCTGCCACCCCCCCGGCCCGCCTTCCAAACGGGGCGAGCTGTCAATCAACATCGACAGCTCGCCCCCTTTGGATCGAGACCCGCTACGACCGGCGCTGTCGGTTGTAGCGGGTCTCCACATGCACACGACGGCGCCATCGTGCGCATGCTCTGTGGGGGGCCATTGACCCGGTCCGAGCGCATCGGCGCTAACGACCAGGTCTGAATGACCCCCTAAGTCCTGTAATGGCAAGGCCAAAATAGAAAAATCTGGGATCCACATTCTGCAGTATCCACACATTCCCAAGAAGGTACGAATTTGCTGTTGATTCTGCGGCAGTGTCATGTTCTGTATGGCTTGGATTCTGTCATTTGTCAGATGTTGTAACCCCTGGGTTAGGCAATATCCCAAGTATTTAACCCTGGACTGGCATGGCTGTAGTTTGTCCTCAGCAACCTTCTGTCCTGTTTGCGAGAGATGAAGTAACAAAAGTTTAGTATCATTTAAACATGACATAAACGAGTCAGAACATAGCAATAAATCATCCACATATTGAATTAGAACAGATCCATTGGCAGGTTGAAAAGATTGTAAACAGTCGTGCAATGCCTGGGAGAAGATACTGGGGCTGTCTATGAAACCTTGGGGTAACCGTGTCCATGTGTATTGTACACCTCTGTATGTAAATGCGTATAGATACTGACAGTCAGGGTGGAGAGGCACAGAGAAGAAAGCAGAACAGAGGTCAATGACAGTAAAATAGGTTGCATTCGGTGGGATCTGCATAAGAATGACAGCTGGATTTGACACTACAGGAAATTGGCTCTCTACTACCTCATTAACCCCTTTAAGGTCTTGTACCAGCCTATAAGCCCTCCCACCACCCTTCTTCACAGGAAAAATGGGACTGTTGGCTACACTTGCTGTACGGACTAAAATTCCCTGCTGTAATAATCACTCAATTATGGGATAGACCCCTAACTCTACCTCCTGTTTTAATGGGTACTGGGGAATTTTTGGTGCTTGCCTACCGCTTTTTAGATTTACCATTATGGGAGCTACATTTGCCATTAATCCAGTGTCCTGTCCATCCTTGGTCCAATGTGAATCTGGAATTTGGGATAACATTTGATCTACCTGAGATGGATTTTTACCTGAACCAGTAGAGTGATACATTATCCTTTGGGGAGTGTCCAATATATCCCTCACCTCGTGCGCAACTCTCTGGGATATCTAGAAATATACCTTCAGGGGTACAATATATGACACATCTCATCTTACATAACAAATCCCTTCCCAATAGGTTAGTAGGAGTCACTGCTGCCAGGAGGAAAGAATGAATGGTATGCAATGGCCCGATAGTGACCTCTGTGGATTTGGTTAAAGGATAATGTTGCCCTTTACCCGTTACTTCCATTGCTGGTACTGTCTGGCACCTGTAAATTAGCTAGAGATTTTATCACTGATCTGGTCGCCCCTGTGTCTACAAGAAAAGGATATTTAGTACCAGCAACATCAACTATCATCACCGGTTCTTCCCTAGTACTTCCCGTTAAACTGACTATCTGTAGACTACAGGTATGACCTGACCCCTAGCATTGATTCTCACTCTCCAATATAGCATTTAAGGCCACAATTGGAGCTGGTGACTGTTGTGAATTTCCTGTACTCTGTGTATATCCCTTATGGGGATATCCAGGTACTCCCTGGTTGGTCCTACCTTCTTCACCTTACAGTTCCTACTTACATGTCCCACTTGGTTGCAGTTAAAGCACCTTCGTGAGTGGGGTGAGCGAAAGGATTGCTGTGTGGGTTGAGCGGTATAGAAAGATTGTGGGTGTGGGTATGGATGTTGAGGGTAATATGGTGGTTGTGGATAGTATGGGTTTTGAGGCTGTGTGTGATAATTGGGGTAGGGCTGTATTTGTGGTGTTGCAGGATTGGTGAGGACATGTAGCTGTGCAGTTTCCTGTGTGTCTGGTGGCTGTGGTGTTACAGTCATTCCTTCTAGAGCTTGAATACTAACAGCCTTTAGCTTCTCGCTATGGGTCTCTCTCTTTTTGAGGATGTTTTTATCATGTTCAATAGCGGATTCTATGGGGCATATTCAATTACCCGCGGGACCTCTCCCGCGAGTAATTGATGGGTGAAAGTCCCGCGGCGCGGGGTAAAGCTATTAAATAGAATAGCTTTTTCCCCGCGTCCAAAAAACAGGACTTCCACGCGAGAACACACTGATTCCGCGAGAACTGCAGAATCAGTGTGTTAATATTGCTCGCACGAGGCAGAATAGGGCGGCCTCACGCCGATTTTACCTCGCACCTACATGAGGTGCGAGGTAAAATCAAACAGCGGGGACTCACGCGCGCGGTCTCAGGGACACCCACGCGTGGAATCCCCGCTAATTGAATCTCGTCAAGAGCGAATATGCCCCTATGAGCGTGTCTACAGTAACTCCTCTCCAGCCAGGTAGTCAGGTCTGAACTCGGGTCTTTAAATTCTCTTTTAGACCATCCATAAGTACAGTGATGATCATTCCCCTATGATGAGTGCTATCTTTAATATCCTCTATCCCAGTGTACTGGGTGATAGCCTGCAGAGCTCGGTTACAATAATCCTCTGCAGATTCACTCTCTTTTTGTTTTATGGTGAAAATTTTACTCCAGTTAACTGCCACTGGAAAATATACACCCAATTGTGTTATTATGTGGGTAATGTTACCCTGGTTACTCTCGTCTGTTACGGGACCATCTCCATCCAGTATGCAATCCTTGATAAACTTTTTCACGTCGGTATTGTGTGGGAGACAAGCCCTTAACACCACTCGCCAATCTTTATTGGTTGGCTCGTGAGCACTACCCAAATTTTTCAAAAATCTTTCGCATTTGGCTAATTCCTTTTTAGGATCAGGGAAATCATTCATTATGGAATTTAGCTCCGCTCTTGTCCAAGGACAATGCATTGCTACCTCCCTTGTGGGCACTACACCGTTTGCATCTGCATTCCCATTCGGAAGAGTTATTGTCCGGATGGAATGCAGACCGGTCGCACTGCTACTTCTGACCTTGTTACCTGGCTGGGGGTTTAGTCTATCACTGCTATGTATGTGATTAACAACTTCCTCTACAGGTGCAGTGGATGTTAACACTTCCTGTACTATCACTGATGAAGATGGTGGCACCACTTGTTCTTGTTGTGATGGAGCATCTAACATATGTACAGCATGGGAAATGGCAGACATAACAATAGGCTCATCATCCGCATCATAAACATTTTCTTTGTGATTACTCAAGAGAGGGTATAAGTTATTTGAAAAAATTTTATGGGTTTTTACAACAACTGTACCTGCACCCCCATCCGCATAGGGCAGTGGTGGAGCGCGTGAACCACTGGCAATACCTTCCGCAACGCTACCTTGCTGAACGTGGGCGCTATCTCTCGGCACACATGCACCGCAGTTTAGCACTGCGCGTGCACTCTCCTGTAACGGGCTCATGACACTAGTTTGCATCGCATGCACACTTTTAAGCCACGCATCCCCCTCACACTGCCATAATTTTAAACACTCGTTAGATTTTCTTTATACATTCGAGAGCGCATCATACAGATGCTATCTCGGACATTGTTCAATACCTCCTTATCAAAGCTGCCAATTCTGGGGAAAGGTCTAACACTCTTCATCGTCATTTTAAACCATACATCACAGTACTTAATTTCATAACCACTGTACTTAGTATGCATAATATGACGTGCCGACCCAAGCGGCGCTTCCACCAGCACCAGCATCACACAATCTAATATCTCTACCGTTTGCTTAGCTCCCATTCTGGGAGAACCCTAAGCTTTTCAATAGACATTTAGACTGGTGAAAGACAGTCAAGATACTTTCACTTACCTGCGGACGATATTAACAGGATGTGCCCACACACCTATGGAAGAATAACCAGGCTGCTTCCACGCACCTAATCCCTTTTTGACTACCTTTCAACTGCTAGCATGTAGGTATTCCAATAACACCTACCCTCTTCAGTGATTTCGTCCACCCTCTACTCAGTTCACAATCACAATGTAGCCAAAACTGTGTGGTTCAATTACAATGCTCAAATAACCCTAACTGATCACTGAATACTGTAATCACACTGAGAGCCGAAACTACAACAAAGACAACAACTACACCTGCTTATGTGTATAGACTGCGGTATCTACTGCCGAGCCACTAGGCTGACACCAGGCGTCTAGCACTTAAGGGTCCTCCGATAACCTTAACTAGGGAACATGCTACCCAAACAAACAAATATTCACTTTTACACACCTTTTTCCTGCGCAGAAAAATACACGTTTTCCCAGACTTTGGCAACACTAATCAAGGTATTTACAACAATGCTATCTATCAATATCACCATGCACTCTCAACGGCTTTGATTAAAACACGTGGCAGCAATACAGGAAATACGTATACGCTATTGTGCGACTAGTCGCATTCACAATAATGCGACTACTACACAAAACTTATTATTACCCTTACGCTATTGTGCGACTTCCCCTTTTAAACATAAAAAAAATCTATCAATGAAGGAAAACAAACTTTTTCCTTCCTTGTCCCTGGATTCTTAATCAGCGCTCCTTAAGCCACAATAACAAGTAGCGGACTCTCGGCAACAAAGTGGTAGCAGATTTTTGAAGGCACAATGCGTTCTCCTGCTATAGTGCCTCCACCCTTTTGCTGAGAGTTCACTGACTGAGTGTTACCAAGTAACCGGTAGAGTGATTCACACTGCGAGCCCCCAACTATCGATTGCTACCTACCTATACCTTCTAAAATTGTCGCTATTTAGCGTTATGAGTCGCACAAGAAATAAATGCTTTCAGACTTTGAGTGTGGTTCCAAAGCTCAAAAAGTTATTACTCAATATAAAAACAGATGGTTACACGCTGTGATCTAAATACAATTAGCACAAATAAATCATACAGACCCAAGGTACAGTTGTTACATACGCACACGCCATCAACAGCAAGGCACGAAGGCTGGCATCCAAGTTTAGAGAGCCCACATATATACTCTTACATAGATAGGCAATACAATAGAACAGTTTGCCATGATTCCATTGGTTCTTCTTCCTGGTTCTTCTGTTACAGTATAGTTCACAGGTCAATTCGAATGGACACAAACCAGCCTCCGACAGCCCTTTGTGTCCTTTTTCCTGCTGCATTCTAAATCTAAGCTGGTTACATTACAGAGTACATTTTAATGTTTAACTCTCTATAGTCCATAGTTTGCAGACACATGTTGCGATTTTTTCACCGATGGTACAGTAAATCTGCAAAGACACAGTGGATCAGTACAACACCAAACACGGTCTGCTTACCATGTAGTAAACCTAAGATATCAAATTACATATATTTGACAACATTAATATTACTGAATAAACCTTGAATATTACTCTTTAATGGTAGGGAACCTTTTATGTAAGTGAGCAGTGTGTAAGTATTGGGATTTTGGGAAAAGATGCTAGTTAGCGTTGTGCGACTACATGTTTGTGGAGTACACCATGGTATGTGTTTTGCAGCGTTGATCATTTTATGTTTTAGTAAATAGAAGTAGAAATATTCTGCACTTGTAGATGTATTGTAAGCAGCTCAGTAGAATAGAGATTGAAAATTATATGTCAAATACGAGCGCTAATAAAAATATGTAAATGGTTCTGTAGTGACTAGTATGCTGTAAAAATTGCATGCTTTACATCATCATATTTTTATGATGCTGATATCTGTGTGCACTGATTAATTTATAAATCAAAAAACTGTATCTGTATGTACTGATTAGTTTATAAAAACACTTAAAATATTGGTAACAATGGTATGATAGTTTAAGTATGTGAGTTGTTAGCTACTATGTAAGTTATGTAACACTGTATCTTGTATTGAATAGTCAGTGGTCTATTATGTTAACATGTGAAGTGGGGGCATTCGATAGCACTAAAAATGGTTCCGGAACACAAGGACCATTAAAACAAAATTACTTGAATGTTTATAGCTCTTATGAGGTATATTTTTAAGAGAGTCCGTCAGTCCGTGCCCGGCTGATAGCCGCCGATGATTGCCGCACCTGACAGCGAGGCCAAACAAATGGAGGTAGTGTGTTACTCTAACTATCCCTATCTTACCTCCTAGGCTTCTTCTGTTGGTGCGGCAGGTCTTCTCCTTGCTGCTGCCGTGGGCGGATGCGGGATGGAAGCCGCTGGTGGTGTCGCTCTGCCGGGACGGGTGGTATGACGTCACCCGCTTCAGTGCACAGTGCGTCTCCTCTATAGTCGGGCTGTGGATCTCTCTTTACCTTCTCCAACGCGTTTCGTACCGCAGCGGGTACTTTTTCAAGGATAGGGTGTCTCTGGACTGTTGCTCAATTTATACAATATTTTTAAAATAAACTTTATTGTTCCTATTAAAATTTGAGCAGGAAGTTCAGGTTAAAAAAGCGGTAACCTTGTGTTCCTGTTAAAGAAGTGCTCCCATGTTAATGAAAATGCAGAAATATATAGAACCAGTAAGATGATATAGTTACTGTTTATGTGGTGCATTATGTGCTCTAATTTATATGTCGGTATTTGATGCGACTTAAAATGAAATGTAAAGCTTTTAGAAATTTTTTTTTTTTTTTTTTTTAAAAACATTATTAAAAAAATTCCTTTTAAAGGTAAAAAATGTGGAAATTGTAATCATTTCAAGGTTCTTCCAGAAAGGCATTCAATTCTATATCGATATTTAGCCCTCTTGGTGTGAGGGTTCTTAATGTGTGAATCCATTTTGTTTCACATTTTATTAAGTTTATACTGATGCTTCCTCCTCTCCAATTTTGTAGAATGTTTTGGATGCCTATAAATTTGAGACCCCTTGGATTTTTTCCATGCTTTTCCGAGAAATGCTGAGACACACTATGTGAATCGATTCCTTTTTTTATGTTGTTGATGTGTTCCATAATTCTAGTTTTTAGTTTTCTTTTCGTCTGTCCTATATATTGTTTGCCACAGGGGCATTCTAGAAGATATATGACCCCTTCAGTTTCGCATGTAATGTGCTCTTTAATTTTAAACTCTTGCTCTGTATTATTTGATTTAAATTTCTCAATTTTCTTTGTATTGTTAAAGTTTTCATTTTTGCACGCTTTACACTTTAGGCAATGGTAAAAGCCTGTATTTAGCTTATTTCTCTCCTCTTTTTTGATTGGTACGAAGCTTTTAGTAAGTTCTTGTTTCAGATTCTTAGCTCTAATGTATATTATCTTTGGCCTTGTTCCAACCATTCCTTTGAGATCTTGATCCAATTGTAAAATGTGCCAATGTTTGCAATATATATTTTCAATAATCTTATGGTTTCCATTGTATTGTGTGATCAAGGTGACTTCAGGGTTCTCTTGGATTTTTTCTTTATACTGTAGTAGTTCTTACCTTTTCATATTCATGACTTTCTTCATATGGTTCTCTAATTTTTATTCTTTGTAACCTTTTTCAGCAAATTTATGTTTCAAATCCTCTGTTTGTTGTATAAAGTCTCCTGGATCTGTGCAATTTCTACGTATTCTTTTCATCTGGCCCTCTGGTATGTTCTCTATCCATTTCCTATGGTGGTTACTTCTGCTATCAAGGAAGTTATTTCCATCAACCTCCTTGATATGTGTTTTCGTCTGCAGTGTGCCTCCCTTGACAAATATTTCTAGATCAAGAAATGTTCTGTTTCTTTGCTGCTCTGTGTGGTGAACTCCAGGCCAATGCCATTATCGTTGATATATTTAATGAAATCTCCCAAAAGGTTATCCGGTCCACCCCAAATGAACAGTATGTCGTCTATGTACCGTTTCCAACATATTACATATTCAAAAAAGGGGTTGTTGGTCCAAATGTGGTCGTCTTCCCACTTTGCAACAAAAAGATTCGCATAGATTGGTGCGAATGTAGTGCCCATAGCTGTACCTTTGAGCTGTTTAAAATAACACCCATTATACCAAAAAAAGTTATGGTTCAGGATGAAATGAATGCTGTCCATTATGAAATTCACTTGTCTTGTCAGGATGTTAGTACTTGTTGTGAGATAATGTCTTGTGTGATTGCATCCTATTTCATGGTCTATACACGTGTAAAGAGATTTTACATCACTTGTGCATAGGGTATAGCTGTTTTTCCATTCCATTTTCTCCAGTAACTGTAGGACTTGCATGGTGTCTTTCAAAAAACTTTTTTGTTTCGTTACTATCTCTTGGAGGAAAAAATCAATATATTTAGATAGTTTTGATGATATAGAGCCAATTCCCGAAACTATGGGCCGTCCTGGTGGATTCTGCTTATCTTTGTGTAGTTTCGGCAAATGGTAAAACACAGGAATTTTCGGGTTTTTCACATCCAGGTAATCCATTTTTTTCTTTGTTATTATTCCAAGATGTAGCCCTTCTTCGAGGTGGAGTGATAGTTCTCTCCCATATTTTTCTGTTGGGTTGTTAGGTAATTTTTGGTAAGTTATTGGATCTTCTAGTAATCTCTCTAGTTCTTTTGTATAGTCTTCTTTATTCATAATCACCAATCCCCCTCCCTTGTTGGCAGGCTTGATGATTATTGAGTCATCTTCTTTCAAATTCTTCATTGCTTTTTTCTCTGCTATGGTCAAATTATAGTAAGTTTTCAATTTTTCAGGCAAATCTTCTATTTCTTTTTCCACCAATTTCTGAAACGTGTCTATGTGAGGTCCCTTTATATATGATGGGAAGAAAGTTGAATTCGGTTTGAATGATGTATGTATATATTCACAACGCGGTCCCAAATCCATTCTTGTTATTGGGTCCCTTGCGAAGTACTTCTTCAGGCACAATTTTCTGATAAATTTCTGAGTGTCAACGTAAAAATTGAATCTGTTAATGTTTGAGTGGGGGGCGAATTTCAGACCTTTACTGAGCAGACTTATGTGGTTTTCTGTTAAAATCTTGTTGCTTAAATTGAATATGCTTTGATTATTTTCTTTATTCATATTCCTGAAACCTGCCTGTTTCCTTCTAGTTCTAAGTCCTCCTCTGACACCTCTTTTTCTTTTTTCTTTGATGTTCTTCCCCTCTTCATTGTATGTTCTGGTGGTTTTCCTGTGCCCCAGACAAAATCTAAAAAATCTTCCTCATCACTATCTTCTGAACTAACTCTTTCTTTTCTTTGTCTTTTCTTTGTTATTGTTCCTGATGGAATTGTTGTTTCGACTTGTTCCATTAGACTGCGGTAATTTCTTCCTTGTTCTTTTTCTGCTGCCTCTGTACCTTGATTAAAAGATTCCTTTATGAGTTTGTGTGGGTCCTCTGTATTGTATGAAAAATGTCTCTTATTATATGACTGGTAGGTCCATGGTATTGTTGCTACTTTCGGGATCTCCTTTATTAATGGTTCTCTCCTTCCGTCATTTTTCGTGTTAGTGTTCATGTGAGTAAATTCTTTTCGGGGTCTTTGTCCCTGGTTTTGTTGATTATATTTCCTGTATACTGTTCTTTCCGTTGGTTTTGTATATATACAACAAACAGAGGATTTGAAACATAAATTTGCTGAAAAAGGTTACAAAGAAGAAAAATTAGAGAACCATATGAAGAAAGTCATGAATATGAAAAGGGAAGAACTACTACAGTATAAAGGAAAAATCCAAGAGAACCCTGAAGTCACCTTGATCACACAATACAATGGAAACCATAATATTATTGAAAATATATATCGCAAACATTGGCACATTTTACAATTGGATCAAGATCTCAAAGGAATGGTTGGAACAAGGCCAAAGATAATATACACTAGAGCTAAGAATCTGAAACAAGAACTTACTAAAAGCTTCGTACCAATCGAAAAAGAGGAGAGAAATAAGCTAAATACAGGCTTTTACCATTGCCTACAGTGTAAAGCGTGCAAAAATGAAAACTTTAACAATACAAAGAAAATTGAGAAATTTAAATCAAATAATACAGAGCAAGAGTTTAAAATTAAAGAGCACATTACATGCGAAACTGAAGGGGTCATATATCTTCTAGAATGCCCCTGTGGCAAACAATATATAGGACAGACGAAAAGAAAACTAATAACTAGAATTATGGAACACATCAACAACATAAAAAAAGGAATCGATTCACATAGTGTGTCTCAGCATTTCTCGGAAAAGCATGGAAAAAATCCAAGGGGTCTCAAATTTATAGGCATCCAAAACATTCTACAAAATTGGAGAGGAGGAAGCATCAGTATAAACTTAATAAAATGTGAAACAAAATGGATTCACACATTAAGAACCCTCACACCAAGAGCGCTAAATATCGATATAGAATTGAATGCCTTTCTGGAAGAACCTTGAAATTATTACAATTTCCACATTTTTTACCTTTAAAAGGAATTTTTGTAATAATGTTTAAAAAAAAAAAAAAAATTCTAAAAGCTTTACATTTCATTTTAAGTCGCATCAAATACCGACATATAAATTAGAGCACATAATACACCACATAAACAGTAACTATATCATCTTACTGGTTCTATATATTTCTGCATTTTCATTAACATGGGAGCACTTCTTTAACAGGAACACAAGGTTACCGCTTTTTTAACCTGAACTTCCTGCTCAAATTTTAATAGGAACAATAAAGTTTATTTTAAAAATATCGTATAAATTGAGCAACAGTCCAGAGACACCCTATCCTTGAAAAAGTACCCGCTGCGGTACGAAACGCGTTGGAGAAGGTAAAGAGAGATCCACAGCCCGACTATAGAGGAGACGCACTGTGCACGGAAGCGGGTGACGTCATACCACCCGTCCCGGCAGAGCGACACCACCAGCGGCTTCCATCTCGCATCCGCCCACGGCAGCAGCAAGGAGAAGACCTGCCGCACCAACAGAAGAAGCCTAGGAGGTAAGATAGGGATAGTTAGAGTAACACACTACCTCCATTTGTTTGACCTCGCTGTCAGGTGCGGCAATCATCGGCGGCTATCAGCCGGGCACGGACTGACGGACTCTCTTAAAAATATACCTCATAAGAGCTATAAACATTCAAGTAATTTTGTTTTAATGGTCCTTGTGTTCCGGAACCATTTTTAGTGCTATCGAATGCTCCCACTTCACATGTTAACATAATAGACCACTGACTATTCAATACAAGATACAGTGTTACATAACTTACATAGTAGCTAACAACTCACATACTTAAACTATCATACCATTGTTACCAATATTTTAAGTGTTTTTATAAACTAATCAGTACATACAGATACAGTTTTTTGATTTATAAATTAATCAGTGCACACAGATATCAGCATCATAAAAATATGATGATGTAAAGCATGCAATTTTTACAGCATACTAGTCACTACAGAACCATTTATATATCTTTATTAGCGCTCGTATTTGACATATTATATGTTTTAGTGACTGTATTTAACTTCTAGTGGACTTTTAACTTCTTTCTATTGTGTGGGAATCGCACGACGCTAAATAATAGCATCGCCATATGTACTTATAATGGGCGAGATTCACTAAAATGGCGCTGGGCATCCAGTCACAAAATGGTGTCTTAATGCCATTCGCAAAATGGCGTTGCGCAGATTTAATTTTAAACTGATCCTGCCAATTATCCGACTTTGACAATATATATATGTATATATATGTATATATATATATATGTATATATTTATAGTGAGATCAGTGGCGGGCTGGGCCGGAGAGCAGGGTGCCATGTGCCCTCTGGGCCGCAGCGCCATGCAGGCCGCTGGCCATGGGCAGTCTGCGTCTCTGTGACACAGGCTGCACCGCGCGTGTAGCACTGACCGGACGGAGTTCGGTCAGCGCTACACAGTGACTAACACACAGCCGCCAGCGCCGGCAACTATATGTTTGTTTTGAGTGGGAGCCAATGAAAGTCTGTCAGACTCTCACTGACTGCTGCTGCGCCCACTGCAGGAGCCGCTCCATCTTCCGACTCCTGCAGTAGTTAATGGGAGCGACGTCATGATGTCATGACGTCTCTCCCATAATGCAGAGTGGCCCGGCCTGGGAGGATGAATGGAGGAGCGGATGGCGATGGCGGGATTCAGGTAAGTGTTTTTTTTTTTAATATGTGTGGCACTACAGGGGGATGACACTACTGGAGGCACTAAAAGGGGGAGTGCACTGCTGGGGGCACTAAAAGGGGGAGAGCACTACTGGGGGCACTACAAGGGGGAGATCACTACTGGGGGCACTACAATGGGGAGGCTACTACTGGGGGCACTACAAGGGGGAGAGCACTACTGGGGGAGAGCACTATTGGGGGCACTACAAGGGGGAGCACTACTGGGGGCACTACAAGGGGGAACACTACTGGGGGCACTACAAGGGGGAACACTACTGGGGGCACTACAAGGGAGAGCTCTACTGGGGGCACTACAAGATGAAGCTCTACTGGGGGCACAACAAGGGGGGGCTACTACTGGGGGAACTACAAGGGGGGATTGCTACGAGGGGCACTACAAGGGGGGGTTACTACTGGGGGCACTACAAAGGGGGGCTACTACTGGGGGCACTACAAGAGGCGGGACTACTACTGGGGACACTACAAGGGGGAGACCACTACAGGGAGCACTACAAGGGGGGACCACTACTGGGGGCACTGCATAGGGGGTACCACTACTGGGGACACTATATAAGGGGCTTACTACTGGGGGCACAAGGGACACTGCACAGGGGGGACCACTACTGGGGGCACTATATAACAAGCTTACTACTGGGGGCACAAGGGGCACTGCACAGGAAGGACCACTACTGGGAGCACTGTATAAGGGGCACTGCATAGGAGGATCACTACTGGGGGCACTACTGGAGGCCTGCATAAGGGGGTCCTCTCCTGGGGCACAGGGGGCACTGCATATGGGCACAACTACAGGGGGCTGCCCCTAATCTTTATTTTTACTTTACATTAATTCCATATGGACCCGCCTCCTCCCTGGAACACTTGAGGGGGGTGGGCGCCATAGCACGTGCTCCGGGCAACCTGGCTACACGTTACTCCTCTGCCAGGGCCACCTGCATGCATTTGCCCCCCAGTCTAAAAGTTGCCAGCCAGCCAGCACCTGAGTGAGATCCAGTCCAGGTTTACCTGGGGTCAGTTGTAAACCATTAGCAGCACCTGTTAATCTGTCTTTAAAGCTGTGTCAGCGCAAATCCACAATGATCCTGACAGTGAATTAGTCGACCGTTGAATCATACCGATCGCGACCTGTATATCTGCCTGTGATGAGAAAAATAAACCTCTGTTGGATTTTACTGTGGTCTATGTGATTCTTTTCACATACACATACACATGTGTGTATATATATATATATATATATATATATATACACACAAGTATCAAGTGAAAGGACACTTACTGTTTTAAAAGGCATTTGATAAGTGCTTATGTTGAATTTTTCCAAATACAATGCATACCAGCAATGAGCATACATACACTTAACTGTTTATACAGTATCTCTCTCTTCTGGATTTCCTTGAGTATGTCCTTATATGTAGAATGAAAAAAAAATGCAATTGTATTACTCTGTTTGAATAAAGAAAACTTATTGTAAGAGGAATATAGGTGCCTTCGCATAAAAAACATTAAAAACTCTAAACCTTATTACCACTCTGTCGTCACTTTGTTTTATGGATATTTTCTCTACACTGTGTATAAATTCATACAACCAAAACAAAGTAAATGACCCTACTGTGTGATTCGGGTTGGGTATGTGATCCCGACGGTCAGAATATCGACACCCTAACCCTCCCCCGAACCCTCCCCTCCCGCAGCATAACTCTACTCCTCCCACTAACCCTAATACTTACCGCCAGAATGTGTTGAGATACTGACCGCCAGGTGCGGTCAACAGGGGTGTATCTATAATAGGTGCAGGGGGGCCCACACTGAACACCCTGCACCCATATTATCTAAAACTTATCTCTCCGAGGTCCCGCATCGGGTGTCTCAGCCCTGCTCAGAATGCAGAAAGATGGCTGCCGTGGCCATTTTACCAGCATTTTGCGCATGCGCAGTGTAGAAATCGCTGGGAAAATGGCGCCCGCACCATTTTTCTGGCGATCTGCGCATGAGCAGTAGACTCTGGGCACATTGTAGTATGCCCAGGTGGCCGGCCAGCCGCGTCACCCGGCTGCCAGTCGCCGGGGAGAGAGGAGGGGACCCAGGATGTGGAATGCACACGGGCCCCCTCCTCTATTTAGATGCCAGGGGCTGTCAGTATTGTGACTGTCGGCATCCTGACCATTGGGTTTTGACTACATCTCATGTGATTCATGAAGTTACATGCTATATTTACTGTATAGAAAGTTCTTCGTGGGCTAATTGATCCAGCCATACAACAATAATAGCAGCCATTTTGGCTTGGGATCAAAGGGTTGTTTGAATATCGAAAGAGCAAAGATGTCAATTTTGTTTGAACTTTGTACAGGAGAGGGGATTAGGTAGAATTGCTCATTGAGGTTAAGTGGGTGGTTCTGGAATATTATAAACTTGCCTTAAGAGGTGTGTTTTCAGGAAATGCTTCAAAGTTTGAAGGCTACAGGAAAATCTCGTTATATACGGAAGGGCATTCCATAGAGTGGGTGCAGCCCAAAAAAGGTCCTGTAATTGGAAATGGGAGCAGGTAATGAGGACATGATTCAGACCCAGTCGCTAAATTGTGCTCGCTCGCTCTGAGCGATTTTCGCCAATCTGCGCATGCGTATAATTCACAGTGCGCGTGCGCAAGCCAGTCTTTGCGATCTGATTTTGGTTGCTCGTAAGCCACTATCAGGTCACTGCTTTGAGTGACAGATAGTGCCGTTTGTGGGTGGTAACAGGGGAAGGTGCTTGTGAACGGGGGAGTGGATGTGCAAACGCAGGCGTGTCAGGCCGCCAAAACACCATTTAAAGGGCATGCATAATTAGCAAAGTAGCTTCAATGTACACGTCAATTGCATGGATTTCAGGCCGCACTGATCGCATTGCTTGCGGCGGGGAAAGGCTACCTCAAGGGCTGCGAGCAGCTCTGATGGCTCTCGATGTTACTGATTAATCCTACAATTTCCGGAGATGACATGCTCGCTAAAAAATAGAGGGCTTCCTTGCGCGACGTAGTGTGAGCTCTTAATTTAAATATCCGTCCCTTTTTTTCCTGCGAGCGACCGCATCTTGCGAGTGGGTCTGAATGAGCTCCTGAGTGTGGATTAGAGATGCAGACGTTGTGCAGAGAAAAATATATGTTGATGTAGTCTTGCTTATGGCTTTGTATGTTAGTAGAAATATTTCATATTAAAAACAGTAAATACAGGCAGTCAATGTAAGGACTAATAGAGCGGAGCAGCAGAAGAACGTTTTGTGAGGAAAATAAGTCTAAATAGATTGCAGGGGTGATAATCTTTTAAGGGGAAGACCAGTAAGGAGGCTACTGCAATCCTCGCGTTGTCACCCGGTGCGGGGAGGGATGCTGCTGCTGCGCACCCCTGAAAAGGGGGCGTGTCCATGCAGTAAGGAGGCGTGTCCTCACGGTAAGGACCATGACCTCACGGCCTGAACCCCGTTGTCTTGTGCTTTTTACCGGGGGTCCGAGTGGGGGGTGCAGGAGGTGCAAACTGCCGTGTCCTGTGTGCAGTGCCGACTCCCTCACGGTGTCAGGAGTCAAGTGCTGCACTTAATACTACAGTGCAGCACCCGGCACCTGTCACTGAGGGGGAGTCTGCACCCGGGTGCCACCTGTGTGCGGCCCGCACCCCCCTTGTGACACCACTGGAGACAGATTAGTTCATATATGAAAATTTTTGCAGTGTCTTTTGTGAGATATGTGCATATTCTGGGAATATTTGTTAGATGTATGTACTTGCACTTGAAATTGCAATAGTGGCGAGGGTCGCAACATTGTTACAGTCATATCTGTACTAAAGTAGCATTAGATATGGGGGTATGGTAATAGCAATACAATTTATCATATATATTATAATAATATTAACATAACCATGTCAGAGGTTTGTATACTAAAATGCAGAAAATTCTAAATATGGTCATGTGGACCATCTTCATGCTGTCCAGCTATGAAACCAAAGGCAGAGTGCAGCCAGCAAACTCAATTTTACTATGAGATTAAAAACTGTCATTACTACATGTAGGTTAAAGTTCTGAGACCTTCCATATGGCTGCCCATTGGTGTATCTATAATGGGTGCATTTACCTCTCCGGAGTAGGGATGTGCAGGCTCGGATAGGTTCGAATTTTCCCGCCAAGTTCGGATATTTCCCGGCAAAAATTGGGTCTCAGAAAGAGGCAAAATGTCATCTTTCATGGACAAACATCATCATTCCTGATCAACAGTCCATGGAAGATGATGCTTGTCCATGAAAGAGGATGTTTTGCCTCTTTCTGAGACACGATTGTTGGCGGGAAAAATCCGAACTTGGCAGGAAAATTCGAACGTATCCGAGCCTACACATCCCTACTTGGAGTCCCGCTTCAGTGCTGCAGTAGCAGTGCAATTCACTGGGAAAATGGCATGGTGGCTGCAGTAGAGGTGTCCCCGGTACCAAGGCGCAGACGCCATGTTACCGGAGATCTGTGCAAGCGTAGTAGACTCTGGCCCAATGCCAGAATCTACAGTCTGCACCACAGAGAGGAGGAGGCCCTCATGGAGTCACTGCTTTCTTAAAACAACCCTGCCTCTTTGCTAATGTAATGTAATATCTACCCGTGTGTGGCGAGTTATCTGTGTTTCTGCATGCAGAAGGCCGGCCCACCTACTGTTTTTTCATCCGAGACTGTCATTAGCAACCGGACTGGTATACACTCCATCTGTCTGCAACAGGAGTCCCATCTCCGTCACCTTACATGCCCACAACCAATCAGTTGTGTGCGGTCTCATAGCCGCAACCCAGTTACCGCCCATTTCACAGAATGAGTAGTCCACCAACAGATGGTTAAGTCTGTCCGCTTTTGCAATCGACATCTGTGTGCATAAGCATGGTGAGGCACACGTGCTGTCGGCGACTGCTGCCTTTGGCCCATGAGAAGTTTCAGTAATCTGCCAGATCCATCGGTATTTCTACTTGTATAGAAAAAAGAAAAAGGTCCTGTTAATATTAAAATGAACCTCTATATACCCCTGCCTGTACCTTCTAAAATCCTACCTATAAACCTCTAAGGATGACGCTTAATTTGCGTACGCAGTCATACAGTAAATAGAGACTCCAGACTTAGAACATGTGGTTCCAAAGCACAATGTATTATTCAAGAAAAAGTACAGTCAGTTACATGCTATTGATCCAGACACAATTAGATGCAAAGGAATTATACAGACCCCCAAGTACAGTATACATACGCCGCGCTTCCGGACCCGGTGATAGGCATCAACAAGAGACCCCGTCGTCATTCAGCATTTAGCAAGAAGACTAAAGACCCAGTGTTTGAGCACACATGTTTTTACCGCCCCAGAATAGATAGGACAATAGGGAAGTTTCTTGCTTATGCCATTGGTTCCTAGGGGAGAAGCATATGTTACAGTGCATTTAACAGGCTGGTTCAAACAGACTCACCCAGCCTCTAACAACTGAGGGTCTTTTCCCTCCCACCTCCCCATGCTGCATCCTAACAGTTGTTCCTAAAATATACATTTTGTTGCTTGTAGCCTCTGCGATCCATAACTCGAGAATGCATGATGCGATCTCCACACCGATAGTACCAGAATTCTGTTGAAAGAGTATGCATCAGTATGAACCCAAACACTGCTGTCTTAACATGTATAGAACCTTAGTTATCAAATATCTTTATTTCACAGCATTTAAACTAACTGAACCAACTTAAATCATATACTTTAAAGCTTATTAAACCTTATGTGTGAATATGTAATGTGTGAGTATTCGGGGTTTGATATAAGGACGCTAGTTATTAATGAGTGAGATTTAAGTGCATCATTTCTCATACATGAAGTGAACATCTAGCAGTGTGGATTGCTGAGCATGGTAGTTCCACATGCCCTCTGTCAGCAGGCCCCCACCTTTCCTGTGTTCAAAGGAAAAAGCTCTTTTGTTCTCCCAGACTCTTGTGTGAATGCAACTGTGTTACCACCTCAAGCTGTGAAGTTGGGGCCATCCTGTCTGTGTGTGGGGCTAAGACCTGTTTAGGATTCAGACAAATCCAATTGTGTAGATCAATGCCTGGATTATATTACAATTGCCACAACTATACTTTGTCTGCATCCAGGGATTCCCAATTTGTATGTAAAAATACCCATTGTCTATTCTATTTACTTTTACTCAGGAAGCTTGCTCTTCCAGTTGCCCTTGGTAGATTATCAAAAACATTGCCATCTGTTCTTAGCTCCTGAGTTGTAACTTAAAGTGACGATGGTCGCAAAATGGCGTCTTGCAGATTCTTGTTTCTAAAATGAAGTCTAGCTGCCATTTGCAAGATGGCGTCGCGCACGCTTCAATTTTAAACTGATCTTGTCTCAGCCAATAATCCAGTTTTGACAGTCCATACACATGTAACCAGCCTGAAAGGGGAAATCTGTTGCATGAAACAAGAATAACTTGGCAAATGTGAGTAGGGCAACTGCATTTTGTGGGTGTTGAGTATGTTTTGGAGAAATCTTATTTCTGGCAAATGTGACAATAAAAGGGCTGTGGACCCCTGGTACTAAGCGCCTTAATAAGGCTTCACTTTGATAGGCTTTCAATAGCACTGCTAGTCAAACCAACAGCAAAGGGTTAGGGACATAAATGGTATAAAGAGATTATGGCCCTCATTCAGAGGCGGTCGCAAGAAGCCACCGCTCGCTCTGAATGAGGGCGGCCGCTTGCCTTTTCAAGTGCGGCCTCCTGGTCGCTAGCTAAGCTGTGGGTTACCACCCACAGCTTTAGCGACCGACCAGGGTGATGGTCGCGATGGTCAAGACCATTGCGACAATCGGGGCTTGCGATGAGACCCTAAGGTTGGGTCTCGGCAACTGCAAGCCCCAGGGAGCTTCCTGCTCTGACCGAGCAGGAAGCTCCCCACTGACATCACTGCTGATGTCAGTGTGGCCGCCCACAAAACGGCAGGCGTTCCTTAACTCCGGGGCTTGCACATCAGACAGATGCACGCTTGTCGCTGCTGCTTTGAGGATGCAGGTGCGGCTACAGCCCACATAATTCACAAAGACAGAAAAAAAAGGATTTATTTATTTTTTGTGGAGCGCACTTTGAGGGTTACACCACCCTTTAACAGACAGATGCACGCTTGTCACTGCTGCTTTGAGGATGCAGGTGCGGCTACAGCCCACACAATTCACAAAGACAGAAAAAAAATATTTTTTTTAATGTTTGTGGAGCGCACTTTGAGGGTTACACCACCCTTTAACAGACAGATGCACGCTTGTCACTGCTGCTTTGAGGATGCAGGTGGAATCTAGACAGGATTTGGAACCGGGGACACACTACCTCCATCAATTGTCTAAATCCCACTGCACTAATGGTGGATACCGGACGCACGTCTAACACCAACATAGCAGTCAAGGCCTCAGTTATACGTTTTGCTTCAGGATGACTGCTGTCGTACTTCATCCTCCTCGCTAGGGACTGTTGGAGGGTCAATTGTTTAGTAAAAGTAGTGGTGTTCCTACTTCCTCTCTGGGATGATGAACAACTCCCAGCAGCAGCAACAGCACTAGGAGGAAGTGGTACGTGCGGCTACGGCGCACACAAACACAGAATTTTTTTTTTAATTTATGTTGGACACTAGTGCACTTTGTGGGTTACACCACCCTTTAAGAAATGAGCCAGCCGGCCCTTTACTTATGGGACACAGGCGCACGCTTGGCGCTGCTCCTTTGTTGATGCACGTGCTGCTACTGCGCACACAATTCACAAACAGAAAAAAAAAAAAATTTATTTTTTTTGGGGTGCACTTTGGGGATTACAGCACCCTTTAATGGTCAAGCCAGCCAGCCCTTTACCTATGACACAGGCGCACGCTTGGAGCTACTTTGTTGATGCACGTGCGGCTACTGTGCACACAATTCACAAACACAAAAATATTTTTATTTTTATTTTGTTTGGAGTGTACTTTGGGGGTTACAGCACCCTTTAACGGACAAGCCAGCCGGCCCTTTACTTATGGGACACAGGCGCACGCTTGGCGCTGCTCCTTTGTTGATGCACGTGCAGCCACAGTGCACACAATTCACAAACACAGAAAATATATTTTTATTTTGTTTGGAGTGCACTTTGGGGGTTACAGCACCCTTTAACAGTCAAGCCAGCAGGCCCTTTACTTATGACACAGGCGCACGCTTGGTACTACTTTGTTGATGCACGTGCGGCTACTGCGCACACAATTCACAAACACAGAAAAAATATTAATTTTTTTTGCACTTGTGGGGAGCACCCCTGATGGACAGAGCACCCACTGGACAACACTACAGCACCCCTTTAGGACTGGGACACTGCACAGGACTTTGGAGTGGACACAGCCCCTATGGACAACTGACTGCACAACACAGTCCAGCCAGCCCCTATGGACTTTGCAGGAGTGGACACAGCCCCTATGGACAACAATAGCACAGCACAACACGGCCAGCCCCTATGGACTTTGGAGGAGTGGACACAGCCCCTATGGACAACAGCAGCACAGCGCAGCACAACCCTACACTACACAGCCCAGCCTGCCCTAACTCCCACCCTCCCTCTTCACTGTCCACAGCCGAGTGACAAAATGGCTCGGTGGGTACCTTATATAGAATCCAAAACCCGCGAGACCCGGAAGGCGGGATGATGACGTTTTGCCTCGATTTCAGATCCGAACCAGGCGGGAAAAGTCGAGCCTGACTCGGATTGGCCTCGGATCGGGGGGGCTCAGGGGGGGTTCGGATTTCAGAAATCCAAACCCGCTTACCCCTAGTTATAATGATGAACGATAATCACAAATGCACACTCCCGTTTGTAGTTATCGTTCATCGTCCATTTCAGAATGTCCGACATGACGATTTTCATTAAGGGAAGGAACATTGGGCCTGATTCAGAGCCGCTCGCTCTGACAGAGTGCTCGCTCTGAATCAGGGCCGGGCTTTTTATTTTTTGGAGCAGCCTCTTGGCCGCTCGCATAGCTGTGGGTGACCACCCACAGCTATAGCGAGCGGCCATGATGATGGTCGCGATGGTCAAGACCATCGTGACCATCGGGCTTGCGATGAGACCCTTGTGGTAGGGTCTCGTTCATCGCAAGCCCCAGAGAGCTTTCGGCTCTAACAGAGCCGGAAGCTCTCCACTAACATCACTCGTGAAGTCAGTGGGGCCGCCCCCAACCGGCAAGCATTCCCTCGGGAACACCTCCGTTTGGGCAGCCACTCCCCCGGCCACCAAAGGGGGCGAGCTGTCACTCAACAACGACAGCTCGTCCCCTTTGGTGCAAGACCCGGAGCGACAGAGTGCCCGTCGCTAGCCGGGTCTCGTGCATGTGCACGGCGGAGCCGACTTCGTCGTGCGCATGGGCTGTGGGCTACCATCGACCCGGTTGCGAGCGCTCAGCGCTTGCGACCGGGTCTGAATCAGGCCCATTATTCGTTCATCGTTCAAAAAATCGTTCATTACACTTCAAAAAATCGTTCACTTTTTCAAGGGAAAATCTGCCAGAAAATCGTTGGTTACAAAATTGTTACATGTGTATGCCCCTTAAAACACTATAGGGGAGATGTATCAAAGCTTGGAGAGAGATAAAGGACCTTATTCAGAGTCGGTCGCGAGCGCCGATGCGCTCGTAACCGACTTGATGGTTAGTCCTGCGCACGCGCAGCGGCCGCACTGCACGTGCGCGAGTCCCGGAGCGTCAGAGAAACTCTGTCGCTTTGGAGCTCGTTATCAAAGGGGCGGCTGTCGATTTTTATTGACAGCTCACCCCGTTTGGTAGGCGGGCCGGGGGGGTGGTTTGCTAAATGTAGGCGTTCCTTAAGGAACGCTTGCCGTTTTGTGGGTGGCCGCACTGACATCAGGAGTGATGTCAGTGGGCAGATTCCTGCTCTTTCAGAGCAGAAAGCTCCCTGGGGCTTACGAGTGCCCAGATCCAACCTTAGGATCTGGTCGTAAGCCCCGATGGTCGCGATGGTGATCACCATCGCGACCATCAACCTGGTCGGTCGTTAAGCTGTGGGTGGTAACCCACAGCTTAACGATCAACAAGGAGGCGGCCGTTCAGGATGCAAGCGGCCGCCCTGATTCAGAGCGATCGCTTGCATCTAACGACCGCCTCTGAATGAGGTCCAATGTACCAACCGATCAGCTACTAACTGTCGTTTTTCATACACAGCCTGTAGCATAACAGTTAGGCGCTGATTGGTTGGTACTTTATCTCTCCCCACTTTATCTCTCTCCAAGGTTTGCAGCATCTCACCCTACGAGCCTGATTCTAAATTTATATGCAGCAGCATCCACATCTGCATCTTTTGCCTGTCCGCGACTTTATGCAATGACCACTACAAGCCCTTCCTTGGTATACAGAGATACCCACTTTTGACTGACTTAAATACATGCACAGTAATAAAACAAATTGCACATTTGTGCCCGACATTGGCATTGCATCTGACTTTGCTTTGATTTGATAGTATTTTAGAGCTAATAGTATAATTATTAGTTAGTAGCAAATGCACTGTCCAGTAACTATCTATTCCTTGTTTTTATATCTTCTGGAGGGGTTGGGTATGGGATGCCGACACTCCCGGCGGTCAAAATCCCGATGCCGGCATCTCAAGAGGGTTAGGATATCGACATCTGTTGGTTGGTATCCTAACCCATCCTCTCTCCGTATCCCTACCCCTCCCTCCTAGTGCCTAAACCTAACCTCCCCCTCCCTGCACCTTAAACCTAACCCTCCCCTATTAGTGCCTAACCCTAACCCTCCCCATAGTGCCTAACTCAACCCCTAACCCTCCCACTACTTACCTACTGGATGCTACTTACTTTCTGGATGCTGATGACGGGTTTCTGGCACGTGTCAGGATTCCGGCGGTGGCATTCTAAGTGTCGGAATCCCTGCGGTCGGTATGATGACCGCATCCATTCTGGAGAGGTCAATTTGGTACAGACCTCTTCTACATGCAGTCTTTAAATTATATAATTTATATTAGTTTGTATATTAGTTTATTATAAAGATCACCCTAGGTCTTTTTTTCTGTTGTATAGTAATCTACAATGACTATGTACAGAAGACCTAAAGTTCTCTCTGCTGACCAGTGGGGTAACTAGGTTATGTGGAGCCCAGGGCAAGATGAAAAATGGAGTCCCCTCAAGTATGTGCCCGAGCTAAAGAAGCGCGTGCCAAAAAAGTGGACATGGCCAATGCCGCTGGGGCATGGCCACTGAGAATTGCTGGTGTGTCAACATGACACACCACTGTTTCTCGTCACTCTGGGAACATTCCTTTCCATTCCATATGCACCTTAATGATCCCAGTAGTAGTGCCCTTATGCAATCCCCACTATAGTAGGACCCCTTACGCAATGCCCCTAGTAGTAGTGCCCCTCATGCAATGCCCACTGTAGTAGTGCCTCTTATGCAATGTACTCAGTAGCAGTGCCCCTTATGCAATGCCGACTGTAGAAGTGCCCCTTGTGCAGTGCATCCAGTTGTAGTGCCCCTTATGCAATGCCCTCATTGTAGTGCACATTATACATTTTCCCCAGTAGTACTGCCCCTTATGAAGTGTCCCGTTGTGTGCACATTATGCAGTGCCCTAGTAGTGCTCCTTATACAGTGCCCCCAGTAGTGCCCCTTATACAGTGCCCTCAGTAGTGCCCCTTGTGCAGTGCCCCCAGTAGTGCCCTTTATACAGTGCCCCCAGTAGTTCCCCTTATACAGTGCCCTTAGTAGTGCCTCTTATGCAGTGCCCTCAGTAGTGCCCCTTATGCAGTGCCCCATTAGTACCCCTTATACAGTGCCCCCAGTAGTGCACCTTATACAGTGCCCCAATAGTGCCCCTTATGCAGTTCTCCCAGTAATGCCCCTTATACAGTGCCCCATGTGCAGTGCTCCCATTAGTACCCCTTATACAGTGCCCCCAGTAGTGCCCCTTATGCAGTACTCCCAGTAATGCCCCTTATACAGTGCCCCTTATACAGTACCCCAGTAGTGCTCCTTATGGTGTGCCCCCAGTTGCACCCCTTAAGCAGTGCCCCCATTAGTGCCCCTTATACAGTGCTGCCAGAAGTGCCCCTTATACAGTGCCCTCAGTAGTGCCCCTTATACAGTGCCAACAGTAGTGCCCCTTATACAATGCCCCTTATACAGTGCCCCCAGTAGTGCCCCTTACATATATAACACACAGACACATCCAACACAATACTTAACCGGATCCCCACTCCTGCACCTGCCGCAATCCACTCCTCCCACTCTGCACTTTGAGTAGCTCCAGCCCAGCTCCGGCCGTCGGTGCAGCAGCCAATGAGAGTTTGTCTGCTAAAACAAACACACAGCCTCCGCCGGCAATGTGTTTGCTTTACTGTGTAGTGCGGACCGCATTCAGTGTGGTCCGCACCACACATGGAAAACACAGACCTGGACAGCAACAGGTGGTGCCCCTCCCTCTGCTGTCGCTCCACCGGTGCCCAGGGCACATGCCCCAGCCTACCCCTCTAGTTATGTCACTGCTGCTGACACCTTTGGTAATACAAACTTGCTTGTTCCCTCTCTATTGCTCAAGAAAAACAAACAAGCAACACAGAATATCACTATTCCAGGTTGATGTAGCATTGACATATTCCAATCCACAACAAACTCTAGCATAGGAGTAGTTATATACCAGAACAGACAAAGTATACAATATTTCAGAGCTTCACCCCTCCCTCAAGTAACCGTGGTATTTAAAAGTGCTATACATTATGTATAGCACTTATTCTGCAGCAGGACAACGACACCAAATATACAGCCAATGTCATTAAGAACTATCTTCAGTGTAAAGAAGATCAAGGAGTCCTGAAAGTGATGATATGACCCCCACAGAGCCCTTATCTCAACATCATCGAGTTTGTCTGGGATTACATGAAGAGACAGAAGGATTTGAGCAAGCCTACATCCACAGAAGATCTGTGGTTAGTTCTCCAAGATGTTTGGAACAACCTCCCTGCTGAGTTCCTTCAAAAACTGTTTACAAGTGTACCTAAAAGAAATGAAGAATTGATGCTGTTTTGAAGTCAAAGGGTGGTCACACAAAATATTGATTTGATTTAGATTTCATGGGACTTTGCCTCTCCAATGGGTTATTCTCTTTGTGTCAGTATGCTTCCTGAAATGAATTTCGCATACTGGTTGGTCTAAAATGTGCACCTTTTCCCGGCAGTTTCCTTGCGAGACGTCGCATGCAAACAGCGTATGTGGCTGAAATATCGCGACCTATTACATATGCGATTTTAGTGTAATACTCACAACTAAAAAACACACCCTTTTACATTTGGCCCATAGAGTCAATTCCTTAGACACAAAGATTACGGTTTTAAACCACATGCTACATATATCTCTGAATATACTAATTTAGATTGTAGCAAACTATCTGATACATAATAAGTCAGCACATCCATTCAGCCAGCAATATAGTGTACTGTAATAGCAACAACAGGATTAATTATATATGACCAAGATAGGTATTCATTAATAAAAGACACACACACAGTGGATAAGAAACAAACTGTTTAATATATTTTTTAATTCCAATTTTTTCTTATCTCTTTTCACTTTCTTTCTAATTTTATTATATTTTGCCAACAATGATTTATGATATAAAAGTTATTTTTTTAAATTACTAACATTAAAGGTTAAGTTTTAAAAACAATAAAATACATCATATTATTTAAAAATAAAATTGGTACAATAATTCCTAGAGTGCACCAAAGAATCTCATTTCTTTTTTCTGTATTTTGATATTCTATCCAAATGAGTTTGGTGGCACCATGGACCTCATTCAGAGCCGCTCGCAAAAAGCGAGTGCTCGCTCTGAATGAGGGCGGACGCTTTTTTTTTTTTTAGCTGGCCTCCTGGCTGCTCGCTAAGCTGTGGGTGACCAACCACAGCTTTAGCGAGTGGTGAGTAGATGGTCGCGATGGTTTCGACCATCGGGCTTATGACGAGACCCTTGTAGTAGGGTCTCGTCTTCCGCAAGCCCCAGTGAGCCTCTTGCTCTATTAGAGCAGGAAGCTCACTACTGACATCACTCGTGATGTCAGTAGGACCGCCCCCAAATGGCAGGCGTTCCTTCGGGAATAACTCAGTTTGGCCAGGCACCACCCCTCCCCGCCTACAAAACGAGGCGAGCTGTCGATCAAAATGTAGTGAGTCCCGCAGCGAGTGATTTCTCACTCGCTGCGGGGCTGTGCGCACTGCCCGGCCATGGACCTGCTTGCAAGTGCATAGCGCTTTTGAGCGGGTCTGAATCAGGCCCCATATCGCATAACAATAATGCAATAATATAAGAATAATGAATACTATGACAGATTATAATTAGAAAGCTATATCAGTAAAAGATAGGACTTTAGCGTTATTACATGTGAGAATTCTGTGAAGGATTGTCTAGGTTTTGGATTACATGTAACAGTGTGACAGACATGTGTAAGGTATATACTGTAAATACGCCCCAAACAGACCCGCCCGCACCTCATGGGATTAGTTAGTGGAGAGAGGTTCAGTTTAGGCGTTGGTGGATTGCTTAAGGTGCTTTAGCGATTTCTGAGTAGATATAGTTGAGTGTAAGTAGTCTTGTCATCTTTGTTGTATTGTTTATTATTATTCTGTCTAATTATTTTGTCTTTGTGTTTTTTTTCTGTCTCTGGTTTATTTGTGTGTGTGTGTGTGTTGTGTGTCTGTGTATTGTTTGTGTAGTGGTGGAGGTGGAGTTTTCTGTTTGTTAGTCTTTATTTTTTCTTTGTTTTTTGTGTTCTTTGTGAGATGTTGAGCATGTCAAGGCCAGTGTCAGGGCGGGTGGAGAGTGTGGCAGTGGTGGCAGTGGAGGTGGGCATGTTAGGCATACTGTTGACAAAAAACGTCTGTCTGATATCAAACGTCATGTGAAAGCCAAAATGGCAGATGAGGCAAAGGCAGTTTGTCAGACGGGCAGAGGGTCAGCCTATCACACAGAGGACCTCATTCAGAGTTGGTTTAAGCGGCCGCACGGTCGTACGCCACCGATGTTCGCTATACTGCGCATGCGTAAAGTTCGCAATGCGCGTGCGCAAACTAGCCGCTACGATCAGAAATTTCTCTCTCCTTGAACACAGCCAGGTCGGTAGTTTGAGTGACAGATGGAGGCGTTTGTGGGTGGTAACAGGGGAAGGTGCTTGAAAACGGGGGAGTGGAGATCCGAACGCAGGCGTGCCTCATTATGCGAACGGCATTTTGTGGGAGTGCATACGGATTATGGGAGTGCATAATTAACAAAATAGCGTCATGGCACATGTGACATGGTAGGTTTTTACACTGACATAATCGTAGAGCTTAAGAGAGGGTCTGGTCAACCTTAAGCTCTACGACCAGTTTTGATGGTTCCCGATGGTCTCGATTAATCCTTTTATGCCCGGAGATGACGTGCAATGCGTACGAGAAGGGGGCGTATTTTTTTGTCTTCCGACCGCTTCCTCCCCTTGGTCGGCCAACTACCGATCCGAACTTAGGGACGCAACTTGCGAAGGAATCATTTGAATATCCGGCCCCTTTTTCCGTACGACCGTGCGGCCGCTTCGACCGACTCTGAATGAGGTCCAGACTACCTTGAATTTGAAGAGCCAGTAAAGGCTATTATTGCACCAGAGGTAGTCCAGCAGATGCACGTCAAGGATACCAATGCCACCAGGCTCCCTGGTAAGGATTTTTTTTTTTTTGTTTGGACATACAAAGTTGTTTTTTCATACATCACTATCAAGCTACTGCAAAGTAAAAAAAACACTGTTTCTATTAATTGTCATTTTTCCAACAAACCAAAGTAAAAATATGTTCATATTCAATCAGTTGCAAACCGTTTTTACATGTGTCAAATTTTACCCACTTTCAACTGAATATGTCACTTTTCCCACGTATGCGCCTCCACACTTGTTGCCCTATGCTATTGTAAAAGATGCAAAGCAACATTCGGATGAAAGCGTTTCATGGTGTAATGTCACATAAATACGGGTGAAAATCAACCTGGAACCCCCCAAAAAATCTAATTAACACTAGTTAACAGTATACAAGTTTAGTAAGTGACATAATGAAATGGATTGGGGTTATTTGTGTCAAATGGCTGTTATATGCATTTAACGCTGTTAAAATGCAAGAAAGCATTTTGAATAGTAAAAAGCTGTATTAAAATTGGGGGTACATTAAATTGGGTGTAAGCATGTTTTTGTGTCTTAAAGTGCATTTTAAACAAATGTTAAAAATACACCTCTCACTTGCACCTGCGATCAAAAACCATATGCCCTATCCATACTAAGCATTCTCACACTATATATTAGCAGCACAAGCCACAGCATCTAAAAAATGAAGCTGAGCCCAAGAAGAGAGTGTAGATTCTGATCAGGCCGGTAAATAAATGTACCAAGTTTTCTTTCTCTTTCAAGCATTACAACCGTGGATCTGAAAATCAGTGTCCTGACCATGAATAACTGAGAAATTGAATTTCAAATATCATTTATTTTTCAACATAGTTTCCATTTACTTCTATACACTTCTCCCATCAATGCTCCAACCTCTTGATTAAATTCAAGAAAAAGTCCGGTGATTGATCCACAAACCAGTCCTGTACTGCAGCCATGACATCGTCATCAGATGCAAAACTCTTTTCACAAATTTGTTCCTTGAGCTTGAGTGTGAATTTCAGTAGGACGTCATCTTCACCATTTGCAGTTATTTAATGATGGCTTCAATTTCTGTTTTCTCCTTTTTTCAGTATTATCCATTTTGTAAATTTTAGTGATGTTGTTTCATTTTAAATTAAATATCTACAAAAAGAAAAGAAGAATTGTGCTGTAATTTTCAACAATGTTCTATCTAGACCTCTAGTACATACATACCTGTATTCAATATCGAGCAACATCTACTACTACGTCAGGACTAGGACTCTTGGATCCACCCTTGTTTTTGAATTGCTGATTTTTTAAACATATTTTGCCACTTTAGGTCCATCTTCGGCACAGCCTATAAGATGCAGGCAAAAACAAACACATGTTGCCCGTGGATAGGATCAGGCGCAACATGTCTGTCCAAACAGTGGAATTGACAAGAATTGCCAACAGAATGGAACAGATGAGTGATCAAAACTCTTGGTTTCAAGACTGCTTTATGATGATGCACGAATCACACAACAGATTTCAAGACAACTTTATAAGTCCTTCTGACAGCCTCAATAAGGCTATCTGTGACCATAATGGCACATTGCAATATTTAGCCCCTCAAATATTGGGACGGTTATCTCAAGCAAGTGACACTACATCTAGACGTAGCCAGTCCCAAAACAGTAGCCCACTTCCCACACCACCACAACAGACAGCCCGCACCAGAGGTGGGTCACAATTGCCCTGGGATGGCAGTGGTGAAGCTAAGGGGAGTCATTGAAAGCGTTACAAAATTCAAAGGTCAACTATGGCAAATGTTTGTTCAAAATTACACACTTTCTTTACTGTGTGTGTTTTTTGGTTTGTTATGATGTTAAATTTAGAAAATTACATTGTACAAATTACATCTTTCCATATTTGGTGTAATCACAAATGTGATAGCAAAATGTTTTTGTTGCAAAATATTTTGAAAATACATAAACATTTTTTTTTTCTAATTTTAGTGTAATTAATTTATTAAAAATGTATGTTTGAAAAAGATAATTGTTACACCATTTTAGATTGACTTTTGTGGGGAAAACAACAAAACCTAGTGCTAGTTTATTAAATAGGGGGGACCCCTACACATTTTAATCCCTGTTTTTTTAAAATCCGGACTGGCTCCCAGAGCCCTGGGCTGGATATGCTTTTGGGGGGTGGGGGAAATAGATCATTTTTAACATTTAACCCTTTTTTGTGTTAATTACAGGCAGAAACATACATGGATCACCAGGGGCAGGCTGGCATCTTTTAGCCTGGGGCAGACACAAGTAAGTGGCCTGGTTTTTCCACCAGCGCATTGCAATGGGGAAAGACACATGATAACAGCCTCTGTAGGTAAGGTTTGTCTTATGTGGGTGTGCTTTAAATAGCCAATTAAATACATGAAAAATTGTTATGTCAAAGAGCTATAAACAACTACAATGACCAGCCCCATCCCGAACCAGAAACCATTCTAGTGACCCCTACATAATGCACACAGCACTCTAGTGATGGATATACAATGCAGGAACCATTCTACTTACCATGATACAATACAGGGACCATTCCTGTGACCATTATACAATACAGGTATTTTTCTTGTGACCAATATACAATACAGTGAAAATTCTGAAAATGCAGAGAGCATCGCAGTGACCGCCATATAACACAGAGAATATTGCAGTCACTACCTTATAATACAGAGAGCATCTCAGTGACCAACATATAATGTAGAGAGTGTCGCAGTGATTGTCATATAATACGGATAGCATTGCAGTGACCGCCATATAATACAGTGACTACCATAATACAGTGAACACCGCAGTGATCATCAATTATGATCGCCGGTTCAGAGAGCATCGCAGTGACTGCCATATAATGCAGATAGCATTGCAGTGACTGCCATATAATGCAGGGAGGTTTGCAGTGTCCACCATAAAATTAAGACAACATCGCAGTGACCACTGGATAATGCAGAGAGGTTTGCTGTGACCACCAGATTAGGGAGCGTCGCAGAGTCTACCAGATAATGCAGAGAGGTTCGCAGTGATCGCCATATCAGAGAGTATCACATTGACTGTATATAATGCAGAGGGGTTCGCAGTGACCATCAGATCAGGGAGCATCATAGTGGCTGCCAGACAATGCAGAGAGGTCCGCAGTGATCGCCATATCAGAGAGCATCGCAGGGACTGTATATATTGCAGAGAGGTTTGCAGTGATCACCAGATCAGGGAGCGTCGCAGTTACTGTATATGGTGCAGAGAGGTTTGCAGTGATCACCAGATCAGGGAGCATTGCAGTGGCTGCCAGATAATGCAGAGCATCGCAGTAATCGCCAGATAATGCAGAGACCATCAGTGACCCACATATAACACATATATTATGAATATACCCCTCACACACAATAATAATATACCCCTCACATACACATACATTATTTCACCCCCCAGGACAGACAGTAATAAAACCCACCCCACCCCCCAAGAAAAAAACTACACCCCCTCCCCATTGCATAAGTATCCCCCCCTTAAATATAATTTAAACTATTTCACACCTCCACTGGCACTTACCTGTCTAGAAGGGAGATCTGTCTGGTCCCTGCGGATCTCCAGGGTACAGGAAAAGATGAGAGACAGGAATAGACTAGAGAAGGGGCGGAGACTTGAGATGAGAATGCGGGATCTTTGGCAGGGACAAGAAGAGGTAGATTAGTCAGACAGGGCAGGAGGGGGCGGGGCCTCCTGGTGAGGGGGCGGGATCTTAGCCAGGGACAGGAAAGAGTTTAAAAGAGTTTAAAACAGTCAGAGAGTGTAGAGGAGTGGCCAGGGGCGGAGACTCTGAGGGGGACAGACGCAGACAGGAAGCCAGGTACCAGTGCACACTGCACAGCCCTTACAACGTAGTGGACTCAGAAGGAGCCACACGCTGCATGGATGTAACAGGCAGAGAATGCTGCCCATGCGCTCTGATGGTGCTATAGTCAGAGCGACTGAGAGCACTTTCTGCCTGTCACCCGGCTGTCAGTCCTGCTGCATGTGCAGTGTGTGACTGCGGCCCTCACTAAAGCAAATGTGTACCGGCCCGGGGGGCATATGGCACCCTGCCCCCCGCCCAGCCCGCCCCTGCGGATCACATTGATCTGTGTATGTTTCTGCTAAACACATAGCTCAGGAGGTAGTCTATTTGAAACTTCTATTTAGGACCAAGTTTGCTAAAATTACACCCTTGATTATAATCACGATTCTTGGTAAATTCCCAAGTTATATTCCTATCTATGGAAAGTACCTGCGAGTTTGGCCGATGGTGTATTTATTTCTATTTGTGTTTTCACCTGAGTTTTGCAGAGAGTTTCATGATTTCTCACCTGAGTTTGCCTTTAGTACATTTGCAAGTGTTAAAAAATGGGCAAACACACCCGTAATTGCAATCTTGATAAAACTCAAATCTTAGTAAATTTACCCCTTATGCGGCCCGTAAATGGTGCGATAAGCACCATGTATGATGACGGACGATCCTATGCCTGACATATCGGGCAGTCCCCACACACAGAGCAAAGTGGTGGCTGACCGCCCGATATGCCGGAACCTCCCTCCATCACCCGCATAGCGCAACATGGGGTCGTACATCGCATCCCCTGATCGAGTGAATTTTCCGTAAGATCTGGGGATGCAATGTATGACCCCACGGGAGCGCGCATGGGACGATATCATACCCATACATGGTACGATATGGCAGCTATATCCTTCGGAACGGCTACTATATCGCACCATCTATGGCCGGCTTTAGTGTTCTTCCCAGTGGCGTATCTATAATGGGTGCAGTGTGTGCAGGGCACACGGGCCCCCCGGGTCTAGGGGGGCCCGCAACGCACACACTGCACCCATATTATTTTAGACTTACCTGTCCATGGTCCCACGTCATGTGTCTGCGCTGCTCAGAACACCGGAAAATGGCCATTTTTCCGGTGTTCTGCGCATGCGCAGTAGACTCAGGGCACACTCTAGTGCCCGGAGTCTACTAAGGCTCCGGTGGCTGGCTAGCCGCGTCAGTCGGCTGCCGGCCACCGAGGAGAGAGGAGGGGGCCCCACACAGGGAGTGCACACGGGCCCCCTCCTCTCTTAAAATGCCCCTGGTTCTTCCTTTTATTGGGCACTGATTTGGCTGTTTTAAAGGTGACACCTCTACCAGACTCCCCTGAAAATTCAGTTTTTGGGGTTCTGTCCGCAATTCTCATATACATCAAGCCCCAGAATGCGATATATTCATGGGCTTTGATGCGGTGGGCAACACCATCTTCAGATGGCTTTGCCCAATAGAAGCCTATGGGCTTCTATTCACAATGCTCCCCTGGGATGGATCCAATCAGATCTCTCCCAGCACCCCCCATGTTGCGCGTTCTTCTGCACATGCACATATGGAATCCAGAGGGGCATATGGATCATAGACCGAAAAGTCCCTCACTAGCAAAGGACAGCTCTTACAGAGAGAGATAGGAAAAAAAACCCAGGCGCTTGTTAGAGTTAAAAAATCCTTTCAATCTCTGGCCCTGATTCACAGCTGGACGCTCTGACAGAGCGTTCGCTCTGAATCAGGGCCGTCCCCCCTACTTTTTGGAGCGGCCTCCTGGCCACTCGCATAGCTGTGGGTGACCACCCACAGCTACAGCGAGCAGCCAAAATGATGGTCGCGATGGTCAAACCCATCGCGACCATCGGGCTTGCGACGAGACCCTTGCGGTACGGTCTCGCTGCCACAAGCCCTGGAGTGCTTTTGGCTCTATCAGAGCCAAAAGCACTCCCACTGACATCACTAGTGATGTCAGTGGGGCCGGCCCCAGACGGAAGGCGTTCCCATGGGAACGCCTCCGTCTGGGCAGCCATGCCCCTGGCACGCCCACCAAAGGGGGCGTGCTGTCAATCACTATCGACAGCACACCCCCTTTGGTGCGAGACCCATAACGACGGCTTGGCCGTCGTTATTCGGGTCTCGCACATGCGCACGACGGAGCCGCCTCCGTCGTGCGCATGCACCCTTGGGCAACATCGACCCACTTGCGAGCGCTCAGCACTCGCGAGCGGGTCTGAATCAGGCCCTCTATGCGACTGAATGAGGTAGTCAGCCTCATAATGGAAATAGATATATATAGGAAGGCAGTCGCAGGGATTGAAAGATACTAATTATAAAACTCAAGGCAATAAATCAAAATATTAATAATACATAATGTTTACAGTATTTATAAAAGAATCACACATGTGATTTTGCATAACACACAATAAAAAATGTTTGATATATATTAGTAATAGTAAGCCAATATACAACTAAACACACATCTAAGCTTGAGTTTATAAAAAAATGCAGTACTGAACTCAGGAGAAGGCTCAGAATTAAGGGCCTGATTCAGAGCCGAACACTCTGACCAGAGCGCTCACTCTGAATCAGGGCCCTCCTCCCTAAAACTGGAGCGGCCTCTTGGACGCTTGCATAGCTGTGGGTTACTACCCACAGCTACAGCGAGCAGCCAAAATGATGGTCGCGATGGTCAAACCCATCGCGACCATCGGGCTTGCGACGAGACCCTGCGGTAGGGTCTCGCTGCCGCAAGCCCTGGAGTGATTTTGGCTCTATCAGAGCCAAAATCACTCCCACTGACATCACTACTGATGTCAGTGGGGCCGGCCCCAGACGGTAGGCGTTCCCATGGGAACGCCTCCATCTGGCAGCCACGCCCCTGGCACGCCCACCAAAGGGGGCGTGCTGTCACTCACCATCGACAGCACGCCCCCTTTGGTGCGAGACCCCGAGCGACGGATTCCTCGTCACTCGCCGGGTCTCGTGCATGCGCACGACGGAGCTCCCACCATCGTGCGCATGCGCATTCGGGCACCATCGACCCGCTTGTGAGCGTTCTTCGCTCGCGAGCGGGTCCGAATTAGGCCCTAAGATCTTTCCTTAAAGAGATGGAAATATATATGGTGTTTGTAGTCTTTTATAATGCGGGCCCCTGGATGTTATATGGGCTGAATGGACAGTAAGTCCTGATATTATTACCTGCGAGCTCCAATCCTTTGCAGCATAAAGTTAAGGAGGGTGATGACACCCTAGTACCTGACTGGTACTGCGCTCAACCCGACAAACGGGGAGTGACTTAAATGAATAAATTCTGGAAATAGGGAGGCTCACCTCAGCTGCCTGACTTTGGCTCACTAAGACCTGGCGATGGCTCCTGCTTTGTACCTTGCTACACAAGTAACCAAGTGCCGACCGCCACGCCTCCTGCTCACACAGAGAATCCGGTAACGTGAGAGCTGGAAGGACGTATTTTACTCTACACCTTACGGCTCTGAAACACGGGACAGGAACATCAGGTACGCTCTGGGGAATCCTCCAAAAACCTGCCTACAATTCACACTGCTGGAGCAGATTGAATGGCACAGATACATAGGACCTCATTCAGACCGCAACTGGGTCGATGGTTAGGCCCTGCGCATGCGCAGTGGCCACACTGCACGTGCGCAAGCCCCGGAGCGAGAGAGAAACTCTCTTGCTCCGGAGCTCACTACAAAAGGGCCGCAAGCCCTAGGAAGCTCCCTGGGGCTTGCGGTTGCCGAGACCCAACCTTAAGGTCTCGTCGCAAGCCCCGATGTTCACGATGGTCTTGACCATCGCGACTATCACCCTGGTCGGTCGCTAAGCTGTAGGTGGTAACCCACAGCTTAGCTAGCAACCAGGAGGCCGCACTAAAAAAAAAGAAGAGGCCGCCCTCATTCAGAGAGAGCGACCGCCTCTGAATGAGGGCCATAATCCCTGCATCGCAGCCTCCCTATTTCCAGAATAGGCATTCTTCTGTGCATGAAACAGCAGTAGCACTAGTAGGACCTCCACTTGCAAACAAAGGCAGTGGCCTGAACTTTTCCTTGCCACTGCGTGTGGTGTATGGCATGTTGGAAATTTTATGTTTTTGGCAGTAATTTTTCCCTTTCTTATTAGAGGTGATGTTTTCTTTAACATCATGAAATACTTTGATGTCAAGTGCCCTTTTTGTAACCTTTTGTAGATGTTGAAGTACTATCATGACTGGCAGCAGCCGCAGCACTAGTATTGGGTTGATGCTCCTGCTCTTGTTTCAACTGATTGTGATCCATATCGACTCACGGTGCTTCAAGTAATGGACGGTGGCATGAAACCTACTGCACAGTTTATTTAACAAAGTGCCATTGCTATTAATGTAAGCACACTGGCATCTCATGAACGTTACTATTTTACAACACAATGCCTGAACCTGAACAACATACACATAATTTTTTTTGTTTTTTACACACTGCTGCAACTCATGGCACTTCTATTAATGGTGGCACACTGGCACCTAATGAACATTATTATTTTACAACACAATGCCTGAACCTGAACAACACACAAGTTGCTTTCTTTTTCTTTTTTTTATACACTGCTGCAACTCACAGCGCTTCTATTAATGGTGGCACACTGACACTTATTGTACTGTTATTATTTCACAACAAAATGCCTGAACCCGAACAACACACAGAAGTTTATTTTTACACACTGCTTTGACTCAGTTAATTTTTATTAACATGATACCTACACTGAACCACACAGTGCCCAACAGTGCTGCACCCACAGCCCTTCACAGTCTGACACAGTCACAGCACACAGCAGTTGTGCCACAGTAGTGCTGTATCCCACAGCCATTCACAGTCTGACACATCAACAGCAGTAGTGCCACGGTAGTGCTTGCACCCCCTAGCCCTTCACTAACACAGGGCCTGATTCAGAGACGGACGCTATTTGCGCTCGCTCGTTCATTAAAAAGGGGTGGCTATTCAAATGAACCGTTCGCACTTTGCGGTCTGTTCACGCCTCTATGTCTGAACGAGCGAACAAAACTTGCGGTCGTAATTTTGAAAAAGAAGCCCCCTGGCCGCTCGCACCATACGTCATGTCCGCTATTTAATAGATTAATCGAGTACATCGAACAGCGTATGAACTACTCGCTATTCTTGTGGTTGGTTTTTCCTACCACAATCTTGCGAGCAGTTCTGACTATAAATCAACCAAGTGATGTGGTTAATGAAGCTCCTGTATTAATTATGCACACCCATAAAATGCCCGTTTTGACCTTTAAGCACGCCTGCGTTCTGATTTCCACTCCCAGTTTTCAAGCACCTTCCCTTGTTATCACCCACATACGCCTCCTCCTGTAACTCAAAATAGCAGGCATTTGCTATTTAGCGAACAAACGATTTTCGGTCGCACTGACTGGTTCGCGCATGCGTATTAAAATCCGTATACATGCGCAGTTGTGCGAACATCGGTCGGACCGAACGAGCGGCCGCTTACGAGCGGCTCTGAATCAGGCCCACAGTCTTAGTGTTGCAGCCCACAGCCCTTCAGCCTGCCACAGCCATAGCAGCAGGCCTGGTGATAGGGGGGGACCAAGGGTACACCCATACTGGGCCCCGAGGCCCAGACAGGCACAAAGTACAGCGTGGACAGCAGACTCAGTGCTCCAGCTGGTGGGTCGCGGCCGCCGGTACCCATATCCGTCACCCAGCTCCCTTTTAGTCTGGCCCGGGCAGCGCTGGGCTTGACTTGCTGGTGGCTAAAACGCAGCCTGCGCCAGCATAAACTTTCAGTAACCTGTCTGTAGATCTGGCCCAGGCACCTTGGGTCGATCTGAAGTACAGTACAGGTGAGACGTGGAGGTTGTATGTAACCCCTGCTCAATAATCAGACAGGTAGTGAGGTATACTAATGACTGGAATAGAAACCACAGACTGGCGTGATGCTGGGATACGTACCTGGAGCCAAGGGGAATGAACACACGTTTTCCTGACCGGCCCTTTGACCAGAAAAAGCCAGTAGAGCTAAGGACATACTCCTGGGACAAAGGTGACCACCCCGGAACTCAGGCCAATATAATATTGGCAGGGTTGAAGTCAGGGTAAGAAATACAGATCTGCCGATCACCCCGGTGTGAATACTGTATTTTGCACACTGCCCACAGTCCTGAAACCTGCACACCTTCCTCAGTGCCAGCCCCAGACAACAACACACTGCGATCGTACTGCGATTAAGCAGAGCATGGTAAGCCATCGCAGAGTGAGTGACAGGTAATCAGCGTTTGGGGGTGGCGATGGAGGAGTGGTTGGAGAAACGCAGGCGTACCTGTCCATTTGAACGCCATTGTATGGGCGTGCATAAATTAGCCATTGCAACGGCATACGCAGCTTGAGTGCTTGCTGCGTGCAATGAGGTTAGCAATTTCTAAGTAAGGTTAGGGCTGCTGTAATTATGCTCGAGGAGCCGATGGTACTCGATGTTACCGATATATACGCAGCAAGGTATTACGGATGTGAGATAGCGGTAGTGGGAGGCAGTGGGCGTCTCTATGCTGTCGTGCGACGGCATTGCGATTGCCTTCATTAGCTTATTTTCGCAGCAGACCTGCATGCGATACGAAGTTGCGATCGCAATAGCAATCCTTAATGAATCAGGCCCATAGTTTGTAAACCCTATATATATATATATATATATATATATGCATTAGATAGGTAGATAGATAGATACAGGGGTTAAAGTGGGCCAGAACGGGGTAGAACTGCGTTCCGTCACTTCTATTTGTAGACGGAACCAGTTCCCGCTTTTTCCGACCCACCTAACCCTGGCGCAGCAGGGAGGCTCCATTTGCCAGGGGCGCCCGCTGAGATTTTGTTACCAGCGGGCGCCCTGCTCCCTACCCGCAGTGCCAGCGGCAGCCGGAGGCTGGAGCTCACTCATGAACTCCGGCTTCCGGGTCCCGCTGTGTGCAGTGCACTATGGGAGAGGCGTCATGATGTCTCTCCCATAGTTCACACTGAGGAGCAGCCAGGCAGACCAGACCAGGCGGATGCGGGAGCGGGGCTTAAGGTAAGTATTAGGTTTTTTTTGTGTAAGCGGCTTCACAATAGGGGACATAACTACAGGGGGCATTACACAGGGGGCATTACACAGGGGGCACAACTACAGGGGGTGGCACGCTGTCACTTTATTGACATTGCACCGAGGGGGGGCGGTGAGTTTCACCATTTTTCTAGGACCACTTTAAGCACTGGATAGATAGATAGATAGATAGATAGATAGATAGATAGATAGATAGATAGATAGAACAGTATGTTCACCTAACCCATGCAACATACTGTAGTTCAGTTTGTCATATTTGTGAGTTTTAATGCAATGTGTTTGAGATACTGTTTATTTAGTTTTCACCTCTGCAATTTTTTAGCTTTAATGAAATATGTGGAGCACAGCACAAGGGAAAAAAATCAATTCTATTTTCCAAGATAAGACTAGAGATTGCGTATATAGGTACGGAAACTCATCTGCTATGCAGAGAGTGTAAAAGAAAAAGCACACAGCAGAAAAGAATCCCAGCTTGGCTTTTGGCACGGCTTCTGTGCAATGAGATTTTTTATTGTAAAAAAATAACAGATTTAAAAGAAAAAAAAATCAATAGCATCTGTGGTATTATGGTTAATTAAAGAAGCTCTTGAAGAGGGCTGAGAGGTGAGAGGCTTGGCCAAGGAAGGGAGATAGCTGAAACCTGATTAGCTGCAAGAAACGCTTTTTTAGATCTGAGTGGATGGACCAGGGACTGCTTTGCTAGGGATATTGGGAAAAAAATAGCTTTTACTCTAACTTTCTTTAAGTAATCAATATACCCCCATTACCGACCTGCTTGTGCCACTCCTGTATTCCACTCACTGTTTTTCAGCTCTGGGGCTTTACAGGCTTCATGTAGAAATGGAATGCAGGCATTATAACCACTCTGTGTTTCACATAATAAAATAGCTTTATTATACACATGGTTGAGACACATACTGTAAAGACCAATCTAAAAAATTTTCCTTGAACATATATATATATATATATATATATATATAAAGTCAAGGTTGGACATCTACAAGCACTACGTTCGCTTTCGATGGTACCGATGGTTGAATACACATCCTGGAGATGACGTGCACAAGTTGGCGTCTTAAAACAGGCTGCTGGGCGTCTGCATACACAGAGCGATCGCACGCCAAGACTTAGTGGCCGTGCTTATGCCTTACCGTGCAATCGCCTGCCTTACTGTCACTTAGACGAATTTGCATATGCATCTGGTGAGCATATGCATCTAGCAAGAAGGTCTGAATCGAGCTCTCAGCGCCATTTTCTTGTCAGGCACGCTGCTGTATGCTGCACTTTACTCTGCTGTATTGGCTATGCTGTGTCCAGACTCAGTAAAGGCTGTGCTGTGCTGCTCTTAGTTAATGTGTATAGGGGATGCATGGTGCTGTATGCTGCACTGTACTCTGTGACTGTGCTGTGTCCAAACTCACAAGTGGCTCTGCTGCTCTTAGTCAATGTGTATAGGGGTGCACGCTGCTCTATGCTGTGTGCTGTACTCTGCTGTATATAGACTGTTCTGTGTCCTGATTCACACGTGGCTGTGCTGATCTTAGTCAATGTGTATATGGGGTGCACACTGCTGTATGCTGTGCTGTATTCTGCTGTATATATGGAGAAGGGCCATAGACTGCACACCTGAATATAAATAATGGGAGGTTCCACCTGTTGAGACTAATGTTGCAGACACAAAAGGAAAAATTACAAGTGCACAACTCCAACGGTACAATTTACATACATTTTGCAATAAAATTTTGCAATAAATAGAGGTTTTAGCATAATCATGGCCAAGATTATGGGCATACCCACCACATCCAGGTAACCTCTTAGAATAGGTCCCTAACATACTGGGTTTAAAATCCAGGATACGGGACACCCCCTAACCAGCCCTGCTGAGCCACCCCAGGGCATCACTCTAGTGAAAAAGGTGAAGTGTAAAAAGTGTAAGAACAGAAAACCCCGCGACCAGTATTTTGGAAATTGAATACCGCGGGTATCGGGAGTGCACATACCCGCTGTATTTCTAAATTGGGCACGAGATTTTTGACTTGCTAAACCTCGCGCCCAATTGGATATGCCCTTATGTTTGTACTGTTTGGTGCGCTTTACCCCGGTGCGCTTTGTTCATGTGCATATATAAGCCCTGTGGCTCCACGCAGTTTGAATACAGCTGCAACATAAAAAAATCAAAAAAATTTATTAAATTCTACTGTTTGTACTGTTTGGTGCACTTTACCCTAGTGCACTTTGCCCCTCATTCAGAACCGCTCGCAAAAAGCGAGCGCTCGCTCTGAATGAGGGTGGCCGCTTTTCTTTTGAAAGGCGGCCTCCTGGCCGCTCGCTAAGCTGTGAGTTACCACCCACAGCTTTAGCGAGTGACTAGGTGATGGTCGCGATGGTCTAGACCATCGCGACCATCGGGGCTTGCGACGAGACCCTTGGGGTAGGGTCTCATCTACCGCAAGTCCCAGGTAGCTTCCTGCTTTAAAAGAGCAGGAAGCTCCCTACTGACATCACAGGAATGCCATCCCCCCACCCCGCCTACAAAACGTGGCGAGCTGTCAATCAACATCGACAGCCACCCCTTTTGTAGCGAGCCCCGGAGCGAGTGCATTTGTCACTCGCTCCAGGGCTTGCGCAAACGCAGTGCGAGCACTGCGCATACGCAGGCCCTCACCATCGACCCACTTGCGAGCGGGTCTGAATGAGGGCCTTTGTTCTCTTGCATATATAAGCCCGAAGCTGCGTCATTAAAAAGTAAAAAAAATAAATTAAATTCTATTGTACTGTTTTATGCGTTTTACCCTAGATGCTTTGTTGACATGCATATATAAGACCTGTGGCTCCATGCAGTGTAAGTAGCGCTGTGACATCAAAAAATCGAAATAATAAATTAAATTGTATTGTTTGTACTGTTTGGTGCATTTTACCCAAGTGCGCTTTGTTATAGTGCATATATAAACCCTGTGGCTCCACGCACTATGAATAGAGCTGCAACATCAAAAAATTGCCAAAATGAATTAAATTCTATTGTTTGTACTGTTTGGTGTGCTTTACTCTAGTGCACTTTATTCACGTGCATATATAAGCCACGCACTGATTTGCAAATTGAAAAATAGATAACGTTCAGTTTAGAGAAGAGCAACCAAATACTATCACTGCAGCTGCTGCCACCAGTTATGATGATGATGCTAGTCCTTCAATGTCATCTACTAAAGTTGATGCTCAAGGACATAGAGGGTCTAAGTCAGGGCATCTAAAATAAAAAAAAAACAATGTAAAGTGCTAAAGAAAAAAACACATCTAATAAAGAGAAAGTGTGGTGCAGAAAAACATAAAATTGCCAACATACCATTCACCACACGCAGTGGCAAGGAAAGACTAAGGCCCTCATTCAGACCCACTCGCGAGCGGCTGTCCGCTCGCAAGTGGGTCGATGGTCTGCACTGCGCATGCGCACGACGGAGGGAGCTCCGTCGTGCGCATGCGCGAGACGCGACGAGCAAAGGACTTTCCTTCGCTCGGAGTGTCTCATCAAAGGGGGCGTGCTGTCGATGTTGACTGACAGCACGCCCCCTTTGGTGGGTGTGCCGGGGGCGTGCCTGCCAGACGGAGGCGTTCCCAAGGGCACGCCTACCATCTGAAGCCGGCCCCACTGACATCGCTAGTGATGTCAGTGGGTGTGATTTTGGCTCTGATAGAGCCAAAATCACTCCTGGCCTTGCGGTTGAAAAACTCAACCGCAGGCTGTTGCTCGCAGTTTCGATGGTCGCGATGGTCAAGACCATCGCGACCATCATCCTGCATGCTCGTATATGCTGTGGGTGGTGATTAATGGAGGTGGGCCCTGATTCAGAGCGAGCGCTCTGGTCAGAGCGTCCGGCTCTGAATCAGGGCCTAAGGCCGTAGCCTTTATTTATGAGTGGTGGTTCTGCAAGTGTCAGTGAAACATCTTCCTCCTCCTCTCATGACAATGGAAGACCTTATCACTCAGAGGGGTAAATTTATTAAAGTGAAAGTTTTTAGAAGTGGAGATGTTGCCCATAGCAACCAATCAGATTGTAGCTATTATCTTCTAGATCTAGAAGGTTCTAGATAGATGTTAAGTAGAATATGATTGTTTGCTATGGGCAACATCTCCACTTCTAAAAACTCTCACTTTAGTAAATATGCCCCAGAGTGTAGAAGAGGTGTAATAAAATGAAAACCACTTAGGCAGTAGAACAAACTATGCATCTAGAAACAGACAAGTCACAAATCCCTGAGGAGAGTCTAAGTGTGCTAAGTGTCCATGAGTGCTATGTGTGAGCTTGACCTTTCTGATACTGTTGTACTCGCAGAGAAGCCTCCTTTCACCATTTCTGCTCCCTCTGCAAATGTGGGAATGAGCAGCACAAATATAGCTAATGACATAAAATTGAGGATGCCACTGAGGAAGTGCAAGAGGATGAGATGGATATTTGTGTAGCTGACACCAGCGTTAATGAGGATGTTGAGCATGAGGATGTTGTCTGTGTAAGTCAGCTACCAATGGAAGCAGCTCGTGGTCATGATAAGAGGAAGGCCATTGCCATGCCTGGACATAGGACCAACAAATGCACCTCTTACGTGTGGAATTATTTTTACCCAAATCCTGACAATTCTCAAGCCATCTATAGCGTTTGTTAAACCATGGTAAGTAGAGGTTGGAACATTAACCATCTAGAAACCTCCTTTGTGTAACATCATTTGCAATGAACTCATAAAAAGTTTTTGACAATATCAGAAACTGGGGCTAAAAAATAACAACAAGAATTCCAGCTTCAGCTTTGCCCCTTCTCTCAAGTTCAACTAGATACCAGCACCTGCAATCTCTACCGCCAACACCTTCATCCTCAATATTTATAGTAATGATCGGAGGTAGTCCTCTATCCAATTTGTTAAGGATAGGTGACTCCTCCCCTATCCAGGATTCCTTCAGTGCTAGGCCTGCTGCTGCTGCTGGGGGTGGATCTTCATCCCAGATAGGGACCAAGAAGACTACTATTTCTGAAAAACAGCTGACTGTGAAACAATCCTTTGCAAAGGAAAGCAAGTATTACAGCTCTCACCCAGTCACACAGCGGATCACTGATGTCATCATGTATATGCTATTATTAGATCTGCATCCAATATCCACCATTAATGCAGTGGGTTTCACACAGTTAATTGAGGTCCTGTCCCCCCGGTACCAAATTTCATCTCGATTCCACATTACCCGAAAAGCCATTCCTCGGCTGTACCAGGACGTTACAAAAAAACCTAATTATTGGCCTTCAAAATGCCAATGTACCCACTGTCCACCTATCAACAGATATGTGGACAAGAAGTAGTGGGCAAACTAAAGATTACTTGACTGTGACAGCCCACTGGGTGAGTGAATCATCTTTAGCAGTAGCAGCAGTATCTAACAAACCACGCCAGCTCATTTAGAGGTAGGCTACTCTGTGTATCCCTGGCTAAACTAAGAGGCATACTGCTGACATCCTCTTAGATAAACTAAGGTATGTCATAGCAAAATGGCTTACCCACTTTTCGTGTCAAACGCAACAAAAGAAAACTACGGCACTGGTTCATTTCCACAATCCCCAATATGTCTTATTATATATATGTATCTAGGGGATGTGCTACCTGCTACCATTTGTCATAGTTAAACAGAAAAAGGAAAAGAGGTAATGTTGTGGTGCACAAGTCAAAGAATAATAATAATGAGAAATAAAAATTAACCTTTATTGAGTAATAACTAAAAATTAAATTCCCTAAGTATTAAAACAATATAGAGTGAATGGAAAGAAAAGTAGTGTGATTTAAAAATATGTACCATGGATCTTATTACTCATGTATATGGACTCCTAAGAATAACCTATTATTCAACCACTGTCTACCCTATCAAAAAAAAAATACAAGAGATATGTTCTAATAAATAAATAACTTTGTAACACCAATCTGTTGCCTCTCAATTATATTTTGTTTGTCGTTCAAGTTAATAAACATATAGAACAAATGGTGGGACACACTGTATTGGGCGATTATCTCAGTTAAACATACCTATGAAAAAACACACATACAGTTTGAAATCCAGAAATTAGTATGTATGTGTGTCTCTCTTTCTTCCTGATTCGCTTATCCAGTGAGTCCCCCGTGATGTGATTGGTTGAATCATGATTCCGTAATTATCTGGCTTCTATCTATTTGTTGCCATCACTAGGGCTATGTAATTCCATACACTATATTATATCCAAACACTTTGTCATATAATAATGCAACATGCAGTATAATAGTAGTTGCTCTGTTTAGCAGTTATGTGATCACTGTATATCAGTCTAGTAGTTGTCTCCTGTCAGGACTCCCCTGTCAGATTGTAGTACAGGTTATGTAAATCCATACAATGTGTTATATATACAAAATTACTTACCTGGAGGTGGCGTTATCCATGGTCTCCCCCGGTTACCGGACTCCCACTCTGCTCTAACGGGGAGAGCAGAGGCGGGAGCCGGTACCAGTAATCAGCTATGTGGTCTAAACAGACCGCAAGCTGATTGCTGTAAAAAAAAGAAAAAAAAAATTGAAACTTTTTTTTTACTTACCTGAATCCAGGGACCAGTGATCGGGCCTCCGGTGATGGCTCCTCTCCGGTCAGCTTGTCTCCCATAGTGTACTGCGGCCCGGTCATCAGGTGATCGGGTCCCAGTGCAGTACGGGAGATCACCTGATCGGGAAGCCCGGAGAAGATAACCGGTGGCCAGGAGGATGCAGGTAAGTGTAATGAAGGGAGGGGGGGTCGCAGGGGTCCGCGATCGCGGGGGGTGGGGCTTAGCGTCGGTGGGGGGTAGCAGCGATGGTCGGCCGGTGCATGCACGGGCTCTTAGTCGCGGTATTTTTTCCGAAAATACCGTGACTAGAGTGCGGATGGGATCCGCAGGGACAGAGCTTTATCCCAAGCTCTGTCCCTGCAAGGGATTTATAGTAAATCCCTGTGATATTGCCTGATTTCGCAATGCAAATTCACTCGGTAATATCACACTACAATCCGCATTCAATATGCGGATTGTAGTAAATAGAGCCCTAAATGTCAAAACACTTTGTCATATAATAATGCAACATATACTATAATAGCAGTTGCTCCGTTTAACAATTATATGATCGCTGTATATCAGGGTACTGACTCTCCTGTCAGGATTCCTCTGTCAGACAATAGTGCAAGTTATGTCATCATCTATATATGTCCTAATCTTATGAGAAGAGGAGAGTCACTGTGTGTGAAATTCATGAGGGATATCACCCTTCTTTATTATTCAGAACATGCTTCCCTCCCCATACAATTGTTGTACGTTGCAAATATTGCAATTTGATGTTATCACTGCTGTGTTTATTATTACATTATTCACTTTGAATTAGGATAAAGAAAAGTAACAAAATGTATTATAACAATGAATCGATCACTTGAGTTGTTGCAGATATTGGGCCTGATTCAGAGGTGCTCGCAAAAAGCGAGCGCTCACTCTGAATCAGGGCGGGCACTGGTTTTTTAGGAGCGGCCTCCTGACCGCTCACATAGCTGTGGGTGACCACCCACAGCTATAGCGAGCGGCCATGATGATGGTCGCGATGGTCAAGACCATCGTGACCATCGGGTTTGCGACGAGACCCTTGTGGTAGGGTCATGTGGCCGCAAGCCCCAGAGAGCTTCTGGCTCAAATTGAGCCGGAAGCTCTCCCATTGACATTGCTGGTGATGTCAGTGGGGCCGCCCACAAACGGCAGGCGTTCGCATGGGACCGCCTCCGTTTGTGAAGCCACCCCCCCGCCACACCTACAAAATGGGGCGAGCTGTCGATCAACATCGACAGCTGCCCCTTTTGTAGTGAGTCCCGGAGCGAACGCTTTTTGCGCTCGCTCCGGTGTTCGCGCACGCTCAGTGCACACACCGCGCGTGCGCACTGAGCCACCATCGACCCGCTTGCGAGCGGGTCTGAATCAGGCCCACTGTTTGTTGATACATTTTGTCAGCTATGGATTTACCTTCTGTATTGTTCAAAGGGCTTATATTGCCTTCAGCTGTCTGTTTCACTCATGAGAGGTTTCTGATGGCAATTTTAATTAGTAGTTAGAGATTGTGCATGATTAGGTGTATATCCGATTTTTATACGATTGGTATCTGATCAGTGCAAATTCATCAATGAGGAAGCATATTTTGCTTCATATATTGGGTTATTTATAGGTATTAAATAACCCAATATATGAAGCAAAAGATACTTCCTCATTGATGAATTTGCACTGATCAGATACCAATCGTATATTGGATTACATGACTGTGACAGCCCACTGGGTGGGTGTATTGCCTTCGGCAGCACCAACAGCAGCAGCAGCATCTAACAAACACCAGCTCATTCAGAGGCAGGATACTCTGTGTATCACTGCCTTTACTAAGAGGCATACCAGTGTCAACCTCTTATAGAAACTCAGGGAAGTCATTGCAAAATGGAATACCCTGCTTGGACTCTCCTCTGAATTTGTGATTTCTGACAATGCCACAAATATTGTGAGAGCATTATAGCTTGGTGATTTCGAAGATGTCCCATGCTTTGCTCACACTATCAATTTGGTGGTGCAGAATTCTTTAAAAATATGACAGAGCTTAGCGGGAGATGCTGTCTGTGGCCCGAAAAAATTCAGGACATTTTCGGCATTCAGCAGCTGAATGTAGAAGATTGTAGCATCTGCAAGAACAGTTTCATTTATCCTGCCACCAGCTGAAGCAAGAGTTAGTAACAAGGTGGAATTCCACCCTTTATATACTTCAGTGGATGGAGGAACAGCAAAAAGCTATCCAAAAGAGTTATGACATAGGGAGAATGTACCTTACTCCAGCGCAGTGGACAAAACTTTCTGTGTTGTGCTGAAACCCTTTGAAGTTGCCACCTGTAAAGTGAGTTCAGACACTGCCAGCTTGAGTTAGGTAATTCCCCTAATCAGACTTTTGGAAAAGCAGCTAGAGAAGCTGAAGGAGGAACTGCATCAAAGTGATTCTGCTAAGTATGTCGGACTTGTATAACAAGTCCTTTATTCGCTTCACCAGGATCCAAGGATTGTCGGCATCTTAAAATTGGATCAATACATTTTGGTGACTGTGCTCGATCCTAGGTTTAAGACATACATCGTATTTTTCTTTCCAATGGACACAGATCTGAAGAGATGCAAAGAGCCAGTTTGTACATAGAGATCATTGCCAGCAATGTCAGCTGCCCATTGGTAGCCTGTTTTGTGGGGGTCCAAGCAAACCAATCACTTCAGCCACAAGTGGCAGTCCATGTCGCTTAAGTGATTGGTTTGTTAAACTGTGCATGTTCTGTTTAATGTAAACAACATAAGGGTGGGTGGGATGGTCCAAGAACAATTCCATCATGCACCTCTTTTCTTTGCATTATGCCCCATTTAGGGCATTGCTGACTGTCTTTTTGCATAGACGAGAAACATTTTTATAGTTTATCAAACTGCCATCCTGTCTGCCACTTCAGTGTCACTCTATTTCCTAGATGTGACATGTCGGAAGTTGAACTGCCACAGCTACTGAAATCTTTGACATGTGGTGGCTGAATTGTGAAAATGTCCAGAAATATATATGGCCACAGACAGCATCTCCTACATGCCCCTTTAATTTAAAAAAAATCTGAACCACCAAGTTTATTTTCTGGGCAAAACATGGGACATTTTTACCCAGTTGTGATTATTAATTAATTTCTTCCCTGGCAGTCTAGTGTGTTTTCTCCTTCTAGTGGTCCTGTGTGAAATGGAGCCCAAATCACTGCGAGAGGGACTTATATTGAATCCAAAACTCATGAAATCCAACCCCGGGATGATGACGTTTTGTCTCAATTTTAAATCCGAGCCTGGCAGGAAACCCCCATCTGGGGCTTGGATCCCATCAGATACCCTACCTCCCTCATAAAAAAAAAAAAATTCAATTAAATTTACCAGCGAATCAATCCTTCCTTTCCCTGCTTTGCACTACATACATACTATACCTCCCTCAGGCCACTGATCTAGTTCTACAATAATAAAAAGTTAAACATTTTTGGTTTGTAATATGGGATCGTATAGTTTATGAAACTTCCATCCTGTCTGCCACTGCAGTGCCACTCTGAGTTTTAGATGTGCCATGATGAAAGTTAAACTGTCGCAGCCACTGAAATCTTTGACATCCAGTTTCTGAATGCCGAAAAATGTCCAGAAATGTTTATGGCCAAAGACAGCATCTTCTGCATGCCCCTTTAAAATAAAAAAAAATCTGAATCACCAAGTTTATTTTGTGGGCAAAACATGGACGTTCACTCAGCTGTCATAATACTCTCCCCTCCTCCCTCATAAATTTGCTTCAGAATCAAAAAAATTTATTACATTTATAAACTAATCAATCCTTCCTTCCCCTGCCTTTAACTGCATACATACTCCATCTCCCTCAGGCCTATTGATCAATGAAAACTGCAGTGCCACTCTGTTTCCTAGATGTGCCATGTTGGAAGTTGAACTGCCACATATTTGTGCCGCCCACTGCTGTCGCTTAGTTTAGTCAGCCAGCTAGCTCGGTGTAACCTTTTTGCCTAAACTGGATGAAAACAATATTGTGAGCAGTGAGGTGGTCTAAATTGACTGGAAATTACTGGAAATTAATCTTATTAAGTTTAATAATACTGTTGGAACAAAAACAGGCCCATATTATATGATTTTAGCTGTTTTTATAATTTTTTTTTAACATGATACAGATTTAAAACTAAAACACATGTGGGTGGTTTTGGCAAAACCAAAACACGAAGTTAATACAGATCCAAAACCAAAACAAGGGGGTAGGCTCACATCTCTACTTCTTTTCATATTAAAAATGTAATTTCACCAAGGGTGGCCAAAATTTTGCATACAACTGTAAATTAAACTACAGATGAGAACACAAACAAACATTGCAGCCTTTATAACTATGCACTTTCAGTCAGTCAGTCACCCACTCATATCTTTAGCTGTGTAAACAGCATATACAGATGTGCCCTCACTCGTCTTTACTGCAGCCAGGCCAAACAGTGCCATATTATTCATAAGGCTTGGGGCCCCGCAGGGAGAAGGCACACTCGTTGTCAGCTAAGGTTTGTTGTGAGACAATGGAGAGACAGCAGACCAGTAGTGCACTAGCATCAATGTTGTTACACCTCCATGAGAGGACATGTGACTGCCACCATCACAGCTGCTGTCACCACCATTACCTGGAGGAAGTTCTCTCTCTCCAGATCTCAGCACACACAGGCACAAGAGATTACACAAAACTTCTTGAGCAGACCCTCAAAATGGATATAGGGCTATGCAGAGCCTGCCCTAACCAGTTTGGTGCCCTAGGCAAGATTCTGGCTGGTGCCCCCTAGCAGATAATCCCACCACACTGCACTCTTCAGACACTCTCCCCCACCTCTTCATACATGATGCTCAGTTTTAACTTACCTCTTAGGTGTTCCTCCCTTTTCTTTCTTCTGCATCTTTATTCCTTTAGGAGTCTGGCAGAGGACACATAATTGAATAATTGACCCCCCCCCCCAGTTACTACCCACTTCACAGAACCACATACTACTCCCTTCATTGCGCCCCTCATCCAGCACTGCACCCCTGGCCTCACTCGCGCACGCAGGGATGGTTTCCGAGTACCTAGAAACCCCCCCTGGCCGCCGATCTATTGCAGCTGACCAGTGCTCGAAGGTCACTTCACTTCGGCATCTGGCAATATAACTGTCCTTTAAATCTGGCTGGTTGCGTGAGCCAATCACGGCTCGCGGACCAGCAGCCAATCAGGGGCGGCCACGATGCCGCCCCTAATTGGCTGTCAGTCCGCGCGACCAGCATTGTTCACCGGGAACCCAGATGGAGAGGGAGCACGGCTCAGCGCTGCAGGCGATCAGGCGAGTGATGCGGGGCCATGATGTGCGCAACTATGTTCACAACGAGGAGGTAAGGGGGCTGTGTGGAGGAGGGAAGGGGACTGTGTGGAGGAGGGAAGGGGGCTGTGTGGAGGAGGAAAGTGGGCTGTGTGGTGGAGGAAAGGGGGCTGTGTGGAGGAGGAAAGGGGGCTGTGTGGTGGAGGAAAGGGGGCTGTGTGGTGGAGGGAAGGAAAATGTGCACAGATAGAGGAGGGAAGGGTAGTGTGTGGAGGAGGGGAGTGGGCTGTATGTGCACAGATAGAGGAGGAAAGGGTAGAGTGTGGAGGAGGAGAGGGGGCTGTGTGGATGGGAGGGGACTGTATGTGCACAGTTAGAGGAGGAAAGGGTAGTGTGTGGAGGAGGGGAGGGGGCTGTGTGGAGGAGGGGAGGGGACTGTATGTGCACAGATAAAGGAGGGGAGGGGCTGTGTGGTGGAGGGAAGGGGGCTGTGTGGAGGAGGGGAGGGGGCTGTATGTGCACAGATGGAGGAGGGAAGGGGACTGGTGTTTGCACAGATGGAGGAGGAAAGGGGCTGTGTATACAGATGGAGCAGGGAAGGGGGCTGTGTGTGTACAGATGGATCAGGGAAGGGGGATGTATGTGTACAGGCTTATTCTGGTTAGACATTTGTCATTGGTTCTGTAACCAATTATTTGGAAACCCCCCATTCAAAATCCTGCGTTTGCCACTGGGCCTTATTATACATCCAGTACAGTCAGCACCCCTCATTCAGCACAGTACCCCTGGTCTCATTAATTATGCTCCCCTTTCCCAGCACAGCATCCCTCAGTCATCCAGCACCGTCAGTGCCCCTGGCCAGGCTGGCCTCTATGCACTCCTTTCCCAGCACAGCATCCCTCAGTTATCCAGCACAGTCAGTGCCCCTGGCCAGGCTGGCCCTATGCACTCCTTTCCCAGCACAGTCAGCACCTCTCAGTCATCCAGCAGCACCACTCTACCAGCTGAGAGCTCAGCTGACTTACTTAGGGCATCATTTTTCAACAATGCATAACCCCTTTAGCACTCGCTAAAGGGGTTATGTCATCCTTTCTGTAATCAACAAACAGCTGTAATCTAAGATTTCTGCTTTTTGTAACAGCATCTAAAGATGGCAAGAGCGATGCGGACCACATTGGGTACCCAGTGCTGCTTTTCCACCTTCCCACGCTAACACACACAGGCCCTGATTCAGAGCCGGTTGCTCTGACAGAGCGCTCGCTCTGAATCAGGACCTTTTTTTTTTTTTAGAACGGCTTCCTGGCCGCTCGCATAGCTGTGGGTGACCACCCACAGCTATAGTGAGCGGCCAGGAAGATGGTCATGATGGTCAAGACCATCGCGACCATCGGGCTTGCGATGAGACCCTTGCGGTAGGGTCTCGTTGCCGCAAGCCTCAGAGAGATTTCGGCTCTAACAGACCCGAAATCTCTCCCACTGACATCACTTGTGATGTCAGTGGGGCCGGCCCCAAACGGAGGTGTTCACATGGGAACGCCTCCGTTTGGGCAGCCACTCCCCCGGCACGCCCACCAAAGGGGGCGTGCTGTCACTCAACATCGACAGCACGCCCCCTTTGGTACGAGACCCGGAGCGACGGATTGCCCGTCGCTATCCGGGTCTCGCTCAGCACTTGCGACCGGGTCTGAATCAGGCCCACAGTACATTAATAGACCACCCCACCACAGACATTATTAAAACACATTCCAAACCACCCCCTCCCCACTGCATACAACCCCCACTTCCCATTGTATACAGATACCGCACCCCTGGAATGCCTATGCCTACGGCCGTCTCTGTACTGTGGTCTATTGCACCAGGGTCAGGCTGTCAGCTGTAGTGGAGTGAAAGACTGAAGTTTTGGAGGGGTCCATAATACATGAAAGCCTAGGGGCCCAGCCATGGGTTAATATGGCCCTACACCCCATGCTTGTGTGGGTTTCCTCCGGGTACTCCAGTTTCCTCCAACATTCCAAAAATATACCCGTGGGTTAATTGTCTCCTGACAATAAAAATAACCCTAGTGTGTATGTGCATGTGGCAGGGAATATAGGGGTCTGTTTACTAAGCCTTGGATGTAGATAAAGTCAACGGAGATAAAGTACCAGCCAATCAGCTCCTAACTGTTATTTTTAAAACACAGCCTGTGGCATGGCAGTTAGGCGCTGATTGGCTGTGTTTGCTTTATCTCCAGCCAAGGCTTAGTAAATAGACCCCATAGATTGTATGCTTCACTAAGGCAGTGATTGATGTGAATGGCCAAATATTCTCTATAAAGCGCTGCGGAATATGGGCCTCATTCAGACCCACTCGCGAGCGGCTGTCCGCTCGCAAGTGGGTCAATGGTGCGCATGCGCGAGACGCGACGAGCGAAGGACTTTCCTTCGCTCGTTGTGTCTGATCAAAGGGGGCGTGCTGTCGATGTTGACTGACAGCACGCCCCCTTTGGTGGGCGTGCCGGGGGCGTGCCAGCCAGACGGAGGCGTTCCCAAGGGAACGCCTACCGTCAGAAGCCGGCCCCACTGACATCACTAGTGATGTCAGTGGGAGTGATTTTGGCTCTGATAGAGCCAAAATCACTCCTGGCCTTGCGGTTGAGAAACTCAACCGCAGGCTTCTGGTCGCACTGGCGATGGTCACGATGGTCAAGACCATCGCGACCATCATCCTGCACGCTCGTATAGGCTGTGGGTGGTGACCCACAGCTATACGAGCGTCCAGGAGGACGCTCCATATTTATGGAGGTGGGCCCTGATTCAGAGCGAGCGCTCTGGTCAGAGCGTCCGGCTCTGAATCAGGGCCCATGTGTGCACTAAATAGATAAGTGGTTCTGGCTCTGCATTCTGCTCTTTTATCAGAAATCATCTTCTACATTTGGGTTTCTGAAAATAACTAAAATTGAACTGTACATGATTAGATGTGGATGGTGGATGACCAGCTAGTCATTCATGAATGTGTCCTTTTGCTTGTCCGAATACTGATTTCCGAATGTCATGCTATGGTGAACATTGCATGGTGTCAGCCAAGTTCAAGGGACCCTCAGCTGTAAAATGTGGATTCTACATTCCACATGTGAGATTATTGTAAAGTGGGAAAGTTAGGGAATGATTCCGGAGATATTTGTACAAGGCAGTGCTTGGCATGGGACTGCATACAATGGGATTAGTTTTATCCTTTTATTTTATATTTTGTCTATTTAATTTTGGGTAATGTTCACAATAATAGAGGCATGGCCTGCTCCATTTAATGTGGGTATTAGGCTCCACAATTCCTATCTGTTGGAAGAAGAGCACTCCTGCGCTGCCTCTCTCCAAATTCCTGTAGGTAGACCTGAGCCGGCAGTCACGCAGGAGGATTCCGGCCTCTGACATGCGCTACTGTGCATGCGCAGCGTCTCATCGTGTCTTTACTCCCCAGTGTCCATGAGGACAGGGGGGACTCCAGTGGCTCCCACCAGAATACATGCCAGTAACAATAACCGCAGGCACCTATACAACCACCAATACACAGAGGGACCTTGGGGTTATCATCCGCCGGTGCTTTCACCAAGCTCATGCCCAGCGCACTACAACGCCCAGCATTACCATAAACTCCAGGCTGCTATATTCCATACAGATTGACTACCGCTGTTACACCTGTGATGTCCGAGTGTTTTATAGTCAAACTGTCACAAGCACCAACACCTGCAATCCAAAAACTATACCATCAGCATAATGGCCAATACAAGTGTACCTGGGTTTAATTCTATGGGCGGGATTGCATGACGCATCGCATTTGGGATACGACGCATCCCACCACTCTTCGCGTGCATTCCTGCGTTAGTTATGCCGGTATACATGGACAAAGTCACAAAAAACAGCTCTCTTGATAAGAGCTGTTCTTTGCGAATGAGGGACTTCTGGTGCGCAGAATCACAAATGCGCCACAAGGGGTTGCTGGGAGGAATCCGATTGGATCCCTTTTACAACACTCTCTGAATAGAAGCCCACAGGCTTCTATAGGGTAATGCCATCTGAAGATGACGTTATGCAACGCATACAAATAGCCACCTCCCACTCTCTGCTTGGGAATACCCAGCGCATTTCCAATACATTTCTGATATCGTGTGTCTCAATCACTAATGCTTACTGACTTTGCAGGGCACCATTGCGGGAGCAGCTGGAGAGGACCTGCTTCTTTCATCCTCAAAAGGTGCGGGCAGAAAATAGCCGGCATTAGACCCCGTCCCCTTTACAGAAAAACCCCTGCGATACGCATCATTTAGCCACGCCCCCTCCATATGGACCCGCAAATGTCTCTCCATATGGACCCGCAAATGTCTCGGAAAATCTCCCCATCCTGCCCATTTCACTAGGAAGTGGGCGGGATGCGAGAGATTTGCTTACTCTTTCTGGGGTGCTGGGGGTTACTTGAAAAATCGGAAGCCTCCAGCGACTCCCAGGAGTGTAGGCGAGTATGCAATCGCTACTGTCCCTCTGTGCTCACACACCGTGGGACACATGCGCTGTCGCAAAAAAAAAATCGCTCAACTCCCTGCACATTGCTATTGTGTGTGACTCAGAATTAGGCCCAATATGTCAGTATAGATATTATTATCTTGTTTATTAACTAGTTTATTAACTTGCGTTTACAATTATTATTAATATCTGTACGGCCCAGTACTCTCTGGTTCTATATACTTCAATATGTGATATCTAAATATTCATAATTTCTGTTGCAGTGAAAGTAATTAAAAGGAATTAATCAGAAAGGAGTCAGAACCTGGCGCTTGGTCAGGAGTTGTTTAAATGGTCAGGCACTGCAGCTGTCTAATACAAAGGTAATCGGGCTAGATTTCCGCAAGAAAGCTAATTAAAAGTATATAGACTGCGCAAGTGTCAACCAAAAAGATAGTCTCAAGTATTCATGTGAAAATAAAAACCTTTTAATGTCTAAAAATCCTTAACACATAATAACTACACATAAATGGCTCATATTAATAGCATAATAGTACAGTGTAAAAATAAATAAATAAATAAAGTAATTAAAAGCAAGTGCTTTTTTTCAATTAAAGACAGGGAGATTAGGCTGCAAAGACAATTCACAGACTTAACCCGAGTCCCCGATGAAAGCAGTTAAAAAGTAATGAGACTGATTTTTTTTATATTCAGAATCAGATGACTCCACAGGATCTGAACATTTTTCTCTTTCAAAGTAGCGTCTTTCACATTCAATACATTTTTGCAGCGTTTCAACAACGATTCCAGGACATGCAGTGGACTGTGTTGTGACATCACTTTTATACCCCTTTTACACCAGAGCTAAAACGGAAGAGTGGAGGTACGAACGCAGGCGTGCCAGAGCGTCGCAACGCCGTTTCAGTGGTGTGCATAATTTAGAGACAGCATCATAGTACACGTCATCTGGCTGGTTTTTACACTGAAGTGCTCGCAGTGCTTGCGGCAGTGTATGGTCAGCCACAAGCAGTGCTGGACTGGAGCATGAAGGACCCACCGGGGTAATGCAGTGATAGGGGCCCATATTTAGGGGTGTGGCCAGCATCCAGAAGGGGTGTGGCCAGCCTCCACAGAGGCTTAGCTAACCATTACAGAGTGCATGATCTGGGCCCCTTAAAAAATATATTTAGTAAATACTGCTAGTGCATACAATATATAATAGATTAATAACAACAAAGCATTGTTGAATATACACCATAGTACTGTGCAGTATAATCAGGGCTGCCATTAGAAATTGTGGGGCCCGGGACTGACAAAATAGGCAGGGCCCCCCCCCCCTCAACCCCACTTTGACGTTACGCCGTGCCGGCTCACAAAATAAACTTTATTTTGGTGTATGTATGCGGTGGAGCAGGAGTTTGGTTGGGTGAGAAGTGACTCATTAATCACTTGACTCACTCTATTGTGCGATGGCGGGGGGGAGGAATAGTCAGCGGCTGGCTGCACATTTATATATTAATATATGAAGGATAAATAAGGAAGTGAGTTATTAAGCATTAAACCCCCCCATCTAACCATGGGCCTAGCACTCGCCCATGAGCGTACCGCCCGACTGCATGCCCAGGGAATAAGGCCCAATACCCTGGTGTTCTAGGGTGGTAATGAGGAAGGGTTGACCCACTGGGACATTACCTGCTCTGCTGACCTTGGCGGGCACAGAGGGGTACCCTCTACACCAGCCCTTCCCCGCAGGGGTCAGCGCCGCTCCTCAGCTTCCCAAGTGCTGGATCTTCACTTGCCTCTGGGCGGTAGCTTGACTTCATTACGGACTCAACTTGAACAGCAAAGAAGCCGATATAAGGTCTTACTAACATGCTATTGCCATCATAAAATATTTTATATTTACATTATGCTTCCCATTTGTTTTTCCTTGTCTTGTCCTGTCATATGTCTGTATGTACCTCCCCCTATATGTTCTGCATTATGCCCCCTATATATATCCCACTGTGTTCCACATCCTGCATTGTGCATCCCTTCCCGTATCCCGCACTGTGCTCCCCCTTTCTTCATCTCACCCACACTATGCCTCCCTTTCCCTCATCACACCCACACTATGCCTCCCCTTCCCTCATCTCACCCACACTGTGCTCCCCCTTCCCTCATCTCACCCACACTGTGCTCCCCCTTCCCTCATCTCACCCACACTATGCCTCCCCTTCCCTCATCTCACCCACACTGTGCCCCCCCTTCCCTCATCTCACCCACACTATGCCCCCCTTCCCTCATCTCACCCACACTGTGCCCTCTCCTTCCCTCCTCTCACCTACACTGTGCCCCCCCTGCCCTCCTCTCACCCACACCGTGCCTCCCCCTTCCCTCATCTCACACACACCGTGCCCCCCCTTCTCTCATCTCACACACACCGTGCCCCCCCTTCTTTCATCTCACACACACTGTGCCCCTCCTTCCCTCCTCTCACCCACACTGTGCTCCCCCTTCCCTCATCTCACCCACACTGTGCCCCCCCTTCCCTCCTCTCACCCACACTGTGCTCCCCACTCCCTCCTCTCATCCACACTGTGCCCCCCTTCCCTCCTCTTACCCACACTGTGCTCCCCCTTCCCTCATCTCACCCACACTGTGCCCCCCCTTCCCTCATCTCACCCACACTATGCCCCCCCTTCCCTCCTCTCACCCACACTGTGCCCCCCCTTCCCTCCTCTCACCCACACTGTGCTCCCCCCTTACCTCCTCTCACCCACACTGTGCTCCCCCTCCACCCCCTGGACAACACTGTCACTTACCTACATTAACACTGGCCAGAAAGGGAAAGTCATCCAGGGCTGTCTTCATTCTTCTGCTTCTTCTGCCTGGAAGTGGAAGTTGGCTCCTCTGAGTCTGCATGCTGCTGTCATGCCTGACGCTGGCTGCCGGGGTCACTCACTGGAGAAGCTGAACACCTGACCAGTGACCACACAGACAGGGGTGAGGGCGGAGCTTCCTGATGACTCATCGGTTCTCTCAGCCAGTGGAGTAGACAAGCAGACAGATTACCTCACAGACTCCTCGGAACACTGGCTTAAATAACCGAGGAATCATCAGGCAGCCGGGCCCCGACCCACCCCATTGTTGCTCAGCTTCTCCATTCAGATCAGAACAAGATTCACCTATACAGTGCCGGGTCCTGCATGTCTGTGCGGCTGCAGACAGCTGGCGGCCCCTCTCCACCCCACAGTTAAGTCATACCGGCCGGCGTGGGGGGCGTGGGATGGGAGAGTGGCATCCTGCCCTCTGGCCCAGCCACGCAGCCTCTGGGGGTAGTAGAGGGCAGCCGCAGCGTGCTGGAAGGAGGGCCCCCAGGCCGTGTCTGTAACTTTTTCAAAGTACAGGTATAGAAGCTAGCAGCCCCCCTGAGTGTCTGGCCGCGGTTGAGGTAGGTGGAGCGGGTGGGCGGGTCCTGTCACTGTCAGTAAATTCATTTTACTGTGCAACTGCGGTACCTGAGGGTGTCCGGGTGTCTGGGCCCGGGACTCAAGTCCCGGCAGTCCCCCCCTGATGGCGGCCCTGAGTATAATGTAACATACTGCATGTATAATGGATAATTCAAGTGCACAGTTTTGATCCTGATCCCTAGAGGAGGGGTGGGCCCTTTGGCAGTGGGGCCCACCGGGGGTTTCCCCTGTGCCCCTGTGGGCCAGTCCGACCCTAGCCACAAGTGCTGTGATCACATCCGATGGTACTCGATGTACCAGCGGTTGCATACACTTCCTGGAGATGATGTGTGCAAGTGGGCGTCTTAAGACAGGCTGGTGGGCATCTGCATACACAGAGCGATCGCTCGTTAAGACATACTGGGCGTGCTAATGCCTTGCTGTGCGATCGCCTGCCTTCTCAAAATTGCATATGCATCTATCGAGCGGGTCTGAATGAGGTCCTGTGTTCCAAATCTCGAAAAAGACCAAGGACTTAGGTGGAAACGCAGTATCAGTGTTGCAGCTGTGGCATTTTTCTGCACAGTTGTTTTTTCAAGGCAGGGAATGCCCAGAAATCACAGGACACTATGTCCGGGCTCAGAGGCGCTTTAAGATAGAGGGGGCCCGTGTGTAGGCTCCGATCGGACCAACCTTCTCTCCGACGCAGCAGTAGACTCTGGCATTGTACCAGAGTCTACTGCGCATGCCTCCGGGAACATAGCACCCGCGCCGTGTTCCCGGACATCTCTACTGTGCATGCGCAAATCACCGGAGATATGGCCGTGGTGGCCATTTTCCCAGTGATTTCTGCAGCCGGGCTGCTGGGTGCAGGGTGTGTGGTGTGTGAACTCCCCTGGACTCAGGGGCTCGTGTGCACTGCACACCTTGCACCCATTGCAGGTGCTCTGAAAGCAAGCAGCGGAGAGGACGGATCTCCAGCCCGGTGCCCCCCTGCAATGCTTATCCCACGTTCATCTTTGTTAAGGTGAACGATGAACGATAATCGTTTACGTTTGTAGTTTGTAGTTCATCGGCCATTCTGACTGTCCAACAAACGATTTTTGTTCATGATTAAAAAATCGTTCATCGTTTATGAAAATCTTTCAGTAATTTAGTGACCAACGATTTTTAGTGATCGATTTTCTGTCACTTTTTCAAGGGAAAATCTGAACGAAAATCATGCACTAAAATGGTTGGTTACTAACATCGTTGTGTGTGTATGCAGCTTCATTGTTAAATGGGCCCTCAATGACTAAGCATTCTAACAATAATCTGAAGTAGCAGAGTGTCCATTTTAGCTTTGATAGTGTTAATCTCAAAACACTTCACTATGAGAAGATCTCAGCTTCACTCATTCAAACCTGGACTCTGGAATACTGGAATAGAGGATAGATGGAGGGGGGGGAGTGAAAAAAACTCATTTTATAAACAATTAATTAATGTTTGCCATAAATTATCATCTTTTACTTCCTACTCAAGAACAGCAGAGAGACGAAAAAACAGCCTTTCTTGCAGGTGGTGGCATTCAGAGTAAGGGTAATCAGTGTACTGAGAGTGGAAGTACAGCACTTCCAGTGCGGCTGGGTGAATTGGGCTGGATTAAAGCCCAGCAGGGTGCTAGGCTTTCAGGTGGAAAGCTGCATATTTGTGATGAGCAAAAAAAAAATTAAAAATAACTTGAATTTATCTAAACTGCTACCCACACTTTTCTCGCCAGCAGCATTCACAGAAAGTGTCCTCAGTTTTTCCCTAGGAAAACATGATCAGCATCTGAAAGCTAAACCTCCCCCATTTCCCAAAGCCTGGTGCTTAACAGAATATGAAAAGCCCATTGAGCAGACTCCCCACACATCTTGTTGACAGTGCCATCAGCATTCTCAAACATAAGCACTTACATGAATGCATGTACTCTCAATGCTGGTCCACAGATACAGGCTTGTAGCCTGCAAGAACACACTTAAAAACAGACACAGTTTGCAAAGATTCGTGCCATAAGTTTCTGGTAATCATTTAAACATCCCTCTCATGATCTGCATTGAGCACACAGGAGATAATTCAGCATTACACGTATGTGCAATGCTGATCACAGATTCCAGATTATCGGGAATTTGCACGTGCGCAGGACCAATTCTGCGACTGTGCAGAACGAGTCCAGTGTGAACGCACGCAGGCCCTTCTATGCCTCTGCCTAATTGACAGGCAGAATCATTTAAGGGGCTGGGCAGAGGCAGCCGGCGTTCCCGGAAACGGGGGTGTCTGTCCCATTTTACAGTAGTGGAAAGGCCGCAGTTTCCTGGCCTCACAGCCCGGTCAGCCTCAGTAAGCTGAGGCTTGCTCAGCTAGCCGGCGGCCTGGTGCCGTCTACCATTGCGACCATTGCTTTGCTACCATTGCATGGTGACCCCAGCCTGCGACCTCGGTGTCATAGACCTACTGCTGCATTTGCATATTAGCAAGGATGGAATTGCAAAGCTGCCTGTGTGCAGCTTTGCAATTCTGTCCTAAGCTGAATTAGCCCCACAATTATTGTTATAAAATAAGTATACATAGTAAAATCGCTGGAAAGAACACCGTATTTGTAGATTACATATAAAAAAGTGATATTGATTGTTAGTGCATTGCAATGACCAATACACTACAAAGAAAATATACTGTAACTAATGAGCATACACATGCATCTGTGTACTTTATTATATGTGTTTGACTACCTTGATCATGCAAGTAAAATGACTGGCCGCATTTTTGAAAAGAGAACTGTTCATGTCACATGTACCCAGTAGGTGGCAATAGAGTGCTCCATTTTCCCCTCTTGTGCAGGCCACTTATGGACTATTAAGAAATATCAAAAATAAAATCACTTCTTGGGCCCCTCGTGTCTTTATCTATGCTTTTAAGATATTGACAAGAGACCAACAAGGCTACTAACCAATGTGTATGGAGTAGAAAAAAAAGGAACTATTGTAACTAAAGATATAACGTCACCCCTTTAAACAAACAAACAAAAATAAATAGCTTATTAATAAAATAGCACATATTTGCCATTAAAGATGCTTGTAATTGTTTCAAAGTAGTTCTCCAACTGGTTCTAAAGTTTGCAAATTTGCAGTACATTTTAGAATTGACCATGTTGAAGCTGGTTCAAGCTTAATGACTACATACATAGGGCCTGATTCAGCATGGATAGCTATTGCGATCACAGCTGTGATTACACACCCAGTTCTGCTGCGAAAATATGATAATGTTTGCAACCGTTCAGCCAGCATAGAGACGCTCACTACCGCTATCTCACATCAGTAATACCTCGCAGTCCTGCGTATACATCGGCAACATCGAATAACATCGAACCCTCAAGCAGAATTACAGCAGGTCTGACCTGTCTCAGAAATTGCAAGTGTCGTCGCATGCAATGAGTACTCAAGTTGCGTATGCCGTCACAGTGGGGGAGGTTTTAATAGTTTTCCATGTCAACAGCAAACTTCAAAATCAAACACAGTATTGTTAGCAGTTAAAAAAAAACTACTTTTAAAAACACTGTAAAATGTAGCCATTTAAGGCTCTATAGGTTTATAGCTTATTTTAATGTCTGTAGCAACTGCAACATTTAAACCTCAAACACAAAGTTGGAAGGTCACTGATTGCGGGCAGGTCTCCTGCAGCTGTCAAACCAGATTGAACTGTTCGATTTTGATCAAAACCCTTGAACCAAACTCCACAGAAATTTAAAACTGTTTTTTTTTTTTTGGAGCATTTCCATTTACTATCCCACATTCCAAACATTGTTAATCAATACAGTCAGTCTTCATCTTAGGCAAAAGAGAAATATATCACTTGCAGATAAAGAGGCTATTTGCTAGAAATATGAAATTACCACTTTTCCATCCTTCTCAATGTAATGTTCACATACTGCTTTTTTGTATTGTTTACATCAGGGGTATAGGTGTAGCGCTTATAGATGTAGGGTGTACGGTGCACATAGGCACCTCACATTGAAACCAACGAATCTGGCACTGTGTCAGACTTTGCTATCTTCTGTGCATGTTCCTTCTTCCCGAATACCACTGGGAAGATAGTGCCACCCACAGAAGGTGATGCGGCTAGTGCAGCCGGTGGTGATGTATGGACTACACAGAGGAAGGCATTAATATCAAGGGAGACCTTAAGCTGGGTAAACACCTAACAATGTGACGCCCGAAGGGCCGACTTATCTGGTGGCCGGTACACATTACACGACCGCCCGATATGTCGGGCACCGCCTCTATTCACCTGCCTGGCGTCGGCAGCTGGGTCAATCAGGCGGCCTGCATGCAGGCTGGCAGAGCGACTCTGATGGACAGCTTGCGAGAGTGCATGGTCGGCCATTGCTGGGTACTAGGGGTGAGCGGGTTCGGATTTCTGAAATCCGAACCCCCCCGATCCGAGTCCGATCCGAGTCAGGCTCGACTTTTCCCGCCTGACTCGGATCTGAAATCGAGGCAAAACGTCATCATCCCGCCTTCCGAGTCTCGCGGGTTTTGGATCCTATATAAGGTACCCGCGTCGGCGCCATTTTCTCACTCGGCTGTGGACAGTGAAGAGGGAGGGTGGGAGTTAGGGCTGTGTAGTGTAGTGTAGTGTAGTGCTGCTGTTGTCCACTACTTCAAAGTCCATAGGGGCTGGCTGTGTTGTGCTGTGCTGCTGTTGTTAATAGGGGCTGTGTCCACTACTTCAAAATCCATAGGGGCTGGCTGGACTGTGTTGTGCAGTCAGTTCTCCATAGGGGCTGTGTCCACTCCAAAGTCCTGTGCAGTGTCCCAGTCCTAAAGGGGTGCTGTAGTGTTGTCCAGGGGGTGCTCTGTCCATCAGGGGTGCTCCCCCCAAGTGCTAAAAAAATAATATATTTTCTGTGTTTGTGAATTGTGTGCGCAGTAGCCGCACGTGCATCAACAAAGTAGTGACAAGCGTGCGCCTGTGTCATAAGTAAAGGGCCGGCTGGCTTGACCGTTAAAGGGTGCTGTAACCCCCAAAGTACACTCCAGTCCAAACCAAAAAAATAATTATTTTCTGTGTTTGTGAATTGTGTGCGCAGTAGCCGCACGTGCATCAACAAAGTAGTGCCAAGCATGCGCCTGTGTCATAAGTAAAGGGCCGGCTGGCTTGACCATTAAAGGGTGCTGTAACCCCCGAAAGTACACTCCAGTCCAAACCAAAAAAAAAATTATTTTCTGTGTTTGTGAATTGTGTGCGCAGTAGCCGCACGTGCATCAACAAAGTAGTGCCAAGCGTGCGCCTGTGTCATAAGTAAAGGGCCGGCTGGCTTGACCGTTAAAGGGTGCTGTAACCCCCGAAAGTACACTCCAGTCCAAACCAAAAAAAAATATATTTTCTGTGTTTGTGAATTGTGTGCGCAGTAGTCGCACGTGCATCAACAAAGTAGTGCCAAGCGTGCGTCTGTGTCATAAGTAAAGGGCCGGCTGGCTTGACCGTTAAAGGGTGCTGTAACCCCCAAAGTACACTCCAGTCCAAACCAAAAAAAAAATTATTTTCTGTGTATGTGAATTGTGTGCGCAGTAGCCGCACGTGCATCAACAAAGTAGTGCCAAGCGTGCGCCTGTGTCATAAGTAAAGGGCCGGCTGGCTTGACCGTTAAGGGTGCTGTAACCCCCGAAAGTACACTCCAGTCCAAACCAAAAAAAAAATTATTTTCTGTGTTTGTGAATTGTGTGCGCAGTAGCCGCACGTGCATCAACAAAGTAGTGCCAAGCGTGCGCCTGTGTCATAAGTAAAGGGCCGGCTGGCTTGACCGTTAAAGGGTGCTGTAACCCCCGAAAGTACACTCCAGTCCAAACCAAAAAAAAAATTATTTTCTGTGTTTGTGAATTGTGTGCGCAGTAGTCGCACGTGCATCAACAAAGTAGTGCCAAGCGTGCGTCTGTGTCATAAGTAAAGGGCCGGCTGGCTTGACCGTTAAAGGGTGCTGTAACCCCCAAAGTACACTCCAGTCCAAACCAAAAAAAAAATTATTTTCTGTGTTTGTGAATTGTGTGCGCAGTAGCCGCACGTGCATCAACAAAGTAGTGCCAAGCGTGCGCCTGTGTCATAAGTAAAGGGCCAGCTGGCTTGACCATTAAGGGTGCTGTAACCCCCGAAAGTACACTCCAGTCCAAACCAAAAAAAAAATTATTTTCTGTGTTTGTGAATTGTGTGCGCAGTAGCCGCACGTGCATCAACAAAGTAGTGCCAAGCGTGCGCCTGTGTCATAAGTAAAGGGCCGGCTGGCTTGACCGTTAAGGGTGCTGTAACCCCCGAAAGTACACTCCAGTCCAAACCAAAAAAAAAAATTATTTTCTGTGTTTGTGAATTGTGTGCGCAGTAGCCGCACGTGCATCAACAAAGTAGTGCCAAGCGTGCGCCTGTGTCATAAGTAAAGGGCCAGCTGGCTTGACCGTTAAAGGGTGCTGTAACCCCCAAAGTACACTCCAGTCCAAACCAAAAAAAAAAAATTTTTCTGTGTGAATTGTGTGCGCAGTAGCCGCACGTGCATCAACAAAGTAGTGCCAAGCGTGCGCCTGTGTCATAAGTAAAGGGCCGGCTGGCTTGACCGTTAAGGGTGCTGTAACCCCCGAAAGTACACTCCAGTCCAAACCAAAAAAAAAAATATTTTCTGTGTTTAGCCGCACGTATATATCAAATTGATATAACATAAATGGAGAACCAAACTTTCTCCGATAAAAATAAAATAGAGAAAGATCAAGAACCACTTCCTCCTAGTGCTGAAGCTGCTGCCACTAGTCATGACATAGACGATAACATGCCATCAAAGTCGTCTGCCAAGGCCGATGCCCAATGTCATAGTAGAGGGCACATACAATCCCAAATGGCAAAGTTCAGGAAAATGACCTTGAAAAAGACATTTAAATCAGCTGAAGAGAAACGTAAACTTGCCAATATGCCATTTACGACACGGAGTGGCAAGGAACGGCTAAGGTCGATCCCTAGTATGTTCATGACTAGTGGTTCAGCTTCACATGACGATGGAAGCCCTCCTCCCACTAAAAAAATCAAAAGAGTTAAGCTGGCAAAAGCACAGCGAAGAACTGTGCTTTCTAAGAAGATATCACAAATCCCCAAGGAGAGTCCAAGTGTGGTGGTGGTTGCGATGCCTGACCTTCCCAGCACTGGACGGGAAGAGGTGGCTCTTTCCACCATTTGCACGCCCCCTGCAAGTGCTGAAAGGAGCACCCACAGTCCACTTGCTGATATGCAAATTGAAGATGTCACTGTTGAAGTACAACAGGATGAGGATACTGGTGTAGCTGGCGCTGAGGAGGAAGTTGGCGAGGAGGATTCTGATGGTGATGTGGTTTGTTTAAATCAGGCTCCGGGGGAGACAGTTGTTGTCCGTGGGATGAAAAAGCCCATCACGGTCATGCCTGGGCAGAAGACCAAACATTCCACCTCTTTGGTCTGGCAATATTTCTATCCAAATCCGGACAACAACTGTCTTGCCATATGTACCATATGTAAAGGTGAAATAAGTAGGGGTAGGGACGTCAACCACCTAGGAACATCCTCCCTTATACGTCACCTGCAGCGCGTTCATAAAAAGTTACTGTCAAGTTCAGAAACTTTGGCTAAGACCGTAAGCAGTCCAGGGACACCTAAATCCCGTTGTCCTGTTGTATCCAAGCGCCTGCAAACCACACCGTCAACTCCCTCCTCGTCAATTTCCTCCTTAGGATCGGAAGTAGTCCTGCAGGCCACGTCACTGGCATGACTGACTCTCCTATCCGGGATTCCTCCGGAGGATCCTGCATTGCTACGCCTACTGCTGTCGCTGCTGCTGTTGCTGCTGCTGGGAGTCGTTCATCATCCCAGAGAGGAAGTAGGAACACTACTACTTTTACTAAACAATTGACCCTCCAACAGTCCTTAGCGAGGAGGATGAAGTACGACAGCAGTCATCCTGAAGCAAAACGTATAACTGAGGCCTTGACTGCTATGTTGGTGTTAGACGTGCGTCCGGTATCCGCCATTAGTGCAGTGGGATTTAGACAATTGATGGAGGTAGTGTGTCCCCGGTTCCAAATCCCGTCTAGATTCCACTTCACTAGGCAGGCGATACCGAGACTGTACAGAAACGTCAGAAAAAGTGTCCTCAGTGTCCTGAAAAATGCCGTTGTACACAATGTCCACTTAACCACGGACATGTGGACAAGTGGAACAGGGCAGCCCACTGGGTAGATGTATCACCTTACGCAGCAACAGCAGCAGCGTCACCAGTAGCAGCATCTCAGAAACGCCAGCTCGTTACAAGGCAGGCTACGCTGTGTATCACCGGTTTCAGTAAGAGGCACACCGCCGACAACCTCTTAGAGAAACTGAGGGAAATCATCGCCCAGTGGCTTACCCCACTTAGACTCTCCTGGGGATTTGTGATATCTGACAACGCCACCAATATTGTGCGGGCATTACATCTGGGCAAATTCCAGCACGTCCCATGTTTTGCTCACACAATAAACTTGGTGGTGCAGAATTTTCTGAAAAGCGACAGGGGCGTGCTGGAGGCGCTTTGGGTGGCCCGAAAAATTTCTGGCCACTTTCGCCATTCAGCGACTGCGTGCCGAAGACTGGAGCGCCAGCAAACACTCTTGAACCTGCCCCGCCATCACCTGAAGCAAGAGGTTGTGACGCGGTGGAACTCAACCCTCTATATGCTTCAGAGGATGGAGGAGCAGCAAAAGGCCATACAAGCCTATACATCCACCTATGACATAGGCAAAGGAGGGGGTATGCACCTGACTCAAGCGCAGTGGAGAATGATTTCCGTGTTGTGCAAGGTTCTCCAGCCCTTCGAACTTGCCACATGTGAAGTCAGTTCAGACACTGCCAGCTTGAGTCAGGTCATTCCCCTCATCAGGCTTTTGCAGAAGCAGCTGGAGAAAGTGAAGGAGGAGCTAAGACGGAGCGATTCCGCTCGGCATGTGGGACTTGTGGATGAAGCCCTTCATTCGCTTTGCCAGGATTCCAGGGTGGTCAATCTGTTGAAATCAGACCACTACATTTTGGCCACCGTGCTCGATCCTAGGTTTAAAGCCTATGTGGTGTCTCTCTTCCCGGCCGACACAAGCCTGCAGAGGTGCAAAGACCTGCTGGTGAACACACTGTCAGCTGAAGCGGAACATGACACGTCAACGGCTCCTTCATTTTCTCCCGCAACTGGGGCTGCCAGGAAAAAACTTAGGTATCCTAAGCAACCCTCTGGCGGTGATGCAGGGCAGGCAGGACCAAGTTTGGACATCTGGTCCAGACTGAAGGACCTGGCAACAATTTCTGACATGTCTACTGTCACTGCATATGATACTGTCACCATTGACAGAATGGTGGAGGATTACATCGGTGACAGCATCCAAGTAGGCATGTCAGACAGTCCATACCTGTACTGGCAGGAAAAAGAGGCAATTTGGAGGCCCCTGTACAAACTGGCTCTATTTTACCTGAGTTGCCCCCCCTCCAGTGTGTACTCCGAAAGAGTGTTTAGTGCAGCCGGGAACCTTGTCAGCGAAAGGCGTAGGAGGTTGCTTCCACAGAATGTGGAGAAGATGATGTTCATCAAAATGAATTATCAGCTCTTCCAGGGAGACCAGCCTCCAGAAGGTACAGAGGGACCTGTGGTGGTGGATTCAAGTGGGGACGAGTTAATACTTTGTGAGGATGAGGATGTACACACTGAAGAGGGTGAGGAATCGGTGGATGAGGAGGATGAGGATGACATCTTGCCTCCGTAGAGCCAGTTTGTGCAGGGACACATTAATTGCCAGCTTGTTTTGTGGGGGCCCAAACAAACCAATCATTTCAGCCACAGTTGTGTGGCAGACCCTGGCGCTGAAATGATTGATTTGTTAAAGTGTGCATGTCCTGTTTATACAACATAAGGGTGGGTGGGAGGGCCCAAGGACAATTCCATCTTGCACCTCTTTTTTTTCTTTGCATTATGTACAGTTTGGGGCCTAGTTTTTCTAACTGCCATCCTGTCTGCCACTGCAGTGTCACTCCTAGATGGGTCACGTGTTTGTGCCGCCCACTCGTGTCGCTTAGCATAGTCATCCAGCTACCTCGGTGCAACCTTTTGGACATAAAAACACTATTGTGAGGTGTGAGGTGTTCAGAATAGACTGGAAATGAGTGGAAATTAAGGTTATTGAGGTTAATAATAGCATAGGAGCAGAAAAACCTACAAATTCTGTGATTTTAGCTGTTTTTATGCTTTTTTTCAAAAAAATACAGATCCAAAACCCAGAACCCAAAACACGGAAGGGTGGTTTTGGCAAAACCAATCCAGATCCAAAACACGAAGAAAGATCCAGATCCAAAACCAAAACACAAAACACGAAAAGTGGCCGGTGCACACCCCTACTGGGTACACATTTGTCGATATGGACGATATGATGGCTCGATCTGCCGGATCGGGCAACATATGGTCTAGTGTGTACCCACCTTTAGGAGTAATTAGTGAATTATATAGGTCTATCCTATTTTTATTACTAATAGATCTGTAGTAAACTGGACTTACTGTATTACTATCTGCAATAGCAGTTACTTATGGGGCTGGTGCAGTAGCACAATTCTCTACTATTTAGAACAGTGATTCCCAACCTCTGTCCTCAAGGCAGAGTCCTGGTTTTAGTGATATCCATGGTTGAGCACAGATTTTTAAATCAAAGTAATTGAGGAACTAATTAAGTCACCTGTGCTGAAGTATGGCTATCCTTAAATCCTGGACTTAGTGTGCCTTGAGGACCGTAGTTGGGAACCCCTGATTTAGAATGATGTTTTAAGATGTCAGTCTGCTCATCAATCTGTGTATTATGACAATATGGAGGAAAAATCCCAGTATTTCCAATCATTGCTAAATATTTTCATGCTCTTGGGCGCTTTGCTCAGCTGGTTGCTGGGGATGTGCTCATAGCGGGAGTTGCAGCGTGGGGAGGACGTACAGCCTGGGGAGGACGTACAGCCTGGGGAGGACGTACAGCCTGGGGAGGACGTACAGCCTGGGGTGGACGTAAATGCATAGTAATGAGATTATTGTTCACCATGCAGCATGTTGCTTTGCTCTCCCCCCTGTATTAATGCCCAAAAATCCTCTGTCACATCTTGATGGAAGTTAGGTATGCTCCATTTTTGAACAGAGCTGCTTTATATGTAATGACTAAAATTGATATTGTATATAAAAACATTTTAAAAAGCCCACTGTCAATGGAAATTTGAGTTTTAGGAAAATAAAGAGGGTGTTGGGGTTAGTCCTAAAGTGACCCACCACCTGCTGCAATTCAGCCTACGTGAAGACATGCTTGGCAACCTGAAATCACCCTCCTCACCACGTACAGCCTGAAACTTTTCTGTTTCCTCTGCAGAGAGAGCACCGCAGACACTTCTCTCAGCACTGAATACTAAAATGGCTGAGATGGAGCTGTTGTGTGTGCTCAGCCGCAGCAGCTCCACCCATAGGCCAACGCGGATGCCGGACTCTGCACACTGACGTCAGGGCAGCCCGGCAGACACGGGGCCTCATTTACTAACAAGTTTTATCACCAAAAAGAGTGATAAATTTCACTATGTATGATAAATGGTGCTCCAGCCAATCAGCACCCAACTGTCATTTTTCTAACAGTTGACAGTTGGGAGCTGATTGGCTGGAGCATCATTTATCATACATAGAGAAATTTATCACTCGTTTTGGTGATAAAACTTGTTAGTAAATGGGGGCCATGGTAACTAAATTCTCTCCCTTCCGGCCCCGATGATGGATGGACCCCATAGAAATAAACAACAGCTGTAAGAGAGGATTTCTGGTGCGGGGAGCAGTGCAAATGTCTAGTGTTCATTTTATGGTTGAAGAATATTAAAAGGCAAAGCACAGTAATGATAGTTCCCCTTTAAACATAAAACATTTATAGTCACATTTTTGTTCATGATTCCTTTCAGCTTTCCATGTAAACATGTTTGTTATGTGTTGTCGCCTATCATAAGGTCCACAATAAGAATAGGGACCCTGATAGGTCATAGACAGCATGCCGATATGCTAATAACAAGTTAAAACATTTCAACAGTGCTGGCTTTACAACTTTATAATGATCACAGAAAAAAGGGATTTGCCCTCCAGCACACTGTAGCAAAATCAAAAAATACTTAAATCCTACATGATAATAGAGATTCAGAGGTATTAGTTACATACATTTGCAAATATATGAATAGGCGCCAGGCCAATCGTCAAGGCTCCTCTATACTGGCGTCCCTAACATTAAGGAATTCACGTCCGAGAAGCAGAGTACCCCAAAAAATATTTGCAAATGTATGTAACTAATACCTCTGAATCTCTATTATTATGTAGGATTTAATTATTTTTTTATTTTGCTACAGTGTGCTGGAGGGCAAATCCCTTTTTTCTGTGTTCAGTGTAAACCCCACCCTTTACAAGCACCTCTGCTAAGTCATTAAGCTGATCTGAGCAACCACCACACTTTTTGTTGCAGTTCTGAGAGGCATGAAGGGAGTCAGCATTAGGAAGAGGTGCTGGTCCTTATAGTGCCATGTGGAGGTTTCCGGGGTACCTCCAAGGTGAGTTAGCTCTCAGCTTATACATGTGCTGTTATTATGCAGTACACCAATTTGTAATTATATGACCCAGAGTGGGTGCTACTATTATGTAGCAATAATTATTTTGGGGTGAGCATTTTGGAGTGGGGCCTCCAGAGTTGTTCTGGCTGGACCTTTATCAGGGCATCACCACTTAATTCACATAGAATATTTTTATCACTTTTCTAATTGTTTATTTATTATTTATGTCATTTTAATTCTTTCGCATTTCATTAACACTTATTGATTTATTCTTACACATCTATCCTTTACACTTCACCATCACCTTTTTTCCCCTTTTCGTGTGATGCCCTGGGGATGGTCCTTGGCTGGAATTTTTGGGGTACCCTGCTTCTCTGAAGTGAACCCCTTAATGTTAGGGACGCCAGTATAGAGGAGCCTTGACAATTGGCCTGCCGCTTATTCATATATTTGCAAATGTATGTAACTAATACCTCTGAATCTCTATTATTATGTAGGATTTAAGTATGTTTTGATTTTGCTACAGTGTGCTGGAGGGCAAATCCCTTTTTTCTATGTTCAGTGTAAACCCCGCCCTTTACAAGCACCTGTGCTAAGTCATTAAGCTGATCTGAGCAACCACCACACTTTTTGTTTGCAACTTTATAATGATGGCATCTTCCACCTGTCAGGTTCCCCGTTCTCATTGTCCGCTTTAAGTTTGGTGACTTGGTAACTACATCCCATGTAGTTATCTGCCAAACGCAATGCAAACTTCCTGGAATTTTGGGTACGTTAAAGTATATAAAGCATCAGCAACTTGTTCTTTTTATGTGTGTATATATATATATATATATATATATATATATTGTGACACAGTTAGGTTAGGGGGTCCCTCTCCTGGGTAGAGGACTCCTTCCTTACACACACACACAACAGCAGGGAAGCAGCACACCAGTCTGGATGCAAGTACAAGCTGGTCGGCGCCAGTCTTTATTGTACAATGTCAGAAACATAAAGAAAACATAAATATAAATCCTAGCCCTGTCGGGGCACTAACTTCACAGGTAGTTCCCTCACTACCAGAACCTGGCAGGGCCTAATGTCCTCGCCAGCAACAAAAGCACAGCACAACACTCACAGTTAGGTATCCAAGTGTCTCTGAGCAAACTCCCTGTCTGCTCTCCCAGGTGAGACAATCAGCCCTAAACAAACTAGGCTTATATTGGCCACTCTCAGGTGGAAAACTAACAATCCTGTTACCAGGCTGCGAGAACCAAAACCTGGAGTGGCCGTGGGTGGAGCCCTCCCTCTCCTCTGACCCACAACCCCCAGGTCCCAAACCGGCTTTTCAAAAAGCCAAAACTCAAGCCTGCTACACTGCAGACTTTCTCCTGGGGGTTTAAAACACAAAAGACAGGAATCTGGGACAAATGTACCTGCCACAGACCACTTTACCAGTGATCCTATCACATATCCCCCCCCTTTGTTTCGACCTGTGGGGCGGAACAACTGAAGCCCCCAAACAATGAACGCATGACAACGCGTCAGCATTGGCCAGCTGGCTTCCTGGCCTGTGTTCCACTGAAAATGTAAAAGTTTGTAATGCCAAGAACCATCTTGTAATTCTCGCATTACTGTCCTTATTTTCAGACATCTACTTCAGAGGGGCATGGTCAGTGATCAATTTGAACTTTCTTCCGACCAAGTAGTACCTGAGAGCCTCTAACGCCCACTTTATGGCCAACGCCTCCTTCTCCACTGTGGCATAGTTTCTCTCATGTACATTCAACTTTCTGCTAAGATAGAAAATAGGGTGTTCCTCACCCTTCTTGTTCTGGGACAGGACCGCTCCTATACCTACTTCTGATGCATCGGTTTGTACCATGAATTCCCTTTCAAAATTAGGAGTCATCAGGACTGGTTGGGAACACAACGCTACTTTCAACTCCTGAAAAGCTTTCTCTGCCTCAGGACTCCATTCTACCATGACTTTTTGTTTGCCTTTGGTCAGGTCAGTCAGTGGGACTGCCATGGTGGCAAAGTTGGCTATAAACCTCCTGTAGTACCCCGTAATTCCCAAGAAGGCTCTCACCTGCTTCTTATTCAGAGGCCGTGGCCAGTTTTGTATGGCATTAACTTTATTGAGCTGAGGCTTTATCAGGCCTCTGCCAATGGCGTATCCCAGATATTTTACTTCCTCCATGCCTAGACAACACTTTTTTGGGATGGCTGTCAAACCTGCCTTATAGATGGAGTCCAACACTGCTTGCACCCTGGGTAAGTGAGACTGACAATCAGGACTATGAACGACCTCGTCATCCAGATAAGCAGCCGCATACAGTCTATGGGGCCTTAGAATCCTGTCCATCATTCTTTGGAAGGTAGCAGGTCCCCCATGTAGCCCGAAGGGCAACATCTTGTACTGAAACAAGCCCTCTGGCGCTGAAAAAGCTGTCTTTTGTTTGGCGCTCTCGGTTAACGGTACTTGCCAATACCCTTTGGTTAGGTCAAGAGTGGTTAAATACCTTGCCATCCCTAGTCTCTCAATCAGTTCATCCACTCTTGGCATCGGGTAGGCATCGAATTTTGAAACACTGTTCAACTTTCGGAAGTCGTTGCAGAAACGCACACTCCCGTCGGGCTTTGGAATCAACACAATGGGACTTGACCATTCACTATGTGATTCTTCAATAACCCCTAACTCTAGCATATTTTTAATTTCTTTTGACACCGATTCTCTTTGTGCTTCTGGTAACCTATAGGGCTTTAGATTAACTTTAACCCCTGGGTCAGTGTTGATGTCATGTTTAATGACCGAGGTTTTCCCAGGTACGTCAGAGAACAGCACCCTATTTCTAATCAGAAACTCCTTGACCTCTTGTTGTTGAATTGCCGACAGGGTTTTTGCCACTGTCACTTCGGGAACTAAGGGCCCTGGACTTACTGGAGGGTCTCGGACGGCCGACAGTACCGTTCTATCTTTCCAGGGCTTTAACAGATTTATATGGTATATCTGTTCCAGCTTTCTTTTCCCCGGCTGGTAAACTTTGTAATTGACCTGCCCCACTCTTTCTAAGATTTCAAAGGGCCCTTGCCATTTAGCCAAAAGTTTATTTTCCACAGTGGGAACCAATACTAACACTCTGTCCCCAGGAGCAAAGCTGCGTAACCGAGCATTGCGGTTGTATACCCTCTGCTGTGTCTGTTGAGCCTGTTCCAGGTGCTCTCTCACTATCGGCACTACGGTAGCAATTCTCTCCTGCATTTGAGAAACATACTCAATCATCGTTTTGTAAGGACTAGACTGCCCCTCCCATGTCTCTTTGGCAATGTCTAGTAAATCCCTTGGGTGTCTCCCATACAACAAGTCGAAGGGTGAAAACCCGGTGGAGGACTGGGGAACTTCTCTTATGGCCAACAATAAATACGGCAATAAGTAGTCCCAATCCCTACCATCCTTGTCGACCACTTTCCTAAGCATGTGTTTTAACGTCTTGTTAAACCTCTCGACCAGCCCATCGGTTTGGGGGTGATAAACCGAAGTTCTTAACTGTTCGATTTTGAACAGGCGGCATAACTCTTTCATGACTTTGGACATAAACGGTGTACCCTGGTCAGTTAGTATCTCCTTAGGTATACCCAGCCTGCTAAAGATATGAACTAGCTCTCTGGCAATGGTCTTGGTTGACGTATTGCGCAACGGGATCGCTTCTGGGTACCTGGTAGCGTAATCCATTATGACCAGAATATACTGGTGTCCCCTGGCAGACTTCATTAAGGGTCCAACCAAATCCATCGCTATTCTTTCAAACGGCACCTCTATGATAGGCAATGGAACTAGTGGACCCTTAAAATGTGGCCTGGGAGCATGATACTGACACTCAGGGCAGGATGCGCCAAGGCAGATACCTCTTTATGAAGCCCGGGCCAGAAAAACCTCTGCATTATTCGCTCAGTGGTTTTCTCTACCCCTAGATGGCCTGCCGTTATATGACCATGGGCCAGATCCAACACTGTTCTTCTGTAGGCTTTGGGAACTATTAGTTGTTCCACAACATCTTCCCCCTTCTTAGTCACCTGATATAACAAATCCTGACACATTGCCATGTGGGGATAGGACAAAGGACTATCAGGGTCTACGGGTTTACCATCAACTACTTTTACATTCTCCCTGGCTTTTACCAAAGTAGGGTCATTCAACTGCTCCACGGCAAAGACCTCTCTTCTGACCTCTAAATCAGGCAGACGATCACCTGGCCCAACAACACTTCCCACCTCAATGGGAGGCACATCAGTTGGCGGGCCACCATCATGTTCCGCATTCTCTAGTTCACCAACCATAGTAGAAAAAGGGAATAACTCTGACTCAGAAGAAACTCCCTCCTCCACTACATCGACAACCTTCTCAAATGGATCGGGGTTGTTCACCTCTGGAACAAAACGGCTTTCCCACAACTTCCAGAAGTGAGCAAAGTCTCTCCCCAATATTGCATCGTACACCAGACCATGCACCAAACCCACAGAAACTATAGCAGAGCCACATGGTGTCTCGATGTTCACCTCGGCCGTAACATAATATCGAGTATCCCCATGTATGCAGGTCACACCAACAGTTTTCCCTGTATGCCTCAAGGGGTTCACCAGCTCAGTTTTTATAAGTGTCACCAAGCTACCAGAGTCTAACAGTGCCTCTACTCGGTTGCCATCTACAGTGAGTACACACATGTGCTTATCAGTCACAGCCTGCCGGTCAGCCGTACAGGCTATCTGTGCAAAGAAAGACCCCCTGCGGTAGACATGAGCAGTATCACATTGCATAGGTTCAGTTGTAAGTGCACAATTAGCGGCAATATGGCCGAAGCCACCACATTGGAAACACTGAGTCATATTAATGTCTAGTCGTTTACGGGGCAAGAACCTTCCTGGCCTGGCAGGCCTGTCTCCAGGTTCTACACCCTCAGTCTTAGGTACATTCCACCGCCCAGCACCCTTCTCCCCTGGAACAGTCTTACCAGTGTCTCTGGGAGTTCGCCGGTGCGCCATCGGGGCTCGGTGGGGCATACTCATCAGCTCCTCAGCCGCCACATACCTCTCCACCAGCTCAACCAACTGGTCCGCGGACTTAGGGTCTGCATGGCTCACCCACTTGCGCTGAGTCACAGGTACTGATCGCAGGTACCGGTCCATCACGACCCTTTCCACGATCTGTGGTCCCGTCAGCGTCTCGGGCTGTAGCCATTTTGAGGACAGATGGACGAGGTCATGCATCTGTGAACGTGGAGGCTTGTCCTTATGGAACTCCCAGCGGTGGACCCGTTGGGCATGAACAAAGGTGGTGACTCCCAAGTGAGTTAGGATCTCCTGTTTTAGTTTTTTATAGTCCTTGGCATCAGCCAGGCATAAGTCGAAATATGCTTTTTGTGGCTCCCCAGACAAAAAAGGTGCCACCAGACTTGCCCACTGCTCCTGGGGCCAACTCTCCCTTTTGGCCGTTCTTTCAAATGCGGCGAGATAGGCCTCCACATCATCGCCCGAAGTCATCTTTTGGAGGAAGTGACTGGCTCGTACGGAGTGAGTGGTGGTGGGAGGACCAGTATTAACATCTCTGGGCCGGGCAACCAGGTGCTGTACCACCTCTCTTATGGCCTGGCTGTTTTCCGCTAAGGCCTGGCGGGTTTCCTCAATGGCGACCTGTTGAAGTCTGTTAGTCTCCTGCTGAGCTCTGGTAGATTCCTGCTGAACTGCTGTAGCTTGAAGCAAGGCCTTAATAATGTCCTCCATTTTGTCCTGGGGTGTAGGTTGGAAGCTGAACCTTGCCTCTCTGAGCATTGGCTGACGCCTCCTCTATGGGACTCCAAGGACACAGGGTTATTTCCACACTCACAAATTGGGTGTCTGTCCCTTTAAATTTTAAACGGAAAGTTTTCCTCTCGCTGCAACTTCAGTGTGGGTGGGTGCCCGCATTCTCCACCATATTGTGACACAGTTAGGTTAGGGGGTCCCTCTCCTGGGTAGAGGACTCCTTCCTTACACACACACACAGCAGCAGGGAAGCAGCACACCAGTCTGGATGCAAGTACAAGCTGGTCGGCGCCAGTCTTTATTGTACAATGTCAGAAACATAAAGAAAATCTAAATAAAAATCCTAGCCCTGTCGGGGCACTAACTTCACAGGTAGTTCCCTCACTACCAGAACCTGGCAGGGCCTAATGCCCTCGCCAGCAACAAAAGCACAGCACAACACTCACAGTTAGGTATCCAAGTGTCTCTGAGCAAACTCCCTGTCTGCTCTCCCAGGTGAGACAATCAGCCCTAAACAAACTAGGCTTATATTGGCCACTCTCAGGTGGAAAACTAACAATCCTGTTACCAGGCTGCGAGAACCAAAACCTGGAGTGGCCGTGGGTGGAGCCCTCCCTCTCCTCTCACCCACAACCCCCAGGTCCCAAACCGGCTTTTCAAAAAGCTGAAACTCAAGCCTGCTACACTGCAGACTTTCTCCTGGGGGTTTAAAACACAAAAGACAGGAATCTGGGACAAATGTACCTGCCACAGACCACTTTACCAGTGATCCTATCACAATATATATATATATATATATACCATGTTTATGTGTGTGTAGGTTATATATATGTGAGACACACGTACACATAGCATATACACACACAGCATTCAGTACAGACATACATAGCATTCACACCACATACATACACATACTGAAGCATACACACACACAGCATACTTACAAAGTACAAATACACACACATAGCATACAGCAGCTTTTCCTACTGCTAGCTTCAGAGGTCCTCCTAGGTGCCGCGCTGCTGGCGATAGCGATCCTCCCTCAGGCTCTCCCACGCTCACTCTGGGATCACTGAGTTGTGATTGCAGCTCGCTGCCCGGACGCTGCCGGTTCAGCTATTAACGCTTCCCCGTCAGGTGGCTTTCATATCACCTGATGCGGAAGCGCTGACAGCTAACCCTAACCGGTAGCTGAAGGAAATAGTGGGTGACCCGCGGCTGGTGCAGAGACAGAGACAAGGCTTTCTCCGTCTCTGTAATAAAGTGGCCCGTCTGGGGGGGTTCTGGGTGCTTAGAAACCCCCCCTGTGTGCGCAACAGCAAGGCACCCTAATAGTGTAGGATTTGGGGATATCCATGATTGAGCACGGTTGATTTATACCCATTTTACACTGCTGTTAAAACCCAGGTTATTGCCTGTTAACCCGGGTTGATGCTCTGTGTAAAAGGGGCCAGGGTTGGATTCCCAGGTTGAGCAACCCTGGTAGCTTGCAGGGTTTAACACAGGAATGATCTGTGTATATAAACGTGTAACCTGCGTCATCCAACCTGGATCTGGATTTCCCTGCACTTGGAGATTATGTCATCTCCAAGTGCTGGCAGAAGAGTTCCACTGCACCCGTGCGCAGTGTAAACGGTGCCGATCCAGAAATAACCTCTGTCGGCACCAGTGTGTCAAAGGTGTCTGTCCCGGGTCTGACCTTCTTTGGAACCATGTTCCTATTCTCGGGTCAGACCCGGGATTTAGGTGTAAAAGGTTTATTGGTTAGTACTAGGGGTGTGCACCTGCCACTTTTCGTGTTTTGTTTTTTTGTTTTGGATCTGGATCTTTCTTCGTATTTTGGATCTGGATTGGTTTTGCCAAAACCACCCTTCCGTGTTTTGGATACTGGGTTTTGTGTTTTGGATCTGTATTTTTTTTTTAAAAAGCATAAAAACAGCTAAAATCACAGAATTTGTGGGTTTTTCTGTTCCTATGCTATTATTAACCTCAATAACCTTAATTTCCACTCATTTCCAGTCTATTCTGAACACCTCACACCTCACAATAGTGTTTTTATGTCCAAAAGGTTGCACCGAGGTAGCTGGATGACTATGCTAAGCGACAAGAGTGGGCGGCACAAACACGTGGCCCATCTAGGAGTGACACTGCAGAGGCAGACAGGATGGCAGTTTGAAAAACTAGGCCCCAAACTGTACATAATGCAAAGAAAAAAAAGTGGTGCAAAATGGAATTGACCTTGGGCCCTCCCACCCACCCTTATGTTGTATAAACATGACATGCACACTCTAACAAACCAATAATTTCAGCGCCAGGGTCTGCCTCACGACTGTGGCTGAAATAATTGGTTCGTTTGGGCCCCCACAAAACAAGCTGGCAATTAATCTGTCCCTGCTCAAACTGGCTCTACGGAGGCAAGATGTCGTCCTCATCCTCCTCATCCACCGATTCCTCACCCTCTTCAGTGTTGTGTACATCCTCATCCTCACAGAGTATTAATTCGTCCCCGCTGGAATCCACCACCACAGGTCCCTCTGTACGTTCTGGAGGCTGGTCTCCCTGGAAGAGTTGATAATTCATTTTTATAAACATCATCTTCTCCACATTTTGTGGAAGCAACCTCCTACGCCTTTCGCTGACAAGTTCCCGGCTGCACTAAACACTCTTTCGCAGTACACACTGGAGGGGGGGCAACTCAGGTAAAATAGAGCCAGTTTGTACAGGGGCCTCCAAATTGCCTCTTTTTCCTGCCAGTGCAGGTACGGACTGTCTGACATGCCTACTTGGATGCTGTCACCGATGTAATCCTCCACCATTCTGTCAATGGTGACAGTATCATATGCAGTGACAGTAGACATGTCAGAAATTGTCGCCAGGTCCTTCAGTCTGGACCAGATGTCCAAACTTGGTCCTGCCTGCCCTGCATCACCGCCAGTGGTTTGCTTAGGATACCTAAGTTTTTTCCTGGCAGCCCCAGTTGCGGGAGAAAATGAAGAAGGAGCTGTTGACGTGTCACGTTCCGCTTCAGCTGACAGTGTTTTCACCAGCAGGTCTTTGCACCTCTGCAGGCTTGTGTCGGCCGGAAAGAGAGACACCACATAGGCTTTAAACCTAGGATCGAGCACGGTGGCCAAAATGTAGTGGTCTGATTTCAACAGATTGACAACCTTGGAATCATGGCAAAGCGAATGAAGGGCTTCATCCACAAGTCCCACAAGCCAAGCGGAATCGCTCCGTCTTAGCTCCTCCTTCACTTTCTCCAGCTGCTTCTGCAAAAGCCTGATGAGGGGAATGACCTGACTCAAGCTGGCAGTGTCTGAACTGACTTCACATGTGGCAAGTTCGAAGGGCTGGAGAACCTTGCACAACACGGAAATCATTCTCCACTGCGCTTGAGTCAGGTGCATACCACCTCCTTTGCCTATGTCATAGGTGGATGTATAGGCTTGAATGGCCTTTTGCTGCTCCTCCATCCTCTGAAGCATATAGAGGGTTGAGTTCCACCGCGTCACAACCTCTTGCTTCAGGTGATGGCGGGGCAGGTTCAAGAGTGTTTGCTAGTCCTCCAGTCTTCGGCACGCAGTCGCTGAATGGCAAAAGTGTCCAGAAATTTTTTGGGCCTCCCAAAGCGCCTCCTGCATGCCCCTGTCGCTTTTCAGAAAATTCTGCACCACCAAGTTTATTGTGTGAGCAAAACATGGGACGTGCTGGAATTTGCCCAGATGTAATGCCCGCACAATATTGGTGGTGTTGTCAGATATCACAAATCCCCAGGAGAGTCTAAGTGGGGTAAGCCACTGGGCGATGATTTCCCTCAGTTTCTCTAAGAGGTTGTCGGCGGTGTGCCTCTTACTGAAACCGGTGATACACAGCATAGCCTGCCTTGGAACGAGCTGGCGTTTCTGAGATGCTGCTACTGGTGACGCTGCTGTTGTTGCTGTGTAAGGTGATACATCTACCCAGTGGGCTGTCACAGTCATATAGTCCTTAGTCTGCTCTGTTCCACTTGTCCACATGTCCGTTGTTAAGTGGACATTGGGTACAACCACATTTTTCAGGACACTGAGGAAACTTTTTCTGACGTTTCTGTACAGTCTCAGTATCGCCTGCCTAGTGAAGTGTAATCTAGATGGGATTTGGAACCGGGGACACACTACCTCCATCAGTTGTCTAAATCCCACTGCACTAATGGCGGATACCGGATGGACGTCTAACACCAACATAGCAGTCAAGGCCTCAGTTATACGTTTTGCTTCAGGATGACTGCTGTCGTACTTCATCCTCCTCGCTAAGGACTGTTGGAGGGTCAATTGTTTAGTAAAAGTAGTGGTGTTCCTACTTCCTCTCTGGGATGATGAACGACTCCCAGCAGCAACAGCAGCAGTGGCAGCAGTAGGCGTAGCAATGCAGGATCCTCCAGAGGAATCCTGGATAGGAGAGTCAGTCATGCCAGTGACATGGCCTGCAGGACTACTTCCAATCCTGACTAAGGAGGAAATTGACGAGGATGGAGTTGACGGTGTGGTTTGCAGGTACTTGGATACAACAGGACAAAGGAATTTAGGTGTCCCTGGACTGCTTACGGTCTTAGCCAAAGTTTCTGAACTTGACAGTAACTTTTTATGAACGCACTGCAGGTGACGTATAAGGGAGGATGTTCCTAGGTGGTTAACGTCCCTACCCCTACTTATTTCACCTTTACAAATGGTACATATGGCAAGACAGTTGTTGTCCAGATTTGGATAGAAATATTGCCAGACCAAAGAGGTGGAATGTTTGGTCTTCTGCCCAGGCATGACCGTGATGGGCTTTTTCATCCCACGGACAACAACTGTCTCCCCCAGAGCCTGATTTAAACAAACCACATCACCATCAGAATCCTCCTCGCCAACTTCCTCCTCAGCGCCAGCTACACCAGTATCCTCATCCTGTTGTAATTCAACAGTACATCTTCAATTTGCAAATTAGCAAGTGGACTGTGGGTGCTCCTTTCAGCACTTGCAGGGGCGTGCAAATGGTGGAAAGAGCCACCTCTTCCCGTCCAGTGCTGGGAAGGTCAGGCATCGCAACCACCACCACACTTGGACTCTCCTTGGGGATTTGTGATATCTTCTTAGAACGCACAGTTCTTCGCTGTGCTTTTGCCAGCTTAACTCGTTTGATTTTTTTTAGCGAGAGGAGGGCTTCCATCGTCATGTGAAGCTGAACCACTAGTCATGAACATAGGGAAAGACCTTAGCCATTCCTTGCCACTCGTAAATGGCATATTGGCAAGTTTACGTTTCTCCTCAGATGATTTAAATGTTTTTTTAAGGTAATTTTCCTGAACTTTGTCATTTGGGATTGTATGTGCCCTCTACTATGACATTGGGCATCGGCCTTGGCAGACGACGTTGATGGCATGTTCTCATCTATGTCATGACTAGTGGCAGCAGCTTCAGCATTAGGAGGAAGTAGTTCTTGATATTTCCCTATTTTATTTTTATCGGAGAAAGTTTGGTCCTCCATTTATGTTATATTGATATATACGTGCGGCTAAAGCACATACAAACACAGAAAATATTTTTTTATTTTTGTTGGAGACTAGTGCACTTTGTGGGTTACACCACCCTTTAAGAAATGAGCCAGCCGGCTCTTTACTTATGGGACACAGGCGCATGCTTGGCGCTGCTCCTTTGTTGAAGCAAGTGCAGCTACAGTGCACACAATTCACAAAGACAGAAAAAAAGAAGAATTTTTTATTTTTTGTGGAGCGCACTTTGAGGGTTACACCACCCTTTAACAGACGAGCCAGCCGGCCCTTTACTTATGACACAGGCGCACGCTTGGCGCTACGTTGTTGATGCACATGCGGCTACTGCACACACAATTCACAAACACAAAAAATATATATATTTTTTTTTTGGAGTGCAATTTGGGGGTTACAGCACCCTTTAACGGACAAGCCAGCCGGCCCTTTACTTATGGGACACAGGCGCACGCTTGGCGCTGCTCCGTTGTTGATGCTCGTGCGGCTACTGCGCACACAATTCACAAACACAAAAAATTATTTTTTATTTTGTTTGGAGTGCACTTTGGAGGTTACAGCACCCTTTAATGTTCAAGCCAGCCGGCCCTTCACTTATGACACAGGCGCACGCTTGACGCTACTTTGTTGATGCACGTGCGGCTACTGCACGCACAATTCACAAACACAGAAAAAAAATTAAAACATTTTTGGAGTGCACTTTGGGGGAGCACCCCTGATGCACAGATCACCCCCTGGACAACACTACAGCACCCCTCTAGGACTACGGCCTTTATGGGACACTGGACAACACAGTCCAGCCAGCCCCTATAGACTTTGGAGTGGACACAGCCCCTATGGACAATTGACTGCACAACACAGCCCAGCCAGCCCCTATGACAGCAGCACAACACAGCCCAGTCAGCCCCTATGGACTGAGTGGTCACAGCCCCTATGGACAACAGCAGCACAACACAGCCCAGCCAGCCCTACCTAGCTCCCACCCTCCCTCTTCACTGTCCACAGCTGGAGTGAGAAATGGTGCTGACGCTGGGACCTTTTATAGAATCCAAAATCCGCGAGATCCGGAAGGCGGGATAATGACGTTTTGCCTCGATTTCAGTTCCGAGTCAGGCGGGAAGAGTCGAGCCTGACTCGGATATGACTCGGATCAGGGGGGCTCGGGGGGGTTCGGATTTCAGAAATCCAAACCCGCTCATCCCTAGTTAGTACAGATGTGTCCTCATACATCTAGCCCCCTTGCGCTGAGCGTCTTTTTGTGCGACTTTTTACCTTCAAATGCATCTAATTTACACAGGACATACAAGCAGCTTCTGCTGATTAAAATGATATATGGCATGTATATTCTGTGTGCGACTGCCGGTATATCTGCATACAAAATACTACATTACAGTGTCAGCGGCTGTAACGCTGTGACATAGCGTTTCGTATGCAGATGCAACGGCAGTTGCTCACAGAATCATGCCATATATCATTGTAATCAGCAGAAGCTGTTTGTATTACATATCCGCATCGCTGTGCGAATAAGATGCATTTGAAGGTAAAAAGTCGCACGAAAAGGAGATCTGTGCTACCGAGTCACATGGAGCTCCCACGTTATGTGTAGCATGGCTTGTATCGCACGGAGGATCGATGTATGTGGACACATCTGTACCTCATTCATTTTTTATATAACCATTTGTACTCAGCCATGGATATCCTTAAAACCTGGACTGTTAGGGTGTATTGAGGACCGAGTTTGGGAACCACTGGCCTCTATGCACACTTGGATGTTCATGCAATCAACAATGTTTACAACTTTAATGATTATCATAGCTCTCTTTTTTTAACCAGATTTCATGCATTTACCAAGCTAAAAATGAACATACGTTGCCATGGTGTGTGCAAGTCCACGCAGTTGCTGAGAATCATTCCAGTTACACACCAAGCCCTGTTTTGTGTGCGGCCGCTCGATTGACATTCTGCTTACACTTGTATGACTATAGGTAGAAAAATGCAGCTGAGTCCTTTCTGGCAATGACATGAAACACTTTATAATGCGGAATGGAAAAAGGAACATGGAGGAGGGGATGAAATAAGTGTCTCATCAGTACCCTGCTCATGTTCACATGGCCAGGGCAGGCGTGTGCCCTGACTTGATTGTAATTGTCTGAATCTGTTCCTGCTGCTCAGGAGCCTGTGTTAATGTGTAATAAAACAGCCAGAATGGGGGAGGTGTTAATCATCTGAGAATTGACACTGTTCAGGGGCCCCATTAACTATACAAAGTTAGGTGCTGTAGTGTAGAAAGGTATTTTATTCAATTTATTTTCAATTCTACTTTGGGCCACAAAAAAATGACCATACTATCAATTTGTGAGCAGCAGCTGCAAGAAAACAGTCTTTGATTTATATCGCTGACATACTTCTTACTAGAGATGAGAAGGTTCGGATTCTGTGGAATTCGAACCGCTCCGAACATTCGGGACTCGAGTCCACCTGAACAGCGTGCGGGTGTTCCCCGCCTGACTCGGATCCCCCTTCAAGACCGAATGGCGGTCTCCTGATGTCGGATTCTCGCGAGAGAATCTGACATCAGGGACCCACTAGTGATAGCGGTTTGCCCTACACAGAAACAAACACACAGCCGCCAGCGGCCGCTGTGTGTTTGTTATAGTAGCCAATGATAGTCACACAGACTCTTATTGGCTGCTGCACGGAGGGAGCTGGCTGGAGCTCACTCACGAGCTCCTTCTTCTGGCTTCCTCTACAGCGCGTAATAGAGCAGAGTGGACGGTGGCAGGAGCGGGGATTCAGGCAAGTTTTTTTTTTTTTTTTTTTATTTGTGTGCGCATGTAAGGGGGTGCTACAGGGGGCATACTACTGGAGGCACCACTGCTAAAGGGGGCACACTACTGGGGGCACCACTGCTAATGGGGGCACTACTAATGGGGGCATACTACTGGGGGCACTGCTACTGGGGGCATACTACTGGGGCACTACTACTACGCATGCACGAGACCCGGCTAACGACGGGCGTTCCATTGCTCCGGGTCTCGCACCAAAAGGGGGCGGCTGTCGATTTTGATCGACAGCTCGCACTGTTTTGGAGGCGTGGCATGGGGGAGGCTTCACAAACGGAGGCATTCCCATGCGAACGCCTGCCGTTTGTGGGCGGCCCCACTGACATCACCAGTGATGTCAGTGGGAGAGCTTCCGGCTCTATTAGAGCCAGAAGCTCTCTGGGGCTTGCCGCCACGAGACCGTACCACAAGGGTCTCGTCGCAAGCCCGATGGTCTTGACCATCGCGACCATCATCCTGGCCGCTCGCAATAGCTGTGGGTGGTCACCCACAGCTATGCGAGCGGCCAGGAGGCCGCTCCAAAAAAAACCCGCCCTGATTCAGAGCAAACGCTCTTTCAGAGCATCCGGCTCTGAATCGGGGCCTATGGGCCTGATTCAGACCCACTCGCGAGCGCTGAGCGCTCGCAAGCGGCTCGATGTTGGGCCAATGCGCATGCACACGACGGACCCGGCTCTGTTGTGCGCATGCGCGAGAGCCAGATAGCGACGGGCAAGCCATCGCTATGGGTCTCGCTACAAAGGGGGCATGCTGTCGATGGTGAGTGACAGCACGCCCCCTTTGGTGGGCATTCCGGGGGTGTGGCTGGCCAGACGGAGGCGTTCCCATGGGAACGCTTACCGTCTGGGGCCGGCACCACTGACATCACAAGAGCCAAAAGCACTCCAGGGCATGCGGCAGACGAGACCCTACCACAAGGGTCTCGTCACAAGCCCGATGGTCGCGATGGTCTTGACCATCGCGACCATCTTTTTGGCCGCTCGCTATAGCTGTGGGTGGTCACCCACAGCTATGCGAGCGGCCAGGAGGCCGCTCTAAAATCAGGAAGGGACGGCCCTGATTCAGAGCGAGCGCTCTGTCAGAGCATCTGGCTCTGAATCAGGGCCTATGTGCGGTGTAATGTGAATAAGATTGTGCACTGTAACTCCTTGGGCCCACTTTGTAAACAAGTACTGTGATTCTGCTGGCCGTACCCCACTGGGTGGGTGAGAGGGCCCAAGGACAATTCCATCTTGCCCTACTTTTCATTTCTGCCACTGCTGTGTGGCAATGTTTCATAGATGTGCTTTAAACTGTGGTGTCTGTGTCGCTGCGCCGCTGCTCTGTTGCTTAGTAACCAGTCAGCTCACTGCAACCTTTGGCCAATAATGGTGAAAACAATATTATAAGCTGTGAGGTGGTCTAAATTGAGGAGGGAGTTAGCGTTAGGAACAACATTCCGAATGTCCGCTATTCATACCACACTTGGCCAACTCTGCTAATTGAATATACACACTATAGAATTTGACAGCATAAATAAACCTACAGATTGTAACATTCAATTTTGTATGTATGTGTGCATTTTGTTTGTTTTGTTTTGAGGGGAGATATTTGTTTCTTAATATTTAATGCTGGGTACACACTAGACAATGTGCAAAGTACACGATTTCCTTCATCCCAAGAGCAAACGATATAGTGCATACACACTATGCAATCCTCCAAACAACGGAACGATATATCTTGGATCGTTTGGTCATCGTTAGAGCGTTAATGATTTATTGTTTGCTTTTTAAAGAAAAAATTACGATCTTAACGATCTCTGGAAAATTTACATAATGGGCAGTACTTTCCTTAAGGGTATAAAAACAAAACACCATTTTAGGTCTTTGCAGTTCTGCTTTGGTTCTTGTGAGGCTTGGTTTGTACCTGCTGAATGCTATAAATATATTTATACACACATATATTATAATATAAAACACTGACATGGGGTCTGTGGAAATGAACTTACAACAGAATTAAAGAAGATCTGTGTATACAGGACTGCTGCAGTATATATCACCAGAAGTTGCCTCAAACAGCATGCGACAAGCTGACTGTAGGAAGAGAAAATGGAGGATATGGGAGTGGCTGAGGTGACTTCTTCAGTGTCTAGATCGGAACAACATATCGCCTGGTCGTCCATATGGGCATACACACTTCATGAAGAGATGAGCTGTTCGGATTCCTTGGAATCCGAACCTGCCGGAACATTAGGAATCTGAGTCAATCTGAGCAGTGGTTCGGGTCTTCCCGTCTGACTCGGATTCCACTTCAAGGCAAAACATCATCCTCGCGATGTTGGATTCTTGCAGGTTTTGGATTCTATATAAGGCGCCGAGGATGGGACTCGGCCACATTTCCTTGTCAGGCACGCTGTAGTATGCTGCGCTTCTCTGCTGTATGGGCTCACATGTGGCTGTGCTGCTAAGTGAAGCACGCCTCTGTATGCTGTGCTGTACTCTGCTGTATAGGCTGTGACCAGATTCACAAGTCACAAGTGGCTGTGCTTCTTAGTCAGTGTGTATAGGGAGTGCATGGTTCTGTATGCTATGCTGTACACTGCTGTATAGGCTGTGTCCACACTCACAAGTGGCTGTGCTGCTTAGTCAATGTGTATAGGAGTGCACACTGCTATATGCTGTGCTGTACTATGCTGTATTGGCTGTGCTGTGTCCATCATGTCGAAGTCAGATGATTGGATGAGATCAGTATTACAATTAATATCAATCTGTGCAATCATCCTCTGTCTGATAACGTGTGACTGGCATGCTACTGCGTGCTGGTGCGAATCCAACACACACATAGGCAGATGCACATATGCGAACGCACACATGTATACACATACATACACACACTCATGCACGTATAAAATGGTTCCCACATATTATAGATAATAACCAGAATTATTGAAGGTATTGTTAGTTAATAAGTACGATGTCAGATGTATGTAAAGGAGATCCAAGGTTCAGAATACAATGGATATGTCATGTTTGGTATCATACTAAATCCCTTTTTATTTGTAGACATCCGTTTCAATTGGCAAAGAAGTCACATCATGCGTCCGCTAGATATGGATGATAGGGAGTTATTGATTAGAATGCCATTTCTTGAATGCAGTGTTGTAGCCAGTTTTAACCAGTTCTTCAGCGGGAAGATACACAATGTGACCGTTGGAAGACTGATTCATACCCGTGATGACACCGTATGAACTGACCAATGACCAGACTGGTTTGAAGCCGGGACCAATGAAAACCTGCCAACTGTGTCCTTTGTTTCCAATGTAAACTGAATAGTATATATACCTGTGTACTGAGGAAGTCATTCAGACGAGCGAGCGAGCGCAGGACGCTCGCAAGCGGGTCGATGTTCCCCCAACGCGCATGCGCACAATGGAGGGAGCTCCGTCGTGTGCATGCGCAAGACCCGAATAACGATGGCCAAGCCGTCGTTATGGGTCTCGCACTAAAGGGGGCGTGCTGTCGATGGTGACTGACAGCACGCCCCCTTTAGTGGGCGTGCCGGGGGTGTGGTTGCCAGACGGAGGTGTTCCCATGGGAACGCCTACCGTCTGAGTCCGGCCCCACTGACATCACTAGTGATGTCAGTGGGAGTGATTTTGGCTCTGATAGAGCCAAAATCACTCCAGGGCTTGCGGCAACCAGACCCTACCACAAGGGTCTCGTCGCAAGCCCGATGGTCGCGATGGTCTTGACCATCGTGACCATCTTTTTGGCCGCTCGCTTATGCTGTGGGTGGTCACCCACAGCTATGCGAGCGGCCAGGGGGCCGCTCCATTTTAAGGTAGGAGGGCACTGATTCAGAGCGAGCGCTCTGGTCAGAGCGTCCGGCTCTGAATCAGGCCCTGAGTCCAGTGTTCAGTCATCTCCATTTTGTGACCACAGGCTTCAGGACTGAATGACTGTATACTGGATCCAGTGCGCTTGCGTATGTATCGGCTGTACTTATTGTATATTTCTTGTTTTTTACTCTAATTGTTAAACTTCTATCGTGTTACTTTTTTTTACATAAAAATAACTTTTTGTGCTTTGGAACTACACGATTAGACTGGAAAGCAATCATTTTTCATTAGCGACTAAACAGCATCCATAATCAGTAAGACATTCACATGCATATATAAGCCATGTGACTCCAAGCAGTTTGAATAAAGCTGCGCCTGCAACATAAAAAAATAAATAAAAATTAATTAAATATTTGTATTGTTTGCACTGTTTGGTGCTCTTTGTTCAAATACATATATAAGGCAAGCCCTATGGCTCCAGTCCACATAGAAATAGAGCTGTGACATAAAAAAAAATTAATAATTGTATTGTTTGGTGCACTTTGTTCATGTGCATATATAAGGCAAGCCCTGTGGCTCTAGTCCACGCAGGAATAGAGCTACAGTATGGCATAAAAAGAAAAATTTTAATAATTGTACTGTTTGGTGCACTTTGTTCACATGCATACAGTATGTAAACCCTGCGGATCCACTCCACGTAGAATAGAGCTATGACATCAAAAAAATAAATGAAATAATTGTATTGTTTGTACTGTTTGGTGCACTTTGTTCACATGCATATATAAGGCAAGCCCTGTGGATCCAGTCCATACAGGAATAGAGCTGTGCCATCAAAAAAATAAATAAAATAATTGCATTGTTTGTACTGTTTGGTGCACTTTGTTCATGTGTATATATAAGCCACGCAGTGATCTGCAAATTGAAAAATAGATAACGTTCAGTTTAGAGAAGAGCAACTAAATACTGTTGCTGCAGCTGCTGCCACCAGTAATGATATCCATGCTAGTCCATCAACATCATCTACTAAAGCAGATGCTAAAGGGCATAGAGGGTCTTAGTCAGGGCATTTAAACTAAAAAACACAATATACTGTATATAGTGCTAAAGAAAAAACTCACCTAATAAAGGGAAAGTGTGATGTAGAAAAATATTAAAATGCCAACATGCCATTCACCACACGCAGTGGCAAGGAAAGACTGAGGCCCTGGCCTTTAGTTATGAGTGGTGATTCTGCAAGTGTCAGTGAGGCATCTTCCTCTGTCTCTCATGACGATGCAAGACCTTATCACTCAGAGTGTAGAAGAGGTGTAAAAAAAATGGAAACCACTAAGGCAGTAGAACAAACTGTGCATAGTCACAAATCCCTGAGGAGAGCCTAAGTGTGTCAACGAGTGCTATGTGCGAGCCTGACCTTTCTGATACTGTTGTAATCGCAGAGAAACCACCTTCCACCATTTCTACTCCCTCTGCAAATGTGGGGATGAGCAGCACAAATATAGCTGATGACATAGAAATTGAGGATGCCACGATGAAGTGCTAGAGGATTAGGGGCATGTTTGTGTAGCTGATGCTGGCACTAATGAGGATGTTGTTTGTGTAAGTTAGGCACCAGCGGAAGCAGGTCTTTGCCATGATAAGAGGAAGGTGATTGTCATGCCTGGGCATAGGACCGACAAATGCTCCCCTTATGTGTGGAATTATTTTTACCCAAATCCTGACAACAAATGTCAAGCCATCTGTAGCGTTTGTAAAACCATGGTAATTAGAGGTAGGGACATTAACCATCTAGGAACCTCCTCAATGTTACATCATTTGCAGCGAACTCATGAAAACATTTTTGACAGCATCATAAACTGGTGCTAAAAAATAACAAGAAGCAGTCCAGCATCAACTAGCTCATTTCTCTCAAGTTCAACTAGATCCCAGCACCATCTCTACCACCAACACCTTCATTCTAAATATCCACAGTAATGATCAGAGGTAGTCCTGCATCCAATTTGTTAAGGTTAGGTGACTCCTCCCCTATCCAGGATTCCTCAGAAGAATTCTTCAGTGCTAGGCCTGCTGCTGCTGGGGATGGATCTTCATCCCAGAAAGTAACCAAGAAGACTACTATTTAAAAAAAAAAAAACTGACTGTGAAACAATCCTTTGCAAGGGGAAGCAAGTATGACAGCTCTCACTGATACCATCACAGCTATGCTAGTATTAGATCTGCATCCAATATCCACCATTAATGCAGTGGGTTTCACACAGTTAATTGAGATCCTGTGTCCCTGGTACCAAATTTCATCTCAGTTCCATTTTACCCAAAAAGCCATGCCTCGGCTGTACCAAGATGTTAAAAAAACCTAATTATTAGCCATGTTTGGTCAGATGCAATTCAAGCACCAAATGGAGAGGATATTTTGTGGCGGTATCTGGAGATGTTCTCCCACCTCCCCTCCCAACCTTCCCATACATAATCCAAGAAGCACGATGATGAGAGATGTTTAGTACCAGACTTTAATAATCCCTCTGCTCCCTTCCTGTTCAGAGCTTCCGTTTTGTGTGCTGCCACATTAATAGTTCTTCCACCCATGTGTCACAGTGTGCCGGACACTGGTCATCACTTACTGTGTCCGGCAGCACTGGTGCCCTGATGGGCAGTGGGCGGGGAGATCCCGGCACCCGCTGCTGATGACATCCCCTCAGGCTCCCTGTTGTGTCCTCTGGTGAGCGGCAGGCAGGGAGATCCCAGCACCTGCTGCGGGCTTCCTCTGTTGATGGTGTGCAGACGGTCACGGCGCCCCTAGGGGCTCACGTGCCATGCTGCAAGTAAAATAAGAGTAGGGTCAGGATTAGGGAATTGCTGATTGGGGCTGGATTGAACCCTGACCTATATAAGAAAGTTCCTGCTAGCACCTCAGTGCCAGAGTATAGGCTCCATTACCATACTCCAGCATTCCTGTGCATATCCTGATTATTGGTTTTGATCTTGGCCTGTTCGTGACTCTGATTCTGCCTGATCCCTGGTTCTGCGTTGATATCTGGTTCTGACCTTGGCTATTCCTTGTGACCCGTTTATGCCTGCCCCCTGGTACCATTTTGTCTGTTTGGTTCTGACCCGGCTAGTCAACTACACAAAGTCTTCTGCACTCCAACCAAGTCTCTCAGCACCTGTATAGGGAAACCTAACCTGAGGGCCGCGACCTGTGTTGGACACAGCCAAATCCATACCTTCTTGCGAGGGTCCCTGGTGAATACCTCCGGCACATTAGACTCCGCACCTCGGGAATAGGACTAGCCAATTCCCTGAATATGGGTTGCATCCACAATCCTCCTGAGAGTTTGTGACACCATGAAAGAATCGAAATTGTCAGGTATGACACCGGTATAAGTCCCGTTGGTGGGAGGGCCCAAAGAAAATTCCATCTTGCACCTCTTTTCTTTGCATTATGCACTGATTGGGGCATTGCTGACTGTCTCTTTGACTGACGACAAACATATTGTTATATATAGTTTATTAAACTGCCATCCTGTCTGCCACTGCGGTGCCATTCTCTTTACTAGATGTTGTTAATTGAACTGCCACAGCCACCGAAATCTTCTACATGTGGGTGATGAATTCCAGAAATCTCCAGACATTTTTATGGCCACAGACAGCATCTCCTGCATGCCCCTTTCATTTTTTAAAAAAATTTTAAACCACCGAAGAGCTCAACTGGGGCAAGGACTGATGTGAATAAGTAAATTTTCTTTGTAAATGCCTTCCCTCCTCCCTCATAAATTTGCTTCGGAATCCGTAAATTAAATTTACTACAAGTCAACCTTTCCTTTCCCTGACTTCAACTACATACATACTCCATCTTCCTTGGGCCTCTGATCTAGTTCTTGATTAATAAAAACATTCTTGGGTTCTTTTATGGGGTTGTTTAGTTTATTAAACTGCCATATTGTCTGCCACTGCAATGCTATTCTGTTTCCTAAATGTGCTATGTTTAGAAGTTGAACTACCACAGATGCTTACATTTTCTTAAGCGGTTGATGAATACCAAAAATGTCCAGACATTTTTATGGCCACAGATAGCATCTCCTGCATGGCCCTTTGATTTTTTTTCAAAAAAATTAGGAACCACTGATGAGCTCAATTGGGGCCTGGGCTCATGTGAATGTTTTAAATATTTTTGAAAAAGCCTCCTCCCTCATAAATTTACTTCAAAATCCAAAACGTAAATCAAATTTACTATGAATCAACCTTTCCTTTCCCTGCCTTCAACTACATACATACTCCATCTCCATCAGGCCTCTTAATTAATACGGGCACAGAAACAGACAAATCTCAGGTGCACAACATTTATATATTATAATCAATAGAGTTTTTTAGCATAATCATGGCCAAGGTTATGGGCCTACCGTCCATATCCAGGTAACCTCTTTAGGGTAGGTCCCTAACGTACTAGGGTTCAAATCCAGAGCACAGGACCCCCCCCAAACTGGCCCAGCTAAGCTGCCCCAGGGCACCGCCATAGTAAGAAAAGTGCAGTGTAAAAGAGATAGTTAAGAGCAGCCATTGCTGCATATAAAGAAATGAAAATAAAAAGGTGAAGTACATGTATAAAAGACAAACAGTGAAGGGTTAAAATGTGTTATAAAAGAAATATGTGTTATAATGCGGTGCCCTGAAACAGATCAACCAAAGCATCCAGGGGGACCCACGCCCCAAAAATGAACCAAAGTTGCACTACAGTATATAACTTGTAGGACTTACCTAGAATTGTGCCTAATACCAGTGTGCATATACATTAGCAGACTCCATGCTTTTAAAACCAATAAGGAAGGGTGCTAATCCAGAATGAGGGCATCTGCAATTAGTCTCATCAGGTAGCACCTCCCATTATATATATTCAGGGTTGTTCAGTCCAGGAATCTTTCCCATATACTCCATTTAATGTGCTTTATTGCATATCTGAGGGAAAGGAGACGCCCTCATTCTGGATTAGCACCCTTCCTTATTGGTTTTAAAAGCATGGAGTCTGGTAATGTATATGCACACTGGTGTTAGGCACAATTCTAGGTAAGTCCTACAAGTTATATACTGTAGTGCAACTTTGGTTCATTTTAGGGGCGTGGGTCCCCCTGGATTGCTTTGGTTGATCTGTTTCAGGGCACCACATTATAACACATTTTTCTTTTATAACACATTTTAACCCTTCACTGTTTGCCTATTATACATGTACTTCACCTTTTTATTTTCATTTCTTTATATGCAGCAATGGCTGCTCTTAACTATCTCTTTTACACTGCACTTTTCTTACTATGGTGGTGCCCTGGGGCAGCTTAGCTGGGCCAGTTTGGGGGGGTCCTGCATTCTGGATTTGAACCATAGTATGTTAGAGACCTACCCTAAAGAGGTTACCTGGATATGGTTGGTAGGTCCATAACCTTGGCCATGATTATGCTAAAAACCTCTATTGATTGCAACATTTTATTGAATTTATATATTATAAATAATTTGGAGTTGTGCACCTGAGATTTGTCTGTTTCTGTGCCTGCAGTTAGTCTCTTCAGGTAGCACCTCCCATTATATATATTCAGGGCTGTGCAGTCCAGGAATCTTTCCCATATACTCTTAATTAATACAAAATTGTTTCCTGAGGTGCCATTTTGGAAATTGAACTACAACAGCCACTGAAATCTTTGACGTTTGGTTGCTGAATTCCGAAAATGTCAAGAAATGTTTATAGCCACAGACTGCATCTCCTGCATGCCCTTTTAATTTTAAAAAATATTCTGAACCACCAAGTTGAATTTGTGGGCAAAACATGGGACATATTGTTCACCCATGCTCTCTCCTCTTCCCTCATAAATTTTCATTGGAAGCCAAAACTTAAATTTACTACGAATCAATCCTTCCTTTCCCTGCCTTCAACTACTTACATACTCCATCTCCCTCAGGGCTCTTGATTAATAAAGACATTTGTTTCCTGATGTGCCATGTTGGAAGTTGAACTGCCACGTGTTTGTACCACCCACTGCTGTCACTTAGCTTGGTCAGCCAGCTAGCTCTGTGCAACCTTTTGGCCTAAACTGGATGAAAACAATATTGTGAGCTGTGAGATGGTTAAAATTGACTGGAACTGAGTGGAAATTAATGTTATTAAGGTTAATAATACTATAGGAACATGTGATTTTAGCTTTTTTTTGTACATTTTAGAAAAAAATCCAAAACCAAAACCAGAGACAGCGTTTTGGCAAAACCAAAACCGGACAGTGAATTAGAACCAAAACCCAAACCAGTAAAAATGGTCCGGTGCACATCTCTAACTTCATGATTTGCTAAAAATCGTTAAAGCTATCTTCTCACCTGCCATACAGCAGGTAAGACGATTCGAGGGACTACATACGAGAGTGCGCACAAGTGCATACACACTGGACAATAATTCAGCTCAGAATGGTATACTGTCCAATATATTTTATCTATCTGTACTTAGCTTAAGTCTTTGCAATAGCAATGTTTTTCCCCCTGCATTTTTGAATTACAGTACAGTACTTTATTGTATTAGTTCCCATCACAACTGCTGGGAGACTCTTCCATGGAGCTATCACCCTTTGCGACTTTGCAGCACAGATCATTATTACCTCTATACGAGGAATGGAAATATTAAAACACTTTAAGACTCACATTTTTCAAGATGTAATCTAAACCTTTTTTATCTCCATATACGTATATAAGGAATTGGCCTTAAAAAATGTACTCTAATTTGTGTGTGTCTATGTATAGGGAATATCTCCTGCAAGCTCCACTGAGGCAGGGACTGATGTGAAGGACTAAATATTCTCTGTAGAATATAGAAAACTGGGCATAACCTGCGCCTGTGGGTGTACTTATAGTTATGGCAGGCAAGATTATGCAGTATGAAAGATGAATAGTGTAATATCTAATAAACTTCCATCCTATCATGACCAGGGCACAGTGTGGGTGATAATGATTTTTATTGTTTGAGTCACAGTGCTCTACAAAAATTAACACCACATTGAGGGTGGGGTATGAAGTGGAAGGGGAGGGGAGGGGAGAAGGGCGGTGGGGGTATGCAAGGTGCTGCAGTGGCTTGTGGACAGTCCACTTTTAAATATTCAACTCTGTGGTAACAATTGTGGCAGGATATGGAATGTCCCAAGTGAATGTCCCTTACCTCCTGCAGAGTCTGTAATGGCCCACAGAAACAACAGTCACAAAACTCCCGGTGAGGCCTCACCTGGAGTCACTGCAGCTCTTCTTGGTTTACCTCATCTTCTGCGTCCTCCTGGTTCTGGTCTCTTTAGCATGTGTTGTTGGACCAGATTCCAGCGTGTGGTGGCTGAACACATGCCGGCTTGGTCCCTGTAGCTAGCTTCCCAGTGTCCGGGACTACCAGTCCCGTGATCTCATAAGATCTCATGGTACCGGATTTATGGTGCCCGGGGATACTGCGCACTCGACTACACCGGTTGATGAAGAGACTGCAGCTGGGATGAGTATTTGGTGGGTAGTAGGTGTGTGTGATCGGTTCTCCTACGCGTATCAGCTGCTCGGGCCTTCCTCAGGGAGAATTATTATATATTACAATATTTATGTTTCATACTGCATAATCTTGCCTGCCATAACTATAAGTACACCCACAGGTGCAGGTCATGCCCAGTTTACTATATATCATTGTGAGAGATTTAGACATCTCTGTTAGACTTGCAGCCTATCATTCCCCCCTCCCCTCTCCTGTGAGTAAGCACCTGGGTACAACCTCTACTGCATTCTCTGTAAAATTTTGTGCAATATGTGAGAGCTATATAATTATAAACAATTATTCTCTGTAAAGTGCTGCGTAATATATGAGCTATGGCCCTCATTCAGAGCCGCTCGTTAGCGGCAGTACGCTCGTTCCGAGCGATGTTTGCACATCTGCGCATGTGTACGGTTTTTAGTACGCATGCGCGAACCAGTCAGTGCGGCCAAAAATCGTTTGTACGCTATATAGCGAGTGCCTGCTATTTTGAGTGACAGAATGAGGCGTATGTGGGTGGTAACAGGGGAAGGTGCTTGAAAATGGGGAGTGGAGATCCGAACGCAGGCGTGCTTAAAGGTCAAAACGGGCGTATTATGGGTGTGCATAATTAATCCAGCAGCGTCATTGACCACGTCACTGGGTTATTTTATAGCCAGAACTGCTCGCAAATTTGTGGTAGCAAACACCAACCACAAGAATAGCGAGCAGTTCATACGCTGGTCGATGTACTCGATTAATCTAATAAATAGCGGACATGACGTATGGTGCGAGCGGACAGGGGGCGGTTTTAACAAATAAACGAGCGTATGTTTTGCTCGCTCGTTCAGACTTAGAGGTGTGAACAGACTGCAATGTGCGTACGGATCATTTGAATAGCCACCCCTTGTTTTTGAACGAACGGCCGCAAATAGCGAACGGCTCTGAATCAGGCCCTATATAATTATAAACAACTATTCTCTGTAAAGCGCTGCACAACATATAAGTCATAAATAATAAGGAATTTTGACAATCATTTAAATGGTGCCAAGGCAATGCACTGCAAACATACTTGTCAAAGTTGAGTTGGGAGGAAGGTGGAGTGAAGGAAACTAGTTACAAGACTCAATATAAAGAGATTTACAGTCATTGGGTTGGAGCCAGTTGCAGAGGTCTCATTATAAAGACAGGTAAATCACTAGATTTGTCATTCAAATAGCTGGTCAGTTCTAAAACAAATTTAGACTATTAAGGTAACCAGTATTTCTAAAATGACAAACTATTAGGTTATAAATTATTCTGACGAGGGAATTAATGAGAAAAATCATTTTTGATATTACTCGGTGTAGTCTGTTAAAAAAAAAAAACACACATTGACTCATATTAAATAGCCTGCAAGTATGAATCGGTGAATTAGGGAGAGATGTATCAAGCCTTGGAGAGAGTACCAACCAATCAGCTCCTAACTGTCATTTTACAGGCTGTGCTAGAAAAATGAGTTATGGTGCATACACACGGTCAGATTTAACAGGACGATAAGAACGATAACGATATCGATATATCATTATCAATCATATCGTCCTGTTTTTGGGCCCTTCCAACCCCCAAACGATGGTCGATGCGCGGACACGGATGGTCGATATCAATATCGACCATCGCCTGTGCATGCAGGCCAACCTGGTCGATATCTCAATTGCTTATTATTCTCTGAAAAAATATATTAAAATTCAATAGATCTTTATTAATCATTTAGTTAAAAATAATGTATTCGATATGGAGGCGATGTATTTATTAAAATACAGATAGTAAAGATAATTGCAGTGTGAAAGAAAATATTAGAAAAGTGCTATTAAAAAATCCATTTCACCACACTATGTTTTATTATTTTTAAAATATCACTGATTAGTCTCTGTCTATGTCAGACATAAATAGCTCCTGTGGGGTTCGAATAACTGTTTCAATGTTTATAATCCCATATATGGGTTATCTTCTTCATTAAAGCAATCTATAGGTGTGTGGTCATGGGTTTCCTTTCATGGCGATCGTCATTGTTCAGTTGTTATGTGATTGATTTTATAGCATTTGTTCATATTAACTCATTTTATTATAATAATTCTAACAATACTTTAATACAATAATACAGTGTCACAGCGATTTTGCATGTACAAAAGAAATCTCAACATCTGGTACTAAGATGCATGGCCGTACAGAGCCAGCCGGGCCCCAGTACTAATGGGGGCTTGGCCTAATCATGGGAGGCGGGCCATGCCCCCTTAGGAAGAAACCCTATTTGCAGCGCTGCTTCCGCTGGGAAGGGGGAGCTCTGAGCCCCTCATCCTGGCGTAAATCTAGGGGGGGTTGTGATCAATGTGATTGCTCCCTCCCACAGGCAGAGGAGAGGAGACTGCAACTGTTGCTCAGTCTCCCACTGCAACACACCCCTCCAAAAAGGCCAGGCCCGGTTAATTAGTACCCTGCTAAGATGTAAAGTAGGCATAAAAGTGACAATCTCATAGATTTTTATCTCAGAATACCAAACCATGCATACAGTGTTGATCAGGCTCTTAGATTGGTAGATGCAGATAAGACCAGGCTACCAGTTCTCGTATGAGAAGAATAAAGTGCTGGCTCCAGACGTGGGGCTGCAGCGCAGTCCAAAATTCAAATAGGGGAGCCACACCAGCTGCCACCCCAAACACTGCCAAACATTGCCGGCTGGGACTCACTGGCAGTTGGTGTGGCTCCCCTATTTCAATTTTGGACTGTGCTTCAACCCCACTTCTGAAGCCGCCACTGCCCGTAAATCCACATCCTTCTACATAAAATCGGGTACCACGTGCATGAAGACATGTGACACCAGTATGTGTCCTGCAGTTTTCCAGCTTTGCAATTTGCAGACAGTTTTTATTCTACTTTTGTTCACATGTTCTTCTGCCTTATAGTAAGATGCCAGGATTAATGGCAGTCCTGTATTTTCCCTTAAAAGGACACCAACAATATGGTTTAGATTAAGCACAGAGCTTCCTAGCAGTGTAAGTGTTAAACCTGATAAGAGAAAAATGACATTTCTTGTGTGACAAAGACAGTACAAAATGCTTTTCATGGGAAGACACCTCAGCAAAGAATTTATTTCAATGCTCCCCCTCCCATAGCGCTCCTCTTGCTTTCTTCCCCTTTCTAGTCAAAAGCCCAGCTGAAAGCCTTTTCATTCTCCTTTCCATATTTCTATCTCGGGGTCCAAGTTCATTTTGTTTTTTTTCTTTATTTGGCTTGGCATGTTAAAGCAATCTTTATTTCCCCAGCCTGATTGTGGCAGGGAGCTGCAATGGATAACACCTGCTATTCATACCTTCCCTTTCATCTCCTCCTCATCCCCACGCACTTACCTTTCATTCTGCAGGGCTCATGGAGATGTTAGACCGATTGGTTTCTGCTCTGCATAGACAAATATGTCATGCTTTGTTGGCCTTGCGAAGCAGTGCCACTGTTATTGCAATGCATCGGAAAACAGCCTGGCCAGCAAGTCCTTTATTAATTGCTAAATATTAATTAGATATACCATTCCAAAACAGCAATTTTTCAAGAATTTGATTAAACAATCATATTAACATTTACATGGGTGCAACATTTACACTATCTATCTATAGTCTGTCTGTCTGTCTGTCTGTCTGTCTGTCTGTCTGTCTACCTATCTATCTGTCTGTATATCATCTATCTAATCTATCTATCTGTCTTGTCTGACTATCGTACATGAAAACATTAGCACTTTAATAATCTACATAATAATAATAATAATAATAATAATATACGGCGAATAATCTATCCTGTACTGTAAAGTATTCTATTCATGAAACATTGCATTCCCTACTGTTAATTATATGGTCATTGAAAGTCACAAGAGTCCAGTGACCAAATAAAACCACCATGTCCCCATTCATCATGTGGATATTCACAATGTCGGCAACAGAAGGTCAACATTGATTATGTTGACATCAATAATGTCAACATCAGCAAAATGTTAATACTGACAGAATGTTGATATGGGAAATGTTGGCAAAGTCATAGGGGCTAATTTAGGGGCTAATTCTGATTTGAGAGCAGAGCAAAACAAAAGCAAGTAACTTTGGCCCTGATTCAGAGCCGGACGCTCTGACCAGAGCGCTCGCTCTGAATCAGGGCCCACCTCCATTAAAATGGAGCGTCCTCCTGGACGCTCGTATAGCTGTGGGTCACCACCCACAGCATATACGAGCGTCCAATAAGATGGTCGCGATGGTCTTGACCATCGCGACCATCGGACTTGCGAGAGAAACCCTGTGGTCGGGTTTCTCAACCGCAAGGCCAGGAGTGATTTTGGCTCTATCAGAGCCAAAATCACTCCCACTGACATCACTAGTGATGTCAGTGGGGCCGGCTTCAGACGGTAGGCGTTCCCATAGGAACGCCTCCGTCTGGCAGGCAGGCCCCCAGAACGCCCACCAAAGGGGGCGTGCTGTCAATCAACATCGACAGCACGCCCCCTTTGGTGCGAGACCCCAAGCAATGGAAAGTCCTTCGCTCGACGGGTCTTGCGCATGCGCACGACGGAGCTCCCTCCGTCGTGCGCATGCGCAGTGGGGACCATCGACCCACTTGCGAGCGGACTGCCGCTCGCGAGTGGGTCTGAATGACCCCCTTTGTATCTGGAACAAGCCATGTTGCGATGCAAGGGGTGCAAATACTTTTTTTTTTTCTTGCTTGATAAATACCGGCTGCTTTTTGCATGTAGCCCACAAATGCTGGGCAGCTTTATTTTTACACTGCAATTTCGATTTCATTTTGGACACGTCCTTCCAAAATCTAGATCTCTCTGCACATTTTACATCTGCCCCACCTGCAGTGCAGCATGGTTTTACCAAGGTGCAAAGTAACTTGCTCTTATTTGCTTTTAACTCATAATCAGCCTAATAGGGCCTGATTTAGAGGTGGACGTTACTGCATTAGCTCCTGCGTCCATTGGCGGAGTCACAAGAGCGATAATATGCAAATGCTAGTTTCAGTCTTTCTCTTGTGTACTAGTGTACACCTTCCATTGTCTCTGCACACTGTTACACCAGGGGTGATTTTTGACACAGCACCATCGGTCGTATCATCGACACTTGTACCAGCTCTATTGCAGGTGCAATTTTCCTGCCTGAACATGGCCTCTGTGGAAGCAGTTGTGCATCTGAGAATGCAGCCGCCCACAACACTCCCATAACACGCCCATAAGACTGACTTTTTTTGTGTTCACTTCAGGCCACTTTCTGTTTGAGCCAATCATAAGAACACCTTTGGGCGTACACCCGGGGTAACGCATGCGCCATTTGGGTTTTCTCACACATGCGCTTTAGCAGATAATCAAAATTAGACCAATAATTTCAATATTTCCATGAGGGTTAGAGTTTGTCAGAGCTGTAACTAGACTTTTTGGTGACCTGTGCCAGAAAGCATATTGGCGCCCCCCCCCCCCATTTTTTAAATAGGGACATAATCTAGTGCACCTGAAAAAGGCCATGGCCCCATGGGTAAGGGCCAGGGAAGAGATAGGGGAGGCCAGGAGATGCTGGGGATAAAAGAAGAGGAAGCTACAAGTGAGAATGATAATAAACAGTAAAATTGACAGGCATGAACAGCGCCCCGAGCCCTGCGGTGCCCTGTGCCATGACACTGGTCGCACCACCCTAGTTACGGCCCCGGGGTTTCTGTTAGGGTTACAGTTTTGGTTCGGGTTGTATCCTGTTACTGTACTGTAAAATATTCTATACATGGGATAATGTACTCCCTACTGTTAATTATATGGATATTAGAAGTCACAACAGTCCTGTGACCATATTAAACCACAAAGCTGTAGGTCATTATGTAGTCACCATGTTGACATTTACCATGTTGACATTCACAATATTAATAAGGGTTTGAAACATGCACCGACAACAAAACCAAATGTATTCAATCTTTTTGTTGATTTAAACAACTATGTAAGAACACTGAGTAGCAAAAAGTTCTTTGCTTTAAAAAATATGCGTAAATATGATACTTGTGGTTTCCTTATAGTATTAGACTCCAATGACCAAACATCATCATACATATTAGAATCCCTACTATTGGAGAGTAATGTAAAATCGGAGGATTATGAAATGAAGATCTACGATACCCACAAGAGAGGTAAAATCTTTAAGAATCCCTCTGATTTTTACTCTCTCCAATACCAGGAACCGTTTGTGGAAAGCTTCTATTCCACTACAATGGAAGATTTTCATAATCTGAGTAAAAAATCTGATCAACAAATTCTGGGAGTATCACTAATAAGATGCCTGGTTTATGTGGGATACATGTGTCTAATATTTATTTGGGTGTACATGATGCCCCAGGGCTGTGATGTGTATTATTTATGTACTGGACACTGGCATTTGTATGCCTTATATTATGCCCGCTGGACTGTCTCTATTCCCCTTTACCCCCCCCCCAGGATTATGAACTGTCCCCAGTCGTGGACTGTTAATGGTGGGGTGGCGCAGGGTCTGGACTGCCCCACTGAACTTGAGGGGGAGCCCAGCTCATCCTACAGTGATATATGGCCATTGTGACTGTAATGTAGCACGCGCACCCGGCGGGAGCAGGGCCGGCGCGTATCAAGGACCCGGACAGAGCCTTTAAAAGGAGCTTCCCAGCTGACTGGCAGTTAGTCCTGAGGCAGTGTGATACAGCGCAGGGTCCGCGCACACACCGGACAGCTGTGAGATTGTCAGCGGGAGCCGCTTCCAGGGTATGAGGCTGGACTGACCGGAGCGTGGCTGTGAGGAGAAACGGCCATCAGGGAGGGAGAGGTGTCACCCGGAGCTTGTCAGGAAGCTGTTGCTGCTTGGGAAAGGAAGCAGTGTGAGGAGGAGAGGACGCTATCCCAGGTGCTGCAAGCACTGATCAGCTGGACTACAAAGAGCAGGTCTGTTAGATGCAGTGTTTTGCACCACACGGAACTGACAGAAACTGCAGGCAGGTATAGACATGTAAAGGGATAATTACCTGTGAGCTCATAGTAGTGTCTGCAATACTAAGAGATTAATCTCAATACAGCCATTCAATGAGGATAGAGCCTGATGGAGTTAATTTATTCCTCATCTACTTTATAGCAGCAGGATAATCCCTTCTCCTATACCCAGATACTCAACTTGAATTAACAGTTATTAAGGAACTGTGTTGTTTCGTCCATACCAACTAAATTTAACTTATGTTGTATTATACGGAGTTAAACTTTCTCTGCTAACACCCGTGAATAAAACCACTGGAGTATACTCACTTTAGGCAAAGGCAGCCTTCTTCAGGGACAGCTACAGGCTATCTTAAAGAGGTTTCAAGCCTGGGCTTACAGCATTCAAAGGCCAGCGACAGTATTACCATCAGTGGCAGTGTAGAATTCACAGATAACTTCAGATATCCTAGCAACATAGCCTTAAGGCCTTGGTTATTGAAAAGTGCACCAACGAAAGGGGTTCTGGCCAGATATTCAGGGAGTAAATGTTCACTAGGTTGCAAATATTGTTTTATACAAATGGTTAATGGTATTATTATATGTGGTGTGGGTAAAATAGTGTATTGCTAATCCCTCTACCTTGCAGCACAAGAATGAAGTGTTCCTGTTAAATAAAATTACCCAGGGACACGAGTGTCTTTCCTGTAGTCTTATGCATGTATACATTGTTTTAATGAGAATTGTTGTTTCAACTTTGTCTTACACCACTTTGCTCTTTTGTGAAATGGTTATGTGTGAATAAATTCAATTTATTGTTGATATTTGCATTGAATAATTTGGAAGATTAACAGACAAACCATGAACTGTATTTGGTAAGAAATCCACACCTTACTACACAATTCAATGCTAGTGGTCAGGGTATCACAGATGGAAGAAAAATAAATAATTTATCTAAGGGAGAAAGACAGGCTCTAAGGAAATTAATATCTGAAAATGATCTGATTATCAAACAAGCAGATATAGGGGAGGGATAGTCCTGCAAAACAAGCAGGACTATCTTCTAGAGGTGACTAGACAACTGAGTCATGAACTGTTCTATAAGAAACTAGTGCATGACCCCACTTTAAAATTGCAAAGAGAACTAAAAGGGCTTTTGGATCAAGCATTAACCAATGATGTGATATCTAAAGAGACTTGGCAATTTTTATTTTCAGCACACCCGGTGATCCCAATCTATTACCTGTACCATCTACAAAAAATTCATAAATGTTTAAAAGCTCCACCAGGCTGCCCAATCATTTTGGGAATTGGATCACTGATGATAAATCTGTCCTATTATGTGGATTCGTATTTACAGGATCACGTGATAAATTTAGAATCATATACGAGAGACACAATGCATTTTTTGCAAAAAATAAATAACAGAATGGAAAAAAATCGTTCAAATTATTGATGTGTGATGTAGAATCCTTGTATACAAATATCACACATCAACAGGGTATCGCTGCAGTGGAACACTATTTACGACAAGATCCACAGATGACAGATTTGTCTTGCAAATTCATTTTGGCGGTGATTGAATTTATATTACATCACAATTATTTTAGTTTTGAATCGCAGTTTTATTTACAGACGTACGGCACAGCTATGGGAACCAGGTTTGCTCCAAGCTTTGCCAACCTCTATATGGGGTGCGTCGAGGAGCGCTACATTTGGGGCGGTGGGTTCGGAGTGAGATATATAGATGATTTGTTTTTTATTTGAGATGGGGATGCACATTCAGTCAGTCACTTTATTGGTATCCTGAGTTTGGTTTAAAATTCACAAGCTGCTGTAATAATACCACAATCAACTATGGATATCATGGTCAATATTATTGATGATAAAATCTGTACTTCAACATACACCAAAAATGTAGATTGTAATAATTATCTTAATTACAAGAGCTGTCATAATAAGAGCTGGAAGCATAACATTCCCAAAGGCCAATTCCTGCGTTTAAGCAGAAACTGTTCTAATATTAATGTCTTTTTGGAGCAATCCAAAACCCTTTTTGGAGCAATCCAAAACCCTTTATGGAGCGTTTGGAAAACAAGGATATCCAAGAGGTTTACTAGATAGAGCACTTGAGGAAGTTAGCCAAATAGAAAGACAATAGTTACTAACAAAAGGAAGACAAGTAACAAATAAGGCTAAAAAAGAACTAGATACAAACAATATGTCTCTGGCATTTGTAACGAAGTATAATTCTTCAGCTAACGAGATCAAGTGAATTATAAATAAGAACTCTGTACTGGAGAAAGTGAAACTGATAAAAGAGCGACCAATGTGCTAATAAATACTTTGGTAAGGTGCTAAATGAATCAATAAATAATGTGCAAATATGCAAGACTGAGATATGTGCAAATAAACACAAATAACTGTGATATCAAAATGTTATAAAGTGCATATAGTATTATATAAATGACAAATATAAATATGATTATAAAAAAGGGTAATTTATTATAAATAACAGCTGACCCTAATATATAGGGCAGTACAATAATAATTAAAACTAAAAAATAGAGAAATGCATATAAAAATTAAAAGGTTAGGGATAAGGAATAGAGGGCTTATCTGGATCGCAATTAGGTAAGTTCATGTAAGGCTGGAACCAGGAGTCGCCAACGCGTTTCGTCCATATGGTGGACTTCTTCAAGGGATGTACCTCTCCTGTCTGGGACCTGATATATATACCCCTTCAATAAGGATGATAGGAGGTGCTTAGAATTATGACCACTTCCGTTTTTTTACTAAAAAAGTCATTCAAACATCGTGGCTAATACATAGTCAAGGTGAAGTTCATTTGTATAAGTAGATCGCTTTCCTAGTATGTGTTTTTAGATACTGAAACTTGCTTTTTGATTTTTTTTGCGGAGTAGACCTGATCGTCATGTGGTGTCCGTTTCGTCACTTCCGCCCTGTTTGATGCAGCCTCTTGCGTCACTTCCGCCCATGCACTCGTGTTTCACCGCTCGTCTATGCTGGATCATCATCTGTGTCATTTCCGCCCGGATGTGTTTGGTCTCTCGCGTCACTTCCGCCCATGTGTGTAAATGTTGTTATATTATTAGCGGCCATGTTGCTGCACCTTATTTGATTTTAGACGGCGGACATCTTGGTACTCCATTTTATATCGACATTATGACTTTAAAAATGCGATTTCCACAGGAAATGTCTAGCTGTATTTTGTACATATAACATCTATTGGTACCTACATAATACAATAAAAAGTAATTTTGTTAATATGTTCATGGGTACAGATTAATCAATATTCCCATATGCTTCTAATGTGTTATTTTTGATTATTCACAGGTATTATCAAATGCACAAAATTTATGAGAGAAGTACTAATAAATAATTGTCAGTAAGAGACAAGATAGTAGCAAATCATATATTACTATTTTCTAAAAAATTAAAAAAAGGGATAAATGCATACAATCTAATGATTAATATTTCCATCAATACACTTATAAATATATATTTTAAATATGTAAAAAATCTCAAAAACATATATATATATTTTCCATATCCAAAAGTGGGATCTCTGGAGGAAAGTCTTTGTAATAAAATCCGATATAAAGGGTCTTTATTCGAATCCTTCAAGTTAATCCATACAAATGATATCCGTTGATCCTTCTGATCCTGGGTCGTCTTCAAATTGATCACATTGGCAACTTAGTTGTCGAGTGAAATTAGTTTCATAAGGCGATGTTGGTCAAAAAAATGTTCGGATCATGACGGAATATTGTTCAGTCTCAATCTGGGACTACAGTACCTGGTATTCCCCAGAGGTCCCCCATCCGGGTACTAACCAGGCCCAACGTTGCTTAGCTTCCAAGATCAGACGAGATCGGGCATTTAAAACGAGGTATGACTGTAGATAACTATGAGACTTTGAATTACCGTCTGGATTGATCACAAAAAAGGGGCTATCTCATAGCTATCATTGAAGCCTCGTGGAGTCAAGGTATCAAGTTCAAAGATCCAGTACATTTCTCGTCTAGATAGTTTATTCGCCAGATCTCCTCCTCTTTCTCCAGTTTGTAGTTCAATGGCCTTGAAAGTTAGATCATCAGGATTGGAGTTATGATGCTGTAAAAAAAGCCTTGAAACCATGTGTCCCTCAACTTTATTTCTGATATTCCGGATGTGTTCCTGTATCCTCAATTTAAGTGGTCGTTTAGTCTTGCCTACATACTTAAGGCCGTATGTGCACTCTAAAAGATAAATAACTGATGTGGAATTGCAGTTAAGATGATGCTTAATTTTATATTCTTTATTATTCGAAGAATTATAAAAAGTTCTCCTTTGTCTGTGTACATATTTACAGACAATACATTTGCCACACTTATAACATCCTGGGCAGATATGAAATGTATTATGTTTTGGAGCGATAGTATTTTTTAACATGCTTGGTGCAAATATATCTTTCAGGTTTTTTGCTTTTCTAAAAACAATAGGAGGTTTCTTTGGGAGAGCTTCTTTTAAAACCGGATCCATCATTAGAATTTTCCAGTGTTTGGTGAGAGTATTTCTAATTTTGTTCTCATGGGCATTGAACGTAGTGATGAAGGGAATAATATTACTTTCCTCATTGGTATTTTTTTCCTTGTATACCAGTAGGTCTCTTCTCTCTAGTGATCGAGTCTTGGCAGCAGCTTCAGTCAGAACTCTAGTAGGATAGTCTTTTTCAATAAACCTGGTGCTATAGAGTTGTATTTGTTCTTCACAAACAGTTGGTTCGCTGCAATTCCTCTTGATTCTATGAAATGTTGAATAAGGAATATTCTCTTTCCACTTTCTGAGATGACCACTTTTGTAATGAAGGCAACTGTTGGTGTCTACCTTTTTTTTACAAAATTCTTTGTATGGATCTTTTTCCCTTCTCCTATTAAAATCAAATCTAAAAATTCAATGGAGATTTCATTTATGCAGGATGTAAATTTCAAATTCAGATTATTTTTAGCAATATGATTTAAAAACAAATTAAAACTCTCTTTGGGTCCTTCCCATATTAATAAAATGTCGTCAATATATCATTTATATAATATGATATTCTTCTTAAATGGGTTATTGTCATAAACATATTCCTTTTCCCAACATCCCATAAATAAGTTCGTGAAGCTTGGTGCAAAGATAGTCCCCATTGCAGTACCACAAATCTGTTGATAAAATGTATCTAAAAACTTAAAATAGTTGTGGTTTAAAATAAAAGCCATAATATCACATAAAAAAATCTTTGTGTGTTACTTATTGATGGATCCATCTCAAGAAATTCCCTACATGCATTGATCCCCTTTTACTACTCAATGCATGTACACAGGTGATTTTATATGAATTTTGAATATTAATTGTATATATATAATTTTTAAGAAAAAGTAAAGTGTATCTTATTGTGATTTTATATGAATTTTGAATATTAATTGTATATATAGAATTTTTAAGAAAAAGTAAAGTGTATCTCCCTGTGATTTTATATGAATTTTGAATATTAATTGTATATATAGAATTTTTAAGAAAAAGTAAAGTGTGCTTTTAGTTCACTTGGCGCTGTAGTCTACTATATTTACTAGGAACTCTGTACTCTTAAAAAGAGACAGACTTTTGGATAACGAACTTGAAGGTGGATGTAAGGTGGTTTTTAGGAAAGCTGAGAGCTTAAAAGATAAGTTGGCCCCCAGCTCTCTTAGGAATAAAAAGATCTCCATAGAGGATCCCAGCCTTACCTGCTTGAGACCAAAACCAAAAGGTTTTTTCAAATGTGGAAAAACAAAGTGTCATACCTGCGATCATGCAGACCATAAAAGCAATACAATTACCTCTTTTGTTGATAATAGTTCCTTTAATATGGACTCCTTCCTAAACTGCCAATTAAAATTTGTAATCTATGTTATTACACGTGGTTGTGGCATTCAATACGTGGGTAGAACTACCTGTACTTTACACACTAGATTTTTAGAACATAGACGCTGTGTGATGAAAAACCTTAAAACACATAGTTTACCCAAACACGTATCCCGGTGCCCCTCTGATGAATTCAAAAATATTAAAGTCAAGGTGATCGAACAAATAAAGATTACGTCAAGAGGAGCGGACAGATTTAGGTCATTATGTAGAAATTAGGCATTCTGGATATTTAAATTGGGCACTTTAGTTCCTAAAGGGCTCAATGATACAATAGAACTTAATGGAGTCTAATACTAACCCGACGTGATGGGGTGGTAATGGGATGTTTTGGGAATGATGATCGCCCCAGTTCCCTGGGGGTTCACCATCCCATATACATGTTCCAACTGTGACCTATCATATGTCGTCCCCCTTTTTTTCAGCTTTTTTTCTGGTTCTTACTGTATACCCTTAAGATATATATACTTTTGGTTTTATGTCCCCCTATATATGTGTATATATATATATATATATATGCAAAAGCAGCAGAAGGCCTCTCCACCACTTGTCTGGTGTGGTCACATCAGATGCGACCACACCAGGCTGGGCTTTCCATGACATGATCGCATCTGATGCAACCGGTTAGAGACGCTCTGCGGGCGGCTGTAGGAAGATAATTTTCCTGCAGCTACCAGTCTGAAAGGCACCTCCCGGCACTTCTGCACCTACGGATCCTCCCCCATTGTCTGCTGATCACTCCTGGGTGCAGTGATCAGCTAGCACAATGGTACCTCCCATCCAGCAGCTGTTCCTCTCTGCAGCCACTGGGAAAATGAAGGCAATGGAGCAGCTTCCCCTGTGTGTACCCAGCATCTGCTCCTCTCTGCAGCCGCTGGGAAAATGAAGGCAGAGGAGCTGCTTCCCCTGTGTATACCTGGAGGCTGCTCTTCTCTGCAGCCTCAAAGGTAATGTAAGCCGCTGTCCCCAGTGTATACTCAATGACTGCTCTTCTTTGCAGCTGCCGGGGAAATGAAGACAGAGGATCCGCTGACCCTGTGTATACACGGCGGCTGCTCTTCTCTGCAGCGGCCAGACTAATGTAAACTGCTGTCCCCAGTGTATACTCAGTGACTGCTCTCCTCTGCAGCTGCCGGGGAAATGAAGGCAGAGGTTCAGCTGCCCCCTGTGTATACCCAGAGACTGCTCTTCTCTGCAGCTGCCAGGGTAATATAAGCCGCTGTCCACAGTGTATACTCAATGGCTGCTCTTCTCTGTACATTGAACTGAAGGAGCCGCTCTGTTCCTGTATCTGCCCAGCACTGCTCTTCTCTGCAGCCACTGGTATAATGTGCTGAAGGAGTAGCTCTGCTCCTTTGTATGCCCGGCGGCTGGCTGGGGTAATGTAATGTAAAGTACAGAGTATGCAGCACTGTGAATGTGGACCGGGTGGAGGGTGCTGCCGGGCAGGCTGGCGCACACTGGGGGAGGAGCCATGGGTTCACAGGGATGGGGGGATATGTAAATGGAGGCTGCTCCCCAGTCATAGTAGGGATTGCCATCAGTGGGTTATAATCGATGGTACCATCAGTGGTTAATAGTGATGGTGTGTAAACATCAATGGTGTGTAACCATCGATGGCCAGCCCTACTCTATTAGTCAGTGGGTAATGCCAGAGGGCTAAGCTCTGTGTCTTGGCACCAGGTAGGAAAGAAAAAAAAAATCAGGGTTGTCCGTGCCATCAATGGCAGAGAACCATTGGCTGTTAACCATTGATGGTTTGTAATCATCAATGGTCGATGGCCATCACTAAGTCACAGTGCATACCTGGCGGCTGCAGAGAGGAGTGGCCACCGGGGTAATGTAAAGTAATCAGACTCCCTCCCCACACACAGTGTATAAACCTAGTAGTGTCTCTGCTACCCCACCCCCATGTGCTACGATTTTCAGATATATTGATTTTCTGATAAATTTGAATAATTTTATATTGATCAAGAATATCAATACAGGGGGGCATGGCCTGATCGCCATTGTGACTGGATGCATCCCGCTGGAACTCCTGGTAAGTTCTCCCTTGGTTTCTCAGCCTTCTCCTGTGCCCTTTGGTGGTGGCACAGTCCCCGGACACAGCTGAGCTGCCTGTAAAGTTCTGCAGTGTACTGGAGCGCACTTCTGAACTCCGGCCCGTGGGAAGGCCTGAAGCTGCTGCCTCAAGTAGAGAACTGCTGTGATCGCAATCATGTTCGCAGTGGCCCCTCCTCTGTGTCCCTGCTGCCTCCCATCAGCCCCTGGCACATAGCCCGCCTGGCACTTGCCTATGGGGACTGATCTACAGCCACTGTCCTCTTCAGGGTGCCGTTGGTTGCTCAACTAGGAGTCTGGTGAGTCAGCTCTGTCTGTGAGCCTCTGTGCTGCTTATGATGCAGGTGTTACCCTTCTGTTCCTCCAGTCAGTGTCCTCTTACCTACCCCACATACTGGCCCTTCTGTTTGTATCTAATGTATAAGAAGCAGTGTTTTATAATTCAGGTGGCCACCTGCACTGCTATCCATTTTATATTTAATAACTCCTATAGCCTGGCGTCCATCTTCGTACTCCATCTCTGCATACAGCCACAAGTGAAGGTGTTTAAGGAGATTTTTACAGCTTAACACCTTGCCTCTATTTCTGGGTACTATAGTCTCCTGATGGTAGGCTCTGCTCTTGGAGTCCAGAGAAACAGCAGATGGTTTAGCTTTTGCTACCTCCAATGTAATGCTGTTTCTAAGACAGATGTGAACTACAGTTAACGTTATTTCTCCACTCATGTTCCTCATGTATATCATCTGATCACCATATGCCGGCATAGTGAGCTCAACTTATTTCTCTTGCTGAAATCTGGTCGACGGTGTGCAGTAGATTTTGTGTTTATTTTGAAGGGTTACCTGAATCCTTCTCAATATGCCACCAAAAAGAGTTAAAGTTACTCTCTCTCCATCAGTAGCATTTTCTGGCCAAATAAGTCTTGTTCTTCCAACTCACCGAAAGGCACCTCATAGTCGTCTTCAGCTGCCAACCTGGGATCTGCAGCTGCATCCGGTTTACTGTTAGACTCTGGTGTGGACCCTAACTCCAATGCTCCATTGACAGTCGAGTTTCTGTGTCAGGTTTTAGCGGCTATCAAGACCAACCTTGTGCAGGAACTAACAGCGGCGATTCCTAATGTTAAATCTAAACTTTCACTATTGGATTTTGCGTTGATCATTTGGAAAGCAAAATGGAAGAATTAGTGACCTCACATAACGATCTTATTTCCGTGCATGATCACCAACAGTCTGAAGTGGAGATAATTAAGAATAAGATGGCGGATATGGAAGATCACTCTAGAAGAAACAGTATTAAAACTCGGGGCATACCGGACTCCGCCTCAAATTCAGAATTGGAAGACTACACTATGTCACTTTTTCACAAGCTTCTCTCTGATGACGATGAGGAAGACCTTCTCATTGGCCGAGTTCATCATCTCCCTAGGCCTAAATTCAGGTGAGATTCTCCTATTTTATTGGGTAATTTTAATTGGTTTTAGATCCCAAATTAGCTAAATCTCATCAACCTACTAATGTTTCCCCTCAATCTGGTCCCTCCTTTGCTTTCCACTCCATTTTGGCAGAATTTGACCTCTATTATCTATGGTGTGTGAGGAATCCAACTGGGCAGGATTACACTTTTTTTTCACCAGTCCACAACTCTTATTCCTGTGTAGATTTATTATTGACTGACAAGTTGATGTTAAAATATTCAAGTTTCTTGGACATACTACTTATTACATGGCCATACCACGCCCCTTACAATGGTTTTGGAATATATCTCAGCGCTGTATGCCACCTCAACCCTGGATATTGTCCCCCCCATTTGTTGTCAGATCCTATCACTAAACAAGCCATTGCTGGTAGTATAAAATTATATTTGGACACTGACTCCCCTTTGACACTTCCACCTTAACTTTTTGGTGTGCTCTTAAAGCATTTGTGCAGGGTTCTGCTATCCAGGTGGGGGCTAAACTTAAACGTTGGAATATCCAATTGCAGTCAGATTTAGAGGTCAAGCTTTAATAAGTGGAGGAACGTAATAAATTGAAGCCCTCTAGAGACCTTCACAAAGAGCTTCCTGCCATAAGAACCCAACTTGAGAAACTTCTCATGACTCGTACCCAAGCTGCCCCGAACATGCTGAGTGAGAGGTTTTTTAGCGGGCAGTAGAGCTAGGAGACTTTTGGCGCATAAACTTCGGAAGCATCAGGCTAGGAATAGAATCAAACACATTATTTCCCCATCGGGAATAAAGGTTTATACTCTCCTGACATCTCAAACCAGTTCAAAATTTACAAAAAAATCCTTGCCAGAGCAAGTAATGATGACTCCTTTGTGGGGTACTCTTAATCGGTAAAGATAATACAGTAAGAAATGATAATTATATTAAAATATCAAATTTTATTAGTATACTCATTAAAATACATAGGAAATAATTGTGAAGTGATGAGTTATTTCCTGCATATGATTAAGTATTAAGTATCAGTGAGTCCACAATTTACCCCTAATCACTGATGAATGAGGCGAATATATACTAGAAAGATACTCCTTAGTCAGAAAAGAAACAGATTTCCCCAGTGGGATATGTAAGGAGTAAGTATCTCTCAGTCATAGACACTTACTAGATATTTCATTCTGGAATTATACAACGGTATAAAGAATGGATGAAACACAAAATATAATCCTTGTTTGAAAGTATGCAGTCTTACCCTCAAAGCGATAAATATGTCATGTTAAGTGGAGCAAATGTTAACTCATACAAAACAAAATGAATGCGACATTCCACAGTGTTTTTAAAGGCATGTACGTGTAATCATCATTAGGAATGACCAGAAAAAAACAGATAATGTTGCCATTCTCAATCATATAACCGTTGGATGAATGAGTCGCAAGATAGTGTCAAAATGAGATCAAATCATGGAAACAATAGCAGGTGGAAAGTACTGAAGCAAGAATATATATAAGTATACTACAATTACCAATTCACACATAACAGGCAATTTCTGGTGGTTTAAAATAATTATCCCCTTGGTAACAGAAAAATGAAAACATATAATCAATTATGCTGTAATCATAACCAAAGCCATATTCATTGTACAGTCATTTATCTGTTTTTTGGCTGATATAAATTGTATTGCTAGTTATGTCACCTGCAAACATAAATGTATTAGTGCCACATTAGTATATTCTAGGGGTGTGCACCGGCCACTATTCGTGTTTTGTGTTTTGGTTTTGGATCTGGATCTTTCTTCGTGTTTTGGATCTGGATTGGTTTTGCCAAAACCACCCTTCCGAGTTTTGGGTTCTGGGTTTTGTGTTTTGGATCTGTATTTTTTTTTAAAAAAGCATAAAAACAGCTAAAATCACAGAATTTGTGGGTTTTTATGCTCCTATTCAATTATTAACCTCAATCACCTTCATTTCCACTCATTTCCAGTCTATTCTGAATACCTAACACCTCACAATATTGTTTTTATGGCCAAAAGGTTTCACCGAGGTAGCTGGATGACTATGCTAAGCGACACGAGTGGGCGGCACAAACACGTGGCCCATCTAGGAGTGATACTGCAGTGGCAGACAAGATGGCAGTTTGAAAAACTAGGCCCCAAACAGTACATACTGCAAAGAAAAAAAAGAGGTGCAATATGGAATTGTCCTTGGGCCCTCCCACCCACCCTTATGGTTGTATAAACAGGACATGCACACTTTAACAAACCAATCATTTCAGCGCCAGGGTCTGCCACATGACTGTGGCTAAAATGATTGGTTCATTTGGGCCCCCACAAAACAAGCTAGCAATTAATGTGTCCCTGCACAAACTGGCTCTACGGAAGCAAGATGTCGTCCTCATCCTCCTCATCCACCGATTCCTTGGATAAAACAGGAAAAAGGATTTAGGTGTCCCTGGACTGCTTACGGTCTTAGCCAAAGTTTTTGAACTTGACAGTAACTTTTTATGAACGCGCTGCAGGTGCCGTATAAGGGAGGATGTTCCTAGGTGGTTAACGTCCCTACCCCTACTTATTTCACCTTTACATATGGTACATATGGCAAGACAGTTGTTGTCCGGATTTGGATAGAAATATTGCCAGACCAAAGAGGTGGAATGTTTGGTATTCTGCCCAGGCATGACCGTGATGGGCTTTTTCATCCCACGGACAACAACTGTCTCCCCCAGAGCCTGATTTAAACAAACCACATCACCATCAGAATCCTCCTCGCCAACTTCCTCCTCAGCGCCAGCTACACCAGTATCCTCATCCTGTTGTACTTCAACAGTGACATCTTCAATTTGCATTTCAGCAAGTGGACTGTGGGTGCTCCTTTCAGCATTTGCAGGGGGCGTGCAAATGGTGGAAAGAGCCACCTCTTCCAGTCCAGTGCTGGGAAGGTAAGGCATCGCAACCGCCACCACACTTGGACTCTCCTTGGGGATTTGTGATATCTTCTTAGAACGCACAGTTCTTTGCTGTGCTTTTGCCAGCTTAACTCATTTGATTTGTTTAGCAGGAGGAGGGCTTCCATCGTCATGTGAAGCTGAACCACCATTCATGAACATACTAGTCATACTAGTATGACACACACTAGTCATAGGGAAAGACCTTAGCCGTTCCTTGCCACTCCGTGTCATAAATGGCATATTGGCAAGTTTACGCTTCTCTTCAGATGATTTAAATGTTTTTTTTAAGGTCATTTTCCTGAACTTTGCCATTTGGGATTGTATGTGGCCTCTACTATGACATTGGGCATCGGCCTTGGCAGACGACGTTGATGGCATGTTATCGTCTATGTCATGACTAGTGGCAGCAGCTTCAGCACTAGGAGGAAGTGGTTCTTGATCTTTCTCTATTTTATTTTTATCGGAGAAAGTTTGGTCCTCCATTTATGTTATATCGATTTGATATATACGTGCGGCTAAGGCGCACACAAACACAGAAAATATTTTTTTATTTTTGCTGGAGAGTAGTGCACTGTGGGTTACACCACCCTTTAAGAAATGAGCCAGCCGGCTCTTTACTTATGGGACACAGGCGCACGCTTGGCGCTGCTCCTTTGTTGATACACGTGCAGCCACAGTGCACACAATTCACGAACACAGAAAATATTTTTTTATTTGGTTTGGAGTGTACTTTGGGGGTTACAGCACCTTTTAACGGTCAAGCCAGCCGGCCCTTTGCTTATTACACAGGTGCACGCTTGGCACTACTTTGTTGATGCACGTGCGGCTACAGCGCACACAATTCACAAACACAGAAAATATTTTTTTAGTTGGTTTGGAGTGTACTTTGGGGGTTACAGCACCCTTTAACGGTCAAGCCAGCCTGCCCTTTACTTATGACACAGGGGCACGCTTGGCACTACTTTGTTGATGCACGTGCGGCTACTGCGCACACAATTCACAAACACAGAAAATATTTTTTCATTTGGTTTGGAGTGTACTTTGGGGGTTACAGCACAATTTAACGGTCAAGCCAGCCGGCCCTTTACTTATGACACAGGGGCACGCTTGGCACTACTTTGTTGATGCACGTGCGGCTACTGGGCACACATTTCACAAACACAGAAAATATTTTTTCATTTGGTTTGGAGTGTACTTTGGGGGTTACAGCACAATTTAACAGTCAAGCCAGCCGGCCCTTTACTTATGACACAGGCGCACGCTTGGCACTATTTTTTTGATGCACGTGTGGCTACTGCGCACACAATTCACAAACACAGAAAATATTTTTTTATTTGGTTTGGAGTGTACTTTGGGGGTTACAGCACCCTTTAACGGTCAAGCCAGCCGGCCCTTTACTTATGACACAGGCGCACGCTTTGCATTACTTTGTTGATGCACGTGCGGCTACTGCGCACACAATTCACAAACACAGAAAAAATATTTTTTTTAGCACTTGGGGGGAGCACCCCTGACGGACAGAGCACCCCCTGGACAACACTACAGCACCCCTTTAGGACTGGGACACTGCACAGGACTTTGGAGTGGATACAGCCCCTATGGACAACTGACTGCACAACACAGTCCAGCCAGCCCCTATGGACTTTGAAGTAGTGGACACAGCCCCTATTAACAACAGCAGCACAGCATAACACAGCCAGCCCATATGGACTTTGAAGTAGTGGACACAGCCCCTATGGACAACAGCAGCACAGCGCAGCAGAGCACAGCACAACACTACTCTGCACTACACTACACTATACTACACAGCCCAGCCAGCCCTAAATCCCACCCTCCCTCTTCACTGTCCACAGCCGAGTGAGAAAATGGCGCCGACGCGGGTACCTTATATAGGAACCAACACCCACGATACCCGGAAGGCGGGATGATGACGTTTTGCCTCGATTTCAGATCCGAGTCAGGCGGGAAAAGTCGAGCCTGACTCGGATCGGCCTCGGATCGGGGGGGCTCGGGGGGTTCAGATTTCAGAAATCCGAACCCGCTCACCCCTAATATATTCATACGTAAATAGGGTTGCAGAGCTTAAAACATAGTTTCCCTGTTTACCAACATGACATATGATGCTAGTATATATTACGTTTCTCTGAAGTGGAGTGGTTAGATTAAAGTGAGTCACATAAGTGTCTCTCCACTTCTGCTGTCACTCATAAAAATGAGTGAAGAGAAAGTGAGAGAGACTAGCGTCTCATGAAACAACAGTAAAGTGTCAAGACTGCTAAGGATTTCAGGGGTGTTAGATTAACTCTGTTCCCATAGGCATTGCAAAGATACAATGCACCCAAATCAGTCAGATTTAACACCAGAAATAAAAGAAAGGAAATATACATGTTAATGTATATGCTGGGGTTTGGTACTGAGGTTTCTGACAAGGTTTGTGACAACTTACATATTGTTTTAGATGCATTTAGTGCTGCCCCTTATTAAAAATTGATTACTAACAAAACTGATGCTTTGCCCATTAATCTTGACGACTCTGTTATCTCTACTCTGTGCTCTAACTTTTCTTATAATTGGCAAACTTCCTCTATTCAGTATCTTGGTATACACATACCCCAAGTCTCTTCATCTATTTTAATATTAATCTTACTCCTTTAATTGAGGCTTTAATTAGTTTCACTAGAAATTGGTCTTCGTATGAGATTTTGAGGTTGGGACATTTGGCTGCGTTTAAAATGAACTTGCTCCTTAAACTTACTGTATGTATTTTTTCCACATTATTCCCTTAATGTTCCCTAGTAAATACCTTGATAAATGATGTTATATTTTATTCCATTATCTCTGGAAAAATTGTCCCCCAAAATTTGCACAATCCAGAAAGATTCTTCCAAAAGAAGCATTACCAGATTTAGTTCTATACCAAGAGGCATGTTTATTAGCTCAGTTTAGGGATTGATTCCATCAGCCTTTTGAGAATTGATGGGCCCCTCTTGAACAAGCTTTTTGTTCCGAATTCCCAATAGTGGATTTACTGTGGACCCCGAGGCACTTACGCTCTCACACCTCTTTGTTATTGCCCTCTATCAAAGTTTCGTTACAGGTTTGGGATAGATTGGTTTCCCGAATCCCATTGTTTTCTCTTCCAACAAATGTTCTTTCACTTAGGGCAGTGGCTAAACTGATCTCTAATCTCAATGTGTCACTTTGGTGTAGAAGGGGCATACACACTCTAGGAAATTTACTGGAAGGTGGTGTTTTTCTTACATTTAATTAGTTACAATCCCATTTCTCGCTCCCCTCTATGGAAATTTTTCATTACCTTCAAATCCAACTTTGGTTCAATAGTGGGATTCGTTCCTGTAGCCCACTGCAAACCCCACCAATTGACATTTTAACTCATTTAATGAGGGGGGGTTCGCTAGAGGTAGTATTTCTTTTGGTATAAATATCTCCTGGGGTTGTTCCCTTTGGCTAAATCATCTGCCCAGTTGAGATGAGAGTTAGATTTGGGTCAACCACTTTCCGATCCACAATGGGAAATGCTCTATTCCATGTCCTTCCGAATGTCTCGTTGTTTGAATCATATGGAAATGAAAATCAAACTATTGAACAGATTATACCTTTCTCCTTATAGGTTGCATACTTTTTGGCCCTCTTGTGCTAGATTTTGTTGGCGGTACTGTGATGAGGTGGGTCCTATTTTTCATGTTTTTTGGTTGTGCCCTTCAATTCATACTTACTGATTAGAAGTGTTCTCTTTGATAAATAAAGTGCTAGAGTTGTCTTTGTCCCCTTCTCCATCTCTAGGTTTACTACATATTTATCCTGCTTCAGTTTAGGCGCACCAGAGATATGTGTTGGAACACATATATATTGCAGCACGAGTTGCTTTGGCTCAATGCTGGAAACAACCTCCCCCCCCTTAAACTTAAGGTGTTTCATAAGGTTCATTTAAATTTTTTAATGGAAACAGATTCTATGCCCTACTCCTACATCTCCATTAATGAAGTGGATGGCTTGGCATGAATACGTGACTGATTCTAATAATAATAAGGTGCTAATCTTATTTGTAAGACATCTATGTCCGACCCTTTACAGTTTAGCTCAAATGAGTCTGACGTCTCTAGTTGATTGCTTCTTTTATTATTTATATTAATGCATGATTACATTAGTTTTTAATGTCATTACAGTTTTCTCGTTTTATTTTGTTTGATATTACTTTGTGTGTATAGTGGAATTTGTATTATGATTTTGCATTTTGTGTGTGTGTCCCCTCCCTTCCTTTTCTTTTTTCTGTTCCCCCTAACCCACAAAACTTTTCAACTGATATTACTAATGTGAAAAAAAAAATATTGATACAGGACCACCGATTCGGAATAGTTAAATAGTTCAAAGTTCAAGTTAATGCACAGTATACAGTACCATGTAAAATCTGCAAACATCAGCGATATACTGTACGTACATATCGAATTTACATAAATCTCTGAATTAGGTCCATTGTTTTGCTGATATCTGACTGTTTATTTAAAATATAATAACAGTGTGATTAAGGTGCTAGTGTTGCAGTGACTATAGGTTATGCATGTAGCTATTAAGTTGTTAATAGTGAAGGTGTATTGCATGTGGCTTCGTATCCAAAAACTTTAATTTCCAATGTGGACACATCATCAGAAAGAAAGACATCATACAATGTATTTATTGGTAGCTAGGCCAATGAGAGCAAAGTACATTCAAAATGAAATAAAACTGTGAAAACATGTGGTATTGTAATTTTTCATTTAAACCAGAGGCACTGAGAGCTACAGTTTAAATTAGAGATGCTCGTGAACCTAGTGTTTTGGTTTTGGTATTGGCTCTGAAACCATTTTGTGTTTTGGCTTTGACATTGCCCAAAATTCCTTGTGTGTTTTGGTTTTAGTATTGTTTTTTTATTTAAAAAATTGTCAAAAATGGGTAATTCCCAGCAGGCAGGGGTACATTTAACAAGTTAAGGATCCTCAACCATTTTCAGGGAACAGGGAATCAAGTTTTTAAAATATTTTGAATATCCCCGATTCCCAGACACGCTGCAGAATGGGGATTTGTTGCGATAGTGGCTAGATGTATGAGCCCCTTAACACCACTAATTTGAGAAAGAAGATATTGGGCATAATTTCTCCCCTATAAATACCTACTTTCTTCTTCAGGATCCATAGAGTCCACAGGAATTACCTTGGGGTATTAGGTTGGAGTGATCCAGGCACCAAACAGTCAAGCTGTGCATCCCAGAATGCCCTGGTCCTCCTCCCTATATACTCCGCCACTGGCCACAGGCAAGTCAGTTTTTCTGTTTGGTGCGAAGGATTCAGTTGCACTTTTTTAGATAGGGGGACTACTTAGGCAGTCCCAAGCTTTGTTTTTTTCTCTTAAAGCAAGCAGTGCTAGGCGTCCTAATGGACACCTGTGATGCTGCTCCATCTACCCCTGCCGGCGCCGCAACACCAGTGAGGGAACTGGTGATTTCAGCAGACGCCAGCGGAGTGTTTAGATGCAGGTAAGGTGGTTCCCCGCTCATGGGGAACCATGTGGCCATCCGTACCTTTGGCAGTGGAGACCTGCCGGAGCTTTCTGTGGTGAGGAACTGGGGCTGAACGCTTCCCCACTAGACCACCGGGGCATATAAATTCTGGCACTGGGGACAATTGAGGCAGCCATGTTATTGGCCAGTGCATCTGGAGGGTTAATACAGGTTAGGGGAGGTAGGCTCTTCCCGGCAGCCCCTCCCCCAGCCCAGACGCCGATCCAGCTTAAGGTTTTTGTGCGTCTGGGTTGCTCCTCCCTGCCTCCTCTGTATATGAGATGCCCAGAGACCACTTTCAAGTGCATTGCTGTAGCTGCTAATCTCAAGAGGTTTGGTCAGTCTCCCTGTATACCTCTCCTTTGGTGGCCAGGTTATACATAGCTCAATATCCTACTAAGCTTTGTACTTTTGCATAGTTGATTAAGAGCCCATTGCAAGTATATTGCTTAATGCATTATATGTGACTGATAGTTCTGCTGTGTATTATACTGCCTTTATTTTTCTGAAAAAGCCTGTCAGTTATAACTATCACTGCTATTTCTCCTCATAACCCTCTGCTTCAGGTGTGTGGGTTTTTGTGTAGACTATCACATTGCATTGTTACCTTTATTATGTCTAAGGGTAAGGCGAAGTAGGAGGCTAAGGCCCCTTTGCTGGACAGGATAGTTTGTGGGGTAGTGGTTTTAAGGAACCACCTCATCACTCCAGTCTACCAGCCCCTGTACAAGAGCCACCCTGGGTGTCCTCTTTGTCTTAGGTTATGGTGCAGGTTGTGGACCATTTGTCTACACACATACCGCCTTCCATTATTGGGTATCCACAGCAGTTACAGCCTGCTATGTTTATGCCCCCCATACATTCTTCCTTGATGGATGTTTATGCCAACTCAAGTCAGAGTATGGCTCTGTTGTCTGCTGCAATTTAGCAAATGCTACAAGCAAACAGACCGACTAAAGCCAGGAGGTGGCCGGTGTCATCCTATCAGTCCACCCATTGTGTAAATTCTGACGCATCTTTGGAAGGGTTTGAAGATGCACCAGGCTCTTCTCAGGAGTCTGTCTCAGGAGAAGAGGACCATCCATCAGCAGTGTATGTCCCTTTCTTGATTAGGGCGGTCAAATCTATCTTGAACATAGATAATGACGAGCCAGCACCTAGACTTAAGGATCCAGTGTTCAAACTCCAGAAGGTGTTTAAGGCTGAGCAGCTCTCGGAACTTATGGGGAAGCATGGAATACTCCTGATAAATGGTTCAATGTTACAAAGAAGATAACGGCTTTATACGCCCTCCTACCTGGCGAATGTGCTAAGTGGGAAATTCCACCTATTGTGGATGCACATGTGACACATTTGGTCAGGAGCGCTACGTTGCCTATACCATCTGCATCCTCCCTTAAGGATCCCACAGATAGAAGACTGGAGACCTGTCTCAAGTCTGTATTTTCATTGACTGGGGCTATGGCCATGGCATGGGTGTCTAAGGCCAGTGAAGAATGGACAGGGGTACTGGAAGATACTCTTTCAGATGCTACCAGAGAACAGCTGACAATTATCTCCCATATTCAAGATGCGGCCTCCTATTTGGGTGAGTCAGCATTAAGCGCTAATGGATTCAAATGAATCAGCTACTTCAGTAGTTGCTTGTAGAGCCCCTTTGGTTAAGGTCCTGGAAAGCAGATGAGGGATCCAAGAAGGCTCTGGAATCCCTGCCTTTTGCTGGAGACATACTGTTTGGAATGGAATTGGATAAGATTGTGGCTACTCTGGTAGCTTCTAAATCATCCGGTCTGTACTCGACGGCTACCTCTAAGCCAAAAGAGTCCTCTTTTTGGTCATTTCGTCCTCAAGGAAAGGCAAAAGGCCAGTCTTTTTCCAGACAATCCAGTTCTCACAGATCACCAGGCTGCAATCTAAGAGATCCTGGTCGATCAGACGTCCAGCTTTCAAGCTGGACAGCAAACCATCTGCCTGATGGGGCGGGCCTCCGCCTGGGGGTTCCTAGGGTGGGAGGCCAGCTTCTTCAGTTTGCGGATGCCTGGCATCAGACAACAACAGATGTCTGGGTCCCAGAAATGGTCTCTCATGGGTATGCCCTTACTTTCCAGAAGTGTCCCACCCAGAAGTTTTTTGTACAACTCTCCCATCACATTCTACCAAGGCCTTAGCCCTTCAGGGGGTCATTCATTCCTTACTGGGTTCAGGGTGATAATCCCAGTTCCTTTGGCCCAACAAGGAAGGGGTTATTATTCCAATCTGTTTTTGATTCAGAAGCCCAACTGGTCCCACCGGCCTATTCTGAATCTGAAATACCTCAACAGATTTATCCAAGTGCCCAAGTTCCGTATGGAAACTCTTCAGTCAATTATTCTGACAATGGAACCTGGGAATTTTATGTTGTTCCTGGACATTCAGGATGCATATCTGCATGTGCCTATTTTACCGTCCCACCAAAGGTTTCTACGGTTTTCTATTCTGCAGCAACATTTCCAATTTCAGGCACTGCCCTTTGGTTTGTCAACGTCCCCTTGGGACTTTACCAAAATAATGGCAGTGATGACGGCCCACCTCAGTCATCAGGGGGTCAGAATACTGCCATACTTTGATGACCTCCTGATATTGGCACAGTATCCAGTTGTGTTACAACATCATCTCAGACAGACCATTGCCTGCCTACAGATGCATGGCTGGAACATCAATTAGAAAAAGTCTGCTCTTTCTCCAGTACAGCAGATGGTACATCTAGGTGCACTCCTGGATTCTCTGGCACAAAGGATATTTCTGCCAAGAGACAAGATTCTGGCCCTCAAATTGCGGGTTTGTAAATTTCTCTGCAATCAGAGGGTGTCTATCCATTCAGTGATGCAGGTTCTGGGATCCATGGTATCCACCTTCGACATGGTGGAATATGCTCAGTTCCATTCCAGGCCACTCCAACAACTGATTCTCTCCCAGTGGAATGGGCAGTATCAGTTAACACAGTCACAAACGATCCATCTCTCACCGGAGGCTCGGCTTTCCCTCTCATGGTGGCTGCATACGTCTCATCTAGACAAGGGACGCCCCTTCTGGATACCAGATTGGGTGCTTCTCACCATGGATGCCAGCCTTCGCAGATGGGATGCAGTGACAGGTCATCATACTTTTCAGGGAAGATGGACGACTCAGGAAAGTCACTTGTCCATAAACATCATGGAACTTCATGCAGTATACAAGGCGTTCAATCTGGTACAAGACCTACTTCAAGGCAGGTTGGTCCAGACCCAGTCTGACAATGCGACCGTAGTAGCCTACTTCAACCATCAGGGAGGCACGCAAAGTCTGGCAGCCATAAGGGAAGTGAAAAACATTCTGGTATGGGCAGAATGTCATCTTCCAGCAATTACGGCAGTGTTCAATCCAAGAGTCCTCAACTGGGAAGCGGACTTCCTAAGTCACCAGGATATACACGCGGGAGAATGGGCTCTCAACCTGGAGGTCTTTCAGCTCTTGTTGGACAAATGGGGTCTAGCAGAAGTAGACCTCATGGCCTCAGGTCACAACCACAAGATCTCCAGGTACTGGTCCAGAACCAGAGGTCCCTCAGCCGACTTCGTGGATGCTCTGGCAGTGAAGTGTCACTTCAAACTAGTGTATCTTTTTCCTCCGATCTCTCTCCTCCCAAGGGTCCTCAGGAAATTCAAGCAGGAAGGTGGTACAGTAATGCTAATAGGTCCTGCTTGGTCCATGTGCCATTGGTTCACCGATTTATAGAGTATATCAATAGACGCTCTGTTTCCACTTCCTCTACGGCCGGATCTGTTAGCGCAGGGTCCCTGCCTGCATCTGGACTTACCTTGACTGTCTTTGATGGCGTGGCTCTTGAGTCTTCCATCTTAAGAGCCAGAGGTTTCAATAGCTCTGTAATACAGATAATGCTTAGGGCACGAATGCCTTCCTCTGCCCGCATTTATTACAAAGTTTGGAATTCTTTTTTTTAATGGTGTTCCCACAGAAAATTTTACCCTATGGTTTTTAGGGTTTCCCACATTCTTGATTTTTTTCCAGGTGGGGCTAGACCTCAGTCTCTACATGGCCACCCTGAGAGTTCAGGTATCTGCGCTGTCAGTTTGGTTTCAGCATAGGATGTTAAAACCTTTTTGCAGGTGGTTCTCCACGTTCAACCACCTTTTATCCCTCCAGTGGCACCGTGGGATTTGTCATTGGTTCTCAGGGCTCTACAGGTTCCCCCGTTTGAACCACTGGACTCAGTGGACCTCAAGTGGTTAACAGCAAATACATTTTATCTCCTTGCTATCTCTTCAGCTTGCAGAGTCTCTGATTTGGCAGCATACTCATATTGCTCCCCATTTTGATTTTTCACCGGGATAGAGCTGTCCTTCGTACATGGGCAAGTTACCTTCCTAAGGAAGTATCCCGTTTTCATGTGAATGAGGAGATTGTGGTTCCAGCCCTTCAGTCTTCAGACCTTTCTGCAGGTGAAGCCTCCCTAGATGTGGCTCGTGTCCTCCATTTCTACGTGGATCGTACCAACTCCTTTAGAAAATCAGATGCTCTTTTTGTGTTATATGGCTTTCACAAGCGAGGTTATATGGCTTTCACAAGCGAGGCTGGCCAGCTAACAAACAGATTCTGGCTCGATGGCTTCGTATGACTATTTCTCAGGCATATACGTAGGCTGATTTCCGTGTGCCGAATAGGGTGACAGCACATTCTACTCAGTCTGTGGGACCATCATGGGCATTTAGACATGGAGCATCTGCTAAACAATTATGCATTGCCTCTCAGGATGCTTCCTTTTGGTGGCGGATTCTCCTTTCTGATCAGGAGCGCCCCCACCCTTAAGGGACTGCTTTAGGACATCCTCAAGGTAATTCCTATGGACCCTATGGATCCTGAAGAAGAAATTATGGTAGACTTACCTTTGTTAACTCTTTTTCTCTGAGGTCCATAGGGTCCATAGGGCTCCCACCCGGATACTCCTGGCCTCAATGAGTAATCTTTTTTTCTGGGGTTCACTGATTCCCTCTTCTTTTCTGAGTGTTTCTGGTGTATTTTGTCCTTCCATCTCCTCTTCTCCTTCTCCTGCCTTGGGCTTGTTACAAAACTGGCCAGCCTGTGGTCAGGGGTGGGGTATATAGGGAGGAGGATCAGTGCATACAGGGATGCACATCTTGACTATTTGGTGCCTGGATCACTTCAACCTAATACCCAAAGGTAATTCCTGTGGACCCTTTGGACCTCGAAGAAAAAGAGTAACAAAGGTAAGCCTACCATAACTCTTATTTTATTCCCACTTGGGATAATTGAAGACATTTATTATAAGTTGACAGAGATAGAAAAATGCTCATGTACTATAACTTTCTAAGTGTATAACATCATGAATATAATCTTGATGTAAAGGTCTAAGTATTCTTTCAAACTGCAAGGTTGTAAATGTTATGTACTCATACTTTTTGAACTGATGTTATGTTATACTTGTTTTATGTTTGGTTTTGACCTTCATCGCTATTGGCAACATTGTTCTTTATTTGTTTGGAGTATTACATTATCTGATATTGTGCTGCACAGACAGTACTTAACTAAACAATGATAGGATGATAAAGGGAAACTTTTTTATTATTATTACTATTGAATATGTATGTTTTATAACTATTGAATATGTATTTCAATAAAGTTGTCTTTAATTGACCACATCTACACTTATGGAAATTGATCTGGGAAAAGATTATTTGACACAATAGTCATAGACAGGCAATGTATTTATTGAGCTTTGTTCTGCTATTTTGTATAAGTTTTTTTTAAGCATAGACCTATAATGTCTATTTCCATGTTTATGGAACTTATTATCCCCTGCCTATTATCAGACCTCCATGGTTTAGAAGAAACTTTTCTCCAGAAGACTCCTGTGTCCAATAATATTGTAGCAGTTAAATTAATACTCTTGGCTGCGACATCTTGAGTAACATAATGCTAAGTCAGCAGGGCCATGTGTAACTATGAATCAGCTATGCAAATTATTGTATAGTTTTAAATAAAGAATGCAAGATCGTACATCCATTACATATGAGCAATGTTGCACTGAAACAAATCCATTTGGCTGTTTAGTAGAAGTGCAAAGTTGCAGAAACTAAGTTTTGAGTCCAGCTTCTGTCTTCTCATTCACAATGTTTTTGTAAATATGCTTTCTGCAGAATCTATAGTCTATAACTGCATCTGGCATACTAAATTGTAACATAGGTCAGTACGTGGGAAAATATTTGAGCATTTTAACACTTTTGCATAGATTTATAGGAGCTGAATTCAGTAAAAATACCAAAAAAATTCCATCATGTACAACTTTTCCTCAACATGAAAATGTAATTTCACTATCCATTAATTTGTCTATTCTTATATATGAAATAATTATTTTAATTTTAGACTCCTTTGTTAGAGAATTTAGTATCACCTGACAAATCTACTGTAAAATTATTATTACGCTTGCTTTGTGTGAATGGGACAGCCAAGCAAAGGACCAACACTGGGTTGAAAAATAATGGCCAGGCAGGTCTGATTGTTAATCTGGATACATAAATATTATCTGGGAAAGTTTGGTTCAACCCCCGAAAAAAGCCCTTCTGTACCACCACTTGACATCAAATTAGGACTTACAAAACTATTTGCAAAAGCTTTTTAATTATAAAATTTGCATTTCCACATAATACTTGTGAATAGGATATTTCCCACATCTTTAAAATCATTTTGTGAAAAAAAAAAAATTGTATTAGAGAACAATTGTAGTTATTTTTTTAATTCACCTCACCGTGGGGTATATTTTACTAAAGGTTGATTTTAATTTTTTGTTCTATATGTAGTAGATTTTCCTCCATTTACCTTTGGCTTACCTTGAGAAATACTTGAGGAGAGTTGGAATGCGTGGGTGACACACTGGAACCCTGAATGTGACACTAGGCTCTAATTACTACAATCCGCATTTGAAAAGCAGATTGTAGTGTGATATTTTCACCTAAATTCGCATTGCGAATTTAGGCAATATCACAGGGATTTATCAAAAATCCCCTGCAGGGACAGCTTGCGATAAAGCTTTTCCTTTTCACTGTATGTTTTTCAAAAAATACAGTGAGAAGGTGCCACATATGCGCTGACTGGCTCTCCTAACACTCCCCCCCCGTGACTGTGATACCCCTGTAGTGGCCCCCCCACACGACCCCCCCTCTTACTGTCACTTACCTCTGGTGATTGGTGATGTCCTCCCTCTGGGACTCCGGTCAGCTGGTCTCCTATCCAGCACTGTGCGGGAGCTGGGAGACCAGCTGACCGGAACCCCGGAGAGAGGACATCACCGAGCACTCTTGATGAAGGTATGTGTTTGTTTTTGCAGTGATCAGCTTGTGGTCTATTTAGACCACACAGCTGATCACTGGGACCCGGATCCCGGCTCTGCTCTGCCTGTTAGAGCAGAGCAGGAGTCGGGTAACCGAGGAAACCCTGGACAACGCCATCTGAAGGTGGCGTTATTATCACAGGGCTTTCCCCGGTATTTTTTTACACAATTTGTTTTTAGTAACTTTGGCCAGATCACATTTCCCATTACAATTATGGGAAATGCAATCTGCTTACTAAAATTATGTGATATTTGGGTTTGGGATAGACTCTTATGAATTCTACTCCAATTGCCCTTTAGTAACTTTATGTTAAACTAAAATAATGTGAAAAGAGTGTGAAAACACCCCTTTTCACTTTAATTTTAGTAAAAATAATGTTAAGAAATAGAACACTGAGTGGCAAATTTCAATCCAGTACAGATGGAGCGTTGGCTTGTGGTGGAACCCAGGACTGCAGCTGGGAGAGTCCACTTGCACATATGCCTTCTAATAACTGTCCATTGTCAGTTCTTACCAACAGCTGGTAATTGCCATAATTTTCAGCCAAACAAGAATTTCAGTGTATTGTTGAATGCCTTTTTTTTTAGAGAGAATTGTTTTATTTGTCCATGTTTGTTGATTAAATGCTATCACACTACCCATTTTTTTCTTTGTTTTTGGGTCACTCCATACTGAACATATTTGAGAGGAAAGTGAATTATCAACCCAGACTGATATGGTGTGTAGACTAATATCTTAACAGTGTGTGTGTGGAGCTTCCTGCAACTGCTATATACAGAGGTGTAACATCATTCTGCTCCAAGTCATGTTTTATTTAGATGCGCTGGTAAATCTGTTTTCTTTTTGAGTGCGCACTTCTGTTTTGGTGGAGGGAGAGGAATACTTCAGTAGGAATTGGAATTAATAGTGAGTTATTTGCGCCATGTGCACTTGATCACTTTTGCTACAATCCCTCACGGGTTCTCAGTTGCAAAAATATGCTAATCGCCATCCAGTGTTTGGACACGCCAACTGAGAGCATCTCACATCCGGCGCTCATGCACAAAACCAGAAACATCGGAAACATCAAATGCAGATCATGCCGCCATCAGCCTTCTGAGTAGGTCTAAGATGTTGCAGACATAGCGGGTCTCCAGACACGTGTTTAAACGGTCTGAGAAGCCTGCATTTTTCTAACCACCCCCTTTTACCTCCCTCAAATGCTGCTACCTGTCACTCACTTTGTGAGTGAATCCTCTGTGTAACCGTATTCCCAATTCAATCGCTTCACGTGTGCAGTACGACTTACACGCATGTGCAATGGATAACAATCACTCAATCTGCGTAAATTTCGGCATTGTGCCAATCTATGAATCATGCCCACTGTTGACTAACAAATCACTCAAGAAATCATCTCTCCTGCAAAGCACTATCTCCCATACTTGCCAACTCTCCCTGATTGTCAGGGAGACTCCCTAATATACTAGCGATCACCATGACTCCTCCATAAAGAGTCTAACAATCTCCCTGATTGCATCTTACCCCCATTATGAAGCTGTTATATAAAAAAAAATAGAGATATGTACATTGAAATGGGATCATAAGTATAATTTCACCGCATTGGTTATAAGGCACAAAGGCCGTGATTCAGAGGCGCTTGCTATTTGCGAGCGCTCGCTCTGAATCAGGGCGGGACACTTTTTTTTCGTTTCGGCCTCCAGGCCGCTCGCAAAGCTGTGGGTGACCATCCACAGCTAGTGCAAGCGGCCTGGCGATGGTCGTGATTATCGCGACCATCGGCATTGCGAGGAGACCCTAAGGTAGGGTCTCAGCACTCGCAATGCCGAGTGGACTTCCTGCTCTGGTGATGTCAGTAGGGCCGCCCACAAATGGCAGGCGTTTCTTCGGGAACGCCTCCGTTTGTGTAGCCACTCCCCCTCCCCGCCTACAAAACGGGGCGAGCTGTCGATCAACATCGACAGCCGCCCCGTCTTGTAGTGAGACCCGGAACAAGGGAGCTGCCGTCACTCACTGGGGCCAGCGCATGCATGCGCCGGGGCCAATCATCGACCCTCTTGTGAACGCTATGCGATTGCGAGCAGGTCTGAATCAAGCCCAATGATCCCTATGGCTACACGCATTTTCAGAAGAGTATCAGTGTGTTTTCATCACCAAGTGCATCTTTCTAACTGCTTTGGGGATCATTTACATTTATATGTAAATTAATTTTATGACACGCCTCTCAGATGTAGCAATACATGCCCACTTTAATGCGTACTTATAGGTGTTTGCTTCACAAGTGGGCAATGCACTTGGGTGTATAATGGGTTTATGATGCTTATATTGCATGTGGTATGTTTTGGCCAATAGGAATTGGCCAAAACATACCAGGAATTGTTTGTCGATTTTATTCATTTTGAAGTTAGTTTTATTTTTTACTGTATGTTCGATTTTGAATTGGACATCCAAAAACCGACAAAGTTTACACTATTAAAAATCGACCCTAATCGAAATCGATTTTGAGATCGAACAAAAAAACTGATAGTAACGGGTTTAGCAGTCTATTTACTAGGCCTTGGATGGAGATAAAGTGAACGGAGATAAAGTACCAACCAATCAGCTCCTAACTGTCATTTTTCAAACACAGCCCGTAACATAATAGTTAGGAACTGATTGGTGGGTAATTTATCTCAGTTCACTTTATCACCATCCAAGGCTTGGACCCCTAATTATTAAGTGTCAGGTTATAAAACCCAACATTTCTGTTTGTGTTAATGTCTGATATTTAAGAGGGCAGTGCTTTTACTAGCAAGACACGGCTAGTAAAAGGATTGCCCTTTTAAATATCGGGCATGAACACTAATAGAAGTGTCGGGATTTTATAACCGGACAATTAGTAAATAAACCCATTAATGTGCGATTTGGCCGGGCAAACACGGTGTCGATTAGATGTCGATAGCAGACGATTTAAACTGATCTATAAATCTACTACAGAATCGACCCCATTTGGAATCAGCCAGAGGATTGCAGTCAATTTTCAGTTAATCAAATTTTGTAGGTGTTATTAGTTTACATAATAGTTTATAATAGGGGCTGCCTCAGCATTGCTCTCTTACAGTGCTTAGGCCATTAGATTGACCCCGACCAGGACACTATCTGTGTGGAGTTTGTATTTTCATCCCATGCATACAGTATGTGAGCTTCCTTCTGGTTATTTATGTTTCCATCCACAGCACAAAAACACACCTGTAGTTTTGTGTGTGCATATGTGTACATGTGTGTATACGTGTGCATGCATGGCTTGTGTGGCAATGTAACAATTTTGACTTTGATCACCAATTGGGCAGGGACTGATATGACATAGATAAATAGTAAAACATATGTAGCTTGTACTTAATATATTTGCAAAATTAGAATAATAAACCCCTTTCTAAAAATCACACCATGTCCCAACCCTTAGGATTAAGTGTTGGTGGATGGTATAAGGATGGGAAACCGCAGGCCGTGGGCCATATAAGGCCCGCGGAATCATTTGGTCTGGCCCTCTGACCTTTTTTCTGCTAGTATCATCTGCTAGCAGCATGCCTAGAATGGCACCCTGCAGCCAGAATCTATACAGCAGTGGCACCTGGAGCATCCTGAGGGTGACGGTCACACCGCTGCCCTTACATCTTCCCGAAGCATCCTCAGGATGCTCCGGGCATTGCTGTAGTCACTGGTGATTGTGGCCTCACCCCCGTGTGACATCACATGGAGGGGCGTGGCCTGAACCGAGTCCGCAAATAATGTTATATAAATCAAAATGGCCATCGGCAGAAAAAAGGTTCCCCACCCCTGGTATAAGGTTATAAACCATAGCTGAAAACATAACGTTAACAAAAAAATTTAAATAAACATTCAGTTTTTATGTATATTTTCAGATATTCGAATGATGTAACAGTCAAAGTTTTTTTCCTCTTGTGCAAGCACAAAAGAAAAAACCCACAGGAAACAAACATTTGTAAGATTCCTGATTATAACATAATACATATATAACAATAAAAGAAAATAGAAAAGCAGTTTGGATAATTTAACTTTAAATGGTTACACATTACCAAACAGCTGGTAGAATTCATTGGCGCGCTCTTGCCCTTGTACGTCCAAATGAGGCAAGACATGACTGAGCAGATATTTTCAAAGAAATTTCCTAGAACTACAGCCTTAAAGCCTTTACCACTCCCCGGGTCTTAATCGCCCCATCAGACTGCTATTCTTTTTATTTTTCCAACCCTAATGTTTGTGGAGAGAGATGCCCAGAAACAGCAGGAAACAGCATTAATAGAGAAATGTATAGCTTTAAACTTCACTTATGGGGCAGAGAAAGGAGGGGGCCCCTATATTATTCTCTTGCCATCTTTGAATGTGCATTTCCCATATAATAAGTGAATAATAATATGGAGTGATTGGTAAGAGTGGCCTTTTCTCCCCTCTCCGCATTTAATAAAATCACAAAATGGCTATCCCAACAGGTGGTCCCTTTCAAAGTCTTGAAGCCACAAGAATCGGAACAAAAGAGGCATCCGTACCTAATGTTCAGTAGGATTTAGAAAGCTGTTCTTTCTTTTGTTAATTGTCAGATTTAGCCATGTTCATTGCTGTTGAACCACAAATTCAAGGCAATTTTAATGGATGGATTTTTTTGTTCATAAATAGACACGGAACAGCCAGCTCGCTGTATTTGTTATTGAAGGCCGGAAATGAGAGGTTAACAAGACACATGGACACTGCTAAAATGGCGGAGGAACTAATAAAAGGAAAAAAGTAGGGCATAAAGTGTGAAATCTGAGTTTATAGTATTTTTCTTTGTCTTAAAAAGAAAAATTATATATATGTATTATGTATACAACTTGACGAAAATGTATATGGCATTGGAACATTGGTGAAAACTACTGCTGCATGTATAATTTTTTATTGCAATGAGTGCCATCGCTGATATATGTCTATATTAGGGATGGCCATCGGCCATTTATGAGTAATAATCATTGATGGTTTTTGGCTGATGTTGAATGTTTTAACTATCGATGGGGGAGAACCAGATGGTTTCCCTCCATCGATGGTACAGCATAACTGAATGTTTTTTTTTTTTTACAAGGTGCCGACACATGGAACATAGTGCCTGATTCAGACCCAGTCGCAAGCGCTGAGCGCTCGCAACCGGGTCGATGTTTGCCCACTGGGCATGTGCACGACGGAGCCGGCTCCGTCGTGCGCATGCACGAGACCCGGCTAGCGAAGGGTGCTCCGTCGCTCCAGGTCTCGCACCAAAGGGGACGAGCTGTCGATGGTGATTGACAGCTCACCCCGTTTGGTAGGCGGGCAGGGGGGGGTGGCTGGCCAAACGGAGGCGTTCCCGAAGGAACGCCTGCCGTTTGGGGACGGCCCCACTGACATCACCAGTGATGTCAGTGGGAGAGCTTCCGGCTCTATTAGAACCAGAAGCTCCCTGGGGCTTGCAGCCATGAGACCCTACCACAAGGGTCTCGTCACAAGCCCTATGGTCGCGATGGTCTTGACCATCACGACCATCAACCTGACCGCTTGCAATAGCTGTGGGTCACCCACAGCTATGTGAGCGGCCAGGAGGCCGAACAACAAAAAAAAAATGCCCCGATTCAGAGCGAGCGCTCGTTCAGAGCGTCCGTCTCTGATTCAGGCCCATAGTTCTGCCCCAGGCACCCACAAAGCCCCGCCCCCAGGTTCTGATTGGCCCATGGGCCAAACATTCAAAGAACTGGGATGATCATCGTTGGTAACACCACCGATGGCTATCCCTAGTCTATGTATAGATTTATAAACAAAGATTAAATGTACTGCAAACTGCATTTTTATGGAATAACTGATTTGTTTCTTACTGGAAGGAGGGGGGATATATCCCCTTTTTTCTTATCAAAGCCTGTGTCCCAGCAAGAGCTCTCTGCTGAATTTACGGGAAAATTTAAATACATGTTGCAAAATTAAGCCGAAAATAATCTGCATTAAAGATGTGGATTGTGATAAATAATGTCCAAAACCATGTATCCCCTCTTTAGACATCTTAATCTAACTGGCAGGTTAGTGTGTCATGATTTAGGACTTCTTTTCATCTTTGTTGACTACAACATACTGTATATATTTAGATGAGGGATCTGATGCACTAACTTAAATGACATCTGAATTCTGCTTGACAGGCTGCAGTAGCCAGAGGAGTAGCTAGGTGCCATGGTGCCCGAAGCAAGGGTATGTTTCGGCGCCCCCCATCCCCTGTACTGAATTGGGGCGTGGCCAACATGTGGGGTGATGTTACATTTAAAAATAAAAAATATTTTAAAATCCTAAATTGGTCACAGAGGGCCTGATTCAGCAAGGATCTCAATTGCAAAGCTACACACAGGCAGTTTTGCAACTGCGATCCTTGCAATAATGCAAATGCAGCAGGAGGTGTATGACACACCCTGCTGCATTTGCGATCCCAGCACTGCGACAGAGGTCGCAGGCTGGGATCACCATCACGACCATCGATGGTCAATGGTTGCGATGGGAACCGCGCCGGGCGGCCAGCCAGCTGAGTAAGCCTCAGCTTACTCTGCCTGGTCGGCATGCAAGCCCTGAAGACTGCATACATCCATGAAGTCCCTGGGCTGGCCACTCCTGGAAAACGGGGCGGACACACCCTGTTTCCGGGAACGACAGCCGACCCTGCCCCTGCACCACTCCTTAAATGCCTCTGCCTGTCAATCAGGCAAAGGCATTCCAGGGTCTGCATGCTGCCTTTACTCCTACATTACACTTACACACGCACGCGCACACACACACGAGAAGCAGCGTTCACTTTAGTTCATGTTTATAGTTCACACATTTTTTTATATAGTAGATGCATTTTTTCATAGTACATACATTTATTTTCATATAGTACATGCATTTTTATGACTGTCAGTGGCAATGCCTCCCCTCCCCCTCCCTGATTTTAGCGGGTTCCCATCCCTTATATTTATTATTGCATCCATCAGTCAGTGACCTGTTTTATATATATATATATATATATATATATACTGTATATATTATCAGTGGCCCACTGATATATAATCAACAAGACGCTGGCTGATGGGTGCAATAATAAATATAAGGGATCGGGACCTGTTACATTCGGAGGGTGGGGGGGGCACTGCCACTGACTTTCCTCCCCCTCACTGACCGCCCCTATAAATTATATAGTTAGTACATACTGTATTAGCCTGCCGAAGGCTATAAACAAAGTGCAGCCGAGCCAGAACACAGTTTTTTTTCTTCTGGTGAGGTGCAGCGCATCCCGTGCGGCTTCTCTCTCCACACTCCGTTCTGACTCTCCATCCACCTGACGCCAATCAGTCACTGCGATCAGGACGGCGGCGTGCCAGTGTGTTTCAACGCTGTTGCAGGCGCGTGTATAAATTAGTAATTGCGATGCCATACACATCCTGAGGACTCATTGGCCCTCATTCAGAGCCGTACGCTCTGAATGAGGGCTGCCCTCCATAAAAATGGAGCGTCCTCCTGGACGCTCGTATAGCTGTGGGTCACCACCCACAGCCTATACGAGCGTTCAGTTTGATGGCCGCGATGGTCTTGACCATCGCGACCATCGCCACTGCGAGCCGGAGCCTGCGGTTGAGGTTTTCAACCGCAAGGCCCGGAGTGATTTTGGCTCTATCAGAGCCAAAATCACTCCCACTGACATCACTAGTGATGTCAGTGGGCCGGCTTCTGACGGTAGGCGTTCCCTTGGGAACGCCCCCGTCAGGGAGGCACGCCCACCAAAGGGGGCGTGCTGTCAATCAACATCGACAGCACGCCCCCTTTGATCAGACACAACGAGCGAAGGAAAGTCCTTCGCTCGTCGCGTCTGGCGCATGCGCACGACGGAGCTCCCGCCGTTGTGCGCATGCGCAGTGCACAACATCGACCCACTTGCGAGCGGACAGCCGCTTGCGAGTGGGTCTGAATCAGGCCCATAGTGTGCGATGAAGTTAGAAATTCTGAGTAAGGTCAGAGCTTGTGGAAGTGTGCGTGAGGCTGTGATGGTACTTGATTGTACCGATGGTTTCACAGTCTTGCTAAACATTACGGATGTGTGTAAGTTAAAGTGGGCGTGCTTGCGGCATATCGATCGCAATGGATTAGCATACTATCGCAGCCAGACTGCGTGCTATCCGTAGTGAATCAGGCCCTCAGTACGGTTAGTAGTAGTGAAACATGGCAGCTGGGGAATGTAGTGACTGGGTGGGGGTAGCATTAGTAGTGATACATAGCAGCTGGGGGAGGTGGTGGGGTTGATGGAGGTAGTAGTAGGAGGGACTAGGTAGGGACACAGATGTCATCTGGATCTAGCACTGGTATAAGGGACACACACAGGATGACTCCCTGAATCCTCCATTGCCCATTACGCCCATAATAATTATGGGTATAACTCATCAGCCACCAGCATCAGTCCTCAGGTCCCACTGTCTGTCTGTCTGTCTGTCCGTCCGTCAACACTTACCTGCTGCCCGCTGCTTGTCTGAGTTGCCGGCGTCACCGTGCAGGCCGCTGCCTGCTTGTTGCAATTATCCTGGAGCCTGGGCCGGACCGCAGAGGGGGTTTGATGCGGAGATGTCAGTGGTGACTGACAGGCTCTGCAAAGGATTGCGGGGGAGATTTGTGGCTGGGCATGTGAAAGCAACTCCCCCATTAGCTGCGACTGTTGTAGTGTGTAGAGCTGCCCGATCGGAGACCTCCGATCACGGTAGCCACTGTGGGGGTACCAGCCGTGGGTGAGTGGAGGGCTGCCACCGGCCGCTCAGTACGGAAGCCTATGCGTGGCTCAGGCTGTCACTGACAGCTGCGAGACGCGGGCGGCCGGGCTGTAGGTGCCGCGTGGCGCCAGAGTCAGGCTGCGGCGCGCCCTCTATACTTATTGGTGCCTGGAGCTTGCACTCCACCGGAGCCGCCCTCTCTACGCCCCTGCAAGCAGCTCTTCAACAGAGGCTCCCCAGTAGAAGTGAGGACTATGGGCCAAGGACTGATTTTCAGGGTATGGTACCTCCAGAACTGTTTGCTTAAATTAATTCAAAAAGTGTATAAGATTAAAACATCTAAAAATGCTCCGAAATCTTTTACTGTGTTTTTTGGATAACTACTGCTCCATCTTTTGTCTTGTTGCTTTAAAAATGCTGCAGCCGTATGGCCTCCGATGATGAAGTATTGAACTCGCTGCAAGGGATACTGAAGTATCCAACTCGCAGTGGGGGATAGATTACACCGAAGCAATTCATCATTACTCCAGTGTGGGGACAACTACTCAGAAAAGCAGCTGTCCCCTCGGTTAGAATCGCAGCTATACATGTAGCTGCGTTACTTACCTCCTCCACTTTGACCTGGCTACGTATGCGTGACTTCGGGCCATGCGCACAGCCGCTTGGGAGGTAGTGAGGAGGCGGCGGAGGGATCCGCTCAGATCTCTCTTCGCATCCCCGGATCTCCTTCCCATAGGAAGGAGCGAACTCCGAAAGCTGAAAGTTGTCGGAGTTTGTTGAATACCAAGGGGGACCCCTCATGATGAATGGCCTGGTAACTTAAATATGCGGAAACTAGCATTTCCGCATGGTTACCGGGCCAATTATCGTTTGATGAATCCCATGGTCAAAAATCAAACAGCAATCAACAAATGAGGTGTATTCCAAAACTTTAAGCCCATTTTAAAAACAAAACAAAACAGTTTCATATCTACTATATATGGATTGTCCAAAAGACTATCAGTTAGTGCTATGCAAATAATGAATGATTTTGTGGTGACAATGACAGTTTGAAAGCTGGAAACTACTGTTTTAAATCAATATGTTTGTGCGCACATAACAGAATTGAATGCTACTTCTGATTCTTTAATCCATCTTAAATGACCCTAAATTGCAAGAGCAATTTTCTATAATAAAAATGATGTGATGGAAACGGACAACAGGCAATGGACAAGTGCATTGTATATAATTATGCAAGTTATGCTTCATTCACCTGTCCAGTTTCATGCATTTTGATTGATTTCAATGACAGAATCACTAATATTAGGCAAGCTTCAGATGGATCCCTCCTTGAGTGAGGACCGTCAAGCACTTATCTAATTTATGAGTACTACTAAATGCAAACGACCATTGTTATCATTCAATGTCTGATGCTGGCCACACATATTGCAATCACGTTGATGAGCCTGATTGCTGAACAACTGACTAAACACAGCACATAAAAGCATTACTACTGTACCTTGTAATTCATTTTTAATATTAACAGGGTGAGCTTCAATAATTTTTGAAGTCGCAGTAATTAATAGGTGCCCAATGTTGCAATTCAATTGTTTTGGGCGCCCATTAATTATTGCGCTTGTCGCGCCCAATTAGGCTGGGTTTAGCCATTTAAAATTGGCTAAACCAGTCTAAAGTCCAGGTTAGGTCGCCCAAACTCCCGACCAGGACTTAACAGGATGCAGTCAGGAAGCCGATGGTCGACATGCCGACCGCCGGCTTTTCGACTGTCTAATCCCGGTAGGGGTCTAATGACAGGCGTTGAAATCCCGACGCCTGTCATTTTCCTATACCAGGAGCCCGACACCCGGCATACCGATCGAAGGTAAGCCGTGCGCCGGGCACGGACAGCCGCGGGGAGGGGGAGGGTTAGGTTAGGGGCTCCCGAGGGGGGACTTAGGGCTAGGCAACCCCCTGGGAGGGTTAGACTAGGGGAATGGGGGGTTAGGGTTAGGCTCCCCCCGGGGGGAGGTTAGGGTTAGGCCCCCCCCCCCAGGAGACTTAGGTTTAGGCTGCGGGTAAGGGGGGTTTGGGTTAGGCACCCCTAAGGGAGGGTTAGGGGGGTTAGGTTAGTAAATAGTTAAAATACTATTTCATACCGATCCCCTTATAGCACATTACTGCTCACCTCCTCAGGATTGTGAGGAAAAAAGGAGTTCACTGCATTGCAGCCTACCAGTTACCAAGGCGAGCTCAGCTGCTCTATCTGCACTGTAGTTTAATAAATGAAGTGGTGAAGGATGAGGGTTAATAGATGTGCGTGGGAGGGTGATGGATGGGGGATGGGATGTCAATTTATTATGATACTGTCTGCTTATTGCAAACTTTAGTACTCCAGGCAAACATTATTATTATTATTATTACTATTTATAGGGTGCCACAAGTGTTCCACAGTGCCATACAGAGAGCAAAATAATAAGACAATACAGGGTAAAACAGTACAGTACAAACAGCACTACAAATCTCGCCACTGATGCAATGTGTGCAATGGAAAAGTACAGCGTCAGCTGAAACCTGTAGCTGCCAGTGTGGGCGCAAATGACAGGTCTAGTTAATCTAAAAAAACAAAAACAGATGATTGGGGTCAAGGGGCAGAAAGCCCAAGGAGGATGTGTATCTGGTGTGCAAGAGAAGTAGGTGATGCATACTTGCCTACCCTCCCGATTTGGTCGGGAGCCTCCCGAAAATCGGGTGCCGCTCCCTCCCGGCTGCTGGTGACCTGTCTTATCCCCCCTCAATTACATGTAAAAGCCCCGCAGTGGTGGGGGGCCGTGACACAATTCATGTGGAATAGCGTCATTTTGGCCCCGCCCCCTGCTTCACACTGCCTGTAATATCGGCAGTGTGTAGTGGGGGCAGGGACAAAATGACGTGATGGCATGGCTCCGCCCCCCGCCCCACCCGCAAACACGCCCCCCCCGCAAACACGCCCCCCCAGTCAAGCTGATCCGGCTGCTCCCTCCCGGAAGGGGCAGCCAGGTAGTCGGCAAGTATGAGGTGATGAGAACAGGAGGGAGGAAGGCCCTGCTCATGGAGCTTACAGTCTAAGGGGGATACAAATGGAAGACATAAGGAGTGAGCCAGTGTAAGGGGAGTTAAGAAGTAGACTACATGGTGACATGGTTAAGTGGTGGACGGATATACTTTTATGAACAGGTGGGTTTTCAGTGCCCGCTTCAAGCGATACAGCCTGGGGGATAGTCTGATGGAACTAGGGAGATTGTTACCATGGTGGGGGGCAGCTTGGGAGAAATCTTGAATTCTGGAGAGAGATGTGGTTACTAGAGGGGAGGAAAGGCGGCGGTCATTGGCCGACCGGAGAGGACTGGAGGGAGTGTGTAAGGCAGAGGTTCCAAAACTTTTTTGAATCACGGTGCCATAAAGTGTCAGTATTGTTTTCACGGCACCCCTAAGCCAAAAGTTTGTTAGAGAAATTCAGAAAAAAATGTAGTAAAGTGAAGTAAATTGTGCTGACCTGTCATCCTTAGGGTCAGTTATATAGTGGTGGACAGGTTTAAGCTTCTATTTGTCCACATATTTACATTACATTGACCATAAATAATTTGATTTGGTGCCGTACCACCAACCTGAGGCACCCCTGCAAGTGTCCTGAGGCACCCCAGGGTGCCACGGCGCACAGTTTGGGAACCACTGGTGTAAGGAGATGAGATTGCAGACATTAGTCATAGACTAGATACAGAGACTATTAAGATGGGGGAAAATCAATCCAGCACTGAGATAAGCAGTCAGGCAATTTTCACCACACAGATAAATATCGCATTGGTTGGCATTTTCAAACAATCAGGAATTGAATCTACTGACAGCAACCTTGAGATCAGTGCGAATGTTTTGAGCACCTTAATGAACTAAAAGACTACAGTACACAAAAAGTACATTCAGGTAGATGATTTAAATTGTATTGTTCCATGAAGCGTCTTTGTTTTAAGATAAATGTTTTCTCTTTTTCCTTTTGGGCACTGCATAGTCACTATGAGCTGCCCATTTTACACACCCAGTTGGAAACCAAAGATGCTTATGGGAGAAGGGGCTTGTCATTGAACCTCCCACTTAAACTTTTGCCAATTATGTATTACAGAACAGGCAAAGCCCAGGCAAATATGGCTACATGTAGCAGGCTCTGGGGTCTGGCTAGTACTGAGTGGGCAACTCTACACTATCACCTTTTACTAGACAATTGTTTGACAATAGGATGCCCTAGGGCTGAGTTTTTACCTACGTCCACCAGCTCCCTCTGACTTTGTCAGATTTGTTAGTCTTCCTAACACTAAAATTCCTGCTGATATATTATTGCAGATGTATCTCTTTGTTTAAAAGTATTGTTTTAACTTATTACTGAGATTAAGGATATTGTGTGGCCATTTTGAAGATTAGACGGCCATGTATGCAGCTCCTGAATGTATTGGCATGTGGTTTGGTTCAAGGACATCTACTGTTTGTCTAGGTTAGAATACAAGTCCATATGTGCATGCTATGTATGCATACATGACTATGTTGTAGTGTAGTAACCATGGCCAAACAAGTCCTCTATTTCAAGCCCTATTTATCAATTAATATTTGTGGGATAACCCCCCCAAATATTTACCCCCCCACTTTTTCTGGGGGTACCCACCAATGCTAAGTATCCCCCAAATGTACAGTATGTACAGGGAACCAGAGATATTTGTAGTCTCCAGTTTGGCTGAATTTACTAAGCTGCTTGACCCTGATAAATAATGCCATCTATGCATTGTGTTAGCCATTGTAGCCTATGGACCGCTCTCCGCAGAATTTACTGTGAAAAGGATCCTGATGATCCCATCTCGATAATGGCCACCCGCACATGCATAGAAAACAGACTGAATACACAGTAACGCCACGGGTCCTTTCGGAGCCTCTGTCCCTGTCTGTGATTTTTACTAGATTTCATCAAACTATAATAATCACCACGAATAGCAACTATAAGATATGATAATTATTCGGACACCCCTGCGCCGATTGGGATGAAACCAACGCGAGGTGGTCCAGTTGGATCCTGGCCAGGTTTTAGGGGGGGGTCCTCCCGTTGATTTACGCTGGGCAAAACTTTGACCCAGGGATGCTGGGCAGAACCTTGACCCGGGGAGCCTGTTCTGGGTCTTCCACTGGATGGATTTGGATGAAAACTTCACAGAGTGGTTGCAATTGGACTGGGATGCCTAATGGAGTGGTTGGGGTTCTGGTCGGATCTCACGGCAGAGTGCGCCGGGCAGAACTTTGACCCAGGGAGCCTGTTCTGACTTGAAGATTTAAACGCTGGGTACTGCAGCTAGTGACACATATGCGTGTGGGCCGTCCACATGATATAAAACAAAACGTGATACAGACCAGGCTGCCTTTTCCATAGCTACATGGTCCAATTGTGACGCTCATGTACCCATTGAAGGCACTTTCATCAGTGGACAGGGGTCAGCATGGGCACTCCGACTAGTCTGCGGCTACACAGCCCCATACGCAGCAAACTGCGATGCACTGACACCTTTCTATCACAGCCAGCATAAATAATTTCAGCAATTTGTGCTACAGTAGCTCTACTATGGGATAGGACCAGACTTGCTAGCTTTCTCACCCCACGCACATCAATGCGCCTTAGTCGCCCATGCCCCTGTTGTCGGTTCAGCAGTTGTCCTTCCGTGGACAACTTTTGGTAGGTAATAACCACTGCATACCGTTCACCACACAAGACCTGCTGTTTTAGAGATGCTCTGACCCAGCCATCACAATAGGAACGGGCCTCAGTAAGTTCACCACCAGCGGGGCTATTTCAGTGTGGCAGCTGATGTCCTTGCCAAAACTGCCAGGGGGTGCCGTTTAAACAATAAAATTAAATCCGCTCCAAACGCTGCTGCCGGGGATTGATCATTAAACTCACCGGGGAAAAGGGGCTGCTCGATTGGATTAACTCACCTACAGACTTATGTGTGACCAATCTCCCATTGGCTAGTTTTGGCCAATGGCAGCTAGCTGACACAGGAGTCAGGCGTGGGCTAATTTGGCACACCTGTCAATCACACAGAGACAAAGCCAATCGTCGGTGAGTTTAACGATCCCCGGCAGCAGCGTTTGTAGCCAGGTAGACTTAATTTTATTGTTTAAATGCCACCCCCTGGCAGTTTTAGACTGTGCTGCAGTGGTTGCAGACAGGAGTTTGGAGGTTCCATATCAATTTTTTTATGGGCGTACAAGATACCCCCGTCCTCCTCTCTTACATTGACCTTCACTGTGCACAGCCATGCACTTAGTGGCCTACTCAGAGAGGAATAAACATGAAAGCATCCTTCTCTTGACAGTGGCTTCTGCTCATATTTTCCATTGTTGGCAGTCAGACAGCAGGGAGAACATTACGACCAAGGACATTACAGTAGGAAAGGGTGAACCCGGACCAGCACGGGTAGTAGATCCCTACAAGTCCTTAACAAATACCACCCTTTATACCTGCACTGGTCAATAACCACAATTGGGGTAAATTATTAAGTTCTCTCCAGCAGTTCTGGCCACAAGGATTTTTTTTTATATTACTGCAGATGTTTCTTTTATTGTTTCTTCTCTCTCTCTCCACCTGAAATGTCTGGGTAGTTTCATTTCACTGCTAACAATAGGTACTTAACAGTGCCAGCTAATTAGTGATAATAATGTTTCTAGCCATAGCCAGGCTACATGAGTGAATGGAATAAGTAATATCAAGTGAGATCTAGCTGCTTTGCAAGTGTCTTGTAGGAATACAATGGTCTTGCATACACAGTGGTTCCACACCATTACAACAGAAAGAGAAAGCACATTAAGTTGACAGATTTTTTATTTTTATTTTTTATGCTACATCTGTTACAGTAACTAATTTATATTTAAAAGCAAGATGGGAAATACTGGAATGATAGTGTCGGTTTAGAGCTGCACGATAATACAGTACTTATATTTTTATCTTCTAATTATCTCATTTCTACATCTTTAAATCAAAAGGGCATGGGAGTATTTTAACACTGATTTTCTTCAAATGTATATTGACATTTTTAAACCATGAATAAAGCCAGAGGCGCCATTCTTTCGCATGCTTTTCATGGCGTTTTTTTATCAGAATTAAAACCGTTTGTTTTGCTTTTTCCTGCTCGGCTGAATGTAAACACTAATTGATTTGTGTGGTCGATACCAGCGCTGTAAGGCTTGCTTCTCCCAGATGAATAAGTCAGTGGCTTAGGCGTAGCACACCTGGGGAAGCTTATCAAATGAAAGAGGTTCGAAGAGCTGAAAATATTTATATGTTGAATATATTTTACGGCTAGAGAAAAATAAACTGGGGCTTCGATTCCTTAGTTCAAATATGAAGAGAACAAAATACCATACAGTTCCCTGGTAACAATGATCCTGCTGCATAATAAATGTTAATTGAAGTAACATGATTTTTGTACATAATGTTAAATCCATTTCTCTCATTATATTGGGGTCACTGCATAAGATATAGTGGCTGGTCCAGGATTTAGGGGCTTTGGTACATACTTACCTACTCTCCGAGAATGTCTGGCAGACTTCAGCATTTCGGGTGGCTCTTCCGGACGCCTGGATAAGTAGGCAAATCTCACCCAATGACACCCCACTTCTCAAGTGAATTGGGTGGTCTAGGCATATTGATAGTCATTTTGGCTGAATCATTTCAACGTGGGTGGTATGATAATGCAATGGAGGTGCCACACCGCTAACCTGACTGCTTCATGCCTCCAATGATCCACTACGCCTACCTGCCCCCTACTGGAGAGGGCAGTTATAATTTCCAAAGTGCTGATATATCATCTACCAGAAACGCACATTTGGAACTACACCTTTTGGTTTGGCTGAAATGCCATCATATAAACATCTGGAAGCTTTTGGTGCCTCGCTGAAAGCCACTGCTGTGTCAAAGTCTAATTGGATTTTTACAGTCATTTCCCTTTATAAAGGCCTTTCCTATTAATAGATCATTCAACACTGCACTTAGGGCCTGATTCAGAGATTTTCGCAAAGCCAATATTTACGCATATATAGTGATTGTTTGCTTTTGCAAGTCCTGAGATTTTGGCTAGTTAGCAAATACATTTAAAGCGGCAAAGTTTAGTAAGACAAAACCAACTTGGGTTTAGCCTTAGCTAAATTTTGCTGTTTTTAATTTATCTGTTTCAGAATCCTGCAACCTAGTACGTTTGACCCTATAGTGTTTATCTACTAAGTGTTGGTTTGTAAAACCTGACACTTTGGTTCGTGTTCATGCCCAATATTTAAAAGGGCAGTGCTTTTACTAGCAAGACACGGCTAGTAAAAAGCACTTCTCTTTTAAATATTAGGCATGAACACAAACAAAAATGTCAGCTTTTACAAACCAACACTTAGTAAATAAACGCAGGGGCTCCCAAACTCCATCCTTAAAGCACCCCAACAGTTCAGGTTCTAAGGATATCCATGGTTGAGCACAGATGGTTAAATCAAAAGACTGAGGCACTAATTAAGTCACCTATGCCCAAGCATGGTTATCCTTAAAACCTTGACCGGGAACCTCTGCTATAGGCTCATATGTTATAAGTGTCAGTTTTAACCCAACACTTTTGTTCGTGTTCATGCCTGATATTTAAAAGGGCAGTGCTTTTACTACCCATGTCTTGCTAGTAAAAGCACTGCACTTTTAAATATTGGGCACGAACGCAAACAAGTGTCGGGTTTTACAAACAGACACTTAGTAAATAAACCCCCTATGTGTTTAAAAGCAGCGAACACATAGGAAAACCAACCCTATCTCCAATAGATCCTTAGAACCCTACATGGGATATAGAGAGGAGACTGCTGAGGTGACAGCATGAGACAGAAAATAATATTCAGCAATTCTGTAGACTTTGAAGTAAAGCCCACCAAGGAAGTGCTGACAATTGGTGCTGAGCAACTTCCCTTTGGACCCAGGTCCAATACGACCACTGTCCAAATACCACTAGTATAGCTGCCCTCCCTGGAGTCGGATAGCCAACAGAACGCTGCAGACCTCTATCTCCGCTAGAATGAGATGAGATTTCTATGAAGCCACACCTCCAATCAGGGTATATACCTAAAGTTACACCTCTGGTCACAGTCAAGTTCATTCTCAGAATCACAGGAAGGATCGAATGGCACTGGCTTCCCCTAATCACTACCATTATCAAAATGATAGTGTTCCTCTTCTGGAGGTGTCCCCCAATGTTGGTGGCGTAACCAGTTCGGAACCAGCACAACCTCAAAGTACTAATTCAATATGCAGAGTGCGCAGTTAGTGAAAAGAAAGCGCTATAAAATAAACTAACTACTAAAATAAATAATGTTACCAGAGGCAACAATGTGTAGAAACCACCCATACTACTGGGGCACTTATTTTAATGTGCAGACTGCATGGTATATAATGGGGAAGTAGCATTCAGAATTAAAATGCTTAACTCCAGGACCAGACTTTAATTGGACTACAGAGAAACATACACTTTGTCTTCTTCAGAGCTCGAGATGAGCAATGGTTTATATAGCGGATACAGAGATTCCTTATCTTTACTAAAGTCAGTACTGTAGTGGACAGCATGGAAGGGATTCACTATAATCACCTTGGAGGACCTATCATTTTGTATGCTAGTGTGCAGAGGTCTCAGGGTTATCTGAAGGGCACCTATAACACCATCATATTTAGAAATAGATAATTACAAAGTATTACGTTTAGCAACTGGGTAGTGCCAACATCATCACAATAAAACTGGGAATTGGGACATTATACAGTAAAACCAGGCAATGTGTCTAAAGCTGGGTACACATGTAAAGATTTTCTGTCCAACCGTCCAACTAGTTGATTGGTTGGAATGAAAATCTGGTAACGTATGTGAGTAACTGATGATCAGCAATTTGCTCCTAAATGCCAAAAACAGATGAAAATGGTCGTTTGTTAAAGTTTGTTAAATGTTTGATCTAAACAATTTGTTCAAACAACAGTTTTTGTCAATTTTCCAGCGTTTGGGAGCAAATTGCTGATTGTCATTTGCTTTCATACCTTACCAGATTTTCATTCCAACCAATCAACTAGTTGGACGGTTGGACAGAAAATCTTTACGTGTGTACCCAGCTTTAGTGTAAAAGTATTACAAACACAGAAGACTTATTCTCAAGAAAGCAACTACAGGGATGAGTACTAAAGTTCAATTACGAGAGTTTAGACCAAAACAGACTGCAGCCTCATGCCAATTAATGGCCATACACTAGTGTGAGCATTACCCACAAGGACAGAATGGAAACACGCATCGCAGCCATTATTGCAAGAAAACAATGTCCTTGGCAAGAAGCATAATGCTTTGTTTGCAGGGTATCGTGTCAGTGTGTGGGGGTAGGGGAGACACTTAAGACAAGCCCTTACTAGCTGCATTTGATCTGGCATAATACAAGATATATATACAGTATATATTATATATATACACACATATACTATTACAGATATATATACAGAATTATGGTATAACATGCCTTTTGGTAATTATTTTTCTCTGAGGTCCATAGGGTCCACAGGAATTACCTTGGGATATATAGTTGGACAGCGTCCATTGCACCAAACAGCAAAGCTTTGGAGCTCCCAGCATGCACTGGTCCTCCTCCCTATATACCACGCCCCCAGCCACAGGCATTCAGTTCGTGACTAAGCCTCGCGGCAAGAGACGGAGAATGGAGAAGGAAGAAACATTTCACATGAAAACACTAAACAAGTGAAGAGGGAATCTGTAATATAAAGCTTTAAGAAAAAGTCCATCTGAAGCCAGGTGCGTCAGAGTGGGTGCCCTGTGGACCCTATGGACCTCGAAGAAAATGAATTATAAAAAGGTATGTTATACCATAATTCTGTATTTCTTCTTCGGGTTCCATAGGGTCCACAGGAATTACCTTGGGACGTCCTAAAACAGTTCCCCTAGGGATGGGGACGCTCCTGAGAAGATAGTAGAATCCGCCGCCCAAAGGAAGCATCCTGGGAGGCATACGTATCAAAAGTATGGAACTTTATGAACGTACTCGCAGAAGACCAGGTGGCTGCCTTGCAGAGCTGTTCAGCAGAGGCGCCCTGTCTTACCGCCCACGATGGTCCGACAGACCGAGTGGAATGGGCTGTCACCCTGTTAGGAACAGGGAGATTAGCCAGAGTATAGACCTGGGAAATGGTCATACGGAAACAAAGTCTGTTTATTTGCTGGCCAACCTCTTTTGTGGAATTCATACAACACAAATAGAGAATCTGTTTTCCTGATGGACTTTGTCCGATCCACATAGATCCTGAGGGCTTGAACCACATCAAGGGAAGCTTCCCATGTAGACAGGTCTGAAGACTGAAAGGTAGGGACTATAATTTTCTCATCAATATGGAAACGGGAAACCACCTTTGGAAGGTAGCCCGCCTTGGTATGGAGGACAGCTCTATTCTGATGAAACAAAAAATAGGGAAAGCGACATGACAGAGCTGCCAGTTCAGACACTCTGTGAGCTGAAGAGATAGCCAGAAGAAAAAGCGTCTTCCCTGTCAGCCATCTCAAGTCCACCTTATCCAAGAGTTCAAAGGGATGCGTCTGCAGTGCCCTGAGAATCAGAGACAAATCCCATGGAGCTACTAGTGGGAGGAATGGAGGTTGCATTCACAGTACCCCCCGCATGAATGTCCTAACATCCGGCAGAGGAGCAAACATGCGCTGAAACCAAGCAGTCAAAACCAAAACTTCGACTCTCAAGGTAGCCAGGCGAAGACCTAAGTCTAATCCAGCCTGGAGAAAACCAAGTACCCTGGCCACCTTGAATATCTTAGGGTCATATTTCTTGTTGTAACACCATGGAGAAAATGACCGTCAAATCCTGTGATAGATGCAAGCAGAAGCAGGCTTCCTCACTCTTAGCATCGTCTGTATCACTGACGGACAAAACCCCCTGGCCTTTAAAACGGAAGACTCAAGAGCCAAGCCGTCAAAGCCAGCCGAGGTAAATCCTGGCAAAGACACGGGCCCTGCATTAACACGTCCTGCCGCAGAGGCAGTGGAAATGGACTGTCTATTGATAGACGTGTCGGAAATGAAAACCAATGCCTCCTGGGCCAGGCAGGAACTATTAGAATCATCCCGCCGCCTTCCTGTTGGAATTTCCTGACAACCCTTGAGAGGAGGGAGATTGGAGGAAACAGGTACGCTTACCTGAAGTTCCATCTCACCACCAGGGCGCCCACGAAGGCTGCAGAGGAGTCCCTTGTCCTGGATCCGTACCTGGGGACCTTGTGGTTGTGATGTGACGCCATGAGGTCTACGTCTGGCAACCCCCACCTGCCCACCAGTATTTGAAACACCTTCGGATGAAGAGCCCATTCTCCGGCGTGTATGTCCTGTCGACTTAGAAAGTCCGCTTCCCAGTTAAGCACACCTGGGAAAAAAATTGCCAAGATCACAGGAAGATGGTTCTCTGCCCACCGCAGAATCTTTGCCACCTCCTTCATGGCTGCCGGACTTTGTGTGCCTCCTTGATGGTTTATGTAGGCCACTGCCATCGCATTGTCGGACTGAACCTGGACAGGCCTGACCTGAAGGAGGTCCTGCGCCGGAAAAAGTGCCCTGTGCACTGCCCGAAGCTCCAATATATTTATTGGTAGATGACTTTCTTGGTCTGTCCACCTTCACTGAAAGGTGTGCTGACCGATCACTGCTCCCCATCCTCAGACTTGCATCTGTGGTGAGGAGTACCCATTCCGGGTCCCATAACGGACGACCCTTGTCTAAGTGAGTAGTCTCCAGCCACCAAGCCAGGAAGAGCCGAACCTCTGCTGAGACAAATTATCTGACACTCCACAGCTGTAGGGCCCTGGAGTGGAACTGGGCATAAGCCACCATGTCGAATGTGGCTACCATGGAGACCAGAATCTGCATAGCATAGTGGACTGACACGAATGACTGTGCATCAGAGACTGTAGAGCCACAATCTTGTCCTCCGGCAGAAAGATCCTCTGTTGCAGAGAGTCCAGCCGTGCCCACAGGTGCACCATTTCCTGAGTCGGTGACAGGGAAGACTTCTTCCAGTTGATCACCCAGCCGTGCTCCTGTAAGCAAACAATAGTCATTCGTAGATGACATTGCAACATCTCCTGAGACTGGGCCAATATCAGGAGGTCTAGATATGGCAGTATCCTGACTCCTTGTCGCCTGAGATGAGCTGTCATGACTGCCATTATCTTTGTAAATACCAGAGGGCCAGTGGCCAGACTGAAGGGTAGAGCCTGAAATTGAAAATGTTGCTGATCCACTGCAAACCTGAGAAAGGTCTGGTGGGATTCTGCAATCGGGACATGCAGATATGCATCCTGAATGTCCAATGAAACCATGAAGTCTCCTGGCTCCATTGCCAGCATAATTGACCGCAGAGTCTCCATACGGAACTTCAGGATCCTGACAAATCTGTTGAAAGATATTACATTCAGGATAGGCCGATGCATCACAGGAACTGGCTCTATAACTACTGTTCAGGAGGGCCCCCACAGATTCCCGATAGGCCGAGACTGACTTGGTCCGCAGGAAGATTTGTAACCACATACCTCTGAGAGGGATACCTTCGGAATGTTATGGCATAACCGTGAGCAACCATCTCTAGCACCCAGGCATCTGATGCCAAGCCTGGGAGAACTGTAAGTCGGCCTCCAACCCTGACATCCTCCAGGGGGAGGCCTGCTCCAAACAGTCGGCTTACCATCTGACTTGGATACCGAGCGCTTGGTTGACCAAGACTTCCTGTGTGGTCCTCTATGAGACTGACCTTGTGTGGCCGAGGACTGTTTTTTAGTTTTATTTTGGGGACGAAAGGACCGGGAAGACAACTGCCTTCTAGAAGTAGATGATAACTCCGCAGACCTCAGTGTAGCATATGAAGTCATGTCATCTAGTCCTGGTCCAAACAGCACCTTGCCTGCGAAAGGTAAAGATTCTAGAGCCTTTTAGACCATGGATCTGCCTACCAGTTCCTTAGCCAAAGAGTTCTCCGGGCTGCCACAGAGTTAGCCGAGACTCTAGATGCCATGATGCCCAGGTCAACACCGGCTTCCCCCAAGTACACAGCCGCCTCCTGTATCTGGTCCAGAAGGAACTTCTGCTCTCTTGTGGGGTCGACTATAGTCTCCCTCAGAGACTTTGTCCAATATTCCATAGCCTTTGCCACCCAAGCTACCGCCGTAGCAGGTCTGGTGATGGCCCCAGATAAAGAAAACATGGATTTAAGATAAGTATCAAGTTTCTTATCCATACTCTCCTTTAAAGGAGGAAGCTGCCATAATAGGCAATGTAGTGCTCTTAATTAATCTAGTGACATGAGCGTCTACTGTGGGGGAAACCTCCCATTTATTACACGTTCCAGGTGCAAATGGGTACCGAGAGGTTACCTTCCTAGTGGGCGTAAAATGCTTGCTAGGAGTTTCCCATGCCTCAGACATGAAATTTGTCAACGGTCCTGAGTGCGGGAAATAATCATTAGCCACCGCCTGATGTCTAAAGACCACCTCCTTAGACGACGGCATAACCTCCTCCTCCTGAATATAGAGGACAGACCTCACCGCTCTTACCAGAGAGGGAACATCCACCAAGGACTGATGATCCTCCTCTACTGAGACTGACCCAGAAGCCTGAGAATCCTCGTCTGACGAGAAGGTCGAGTCAGACTCTTGAGGTAACACATGGCGAGAGCCCCTTTTATGCCCCTGCTTCTTCACTACCACCGGTCTTTCCACCTGCGGAGAGGCTGAAGACGGCAGTATACTCTGGCTAGAGTGAGCAGTCGCATCAGCCCAATAGGGATTCATGGGGGGCAAACACATAGGATGTATATGCTGTGGGTACCCCATAGCCTAAGGTACCCCCGCAGCTGTAGCCTGTACCTCCGTGGCCTTGTCTATTAGATAGGACATAACCTCAGGTGTGATGGCCATCCAAGACGGCTCTGGTGCTGGCGCAGGTGTACCAGATGTATTAGATAACTATCTTGCTACAATTCTCACAGAACCCATTCAGATTAACATCCTGCTCAGACAAGCCTGTGACACAGGACTTACACGGTGCAAGCACCGGAGGACTCTCATCCTTATCTTCCAACATAATCAAATGTATATATGGTACAAGATATGGAAGTTATGCAAGTCTAAATGCAATGTGACTTACGCAATTAGTGACAGACCACATCCTCAGAGGGATAAGGAGAAACACGGTGATAGCAGTACCTGACAGTTTTTGAAAACATAGGCAGTGTACATACAGCAGCTGGCATACAGTCACATTCAATGCAAAAAGATGCGCAATTGCTACAGCAACATGGACTCAACTAAACCGGCCACCGGAGGTGGATGGTAGGATATAGAGTATGCTATATGCCAAACCCAAGGGAGAGGCATATAGAGAGAACGACCAAACCACTGAGACCAACTGCTACAGCCGTGGACAGACGCTGAACTGTGCGTGTCTCACACATGAGGTTGTCATTTATACTAGATGCGGGAATCCGTACCCGGAAGTTGGCGTCTGGGGGGGAGGAGCGGCCGAGGGAGCGCCTTAACTCCCCTAAACTGCGATTTTGACGGCCGGGTACGCTGCACTACAAGGTAATAAGACGTTGACTAGTGCACTCTAGTGCGTCTTACCACCTGTCACCGGTAGCAAACGATATGGTCCCGGCTGCCTTAGTGAGGTCTTTCACCCACAGCGGCCTCTAGCGCGTCTCAACACCAGAGGCTAGGGACTGCTTTGCGCATGATTCCCCGAGAGGAATCCTTACCTGACATCTCCGTTTACCCGACCGCAGTCCCGGACCTCAGCATTTTTAGGCTGCCAGCTAAGCCACGCTAAGGCCTGCCGAGAACCTCGGGACTTACAGCGATACTGGTGCGTCGGCGGAGGTAGGTGGAGCGTCATTGCTGGCGCTAATACCGCTAAACTCTTCAAGTCTCACAAACTTAAGGTAAAACATAAAAGAAAAAAGCCTTGCCATGCACCAAACAAAAAAACTGAATGCCTGTGGCTGGGGGTGGGGTATATAGGGAGGAGGACCAGTGCATGCTGGGAGCTCCAAAGCTTTGCCGTTTGGTGCAACGGACGGTGTCCAACTATATATCCCAAGGTAATTCCTCTGGACCCTATGTTACCCGAATAATAATAATAAAAAAAAAAAATTATACATTATATATATATATATATATATATATATATACATATATATATATACACGCGTTTATTGAGCCACAACTGCCAAAGACAAATTAAAAATAATTAACAACTGTAGGCGATTTCCATTAACAATTTTGAGAGATACACAGAAGCTTAAAAGCTTAAGATAAGCATTGGTTTATCAACTAACCACCAATCTGTAATGCTTTCCGTCAGGTTTGTGGTGAGACGATTACCTTTGCAGGCACCAGAATGCATTTAATGCACACAAAGGGATACATTTACTATGCAGAGCTTTACAAAGCCACAGCGTCTTCTGAGGTATCGGCTACTAGATTTAAAGGGGCAATAATATTATATACAAAACTAATCTGGTTTATTATTTCCAGCATCCAAAACAGCCGAAGACTTTTTGTATTTGCAAAGCACTGTATAGAATATTTACCCCAGAGTCTCAATTTATTGGCTCCTTATTGCACAAAACATTGGGTGTAAAGTACATAGACTATTTTGCAAAGCTTAGAGGCCAAATGTAATAGCCTGCGAGCTGCTGCAAGTCCCAAGATTGTCTATTTAACCTCTAGATTGAAAATGGCAATTTTTTAAAAGGCAAAACTAGGTTGGTTTTGCTTTTTATTTTTTACCACTATAAAGCTTGCGACTAAATTACCAAAATCTCGGCACGTGCCACAACTTGCATGTACTGCTTTTTTTTTGGCCCTTATAGTGTAAATACAGAGACAATATGGGAAATGTACAGCACTGTGCAAAAGTTTTAGGCAGGTGTCGAAAAATGCTGCAAATAGGAATGCTTTCAAAAATACAAGTGTTAGCATTTTGTTAATAAAATAAACTATTAAGTGAATGAACAGAAAATAAATCTAAATCAAATCAATATTTGAAAAGACCAACCTTTGCCTTCAAAACAGCTTCAATTCTTCTAGGTACACTTGCACACAGTTTTTGAAGGAACTTGGCAGGGAGGTTGTTCCAAACATCTTGGAGAACTAACAGCAGCTCTTCTGTGGATGTAGACAAATACTTCTGTCTCATCATGTAATCCCAGACAGACTTGATGATGTTGAGATGAGGGCTCTGTAGGGGCCATATCATCACTTCCAGGACTCCTTGTTTTTTTTTACGCTAAAGATAGTTCTTAATGACATTGGCTGTATGTGTGGGGTCATTGGGCTGGAGAGCGGTACAATAATGAGTGTCTGCAGAAGCATGGTGGAGGTTCCTTGCATGTCTGGGGCTGCATTTCAGCAAATGGAGTTGGGGATTTGGTCAGGATTAATGGTATCCTCAATGCTGAGAATACAGGAAGGTACTTATCCATCATGCAATACCATCAGGGAGGTGTCTCATTGGCTCCAAATTTATTCTGCAGCAGGACAACAACCCCAAACATAGTCAATTTCATTAAGAACTATCTTCAGTGTAAAGAAGAACAAGGCGTCCAGGAAGTGATGATATGGCCCCCACAGAGCCCTGATCTCAACATCGAGTCTGTCTAGAATTACATGAAGAGACAGAGGGATTTGAGCAAGCCTACATCCACAGAAGATCTGTGGTTAGTTCTCCAAGATGTTTGGAACAACCTCCCTGCCAAGTGTACCTAGAAGAATTGATGCGGTTTTGAAGTCAAAAGGGTGGTCACACCAAATATTGATTTGATTTTGATTTTTTGGTTCATTCACTTTGCATTTTGTTAATTGATAAAAATAAACTATTAACACTTGAATTTTTGAAAGCATTCTTACTTTGCAGCATTTTTTCTACACCTGCATACAACTTTTGCACAGTACTGAAAATCTCCCAAACATCACTAAATAATTAACCCAGAATTTGGATATCGTCAAAAAAATTTGCATCTACCGTGTTAAATATTTTTACCCCAAGCTGGAATTCGCAGTAGACAACAGTCTAACACACGTTGGTCTTGTACAGTACAAGAACAAAAACCATGAAGAATTAAATGGCGGCCTTTCAATACATTTCTTTATAAAAATAGGATTACTCAGCCAGGGATCTACCCGACTAGGGGGCCTGATTCAGAGATGGACGATAATGTGATTTTTACGCAGATCGAGTGTTTGCCATTGCGCATAAGCTGCACTGCAATGCGCTGCGATTGTCTTGCGATTCCACACACAAATAGGATCCATTTGCAAAGTGAGTGACAGGTAGTCTGCATTTGGGGGGAGGTAACAGGGGTGGTCAATAAAACGCAGGCGTGTCTGACCGTTTATACGCCGTTACATGGGCGTGCATAAATTAGACCTTGCGATCTACTATGTAGCATGAGAGCCCTCTGCCTGTCAGGAGAGCTGCTGAATCTGCAGCTGTTCAGACTTTCCACAAGGGCAAGATGGCCGCTCCATGTGCGTTGATGTTACCGATATTTGTGCAGTTAAGTGACATTGTACGCATATGAGAAGGCAGCGGTGGGCGTCCTTATGCTCGGGTAAGCTTTGGAACTATTAGCATATTTATGCATCTGCGTTCCGTGCAAATTCACGGCTGCGATCGCATTAGTGTCCATCTCTGAATCAGCTCCATGGTCTTAAAAGAGATCTTCTACCTTTGTACAATCCTATTTAGGCAGGTATCCATTCATTTACTTCAGGGGAAGACGAACCCTTACCACCCACCCCACCTACTGTAAAACAATATTGAAGGAATGCGTCGCAAATATGGCTCCTGGAGAGATTGCGCTGATCTCTTGCCCATACAGTCAACAATCCTAGAGAAGGAAAGTTGTAGAGGAGGATTTCCTAGCAAAGATTATGTGAAGGTGTACATGTCCGTTTTTGACTTGCCATCGACTTATGTTTCATACAGGCATCAGACATGTTCAAAAAAACAGGCACAGACAACTACATTTGACATTAGATACAACATGGTGAAAAGAAGTACTTTTAGCAGCCAACTGTCAAAATGAGCTTTATTCTATGAAAACAAACATCATAAACACAGAACATAAAGAGATTATGACATATATACAAATTTCCTCTACAGTTGAATCTATAAAGAGGTTACTAAAAAGTACAAATGTTAACATTTCACAAAAACAACAAAAAACACCACAACAAAGAAAAGTCCCAAATACTCCATGGCACAAATTTGGCACATGGCACAGAGTCAACTTTTTTAAATTTTTTATAACATACAGAAAAAACCTCTCAACATGACTTCATGTTTAGTTCTGGAATGATCTAAGGGGGAGAGTTATCAAAACTCGGATAAAGTTAAAGTACCAACCAATCAGCTCCACACGGTCATTTTTCAAACACAGCTGGTACTATGACAGTAGCTATCTGGTTGCCACTTTCTCTCTTTTTGATAAATCTCTCCCCAAGAATGGTTATAGATATGTTTTGCTGCTGTACAGATAATACCTTCTATAGAGAAGCCCATTCCATGATTCCTAAAGTTGCCGTGCTACTACTTCTCAGCATGCGCCTCGGTTGACTGAAATGAACCTTGGAAATGTTTTACTTCATCATAAAATAAAGCAGGGCTTTTCAACATGCGGCCCTACAGCTGTTGTGGAACTACACATCCCAGCATGCCCTGCCACAGTTTAGCTCTTGGGGCATGCCAAAACTGTGACAAGGCATGCTGGGGGATGTGTAGTTCCACAACAGCTGGTGGGGCGTATGTTGGATAGCCCTGGTATAGAGTATAATTTATGTTGATGCAGTCTTGGAAAGTACCTCTCTCCCCCTACTTTATACAGAATATTACTGTTATGACTGTTGTCATCACGATAATCAGAATGTCCACCAATGATGATTGGTTCTTGAGCATGCTAGAAAATAATTAGTTCAACGCCCTGCTCGAGATTAATTAGGCAAGCAGTTAAGTCCTTCTGTACATATTTTTTTGGCCAGGAAATCATATTATGGGAACAGAAAGCTTATTTTATCATATAAAAAAGGAACAATAGTTTTCCCACCATAATATCTTATGGCCATATTGGGAAATAAATACATAATAATTTTCCCGTTGCATGCTTCTATAAAGGTTTAACTACGGTAATTCTCCTTGCAGATCTTACCATACGCTAGAGAATCACTGTATAAAGTATTTTCCTATAACGTGTTTATCTTGTCCCCAAATCAGTTTGCCTGTCTCATTTAATCCTTCCACAAAACCACAGGTTGTGGTGAGGATTAGCAGCAGGTTGGATGTCTCTGGAATGTCGCAGGAGTAACAGAAAAGCCAGGAAAAGTGTGCAGTGTGATACTCAGGCTAGTGCTCCATCTGCTCTAGGAATTTCCATCTTGCTTTTCTGTATCAGTTTCTGTCGGAGTGCATCAATTTTCTGATCAAGCTCTACCAGTGAGTAATTCTGTAAGAGATAAAGAAAAAACAACGGCTGTTCACGCATGCAATTACAGTACGCCATACAAATAAAATAAACCGGTTATAAAACTAGCTGTGGGCATATGAATACTTTTTATTTAATGTGACTTTTAGATACTTGGTACTATTCAAAGAACTGCAGAGACTACCAGGACACAGGTTATACTGTACAATCTAAGATGTAATCCCAGGAAAGTAAGGTTTCTATGGAACTGCTAAAATTTAGTAAGAATGAAACAGCTGGCTGTAAGTTACATTTACGGTTCTTTTTTCCATGTTTATAATTTGGTTCTTTTTACACAATTAATCCCTGGTAATAAAGTAAGGTTTTGCCGATCTCCACACACAATGCCTAGAATAAGTGAGGAAGGTATCCTTCATTCTCTGGGCCGGTGGGGTAATGCAGATTTCCTTATACTAACACTTCGCTTAGCAAAACTTTCTTCTTTGTAGTGGAACCATCAGAAATGTACATTTAAAAAGCCTTTCATTTGTTACATGCAGCAGCCTGGATTTATTCAAAATCTGTCTTTTTTATATGAGAAATCAATTATTATTACTATAACAATCATTTTTTATTTATATGGCACCACAAAAGCTCTGCAGTGTTGTACATAGGGGGTAAAACATGCAACTCTGTTTATAAGTAGAAAGGGGTACAGCTGAGAACATAACTTTACATGAATACATAATTGCAGTGCACTGATTACGTAGACAATACAGTAGGGTCCTGTTTGTAAAGGTGGGGACACACTATACAGATATCGGCAGATCGAGTGATCTGCAGATGATGGTTGTTTGTACACACTGAACAACCATCTGTGCCTGCGACCAGGGGGCGTGTCTCGGCAGGCGGCGTGCCCCGCCCCACTTCTCCCGACCGCCTGTACACATCTGCCGATGGATATGTCTGCAGACATATCTGTCCATCGGCTGTGCAGCACAGCCAATGCGATATGTCGGTGAAAGCCAACGTTCACCTACATATCGCGGGTACACACTACCCGACTGGCAGCAGATACATTAGCCGATCAATTGATCGGCCAATATATCCAGTGTGTACCCAGCTTTAGATTGTTAAATGTAAGATATCAATCTACAGAGGTTATGGTTATACACAGGGGAACAGAGTTGGGGAGTGCAGAGGCTAGAGATTAGGAGGAAGGCTGGTACACTTAAATAAAGAGGGCAAGCTTGAAGGCTGAGATGTTGGGAGACAAGTCTGACTGGGAATAGGAGGGCATTCCAGAGGTTGCGAGCAGCATGGGAAGGGAGGAGGTGGTCCTTGGCAGAGCTAATCGTGTAGGACGTAGTATGAGTGTAAAGTAGTCTGGAAAAGTAGGGAGGAGCATAGTAGTTGAATGCTTTGTAACAAAGGTGGAAACCGCACAATTGGGAGAGGAACTGGATTTGGATGGGTCTGGAGCAGAGTCAAGAATGACATACAGACAAGAGACTTGAGGAAAGATGACTTTGGTTTGAGACATTTAGTTTCAGGAAGCATTGTGACATATAAGAGGTTACAGACAGATGACATTGGAATGGCCTGGAGGCGAGAGATTTGGGGAAAAAAAAAAAAAAAAAGAGGTAAATTTGGGTATAATTGGCATAGAGGTTGTATTGGAAGCCAAAAGGAGCTGGTCATTTTCAATTACTGATGAGGTGTAGATGAAGAAGAGAATGCGACAAGGACAGAGCCTTGAGGTACCAACAACAGGAAAGGGAAGAGGAGGAGGGATAGAGTTGAGTGCAGAGACAGAGAAAGAACAGTTAGACAAGTAGGAGGTGGATCAGGAGATAACGGATTTATGAACCCAAAGGAGTGCAAGATTTGCAAAGTGTATGGTCAAAAGTGTCCAATGCTGCTGTGAGGTTGAGGAGTGCAAAAACAGACAAGTGGCCTTTCAATTTGGCCTTGAGAAGGTCATCAGTGACTTTGGCGAGGGCATTTTTGATGAAGTGAAGAGAACGAAAACTGGATTAGAATGGGTTAAAGAGGAAGTGGTTGGAGAGAAAGTAGGTGAGGTGGTTGTGCAACACCCATATACACAACTTATGAAGTGCAGGGGAGAAGAGATATGATGTGGTAATTAAAGTGCTAGGAGAGGTCAGGGGGGGGGATTAACAAGGATGTGGGAGACCATACCATGGATGTATACTGAGGGGAAGATGCCAGAGGAGATTGCTAACAGAAAGGAAGTGGTGGTCGTAGAGATGGAGGGGAGAGATGATGTAGTCTGACACCTTAAAAAAGTGAGAGAACACCAGTTAAAGGGAATGAGAGGAGGTTGACAGGGAGAACAAACGAGGTGGAGAGAAGTTTGGAAATAAAATGATTGGAGGGATTGTCAATCAGGATGTTAAAGTCCCCCAGAATTAATTAGGGAAGGTCAGGAAAGAATGTGAGGGAGCCAGGCATATAAGTTATCATGGAATTGGGAGACAGGTTAATGACATATGGTAGCAATACAAAGGTGAACAGGATGGAAGAGGTGTAATGTGTATTGAGGTAAATGCAGGACACAAACACTGTCAAGGTGATGTGCGTCAGATCAGTGGGTGTGGGAGGAGGAGAGGACCCCATATGATAGGGCAGCTGAGTCGATTTGAGATATCCAGGTTTTCATTGTAATGAGGCGGTCAAGGGAGTTGGAGATGAAATGGTCGGGGGTCAGTTTTAAACAGACCTGGAATTCCAGAGAGTGCATGAGAGGGAGATGGAGGGAAGATATATGAAAAAGAGGTCACAGGTATTGCAGTAGCAATGGGGGGAAGGTTGGGTTTGTGATGGGTGGAGTGAAAGGGAACGAGAAAACGTGGGTGAAAGTGGGGAGAGGGAAATGAGAACAGGACGGGTCACGTAGAGACTGGAAAAAAAAAAGGAGGGGGCAGGGAGTGCAAACAGTGAGTGAAACGAAGCGGGGTAAGATGGGACAGGTAGATGGGGAAGTGTAGGAAGGGGAGGTAGGGCAGGGGTGTAAGTAAAATGACACTGTAATGTGGTGGTAAAGTAGTGTTCACTCTAGGGAAGGCAGGAAAGCTAACAAAAAAAGGCGTGGCCACTCAGAAAGGGGGCATGGCCTTGACATGCTGGGCTGACCCCAAGCTCTCCCCGCAGTGTGAATAGATGCTGTACTCATGAGCACGATATCTATTAACTCGTCTGTGATTGTTTCGTCTGAACTCCCAACTCCCCCCCGCCAGTGGACACTGTGGCCCACGGGTAGAGACTGCTGTTTCAGCGGGAAGCTGACAAAGGCAGGGCGCATTTTAGCGCTTTCATATAAGGCAGGACGCGGCGCACTGCTAAAAAAGCCTAGCAGGAACACTAACTACTTATCCATGTGTATTCATGATCCTACATAGAGCATAGTGTGCCCTTTTGCCGGCCAGGCGCCCTGCTCTCATGCCCCTCTAGAATGAACACTAAGTAGTCACTGACATTTTTAAAGCTACCCAAAATATCACTGTGGAGTGGGCATTCAAAAGATAGAATAAGAGGACATGCGAAAAGTCCATAGAAATGGACAACTTGGTCAACTTTAAATTGACATTTATTTATTTTTTAAACTTCTCTTTGCTTCAAAATTGATTGGTTTACAACAGTTGTCCTAGTGGCTACATTTGTGAAATGCACTATATACTGTAGCTTCTAAATACTACAGATACAAAAATCAGCATATACTCTAGTATATTATCAGTATACCTGTGAGGTCTGGACTTTCCTTCTCTTACTGGAAGCACCCTAAAATATAAGCACAAAGACATGAATTCATATATGTCCACTCAAGTGAACACACAAATGCAAAGACTGTTCTTCATATCACGGAAGAAAAAAAATCAGCCGATTGTTGCATTCTTCACATGCATCACAGGGCGCAAACCAGTCATTGTGATCAGGACTGCGATCGCAGGGACTACACAGACCAATTCCAGAGTGATTGACAGGAAGTGCCGTTTATGGGTGGTGACGGGTGGGGTGGTCTGCCAAACGCAGGCGTGCCAGTGAGTTTTAACGCCGTTTCATGGGTGTGCATAAATTATTCACTGCGATACCCTACGCAGCCTGAGGTCTCAGTGTGCGCTGAAGCAATTCCTAAGTGAGGTCTGATCTGCCTTACTGTAACTGTGCGTATGGGTCCGATTGGTGCTCGATTGTACCGATGTTTTTGCAGTCTTGCTAACCTTTACGGATGTGCGTGTAGGTGAAGTTGGCGTCCTTATGTAGCGGTGCGGCTATATTCGTAGTAAAACTGCATGTGTACGCTATATTGCGATTCGTAGTGAATCAGGCCCTAAGTGGGAAACAGATCTCCATTTGAATCTGTCTGAATTCTCGGTGTGCGATTTATGTGGGTAACACACAAGGTGGTAAGCGCTCCTGTGTTACACTAATAAGGCCTCTTCTCCCATTTTAATCAGGGTGCACTCTACGGATCACATTGTCTCAGAGAAGTCACTTGTGGTTCTTACAGGTACTGCGCTTCCACAATCCCAAAACATACTATCATATGAATTCGTTTCTGCCTAAACTGGCCGTGTGTGTGCGCCTGGGATTGAGAGATTAGACTGCAATCTTTACTGGTGCAGGGATTGAAGCATTGTATAAATCTAAGAGTCTCATTAAAACATTGGCACTAAATAAATGTATAAGAAAAATAAAACATATGTACTACTAATATTACATAAATAGATGAGCCTTAATATCTTTTATCTACTAACAATCTATAGTAAGAGTTTGTTCCGTGTAGAGTGAATGCTTGATACGGATAGTCAAATGGAATAGACAATAATTTATAAGTGGTGAGATAGAATAAAAGCACACATTAAGGGAGATAAAAACACATTAACTCTCAAAGGTCATGTGTAGTTATTCGTTAAAGACAATAAATAATTGCTGAACTTATCTCATAGGAAATAATGCACATTAGTAAAAATTCATCATACTGATCATTCAGGCAGTGGAGTTGCTTTATTTTGAGCATCTCAATTACATGTACTACTTATACTACAAAGTATATATATTAATGTACTAGCTGAAGTACCCGGCGTTGCAAGGGTTTAAATCTTCAAGTTAATAAGTCAGGCATTCCAGAAGAATTGCGGAGTTATCATTAAAATCCACAGTGGAAGGCCCAGAACAGGCTCCCCGGGTCAAAGTTCTGCCCAGCGTACACCAACGGGAGGTCCGACCAGGACCTTAACCCCTCCTAAAACCCGCCCAGGATCCAACTGGATTACCTCACGTCGGTTTCATCCAAAGGTTCAGGGGTGTCCGAATGCATAACCGGACAGACAAATAAAACAGACCAATGAATCTTACGTATAAGATTGTACTTGCTGATATATGGCGGTTGTATGGACAATCCTGGTATGGATATGCAGTGAAGCGCATTTCATTTCAAAGTCAGAAAATATTAAAGAAATGCGTTACATGCAGCAAAGACATACTGGGGCTGATGTTACAAAATATAAAGCACATTAGAATACATTCAAATCTCATTGATAGAGTTGTAGGCATGTTTGTCTACAATGTGATAACAAGGTAGATGATTATAGGACTCAAGCTAATAGCATGCTACAGCAACTAACAATTTCTTGTCCATCGTGTCTTGCTTGTCTGCCATCAGCAGCAGGAGTCGGAACAGCACGTCCCAGGAGCACATAGTAATGTGGAATCAATTTGACGCTGGGAATGATTGCAGTTTTACGGATAAAAAGCAACTCTAATGCACTGGAAACTTTACTTTGTCAAATAAGAATTGTTGCTGAATGTGAGAAGCTAACAGAAATAATATTGTGACTTCCATTGCCTGACCAAAACAATTTAAACCCACGCTACAAATCATTTAAGCTTAAAAAACTATGTTCAGAAATGCACTAACCATTGGTCATAAAATAGATTACAAATCTTTAAATAAAACACATGTATTGTATTATAATGCACCACAATCAGAGTTTGTAAACATTCGCTTATCTGATCCTAATGGTTAATAGATGATCAAAAGGATTAGAAATATCCAGCAAAGAGGGGTATCTAATTAGCCCGATGCCGGCACTTATCTGGGATTTTGTTTCGCCTGCCTCTGGCAGGCGAAACCAAATCTCTGATAAGAAGCTGGTTTTCTCCCGATCGCGGCAATGAAAATATATAGGATCCGTGAAAAGTTGTGGACCTATGTCATTCCGCGAGAAAAACAGAAAATTTTCAGGCGTAAAAAACAGGATTTAATTGGATAGCAGGTAAAAATAAAACGGCGAAAAAGACCCAAACATCGGCGGACCCCGTATTGTGCGGCCGAAAATTTTTCGGTGCTAATTGGATATCCCCTAAAGTGTTCAGCTCCTGTAGTCGATGTGACAAGAGATCCTCAACATTCATAATGACTTACCAGAGTCTGGAAATACTCAGGGGAAATGCCTTCTAACTCCAAGATCCTGTCTTCCAACTTTTTAATCCTCTGGTAAATGTCTTTTGGCACAGGTCCTCCTGGTTTTGTTACATATCAGAAAGTAACAAAAATCAATAACACAAAAAATAGAATAAAAGTATAAATGTTTAGAACAAGACATGCATATACAGTATATAACACATTTATCCAAGATCTCTCATGGAAAATTGTTACATATAATTAGAGCTGTTCGCCGACCCCCATGTCTTGGTTCTAATTTGTCATTAGGATTTGGTTTTGCCAAAACCGCCCTCACGTGTTTTGGATCTGTATTTTTTTTTTAAATTCATAAATACATCTAAAATCACATAATTTGGGCCTGTTTTTGTTCCTACAGTATTATTAATCTCAATAACATTAATTTCTAGCAATTTCCAGTTTTTTTTTTTTTTTTTTACCTCCTCACAGCTCACAATATTGTATTCATTCAGTTTAGGCCAAAACGTTGCACCGAACTAGATAGCTGACTAAGCTAAGTCAGTGGGTGGCAAAAACACGTGGCAGCTTAACTTCCAACATGGCACATCTAGGAAACAGAGTGGCACTGCAGTGACAGACAGAATGGCAGTTTAATCAGTGATCGCGAAATACGCGCTATAGCGAGTTTGTACACAATACAGGAAGTGAGGGACCCAGTTTTTCAAAATGACCGGGTCCTATAGAACCCGGTCACTAGTCATTCACTTGGGAGCTCGCCGTAGAGCAGCCAATCACCAATCACTGCTGGTGGTGATTGGTTGGGGAGAAGCTGCCGGCGGTGACTGGCTGTGCAGCACACACACAGCAGCCAATCACCGCCGGCAGCATTAACCAACCAATCACCTCCGCTGGTGCCTCATGATCCATCGCCGCCCAATGTGCGTTCCACCTGAATTCCGCGCTGCTCTCCATGTACGGACGCCGGTTCATGCTTCCTCCTAACTTACCCCAGGGGTAGTGGATATATCCACTTCAGTAGAAGTACCCTGACGTCATCCTTCGTCCGTGTGACTGCTGTGTAAGCAGTATCGGACAGCAGGTAAACGGTATTTATATTATAGCACAGGGGGAGCAGAGGCTGGTGTCCTAATGTTGTTATACAGGGGAGCATTCTCTAGTGCTCTGTTATTATACAGCTGCAGCACCCACAAGTGCCCTGTTATGATTATATGGGAAGACTGACTTGTGTCCTGTTGTAATAATAGTGGAGCAAAGTATTGTACCCCTTCTGCTCTCCTGTGTAGTGTCCTCTCTCACCTGTTCCCCACTCAAGTGTACTCTGCCCTCCCACCCCTGTTCCCCTTTCCCCATTTCAGTACTCCTTTTGCTCTCCTGTGTACTCTCCCTCTCCATTGTGCTCCCTGTTCCACTCTCCCCATGTCCTACACCTTCTGCTCTCCTGTGTACTCTCCAGCTCCAATGTGCCCAGTTCCCCTCTCCCCACGTCTGCACTCTTTCTGCTCTCCTGTGCCTCCTGTTCCCTTCTCCCCATGTCATTCTCAGTGCAAATTATGCACTATAGTGCGTTTTTTACCGCTACAGGCAGTGAGGCATAAATTGTGATGGGGCCCAGAAACTGTGGAGTAGGACCCCAATTTTTGTGCCACCTACTGCTGCTGCTGAAGGTGATGCACCCACCCAGTGGCCTGTCACAGTCATGTATTCTTTCGTTTGCCAAGTACCTCTTATCCACATATCTGTGGTTAAGATGGCAGTGGGTTCAATGGCATTTTGTAAGCAAATAATTATGTTTTGTTTTTTTTAAAAACAGGGAGGGTGTGCCTAGATGGTTAAGGTCCCCAACTTTACTTACTGTGGCTTTACAAATGCTACAGATGGCAAGACAATTGTTATGAGGATTTGGGTAAAAATAATTCCACACATAAGAGGTGGATTTTTTTTCGTGTTATGCCCAGGCATAACAATGACCACCTTCTTATCACGGACAAGAACCACTTCCACTGGTGCCTCACTTACAAAAAAATCATCCTTATTAGCGCTGGCATCAGCTACACAAATATCCCCCTCGTCCTGTTGCACTTCCACAGTAGCATCCTCAATTTCTAGGTGAGCATCTTTAAAGGTGCTGCTCATCCCCACATTGGCAGATGTTGCAAAAATGGTAGAAGGAGGCTTCTCTATGAGGTCAGACTCACACATAGCCCTCAAGGACACACTTAGACTCTCTTCATGGATCTGTCACGTTTCTAAACAGTTTTTTCTACTGCCTTAGTGGTTTTCAGCACTGATATTCCAGTTTTCATTTTTTGACACCTCTTCTAGACAGAGGAAGATGGTTTTGCATTGTCATGTGAGGCAGAAGATGCCTGACTGACAGCAGTTGCAGAACCACTCAGAAATAAAAGGACAAGGCCTGAGCCTTTGCTTGCCACTGCATTTAGTATATGGCACGTTGGCAATTTTATGTTTTTCTACAGGAAACTTTCCCTTTATTAGGTGTATTTTGCTTTAGCAATGTAAAATATTGTTTTGATTTCAGATGCCTTGAAAGAAACCCTCTATTCCCTTGAGCATCGTCATGACTGGTGGCAGCAGAGCAGGAGCAGCAGCGCTAGTATTTGGCTGCTGCTCCTGCTCTTCTCTTGACTGATCGTTGTGATCCATATCGATGAACACCACAAGTTGTACAAAAAAACACCTTTTTTTGGCTCACTAATGACAACTCACCATGCACGGAGTCACACAGTGCTTAAATTAATAAACGCAGTGTGGCACCTACACACACACCAGTTTTACAAAACAATTAGTTTTTTCCACGAATGCAGTGCACCACGGGTTAACACTGCCCTATATGGTGCTCTGAACTGCAAAGTAGGCACATCAGTGACTTAAAAAAAAAAAAGAGTGTGGATAAAGGGTTAATGCTGCAGTGCCAAGTTACTTAGCACTGACAATCTGCTGATGTACTGTGCGCAATCACACAGGACCCATACTGCACACGGGAAACTGCGTCAGCTGCTGAATAAGGCCCAAAAAACCATAGTGCTAATCAGCACTAGAGATGAGGCTAAAAACAGTAGTTTGACATAAAGCCCTATCTTTTATTTGAACTGTTTTTTTACTGGACCATTCTCTGGATTGGTTTTTAAGAGCAGGATACCACTATCCAAAATCCCAGATAAAAACTTTAATCTTTTTACCTCTGTATGTAGTTTTTGTTATGTTAAAATAAAATATCTTGTGTATAAAATTTTCTACTATACAGATGTTGTTCTTTCTTTCTCCTAGCACTTTATAATAGAATCTTCAGGGCTGTGCAAACATATCTGACAAATATACAGATTATATTAACTTCTGTAACTTGAGTTTCAGTCTGAAGACATTACCCATGTTACATACTTTGCCAGGAGGCTCTCCAATTCCGGGTTGCTCTCCTGGACTCCTGGGAGAGGGCACTATTCCGGATTCTGCACACATCCCCGGGGAAGTGGATGGTCCGGGGGCTTGATGACGAGGATTGCAGTGAAAATCATACTTTTGGTCCCTGCCCCTGCAAGAAACTGCAGAGATTTGCAGCACTGCATACCCAGTGTAGCCATGGGGCTACAATCCCACACAATTTGTGGAACCACACTCCCCACAAGAAACCTCCCTATGTGGAGGGGAGCTAAAGAAAAGTTGCAGGTATATGTTAACCCCTCAATGTGCATGTAATGGTCATTTTTTTAAAAATTATAAACTAATGAAAGGCTCCAAATGCCTTTCAAAATATTTTCTGCATTACTGTTAAAATACCATTTACAGAAAATTTGGATTGTTAAATCTGATGGTCTGTAATACACAATGAAACAGCTCATGTGACAAAGCCATTACTACCTGGCTTTAGGGATAGGTGACATTCAATGTTCTGCAGTCTCTCTTCCACAGCCTGGTTCCCACAGTCCCGTGGGAGAGAATGTGCTCTTGAGCTGGAAGCGGAAACATCACTTCTAGTTTGAGGCCCATAAGGATTCATGACCCTGGAAACTGAAATCAGAGACACGGCTATTGTGACATGCTGCAAAAACCAACCAACATTCCCCACTTCTGTAGTTAACATCACAGTAAACGAGGACGTTCATAAAATATAAAGAATTCTAGAGATTTGCGACAGTTTCTAGTCATTGCACAGCCATCAAAAGTTCCCGATTTCCAAGTGCAATGCAAGGTATTGAATATAGCATACGGTAACAGTTAAGCTGGGTACACACACACTAGACGATTTGTCATTTTGGGACAAATCAGAACAACAAATCGTCCACATCATCCAGTGTGTACGCACTATCGCGCGCGCTACCACGTGTCATTTGTCACATCTTCAGGTTGGCCTGCAGTGCCAATCAGAAGATTCCAGGAACGATACCATATTTTTGGATGCGTCGGGGGGAAAAAGAAAAAAAAAAAAAAAAAAAAGACATGATAAAGCCAGTTTTCAGCATAGGAATGTACTTCCATAAGCAACATGGAACATTTGAAAGGTTCTCTCACAATCCACACAGTCCCAGAAACACTTGAATTTTCATTTAACCAAAAAAAAAAATATCGGAGCTATTGTTAAGAAAACAAAGACATAATAAATTAGAGATGAGCGATTCCGTTTTTTTTTTTTGCCAAATTAGAGCAAATTCGGAATTTATTGGCTATCCAAAACACGTGAGAGCTGGATAGCCAATACGATGCAGGTTTTGAGATCATAAAATAACACAGTAAAACCGAACTGCTCATCTCTAAATTTAAACAACTGAAATACATGCAACACTAAAAGGTACGTATCCACTAGGCGATTAAAATGAGCGATTGAACAATAACTATGTCGTAATCGTTCAAACGCTCATTAATCGTTCATGGATCGTGAATTAACATGTCGAAAACTACCGGCGATGCGCACTTCCACTGGCCGTTATCGACATCAATCATCACCCGAACATGAAGGCCAATCTGCTGATAACGACAGGCTGTGCATGTTTATGGATGAGGTAGGGTGCCTGCACTTACCGACATATCGTTCAGTGTGGGCACATTATCCACTGCACAGGATGGAGAACAATTGCACGATTACAATGTTGTAATCGTACAGTCGTTCCTCTCTCGTGTAGTGGATATGCACATTTCACCAATTAGAGCTGTTCTACATATGACATCGGAGCTGATAATCGTTAAGTAATACGAAGTCACCTTTTATATGGCTTTTGAACCCAGGAAGTGGAGTGAAAACAGCATCTGTCCTGGCACAACTGTTTTCTGCAAGAAAGAAGCTTCATTTACCAAACGCTACCAATATGCATGAATTCAAGAAAGGTTTAAAACTGCTACAATTCTGATTCATATAAAATGATAGCTGGAAACAAATTCTATATCATATAACAAATTCTGTAAATTAAAGAATCACTGTCCTACTATACTGTATATATAGTGTTATGCTGTTTTTTATTTAGTTGGTATGCGATTTATATGTACTTGAAACTATGTAGATTTTTTTTCCTCTAATTTTTTATACCTATTAGTTTTTTTTTTACCTTTTAGAAGTTTAAAAAATGTTTTTTTTCATTTGTAAGCAATGCAAAAGACCATAGTGCATACAGCTTTGTCTACACAGATGCGATGTAAAATCGCACAAGTAAACAAACAAAAATAATTCTTTAAGACTTTTCTAAAACGTTATATTCTAAAAAAAAAAAAAAAAATTTTTTATTTGATGCTAAGTACCTGACAGGATACAAGGTTTTATTCTATAAAAAAAAAAAATAATGATAATAATGATAATGATATAATGGTTGGGTGCATTCTTTTTTTGTGCTTAGACATCTTTTTTTTATATGCAACAAAAATGAAAGAAAGTCAATGTGTACGGCCATTTCATCTACCTAACTATTCTTTGCAAGATGGATCAAAGTGTACGGCTTCCTGTACAAAGCATTGAGTCAGACTGAGAACACACAATTCACATCATATCTTTAGCAGAGATCACTGGGAAAATGGAATGACTGTAGGAGCATTTACCTTGATTACAATCAATAACGTTGCAGAACTCCCGGACGTTGTTTTCATTGATCTCTGCTTGCTTTCTCTCGATGAATGCCAATATCCTTCTGTCGATCTGCAGGGAGTAAGCACGACAAAAGAAATGGAGTGTGGGGGAGAGTAGGAATCAGCAGTGTTAAAAACCCAAACACAGCATGCGTGCGGACATCTACTTAGGAAACTTAGCTTTGATTTCGGACACTCAGAAAGGAAATTCTGAAAGCAACAGTAGAGAAGAGCTGTGAAGAGTATTGTGGAGACAGCAAAATCAAGCATTCAAGGCAGACGTTAGTTACAGGGGAAATACAAGTTACTTCTTCATGGAAACGCGCAGATAGGTCCCGATACCTTAAAAAATAAATTAAATATTTTATTTTACAGCTTTGTCGACATTGGACAAAGCAGTTCTCCTTCATACTTTGAATTTCCCTACCTAACGTCCAATAATAACTAGTTTGCCAAAAGGTAATACAGCAAGGACAAATTCAATAACAGTAATTCTTTCAGATTAAAAATCTGTAGGTAAAGTACCAGCAGTTTCTCTCTAGCATCAGATGATTTCTCCATTGTGCTCCCAAGATTAACGAACGACAAACCATGTCATTTTCAACTGATGTTTGTAGTGTGCTTGCCAAAAGCCTATTCTATGTTTAGTGGTTAGCGAACAAAGGGGGAGATGTATCAACCCTTCTAAAGAGGACAGTTGGAGAAGTTCAAGCTATCATTTTATAGAACGTACTAGATTAATGGGTACACACCATCCGACATATCGACCTGACTCGGTTTGGAACAATATATCGTATACACTGTGATGCGTGTAAGCCTGATCAGTTGTTTGACCGTTGTTCATTCATTTGATGTGCTGCACGTTCAACGGGATGATTCAATGAACTACACAGTGTAGTTACATTCAACATGTAAGGAAATATTGCGTCATCGTATGGCGTATCGTGCAGTGCGTAAGGCACATGTGATGTATTGTGACATAACTAGCAGCATCTCTGTAAGGTGTGTACCCATCTTAAAATCTGATTGGTTGCTATGGGCAACTTCTTTCTAGAAGTATAAGGAGACCCTAATCTGAATCCATGTATGAGTTTCTTCTGATAGGCCATTATTACCGCACTTGGGGGGAGCACCCCTGATGGACAGAGCACCAAATCATAGATTATAAACTCTATTGGATAGGGAAACTGTTTGGACGGCATGCAACAACATTTTTGAAACTTTTTTTTATAAAATGATATATCATTAGCCCTAAAAACTCATTTCCCAGTAGCGATTAGCTGTTTTCAGAAGATGCTAGTTATAATTTTAACATGATATTAAGTGATGTCTACTGAAATTTCTCCTGTTGACATTTAATAACCTGTGCAATATATAGAATAGTTCATCTACTGCCAGTGTTTCTGCATATACACAATTATAACAATTTCCGCCTTTTATTAGTCCAAAAGGTGGGGGTCGGGGGTTCAACTGTTTTTTGGGCGCCCCACGAAGCTAATAAATCCGGAACCCATTATTTCTGCCCTACCCTCTTGGGGTGATGAGCAGAAACATGTGAAAGATCGGGCTATTGGGTGCCCAAACTGCAGCTTCAAAGTGCGCCCAACAGTTTAGCCAGGTTTATCCGCTTTACATGTCTAAAACCTGATGCATCTGGGCGTAACATGATCAAAAAGTAATGGGAACCCAGTTACTCGCCCCCGACAGCACAAACACTTGAACATCGCCCCATCACTTTAAATTGGAGATTGGGCGCGAGAGGGCACACAAAAACGATTGAATCCCCCTCCCCCTCCTAAATGCAGAAACAGGATGGGATGGCCGGTGAAAGCATCGTATCTTCTATCAACCTGACCACGTGGCAGCAGTTAAATAAACTAAGTTTTCCCGCGTGACTTATCGCAGTAGCACACTAGGGGCCTGATTCAGCAGCAGACACTAATGCAATCGCAGCTGCGGTTTAGCACGGAACACAACTGCGAAAATATGCTAAAGCTTACCCGAACATAGGCCACTGCTACCTTCTCATATCCGTCCGACGACGTGCAACAGCTTAAATATCGGTACCATCGACACATAATCGGGCAGTCATGCATCATGTAAGTCTGACCAGCCGCAAACACTTTAGCTCTCCTGACACGCAGAGAGCTCTCATGCTGCGAAGGAGAACACAATGGCTAATTTATGCGCCCCCATGAAACAGCGTTTAAATGGTCAGACATGCTTGCATTTTTCTAACCACCCCATTACCAGCCCCAAACACAGACTACCTGACTCTCGCTTTACGAATGGTTCCTCTGCACGAACGTAATCACAATGCAAATGTGGCACGTGTGCAGTGTGGCATTCGCACATGAGCAATAGCAAACAATCGCTCGATCTACGAAAATATCAGCATTGTGTCCACTGCTGAATCAGGCCCTAACTAATTTGTTTATCATTTCCAGGTCTGCTCATGTTGGGGAATGTAAGAGCAAAAGTCACAGCTGTAAGCAAATTGGATGAGCTGGGAATGGTGCTCAGTTAGTTGTACAGGTTGAGTCTCCCATATCCAAAATGCTTGGGACCAGGGGGTATTTTGGATATCGGAATATTCCGTATTTTGGAATATTTGCATACCATAATGAAATATCTTGGGAATGGGCCCCAAATCTAATCACAGAATGCATTTATGTATTATAGACACCTTATACACACAGCCTACAGGTCAGTTTATACTATATTTTTTATAATTTTGTGAATCAAAATAAGTTTGTGTACATACATGAAATTAATGTATGTTTCATATACACTTTATACACACAGCCTGAAGGTTATTTTATACTGTGTTTTAATAATTTTGTGCTTTAAACAAAGTTTGTGTACATTAAACTATCATAAAGCAAAGGTCTCACTTTCTCCTCAGTCATGCTAAAAATATTCCGTATTTCGGAATATTTGGATATGGGAGACTCAACCTGTATAAGCAATCTACTCTGCAAAACTGATCTAACCACTCACATGGATATATTACTGTACATCTCTTTAATCCCATAAAGTTTGTTATTTTTCGGTATTATTTTTCTGTATAAACATAAATTTTAAATTAAAGTGGTAAGCCAAAATTTCCACCTGAGGAAGCCCAAAAGTGACAAAACTTGTAGTGTCTGTGCTATTGAATCTCCCGTCTTCTTCTTATTCCTAGTACCCAGGAAGGAACCATAGGATGGTGGATGATTCCCAGCATGATGGAATGTGAAAAGATGCCTCAGATAAGCTAAATATTGTTCTTAGCACAAATATTTCTATATTATATATGAACGTTGTCAAATATAATACACTATGCAATTTGGCCTTTTCGCATATTTGAGCAGCTCACCTGAGGGAATATTACAAAGGAGACAGAAGTCTGGATTATAGACATATACAGATTAGCCTGAAATAATGCTTATTTGATACAAGCACATATACACTTTACAGAGTACTATTTTATTGATTCTAAAACTACACTATTAGGCCCCCATTTTTATTGTTTTAGATTTAACATCACTTGTTTTTAAAAGACTTCTTAACTGCTGCCAACTGGTCATATACAGCGAGTGTTAAGATGGGCACACACTATGGGTCGGTCAACAGACAGATCCGCTGTTCTAGTGACCGATTGGTAAGCAAAACACACATACCAATTGGCCGATAGACATGTCTGATCTGACATCACAAATAGGTGGGCATTTAAATTTGCTCGCCCCAACTGAGATGTCTGTGACAGCAGTATCGTTCCCACTAGGCTGTTTTAGAGGGGCGCCGCACCCGGCCTTATTCTAAATGGCAAAAAGCACCCTGCCCTCCTGTGCGGCACCCAGCTGAAACAGCCTGCGGGTGCCGTCCCCACCCGGCGGGTCACAGTGTCCAACGGGTGGGAAAAATTGCGGTGTAGCGGTCACCGCCGTTGAAGGGATGCCGGGCGCATGCGACAAGCATCCATTCACACTGATAGCAGTGCTTGGGGGCAGCCCGGCATGGCTGTAAGTGTAGGGCACACCCCTAAGAGTGACGACAAGGGCACGCCTCTTAAAGACTCGCTCCCTTTTCGGGCGCACAAGCGCCTTCGGCGCGCGCAGATGTGCCCTGTCCCTACGTCCGACCTAGAGTGAACACTACAGCAGTCCCTGCAGCCAGTGTACGGGCAGTCAGCAAGCCGCCCGTACACACAGCCAGATGCACAGATATATCTTCCAGATATATTGGAATCGGATGTGCTGCAGGGGTGACTTGACATGTCTGAACTACGTTGTTCACAGACATGTCGGGTGTACAAACCCACTGATGCGATATATCGCTAAGTGTGTACGCAGTGTTACTGATTTACATTATTTATTTGCAGTATTTGTTTACATCAAGCAGAGACAGATATTAGCATTGGTATACCTTGCACTGCCTGCGTCCTATGGTCAATTCTAAATGTATGGATAAGCCTGTGGAATGTGTTAAATAATAAATTAAAGGAAAGAAACCCCTACATACATATGTACTGCTTCCTGTATTTTTTTTTTTTTATAATTTTGTCTTAAAGCTGTACAACCAACTACTTTAAAATTTTACTAATGTGCTCTTCCCTCTAGCTCAAGTTGCCAAGGACAGTCGGAAAGATCCAATACAGAAGACCAGTATAAGGGGTAAATTTATTAAGCTCTGTATTGGTATGAATTTGCAGTCACGGGTGCATTTTGTCATTTTTTTTCAAACATGGAAATTTACTATGGCAAAAGTCTTTTTATACTTTCTGTATTTTAAGCTGTGAACACGGCCGAATCCGAAGTTAAAATGCATTCATAAACACAAATAGAAAAGAATACACCATCGTCTAAACACGGCATTACTTTTCGTAGACAGGAATACAACACGGGAATTTACCAAGAATTGTGATTATAATCACGGGTGTAATTTAAGATAAGGGCGGTATTCAATTAGTTTTGCACACGCGATAAAGTTTCGCATGCCAGACTTTTCGCCTACATCGCGTATTTTAGCCGCAGAACATATCGTGCACGTACCCGCTATTCGCCCTATTCAATTCCAAAACACACGAAAACGGCGACACGCGAAAAGTGGTGTTAGAATCGGGGAAATCAGCCTAAACCCCCCAAAAACCTGCAGGAACTTTGGGGATCAATGTAGTAGTGCCCGATTAGTCCTAATAAAACTGTTTGGGGTACTTAAGTTCGCACAATTGCCTCTAAAAAGCGTCTTTGCACAAGTGGTGAAGAATGCATAAAGCAGTATTTTATGGAAGTAGTCCTGGCAAATTTTGGGTACCTAAAAATGGGTGCAAGCATTTTTAATGTCTCTAAAGTGAAATTCCACCCTTATAAAAACACCTGCAATCCCAGAAACACTTGACCCCCTTCTTAGAGCACCCCCAGAACCTTATTTCACTAGTTTGTGAATTTGTCCCCCAACTTTGTGCTTTTTTGCCCCCAAATTCAAGTATTTTTTTGGGATGTTCCTAAGTTTTTCCCTGGATTTTTTTGATGCAGTTGCCCTTTAGGGGGCTGTCCCAAGGGTTCTCAGTGGTTTCCCCGCCTTTGCACCCAAAATAAAAAAAATGCACTTCTTTTCTTCTGCTATTCAGAGGCGGATCTTTTTCGCCTAGTGCATTGCATTGACTTCCGCGTACGCGAAAAGCGGATGGAATTGAATATGGAGATAAGTTTCCGACAGGCGAAAAGTTGCAATCTGTGATACTTTTTCGCGGATCTCGGCTTTTCGCTTCTAAATGAATACGGCCCTAACTCGGTTCAAATATAAAAGTTTTTAATAGACCCCCTCCTAAGCAGCGTGTATTGCGGAAAAGTCCACAGATCAGTGTGATCTGTGCTCTCTAATGAATAAAGTGTAAAATTAAGAAAAAAAATGTAGTGGAGTTTCTCCTCCCCCTCCCCCCCAAAAAAGCATAACCAGCTCTGGGCTCTGTGGGCCAGTCCTAGTTTGGGGTACAAAATGTGTATGGGGTCCCCCCGTATTTTATGAACCAGCACTGGGCTCTATGAGCTGGTCCTGGTTTAAAAAAAAATACCCCAATAAAAGGGTTCCCTCTCTCCTGAGCACCCAAGGCATGGGCTGAAGCCCGGGGCTCTTCCCTGCACCCCATGGCCAGTGGATGCAGGTGTAGTTAATATATAATGGCCACTATTGTTTTTTTACAGTGGGACTACAGGTGCCAGCCTTTTGGCACTTGTGGAACTAAAATTCCAGCAGGTGGCCGGCACCGGTACCCCCACTGTAAAAAATAAAATAGTAAAAAAAAAAAGGTCAGGACATACAAACCGTACAAAATATAAGTTTATTACACCCAAACACACACATACTATACTCACATTGGCCCCAGTGATCGGTCCCTTCTCCAGTAGAAATCCACAAATATCATTAAGAAAAAAAATACTCACCTACCTCCTGGCGCAGGTTGGTCCTCTTTTCCAGTCGAGTCCCGGCCATACAAAATAACAAACCGACTTGCTCTAACCTATTCGGACATTGAAGAGATGTGTTTCCACATCAACATCTCTTCCCCGGCAAATGACGGAAACCTTGTGGGCAGCGTCACTTGCCAGGCGGCCAGCTAATCAGAGGCCACTCTAGAGTGAGCGGCAGCTGATTGACAGCAAGGCCGCTTACAGCCAATTAACAGTCACACCGCTCACAGCCAATCAGCGTTATGTGTCTCCTGTCTTATTTTTACTATTTTTTTTTAGTGGGGGTACTGTGCCGGCCTCCTGCTGGCACTTTAGTTCCACAAGTGCTAAAGGGCAGGCACGCTAGCACCTGTAGTCCAACTGTAAAAAACAATAGTAGCCATTAAATATTAACACTATTACCCCTGCACCCACTGGCATTACACTCCGGCTAGTTTGAGCCGGGTGCTGGTCTTAAAAATACGGGGAACCCCATGCCATTTTTTCCCCGCATTTTTAAAACCAGGACTGGCTCAAATTTTGCCCGATTCTGACGCATAGTGATGACAAATCATGTAAAATATGCCCAAATCGTGAGTGACACTCACAATCACGATGCCCTTCCCCGCAGGTCGTACATCGCATCTTCAGATCTGCCGTGCTGTAGGGCAGATCTGACAATCTCAGTCACGATGAACGGGAATAGTTAGGAGGCACGATAGATCGTTTGTCATATTGGACAGTTTTTAACACCAAATCGTGCTCACGACTGCCGGGGATCTGCTGGGGAAAGTTCAAGGGGAACTCGGACACAATGTCGGATCGTGAGCACATCGCCACGTGTGTAGGCACCTTTAGAGAGCCAATGGTTGAAAGATGGTCAGTGAGAAGGATTCTTGAATTTCATGTATGCATCCATTTTCCCTGGGCCTCTCACTGTTCCTCCAGCAAGCACCCCACTCTATCAAAATTTAAAGTGGGGAATATAATTTCCTAGTTCAGAATAACCTGGTTTTGGGAAGATGGGTGGCTATTAGAAGAATGGATGTGCCATAGTAAAAATGCCATGGAGCATTATGTAGGTAACTGGCTGGTGGTGGTGGGGAAATGATACAGGAGGGAGAAAGTGGGTAAAATGTCAAAGTAGGTGGCAGTGGAGCCTTTAGCCCTGTAGCAGCATTCTGTATTTTATCTGTTAGATCCTGGGAACGGTGCTAATTATGTCTATATCCTATAGCAGTGCTGGACAAAACAGACAACAATCTTTGTTTTTGCTGGTGCCAGACCTACAGTATGTGTGTGAAACAATGAGGAGCACATACCTCCTATGTGCACTTTGGAGAACAGAGCCTGTTTACAATTAAGCTTTCACTAGGATGTTAGTGCAACAATGTGGGGGACCTAATTAACAGAGAAAATAATGCTGTGCGTGGTACAGGTAAGTTTATTAATTGGTTTAAAGCAACATACACACTAGACGATATGATCCATAAGCGATATCGTCTAGTTAAGTGGTTCTCAAACTCGGTCCTCAGGACCCCATGCAGTTCATGTTTTGCAGGTCACCCAGCAGTTGCCAGGTGTACTCATTGACATTTTAAAAGATCCACAGGTGAAGCTCATTATTTCAATTGTGATTCTGTCAGGAGACCTGGAAAACATGCACTGTTTGGGGTCCTGAGGACAGAGTTTGAGAACCTGTGGTCGAGTGTTTCCCCTGAATGGCCAGGCTCAATGTTGTTAACGACATTGAGCATACACACTGAACGATGATATTAACAATATCGTTCAGTGCCGGCACCCTCCCTCATCCCCGAACATGCACAACCTGAAGATATCGTCAGGTTGGACAGTAGGTTCGGGCGATGAAAAAATATATTCAACGACCCACAGGAGCGCGCATCATTGGTCATTTATCGCATACACAACATTGTACGATATTAGATGCGGTGAACAATATCGTTCAACTTATTGTCTAGTGTGTACGCGGCTTAACTTCATGTCTTTGTGTTTGCTGCACTTTTCTTAAACATAGGAACAGTTTATTGTATTAGCTGAATATTTACATATGGGATTGTGGCTTAATTGTACACAGGTGAGGTGTATGTATTCTTTAAATGTTGCTACTGTATGGCTTGTGTGGCTTTCATACAGCTTGGCATCCAGTGAATGAACAAAATGTCATGTGTCACCAAGGGGCCTCGGATCGCGATAAAGTGGACGGAGATAACGTACCAGCCAATCAGCTCCTGTCATTTTTCAAACACAGCCTGTGACATTTGCAGTTAGGAGCAGATTGGTTGGTACTTTATCTCCATCGAAGGCTTAGTAAATAGACCCCTTTAATACAACCACAGTTTATTGCAAGTTCCACAATGCACACGGGCTCATTCTATCACAGTGTTATACGCACTCCTCATATGGCATAAGGGCAAAAAACACACCTACAGGAGAAGAGACCCAAATATTCTCTATGGAAATGACTGACGAAATAAATACAATCAACTGATTGCAGCAAAACATAATGATAAAACTTACTTCTGACTTCCCTGCCTGGATTTGCACTACTGCAGGACTGGCTACACAGCTGGACTCCATGAAGACGTTATCTGGAGAAAGTCTTGAAGTAATATTTCCAGCGACAGCCTTTTCCGTAGATTCCATGACAGCTAGTGCACAGCGGCTCTCTCTGCCCCGTCACATGAATCAGTGTCCTCTCCACGCTCTACTCGGGCAGTCAGCACCACAACACCGGCACCACAGCGGCTCGGCCACTAAGTCGCGCTGCGCTGACGTCAGTGAGCGCGACTTTCAGCTGTGTCAGAGTGCCGAGTGGCGTCAGGCTGGGGGGCGGTGTATCAGGCTCCCGCTCACAGTATAAAAGGAAGGGTACTCACCTGCTAGCGGTGGCCGGTGAACAGTGAGGATTGGACGGATTCCCGTCTACATGTAACGGCTGCGTTTGTTATTGGTCCTTATGTGTAGCCAGGAAGTGGGGCAGTGCTGATATCTGTGTCCAGCAGTATATGGGCAGCGCTAATATCTGTGTCCAGCAGCAAGTGGGGCAGTATATGGGCAGTGCTGATATCTGTGTCCAGCAGCAAGTGGGGCAGTATATGGGCAGTGCTGATATCTGTGTCCAGCAGTATATGGGCAGCGCTAATATCTGTGTCCAGCAGCAAGTGGGGCAGTATATGGGCAGTGCTGATATCTGTGTCCAGCAGCAAGTGGGTCAATATATGGGCAGTGCTGATATCTGTATCCAGCAGCAAGTGGGTCAATATATGGGAAGTGCTGATATCTGTGTCCATCAGCAAGTGGGTCTATATATGGGCAGTGCTGGTATCTGTGTCCAGCAGCAAGTGGGGCAGTATATGGGCAGTGCTGATATCTGTGTCCAGCAGCAAGTGGGGCAGTATATGGGCAGTGCTGGTATCTGTGTCCAGCAGCAAGTGGGTCTATATATGGGCAGTGCTGGTATCTGTGTCCAGCAGCAAGTGGGGCAGTATATGGGCAGTGCTGATGTGTCCAGCAGCAAGTGGGGCAGCATATGGGCAGCGACGATATGTGTGTCCACTGTCCAGACACTCAGCAAGTGGCTCAGTATCTGGACAGTGCTGCTGTATGTGTCCAGACAGCAAGTATACAGTATCTGTGCCACTCTAAAAAAATATATATATATACATATGTGTGTGTGTATATTATTATCTTTTATGTATATGGTGCCACAAGGGTTCTGCAACACCTTTCAAAGTACATAAACAAATGAACACATAAGAAAAACAGTTATTAACAGTACAAACAATGCAGTGTTAGGTGCTGTAAAACTAAGTAAGGGAAGAAGAAGCACATAAGGGAAGAGGGCCCTGCTCATGAGAGCTTACATTCTAAAGGGGAGGGGCAAACAAATAGGTGACACAAATGGGGTGCATTGTGAGGAAGGAACATGGAGTAGTGGGTTATGATGAGCGCTGAAAAGCTTTGAGGAAGAAAGGGGTCTCAAGAGCCCATTTGAAGATTAGGAGCCAGGGAACAAAGTTTTCAAGGAATTTTGAGCGAAGGCCAGGGGGACGAAAAAAGGTAGCTATCGGAAGAAGCGAATGTCATGAGCATTGAATGGAGAGAATGAAATGGAGAGTTTAGTATGTAAAAGTTAGTAGGGGTGACCAGACGATAGAAGTACCCCAACACTGTGGCAACCTCCAGGCCAGGGAGTGTGAAAGACTGAGGCCCCTAAAGGAGAGACCTGCAGGAGAAGTAGTGTCGGATGGGTAAATCCAGGATTTGGTGATGGCTAGGAGATTCAAGGAGTTGGAGATGAAGCTGTCATGGATGGGGACCAATTGATTATAGACAAAACTGGGTTTCCAGAGGACACAGGAGAGAGGGACAGAGTCAGACGGAGAGAGAAGAGGGAGATTGTTCGGGTTACTGTAGGGGTTAAAATTGATTTAGAGCAGGGGGATAAGGATAGTTTGCATATGTGGTGGGCTTCAAAATGAGGAAGGGTGACAGCAGGTGGTGGGCAAGGTGGAGGTTTAGTGTGGTATGGGTGGAGAAGAGAGGTAACTTAGAGAAAAGGGAGGGTGCAGGGCTTAGTGGTGCAATAGCAGGACCATGTAGAATAGGAGTAAATAATAATAGAGTTGTGGGAGATACGGTGGAGAGTACTAGATGGGATGAAGGGAGACAGAGGAGGTTGATGAGACTGGAGGGAGGAAAGAAATGGGAACTTTTGGTAGAGGAGAGAGTTATGTAGCTTCTGAGTGATGGGGGAGCAGAAGAAAAGAGACATTCAGGGGTATTCAATATGAAGCGAAAACTCTGTTTCTGTGAGGTTTACGCTCGAATTACGTCATTTTCGCCGCTTTTACTTTTACACCGTATTCAATTTGAACACTTTTCGGCGGTGCGAAAAGTATATTGCATTTGACCCTGCTGAAAAGTATCACCAAGGAATGGGTCGCGAAAAAAAGTGCACAATTGGGGTTTTGGGGTGCAACATTTCGGAAACCACCCTGCAACCTTCAGACGGTCCCCCAAAGGTAAACTGTGTCAAAAATTTTTTTAAAAATACCTCAGAGGACCACCAAAAAAGCACTTTCATTTTGGGGGCGAAAAAAAAAATTGGGGGGGTACAAAGTTAAATACTAGCGAACTGCAATCTAGGGGGGTCCCCAAGTATGCCCCAGGTGTTTTTTTCATTGCAGGTGGTTGCGGCAGGTGGATTTTTCACGTTTTTTTACAACTTCACTTTAGCAACTTTTAAATATGCTCACCCCCATTTTCAAGTACCCCAAATTTGCTGGGATTACTTATTTTCAACAAAAAAAACTTCTAAATACTATTCTTCCACACCTTCCCAAATCCCCAAAATAGCAGCTATTGAGCCCGTTTAAAGACCCCAAAAACCTTCAGCAGGGCTAATCAGGGGTATCCAGAGTGATTCCCCCATGTCAGAGCATCTTTTTGGGGGTGTTAGGGTAATTTCCCCAAAAATCAGCGAAGTTTTCGCTGATTTCACATTCGCCGGGTGCTGTTTTTGCAGATTTCATATTGAATACTGGTATAAGCGGGGGCGCGCGCGATACTTTTTCGCTGACAAAAGCTCCAATGTGGTGAAAACTTCGACGGCGAGGTTAACGTTTCATATTGAATACCCCTCATAGTGTAGATGAGGGAATAGGGGGGGAGCAGCAGTAGTAGTGATGAGAGTGAGATACATGAACAGTACAGTTAAAATGTCTAAAAATCAGATAAAAGGAAGAACAGTGGTGGTAGATGTAAAGGTACAACTACAGTAGTATCTAATAAACAAAATGAGTTTGGAGTTGTTAAAGTTGCAGTACTTTAAATTTAGGATAAAGTATTCTTAAGGATGTATAGGTGTTAAACAATGGTAGATACTACAGTGGTATAGAGATAAATTGACAGTGGTACAGGAATAATTTAAACACATACAAAAATTAAAGTGCAGCAAACTAACAGGTAGTTGCTTGCCATGCTGAAGCAGGATGCTCGATAAAGGTGTGTCCAGGTTATAATGAAAGCTGGTGGCTGAGTTGCAGGGTATCCAGAAGATCCTTTTAAATTGTTTCAAAATTGTAAAGAATTCTATTTTAACTGCTGTTCTCCTGTCTAACTCTTTAAATTATGCTGTGCATGTAATAACACTTAGAAAAACAACCACTTTGAAGTAAAAACCTATGCAGCCTTGTAACAGGCCTGCAGCCTGTACCCTACTAAATATATAGTGAAGCATACACCCCACCCCCTGTAACCTCACCCACACCAAATTAAAATCATAAAATTTTAAAACAAACATCCTAAACAGCATTCCATGTATCTAGGAGTTATATAGTTACAGTTCATCCGGAAAGTATTCACAGTGCTTCACTTTTTCCGCATTTTGTTCTGTTACAGCCTTATTCCAAAATGGAATAAATTAATTTTTGTCCTCAAAATTCTACACACAATACCCCATAATGACAATGTGTAAAAAGTTTTTCTGAGCTTTTTGCCAATTAAAAAAAACAACTAAGAAATCACACGTACATAAGTATTCACAGCCTTTGCTCAATACTTTGTTGATGCACCTTTGGCAGCAATTACAGCCTCAAGTCTTTTTGAATATGATGCCACAAACTTGGCACACCTATCTTTGGGCAGTTTCACCCATTCCTCTTTGCAGCACCTCTCAAGCTCCATCAGGTTGGATGGAAAGCGTTGGTGCACAGCCATTTTCAGATCTCTCCAGAGATGTTCAATCGGATTCAAGTCTGGGCTCTGGATGGGCCACTCAAGGACATTCACAGAGTTGTCCTGAAGCCACTCCTTTGATATCTTGGCTGTGTGCTTAGGGTCGTTGTCCTGCTGAAAGATGAACCGTCACCCCAGTCTGAGGTCAAGAGCGCTCTGGAGCAGTTTTTCATCCAGGATGCCTCTGTACATTGCTGCATTCATCTTTCCCTCTATCCTGACTAGTCTCCCAGTTCCTGCCGCTGAAAAACATCCCCACAGCATGATGCTGCCACCACCATGCTTCACTGTAGGGATGGTATTGGCCTGGTGATGAGCGGTGCCTGGTTTCCTACAAACATAACGCCTGGCATTGACGCCAAAGAGTTCGATCTTTGTCTCATCAGACCAGATAATTTTGTTTCTCATGGTCTGAAAGTCCTACAGGTGCATTTTGGCAAACTCCAGGCGGGCTGCCATGTCCTTTTTACTAAGGAGTGGCTTCCGTCTGGCCACTCTACCATACAGGCCTGATTGGTTGATTGCTGCAGAGATGGTTGTCCTGGAAGGTTCTCTCTCCACAGAGGAATGCTGTAGCTCTGACAGTGACCATCGGGTTCTTGGTCACCTTCCCGACTAGGGGTCTCATTCAAACCCGCTCGCAAGCAGGTCGATGTTGAGGCCCTGCGCACGCGCAGCAGCCGCACTGCATGTGCGCAAGCCCCGGACCGAGAGAAAAATTCTCTCGCTCCGGGGCTCACTACAAAAGGGGCAGTTGTCGATGTTGAACAACAGCTCACCCTGTTTTGCGGGGTGGGGGGGTGGCCGGCAAACGGAGACGTTCCCGAAGGAACACCTGCCATTTGGGGGCGGCTCCACTGACATCACTCGTGATATCAGTGGTGAGTTTCCGGCTCTATTAGACCCGAAAGCTCACTGGGGCTTGCGGCAGACAAGACCCTATCACAAAGGTCTCGTCGCAAGCCCCGATGGTCGCGATGGTCTTGACCATTGCGACCATCAACCTGGCCGCTCGCTAAGCTGTGGGTGGTCACCCACAGCTTAGCGAACGGCCTGGTGGCCGGCTCTTTACAGAGAAGTGGCTGCCCTCATTCAGAGCGAGTGCTCGTTTTGCGAGCGGCTCTGAATGAGGTCCTAGGACCCTTCTCCCACGATTGCACAGTTTAGATGGCCGGCCAACTCTAGAAAGAGCCCTGGTGGTTCCGAACTTTTTCCATTTACGGATGATGGAGGCCATTGTGCTCATTGGGACCTTCAAATCAGCAGATATTTTTCTGTACCCTTCCCCTGATTTGTGCCTCAATCCTGTCTTGGAGGTTTACAGACAATTCCTTGGACTTCATGCTTGGTTTGTGCTCTAACATGCACTGTCAAGTGTGGGACCTTATATAGACAGGTGTATGCCTTTCAAATTCATGTCCAAACAACTGAATTTACCACAGGTAGACTCCAGTTAAGCTGTAGGAACATCTCAAGGATGATCAGTGGAAACAGGATGCACCTGAGCTCAATTTTGAGCTTCATGGCAAAGGCCGTGAATACTTATGTGCATGTGATTTCTTATTTATTTATTTTTTATAAAATTTGCAAAAATCTCAAAAAAACTTTTTACACATTGTCATTATGGGGTATTGTGTGTAGAGTTTTGAGGACAAAAATTAATTTATTCCATTTTGGAATAAGGCTGTAACATAAGAAAATGTGGAAAAAGTGAAGCGCTGTGAATACTTTCTGGATGCACGGTATATAGGGCCTGTTTCAGAGTTGGGAATAGAGAGAGATATCTCTCAACTGATCATCTTGGTAAAACCATGCTGCACTGCAGGTGGGGCAGATTTAAAATGTGCAGAGAGATTTAGATTTGAGAGGGAGGTGTCCAAACTGACATCTAAATTGTAGAGTAATAATAAAGTTGGCAAGAATTTGTGGTCTACATGTAAAAGCAGCCAGTATTTACCCTACATGCAAAAAACAAATTATGTATTTACACCCCTTGCATTGCAACATGGTTTGTCCAGGTACACTGTTAAGAGCTATACTCTCTCTCTATTCCCAACTCTGAATCAGGCCCATAGTCATAACTTAAGTCACTCTGGATTATGAAGATATTAATTGATGACAATATACCTAGAAAATCAGCATATTCAAACAGCACTGGTATTTTATATCAGATGACTGGTGCCAATAGATCTTTTACCTGCAAGGTAAATAAATATATATATATATTGTAGTCAAAACTCTGGAGTAAAAAGTGTATGCCAGGTGAGGCGGCCTCCCCTGTCTGCCTTTTCCGCACACATCCCTGATCAAAATCCACCAAATTTCCTGCACTATATACTGCACCTGCATATATGTATCCACAATGTAGTCCGCCACTCCACTTGTCTCTACAGACCCATAGCTTGTACCTGGTGCCTTCCAGGAGGTACACGCCCCCAAACATATAAAGTAGAAGTAGAAAGCAGGTGGCACTCCAGAGACTTGTAGCTTTAGTGCAAAAAAATGTGGTTTAATTCATCAATGTTTCGCGGTTCACAACCTTGAAGAAGGGTATCTTGTGTATCCTGAAGAAGGGATTGTGAACCCCGAAACGTTGATTAATTAAATCACATTTTTTTGCACTAAAGCTACAAGTTATTAAAGTTAAGTTATTAAAATTTATTTGTGTACAAAAAAGCAAGTGTCCAGTATCTGGGCCACTCTTGGGGTGGATACACACTTGCACGATAGTGGCCCGATTTGGGCAAATCAGATCAACATACACGGCCAATCACACGATATTGCATGTGAGGCTGTACATATGTATGAGAGACGGAACAGTGATCAGTACGTTGTTCATTCAATCTTTTAAGTGTGTACTGGCAATCTCCTTTGGAGTGGGGCAAAGGGAAATTGCCCCCTACATAGGCAAGGTTGCCAGTCGTACAAGTGTGTAGGTGGCCATAGTAAAGCTATTGCGTATGTCCAAAAAGCAAGTGTGCAGTATCTGGGCCACTTTTAGAAAAGTTATTGTGTGTGTGCACCAAAAAGCAAGTATACAGCACCTGGACCTTCTATAAATTTATATCTGTGTTCAGCCATCTATTACCCATAATGAGATAAAAGGCAAATAAGAGCAGTCGGCGCTCATAGGAAGGTAAAAGTTTGACCACTAGCTGCTCTCTCAGGAATTATCCCTAATTCCTTAAACTGATATAGCAAAAATAGATCAAGCGCTCTGTGGTAATGGCATCTATTATATTATAAATATTATCTATAAATAGTCTCAATAATTCACTGGTGGGCAAGAACTTGAGGCTGGGTGTTCAGGACTAGAGTCCCATAGGTATGAAAAAAGTCTAATACCAGAGTCTGAGAGTCCTTAATATTAGGTTGATGTATATTTGTCCCAAATGATGATGATACAATATAATCGTGATATCACACTGGTAAGCGACAACTTGAGGCTGGAAATTCAGAACTAATAACGGTGGATGATAATAAAACTCAGGTGGGCAACATCTGTCGGCAGAGTGTTCGCACGTGCAGACTTATATGTGTATATATACAGGTCGGCAAAAACTGTGGGCAGATAGTTGTTTACAACAAACCGTAGTCTAGATGTATGCGAATGTAGTCTCCTTCTCCACTTTCCTCACCACCTCAGGAGAGAAACGTAGTATCAGAGTGACAGGTACACCATATTGCAGTATCTTAAGGTAGGAATAAAGTGACTTACCTGACCTTGAAGTCTGCTGGTACTGTGTCAATCTGTGTCCACAATCACTGCATGTTGGTGTTCATGGGGAGACTATGCTATAAGTATGACTAGGTAATCAATGGTACAATGACTGTTTATTCAACAGTATATAGAGTACAGAGAAATACCCTTCAAACAGGGATTAGATTGTTTAAAAACACAATTATATACACACAAAGAGACTGCCTCCTAATTCATTGTGACCCAACGTGGTCACAATGAATTAGGAGGCAGTCTCTTTGTGTGTATATAATAGATGGTTCCACAGTACAAGCATCATTTGCCCTTGAAAAAGTCTCCTGATGAGATGAAACGCGTTGGGTCATTTACCTATACTTATTTGTGTTTTTAAACAATCTAATCCCTGTTTTAAGGGTATTTCTCTGTACTCTATATACTGTTGAATAAACAGTCATTGTACCATTGATTACCTAGTCATCCTTATAGCATAGTCTCCCCATGAACACCAACATGCAGTGATTGTGGACACAGATTGACACAGTACCAGCAGACTTCAAGGTCAGGTAAGTCACTTTATTCCTACCTTAAGATTCTGCAATATGGTGTACCTGTCACTCTGATACTACGTTCCTCTCCTGAGGTGGTGAGGAAAGCGGAGAAGAAGGAGACTACATTCGCATACATCTAGACTACGGTTTGTTGTAAACAACTATCTGCCCACAGTTTTTGCTGACCTGTATATATACACATATAAGTCTGCACGTGCGAACACTCTGCCGACAGATGTTGCCCACCTGAGTTTTATTATCATCCACCGTTATTAGTTCTGAATTTCCAGCCTCTAGTTGTCGCTTACCAGTGTGATATCACGATTATATTGTATCATTATCATTTGGGACAAATATACATCACCCTAATATTAAGGACTCTCAGACTCTGGTATTAGACTTTTTTCATACCTCTGGGACTCTAGTCCTGAACACCCAGCCTCAAGTTCTTGCCCACCTGTGAATTATTGAGACTATTTATAGATAATATTTATAATATAATAGATGCCATTACCACAGAGCGCTTGATCTATTTTTGCTATTACCCATAATGAGTAAGAATTTGAATCAGAAAACTTTCTAAAAATGGAAGTCCTGTAATCTTAAACTATGAAAATAGTAAACTAGAATGAGCAATTGCATCAATATTGTTTGAACTATATTCCTACAAAAATCTAGATTCAAAACAAACAATACATACATTTTCAAGAGGTCGTGCCTTGACGTTATCATCTCCCACTCTGCCATAATTCTTGGAATTGCAATTCAATTGTTTGCTGCCTTTTGTCCTCTTTTTAATGTCTTCATAGAGTGCATAGTTAAGTATAAACACTCCAGTTAGATCATATATAGAAAGCAGATCAGGAATATAAATGGGGAGAGATGTATTAAGTTGCCCATAGCAACCAATCAGCTACTACCTATCATTTTATAGAATGTACTTGATACATTCTAGCCAGAAGCTGATTGGTTTCTATGGGCAACGTGTCCACTCTTTAGAAGGCTTGATATATCTCCCCATAGTTTTATGCAAATAGTGGCTTTACAGTACTTGCTCAATGTATTAGATACCCACCCAAGATACCATGGTTACATAAAACATTCTTCAAAGACCTGCAGACGTAAGACTCCAGTTAAGGAGGAAGGAAGTACAACAGGATAAAGGAAATATATGTGTGTGTGTGTATGTATATATATATATATATATATATATAGATGGTGTAATGGTTAGCATTACAGCTTCACAGCACTGAGGTCGTGGGTTCCATACCCACTACGGCCCTAACTGTGTGGAGTTTGTGTATTCTCCCTGTACTTGCGTGGGTTTCCTCCGAGTACTCCGGTTTCCTCCCACACTCCAAAAATATACTGCTAGGTTAATTGGCTCCCAACAAAAAAATTAACCCTAGTGTGTATGTGTGTGAGCATGTGGTAGGGAATATAGATTGTAAGATCCACTGGGACAGGGACTGATGTGAATGGTCAAATATTCTCTGTAAAGCGCTGCGGAATATGTGTGCGCTATATAAATAACTGGTAATAAATAAAATATAATCTTCGTAAAGGTCGGCACTCCCTCTGATGTCTAAGATACCACCGCGGTGCCAGCAGTCAATATTGAACTAACATACGTTCACAAGCAGCGGCACTCACCGGTGTGTATATATATATTTATATATATATATATATATTACTCCCAAGTAAGACCGGCACTCCTCCAACTTCCAGTTTACGCCCGGGTACACCTCCAGAAGTCCAGCACAGATACTTGAAGAAAGATAGAAGTATCTGAAACGTTGGAATACATTTTTCTGATCCATTGTGTGTACTGCCAAGTCCCTTTGGAGTGCTGCTGCGTTGCTACATTTCAGCAAGATAATGATCCCAAACACACAGCCAACGACACTCTCAATTGGTTTCAGAGAAAGAAAATAAAGCTGCTAGAATGACCCAGCCAATCACCTGACTTGAATCCAATTGAAAATATATTGAAAGAACTAAAGTTCAGAGTTCATAGAAGAGGCCACGGAACCGTCAAGATTTGAAGACTGCATGGAAGAATGGGCCAAAATTACACCTGAGCAATGCATGAGACTAGTTTCTCCACCATACAGGAGGCGTCTTGAGGCTGTCATTACCAACAAAGGCTCTTGTATGAAGTATTGCATAAATATCAGTAAGCGTGTTCAATACTTTTTCCCTGTGTCATTTCACATTATTACACATACTGTAACTTAATTTATGGAGATCTATGGTGTGATTTCTTTGCATATGTGGATTGCATGGGTTGTTGCTGACATTTGGTGAAAATGTCATTACAATAGCCCCATTATAAATATATTTACTGAGAAAAATGTTGATGTGTTCAATACTTATTTGACTCTCTATAGATATATATTTATATAAATATATGTAAACTGTCTATGGAACGGCGCCAATTCAGGAGCAGAACTAGTTATTAGAAAAGACCACTCCTCTCTATTCTGAGAGCGTCAGCTGAACCAATAGAAATAATAGCATAGGGGTTTATGCCACAGAAATGAGTTTAATAAGTGAAACTGATTCAAGCGACTAGCGTGTCTTATGTATTATGGCGTTTTATAACCCACTGGGTCAAGAATGAAATGCAGTAGTGTTCATATGTATATGTGCATAAGTCTTGTAGCAAAGTGTAGATGTAAAGTGCTTTGTGAAAAAAGTGCAGTGTGTGCAAAAATGTGCTACTAAAGTGCTAAAATAGACCAATAATTTAACCGTTTAAAATGACCCCATCAAAATGGGGATGGTAAAGTGCTTTATAAATATGAAAAAATATACCAGTGATATGAACAGAGGGCCCGATTCAGACCCGCTCGCTAGGATGCGTTCGCATGCAGCCAGCCGATGTTTGCTGTCTGCGCATTCGTGCGCAAACCAGTCCTAGCGATCGGGAAGCGTTCGCTCGTTGCGCATAGACTGGCCAGCTGAGTGACAGGAGAAGCTGTTTGTTGGTGGTGACAGGGGTTGGTCTTTGAAAACGGGGGAGTGGAGGTGCGAGTGCAGGTATGCCTGAGCGTCTCAACACCGTTTCAGAGGTGTGCATAATTAAGACGCAGCGTCATAGTACATGTCACCTGGCTAGATTTTACACTTACTCGCAGTGCTTGCTGTAGGGTAGGGTCAACCACAAGCGCTGCATATGCATCAGATGGTACTCGATGTTACCGATGGTTGCATACACTTCCTGGAGATGATGTGCGCAAGTGTGCGTCTTAAGACAGGCTGGTGGGCGTCTGCATACACAATGTGATCGCACGTCAAGACATGGTGAGCGTGCTAATGCCTTGCCATGTGGTCGTCTGCCTTGCAGAATTTGCATACCCATCTAGCATGCGAACACATCCTAGCAAGCTGGTCTGAATCAGGCCCAGAGTGTGATAAAGGTAAATATATAGCAATTTATACATGAACAAAAATCCTAAACCCCATACTGTCTAAAGGAACATTGCACACACACAACAACTACAACTACAAGGTGAGCTGGTGAAGGTGGAACCAAATACAACAGATGCAACACAGTTTTGCCCTGTGCCGGCTCATTTTAACCCCTGCCTACCATCACATACACACACACATACATATACAGTACATATACACACTAATTGATGCTGCTCATCAAGTAGCCATCATAAACTAAACTGAAGGAAGGCATTTTTACAGGCCCTGACATTAGAAAGTTAATAAAAGATGAACAATTCGGATGTGCAATAAATATTGTGGATATGTAAATATGATCTTATAGGGCGCACCTGGTTGGCCTATATATACTTAATCAAAGAATCTAATGGTTAACAAAAGATATGTGCACTATTAAGAATGGATGAATAAAAGTATTGAGTGAATATATATAAAAACAAATGGTTTATTAGCAACAATATAAAATGTGACAGGTAGGAACAACATGTATCAAATAGATTGTTAGGAAAAATTACAGGCGTAAAAACATACATAAAGTGACAATAGGTCATGTAGTATGTAAATCCTGACCAACGTTCTAAACAATGTCTCTTGATGTAGATATAAAAGAGTGGTTTCGCACTGAATAAGGGGGGGGGGGGTTGGTCCAATCCTGTTTCTCCCTTCACACTATCAGTGCTCCATGATAAAATTCATATTGATGAAGGAAATATAATTTAATTGAGTCTAATGAGGTATTGAAATAATGTTGCTGAGTAGTCAATGGAAAAGCTCCGTGGCTTATAAAGTTCGCAGTGGTGATGTGAATGATACTGAATGGTACAATTTCTTAAATATGGGTGCGCGCACCTCCTACCTTATCCTGGACTGTCTTGCTTGCAGCTTTCACAGAATTCGAGAAGGGCTTGATGCGGTAGCCACCTCGTTGAGTTCCTTGTATGTAGTGGCACAAAGAGGAGATCCGTGTTGACAGACTTCCTTCGTAGCGCCGGCGATTCAAGCGGCAGGTCCGGATCCCCCTGGGTGAGCTCTTACCACAGGTCCGTGTTTCCTGCTGCTGTTCTGATGTAGACTGGCGCTTGTCAGTGTGAGAGTCTGTAGTTGGTTTAGACGTCTAAACAGTGTGTCCTACGCGTTTCTCCCAGGGGGGCTTCGTCAGGGACAGTGGTTGTCTTGCTATTTGCAAAATGCTTCCTTTAAAGGCTACCTTAATTGCACCTCATGTAGAACATTGTTATAACTTTAATTAACTCATAGAGATCTGCTGTGCTGTCTCAAAAAATGTCTTTCACTTTGAATAACTAGTAGAGACCTAGCATGCTGTCTCTAAACATATCTTTTTCATTGGCAGCAGTAATTGCATTTCTGACATTGATAGATTTTTGAATTATAACATACAGGGAAGATATGAACATAGGAATGGTATAGATGTTAAAAGTATGTCTTAATACAGAGAGCTACACACAGAATAAAAATACACTGAATAAAATCAATCATACGAACTGACAAAGTTGTGAGGAGTTAGAAATGACTGGAAATAAAGTGAAATAAAATAAAAATAGAGATATAAGAAAAATAAAAAATGTATAAGACTATATAGATGGTCATTGTAATATAAAAGTTCGGCAGATTAATGTTTTATAGGGATGGTAAAACTTGGATCTTGTGTATGTGTCTTAATATGGGAATACCCTACATGGTTGTCCTACAAGGATTGTGTTGGATACGGAGTGTCTCAGCATCCTGTATAATTGAATGAAATCTCTAGACTGTTTCAAAAACATTATATTCTCTGTTTTTAGTGGTGAATTCTTGTTGGTTGGCTCACCCATTCTGACATGCTTGTATGAAAAAAAAAATCCATCAAATCTTAAGAGTGGCTTATGTACCCATAGAGGGGGTTTCTTTGGCTGGTGATGCTGAATGGCGACCTTGATATGGGCATTAGGTCAGGTAGACCAATGTGAGAGTAGGGAGAGGATGTTACTTATAGTACCTGTGTTTCATGGGCGGTCTCCCTTCTCATTACTTGACAGGCCCAACCCTTCTTTGCTTCCACGTTCGGATGGTATGTTTTGGGCGTTTACCAGGGTGGTATAACTATAATTTTCTCCTTACTTTAGTTGGTTTCCCATGAGCCAAATGTTACCCATCCTCTTTAGGTGTTCCAATCAGGGATCTCTGTTCAAAAAACTGGAGAGCTCAAAGTCAATATTGAGTCCGTATGGTGACAGAGTTTTGAGTTCCAATATCCATCTACTTTCTTCTCTAGACATGGTTTTAATATGGTTCCCCCCTCGCCATGAGGGCTTGACAAGCGAAATGGCTTGGAATGTCAGTAAAGAGGAATCTTTATCGTGGTGTGTACTGAAATGCTCCCAGACACTGTGTGTTTTTAAACCATTCTCAATGTTTCTCATATGTTCTCCCAGGCGTGTACTTAATTTTCTTATGGTGCGTCCAACATATTGGAATCCACATGGGCATGATAATAAATATATGATTCTTTTGGAATCACAGCTGAGTTTCCCTTTTATCTTGTATTCCTTTCGTGTGGTGTGAGAGATAAACGTTTGAAGAGGGAGAGTAGATTTTTTGTTAGAGGTCTTGCATGCTCTGCAATGGTTACAGAAGAAAAAGCCTGTTTTTTTCGTGTCAAGCCAATTTTCAACGTTTTTTTGAGAGACTTTCCTTGGGGATAGAAAGCTTTTCACCAATTTTTGTTTGATGTTCGGTGCTCTTCTATAAACAAATGTGGGTCTATCTTTAAGTATTGGTTTAAGGGAATCATCTTTTAGAAGGATATGCCAGTTTTTCCGTATGATCCGTTCCAGATCTTTGTGTTCATTGCTGTACTGAGTAATGAATAGTGGTTGCTGTTGGTCTTGGTTTTTTCTTTCTTTATATGTCAGAAGTTCTTCCCTATCCACCTCTCTAGCTTCTTGGAGGGCTGTATCAATCAGCATTGTGTCATATTTTTGTTCCAGAAATTTATTTCTAAGTGTTACTGCTTGATTTTCAAAAGTTTTGGTTTCCGAGCAATTCCTGCGAATCCTTTTGCGTAGCTAGGGGCAAATTTTGTCCCCATAGCTGACCCGCGAACCTGTCTATGGTGGGAGCCCCCATACCAAAAATAATTGTGTTGTAGAATTAAGTAAATTCCTTTGATGACAAATTTTATTTGTTTTTCTGGAATCCTGGCATTCTGTTTGAGAATTTCTTCTACTGCTTGGTCATGGTCTATGCAGGTATACAGTGCCTTTCATGGTCTATGCAGGTATACAGTGCCTTCAAATCATAAGTTGGAAGTAGGAAACCATCTTCCCATTGCACTTGGTTTAGTAGTTATAGTATTTCTGTTGTATCTTTGAGATGACTGGGTTGTAATGATACAGAAGGTTGTAGGATCTGGTCTATATATTCCGATAGTTTAGTGGTTAGTGACGCGATTCCAGAGACGATGGGTCGTCCTGGTGGGTTGTTGTGGTCCTTATGAATTTTCAGAAGAAAATAAAAAACTGGCATTTTTGGGTATGGTTGTGTAAGATATTGGAATTCTTGTTTATTCAGAATATTTTCCCTTTTCCTTCTAGAAGAAGTGCTACAAATTCTTTTCTGTACCTATCCGTGGGATTAGAAAGGAGGAGTTCATATGTTTCCTTATCCGAGAGGAGTCTTGTTGCTTCCTGATCATATTTCTCCATGTCCATGATGACTATCCCCCCCCCCCCTTTGTCTGCGGGTTTAACCACTATTTGCTTGTTTTCTGTTAGAGCTTTTAGTGCCATTTTTTCTTCCCTGGTCAGATTGTTAATCTTCCTTTTTGATTTCTTCTGTTTGAATTTGGCCAGATCCAATTCCACTGCCTTTTGGAGTTTCTATGAAGGCACCTCTGATGTGAGTCGGATAGAAGTTGGACTTCTCTCTAAGGTCTGTATGTATGAATGGGTCTACATTATTTGTCTCTGCAGTGGATTTAGAGCCATATTTTAGCAAAAAACTTCTTAAGGGTAAGTTTGCGGGCGAAAATATTTAAATCTATAAACGTTTGAAATTCATCCAAACTGTTAGAAGGAGCAAACATGAGGCTCTTGCTAAGTAGACATTCCTCTGCTTCGCTTAGAGTGTGCTTACTAAGATTAAATACTCCTATACTGTGGTTGTCTTTTTCTTTCTTGTTTGCTGTTCCTTGCTGCTTCTTGTATGCTTTTCGTGTTGCTCCTACTCTGACTCCGCGTCTGACTTTTCTTTTTCTGTGCATGGTTGTTTTCCCTTTTGTGTTGAATCTGTTGTAATGTTCGGTGGTAGATCTTCTTTGACCAGCTCTAAAAAAAGGTTAAGATTTTCCTCTGCCGTATCTAGTATATCCTTTCTTGTTGATGAAGTAGTAATCCCGGATGTCACTTTCTCTAGATTTTCCATCAGTGTGTTCGTTATCTTTATACTATCTTCTTGCGCTTTCATCATTCCTTTCCTGTAGCTTTCCCTCACACTGCTGGTGTCTAAAGGGACCCTGGATTGGTCTCTGTGGTAATGGAAATGATCTTCCTTATATGGTTGATAAACCCTGTTTCTTGCTATAAGTCTTGGGAGTGTTTTGATAAGTGGAGATCTTCCTATGTTCTTCGTTATATTCCTTTGATAAAGTTTGAAAGGTTGTTCCAAAACCTTCTTTTAACCTTTGCTCATGTGTGCCCATCGGACCGTTGCCCTTAAATCTTCTTCCTTCTCTATGTTTTGAATATTGTCCCGTATGAGGGTCTTGATATTTCGGAGGTTGCCTGACTATGTTTCCCATGTACTGTCGTTGGGAATGGTCTGACTTCTTCCTAGAGTCATTCCTTCTGTTATTAGGATTCCATCCGGTGATATTATGATCACATTTGGATCTTCTCCAGTCTTTGTTTTTTTCTAAATAGGCAGTTCTATCTCTTATGAATTTTCTTTTCTTTGTTTCTATAATTTAATTTTCCATTTTTTTGAGTTTATTGGTAGTTAGTGTTTCTAAGTTTATAAAATCTTCCATTTCAGCTAGGGGTATGAATCTATTTTTTATTGTTGTAATTTCTTTTGTAATCAGATCTATGGATTTTTTCCGATCCTCAATCACTAATTTCATAAGTGTGAGTGAGCATACATCTAATATCTCGTCCTATTTTTTTGCATTTTTTCATCTAATGGAATAAAGGAGGGATTTTTAAACAGCCTGAGGCCTCTAGGGACCAGTTTATGCTCTATGTATTTTTCTAGTGTATTACTGTCCCACCATTGTTTTATTTCCATGGACTGTAGTTTTTCTAGTCTCATGAATAATGTGTAAAATGTGTCCCTTGTCAAAACCTGCTGCGGATACCTGAAAGGAAAATAGGTTGTATTGCAATGGGGGGGATAGCCGCGCTATTTAGACAGGGTGCCTCTAAGGTGTATCACTAGGGCTGCCACAGATCAGTGTGATCCCTTCCAAGATCACAGAAAAAACAGATATGTAAATATGATCTTATAAGGCGCACCTGGTTGGCCTATATATACTTAATCAAAGAATCTAATGGTTAACAAAAGATATGTGCACCTATTTTCCTTTCAGGTATCCGCAGCAGGTTTTGACAAGGGAACCTATACTTTCCAATGCATTTCTATCCTCCATTTTCATTTCTTTCATTCCCACTTTCACTAGCAGCAATTCTCATCCTCCATATTGTTATTAAAAAATAAAAAAAGAAAGAAAAAAGGGGAGGAAAAAAAGAAAAAAAATAGGGAAGAAAAAAAAAAGATGCACACAGACCGACTAGAGAAATTGGAAAACATTTTTTCCACAACAGACTATGGAATACCTGAACCCCCACCAATAGAGGATGAAACATTTTACACATTATTCATGAGACTAGAGAAACTACAGTCCATGGAAATAAAACAATGGTGGGACAGTAATACACTAGAAAAATACATAGAGCATAAACTGGTCCCTAGAAGCCTCAGGCTGTTTCAAAATTCCACTTTTATTCCATCAGATGAAAAAATGCAACAAAAATGGGACGAGATTTTAGATGTATGCTCACTCACACTTATGAAATTAGTGATTGAGGATCGGAAAAAATCCAAAGATCTGATTACAAAAGAAATTACAACAATAAAAAATAGATTCATACCCCTAGCTGAAATGGAAGATTTTATAAACTTAGAAACTCTAACTACCAATAAACTCTAAAAAATGGAAAATGAAATCATAGAAACAAAGAAAAGAAAATTCATAAGAAATAGAACTGACTATTTAGAAAAAAACAGAGACTGGAGAAGATCCAAACGTGATCATAATATCACCGGATGGAATCCTAATAACAGAAGGAATGACTCTAGGAAGAAGTCAGACCATTCCCAACGACAGTACATGGGAAACATAGTCAGACAACCTCCGAAATATCAAGACCCTCATACGGGACAATATTCAAAACATAGAGAAGGAAGAAGATTTAAGGGCAACGGTCCGATGGGCACACATGAGCAAAGGTTAAAAGAAGGTTTTGGAACAACCTTTCAAACTCATCAAAGGAATATAACGAAGAACATAGGAAGATCTCCACTTATCAAAACACTCCCAAGACATAGCAAGAAACAGGGTTTATCAACCATATAAGGAAGATCATTTCCATTACCACAGAGACCAATCCAGGGTCCCTTTAGACACCAGCAGTGTGAGGGAAAGCTACAGGAAAGGAATGATGAAAGCGCAAGAAGATAGTATAAAGATAACTAACACACTGATGGAAAATCTAGAGAAAGTGACATCCGGGATTACTACTTCATCAACAAGAAAGGATATACTAGATACGGCAGAGGAAAATCTTAACCTTTTTTTAGAGCTGGTCAAAGAAGATCTACCACCGAACATTACAACAGATTCAACACAAAAGAGAAAACAACCATGCACAGAAAAAGAAAAGTCAGACGCGGAGTCAGAGTAGGAGCAACAGGAAAAGCATACAAGAAGCAGCAAGGAACAGCAAACAAGAAAGAAAAAGACAACCACAGTATAGGAGTATTTAATCTTAGTAAGCACACTCTAAGCGAAGCAGAGGAATGTCTACTTAGCAAGAGCCTCATGTTTGCTTCTTCCAACAGTTTGGATGAATTTCAAACGTTTATAGATTTAAATATTTTCACCCGCAAACTTACCCTTAAGAAGTTTTTTCTAAAGTATGACTCTATATCCATCTGCAGAGACAAATAATGTAGACCCATTCATGTATACAGACCTTAGAGAGAAGTCCAACTTCTATCCGACTCACATCAGAGGTGCCTTCATAGAAACTTTCCAAAAGGCAGTGGAATTGGATCTGGCCAAACGCAAACAAGAAATCAAAAAGGAAGATTAACAATCTGACCAGGGAAGAAAAAATGGCACTAAAAGCTCTAACAGAAAACAAGCAAATAGTGGTTAAACCCGCAGACAAAGGGGGGGGGGATAGTCATCATGGACATGGAGAAATATGATCAGGAAGCAAGAAGACTCCTCTCGGATAAGGAAACATGAACTCCTCCTTTCTAATCCCTCTGATAGGTACAGAAAAGAATTTGAAGCACTTCTTCTATAAGGAAAAAGGGAAAATATTCTGAATAAACAAGAATTCCAATATCTTACACAACCATACCCAAAAATGCCAGTTTTTTATTTTCTTCTGAAAATTCATAAGGACCGCAACAACCCACCAGGATGACCCATCGTCTCTGGAATCGCGTCACTAACCACTAAACTATCGGAATATATAGACCAGATCCTACAACGTTCTGTATCATTACAACCCAGTCATCTCAAAGATACAACAGAAATACTATAACTACTAAACCAAGTGCAATGGGAAGATTGTTTCCTACTTGCAACTTATGATTTGAAGGCACTGTATACCTGCATAGACCATGAAAGAGGGTGCCAAGCAGTAGAAGAAATTCTCAAACTGAATGCCAGGATTCCAGAAAAACAAATAAAATTTGTCATCAAAGGAATTTACTTAATTCTACAACACAATTATTTTTGGTATGGGGGCTCCCACCATAGACAGGTTCGCGGGACAGCTATGGGGACAAAATTTGCCCCTAGTTACGCGAACTTGTTTATGGGCCATTGGGAGTCCGAGACCATCTGGAATAACAGCCCCCACAGAGAGGACATTATCTTGTGGAAACGCTATATAGATGATGTCATCCTGATTTGGAAAGGAACGCAGGAAGAACTGAAGAATTTCTCACTTTTCATCAACAATAATGACAGAAACCTGGAATTTACTTCAGCATTCAGCAAGGAAACAATAGACTTTTTGGATTTGACCATAACAATAGTGAAGGATGAAATTCACACAAAAACTTTCACAAAACCTGTTGATTGCCATATATTTATTCCACCATCTAGCAATCACAATGAAAATTGGATAAAAAGCATACCCAAGGGCCAATTCAAAAGGATTCGCAGGAATTGCTCGGAAACCAAAACTTTTGAAAATCAAGCAGTAACACTTAGAAATAAATTTCTGGAACAAAAATATGACACAATGCTGATTGATACAGCCCTCCAAGAAGCTAGAGAGATGGATAGGGAAGAACTTCTGACATATAAAGAAAGAAAAAACCAAGACCAACAGCAACCACTATTCATTACTCAGTACAGCAATGAACACAAAGATCTGGAACGGATCATACGGAAAAACTGGCATATCCTTCTAAAAGATTATTCCCTTAAACCAATACTTAAAGATAGACCCACATTTGTTTATAGAAGAGCACCGAACATCAAAAAAAAATTGGTGAAAAACTTTCTATCCCCAAGGAAAGTATCTCAAAAAATCGTTGAAAATTGGCTTGACACGAAAAAAAACAGGCTTCTTCTTCTGTAACCATTGCAGAGCATGCAAGACCTCTAACAAAAAATCTACTCTTCCTCTTCAAATGTTTATTTCTCACACCACACGAAAGGAATACAAGATAAAAGGGAAACTCAGCTGTGATTCCAAAGGAATCATATATTTATTATCATGCCCATGTGGATTCCAATATGTTGGACGCACCATAATAAAATTAAGTACACGCCTGGGAGAACATATGAGAAACATTGAGCATGGTTTAAAAACACACAGTGTCTCGGAGCATTTCAGTACACACCACGATAAAGATTCCTCTTTACTGACATTCCAAGCCATTTCGCTTGTCAAGCCCTCATGGAGAGGGGGGAACCATATTAAAACCATGTCTAGAGAAGAAAGTAGATGGATATTGGAACTCAAAACTCTGACACCATACGGACTCAATATTGACTTTGAGCTATCCAGTTTTTTGAACAGAGATCCCTGATTGGAACACCTAAAGAGGATGGGTAACATTTGGCTCATGGGAAACCAACTAAAGTAAGGAGAAAATTACAGTTATACCACCCTGGTAAACGCCCAAAACATACCATCCGAACTTGGAAGCTAAGAAGGGTCGGGCCTGTCAAGTAATGGGAAGGGAGACCGCCCATGAAACACAGGTACTGTAAGTAACATCCTCTCCCTACTCTCACATTGGTCTACCTGACCTAATGCCCATATCAAGGTTGCCATTCAGCATCACCAGCCAAAGAAGCCTCTATGGGTACATAAGCCACTCTTAAGATTTGATGGATTTTTTTTTTTTTCATACAAGCATGTCAGAATGGATGATCCAACCAACAAGAATTCACCATTAAAAACAGAGAATACAATCTTTTTGAAACAGTCTAGAGATTTCATTCAATTATACAGGATGCTAAGACACTCCGTATCCAACACAATCCCTGCAGGACAACCATGTAGGGTATTCCCTTATTAAGACACATACACAAGATCCAAGTTTTACCATCCCTATAAAACATTAATCTGCCGAACTTTTATATTACAATGACCATCTATATATATTGTCTTATACATTTTTATTTTTTATTTTTCTTATATCTCTATTTTTATTTTATTTCACTTTATTTCCAGTAATTTCTAACTCCTCACAACTTTGTCAGTTCGTATGATTGATTTTATTCAGTGTATTTTTATTCTGTGTGTAGCTCTCTGTATTAAGACATACTTTTAACAACTATACCATTCCTATGTTCATATCTTCCCTATATGTTATAATTCAAAAATCTATCAATGTCAGAACTGCAATTACTGCTGCCAATGAAAAAGATATGTTTAGAGACAGCATGCTAGGTCTCTACTAGTTATTCAAAGTGAAAGACATTTTTTGAGACAGCACAGCAGATCTCTATGAGTTAATTAAAGTTATAACAATGTTCTACATGAGGTGCAATTAAGGTAGCCTTTAAAGGAAGCATTTTGCAAATAGCAAGACAACCACTGTCCCTGACGAAGCCCACCTGGGAGAAACGCGTAGGACACACTGTTTAGACGTCTAAACCAACTACAGACTCTCACACTGACAAGCGCCAGTCTACATCAGAACATCAGAGCAGCAGCAGGAAACACGGACCTGTGGTAAGAGCTCACCCAGGGGAATCCAGACCTGCCGCTTGAATCGCCGGCGCTACGAAGGAAGTCTGTCAACACGGATCTCCTCTTTGTGCCACTACATACAAGGAACTCAACGAGGTGGCTACCGCATCTAGCCCTTCTCGAATTCTGTGAAAGCTGCAAGCAAGACAGTCCAGGATAAGGTAGGAGGTGCGCGCACCCATATTTAAGAAATTGTACCATTCAGTATCGTTCACATCACCACTGCGAACTTTATAAGCCACGGAGCTTTTCCATTGACTACTCAGCAACATTATTTCAATACCTCATTAGACTCAATTAAATTATATTTCCTTCATCAATATGAATTTTATCATGGAGCACTGATTGTGTGAAGGGAGAAAGAGGATTGGACCAACCCCCCTTATTCAGTGCAAAACCACTCTTTTATATCTACATCAAGAGACATTGTTTATATGTTGGTCAGGATTTACATACTACATGACCTATTGTCACTTTATGTATGTTTTTACGCCTGTAATTTTTCCTAACATTCTATTTGATACATGTTGTTCCTACCTGTCACATTTGATATTGTTGCTAATAAACCATTTGTTTTTATATATATTCACTCAATACTTTTATTCATTCAGTCTTAATAGTGCACATATATTTTGTTAACCATTAGATTCTTTGATTAAGTATATATAGGCCAACCAGGTGCGCCCTATAAGATCATATTTACATATCCATTTTTTCTGTGATCTTGGAAAGGATCACACTGATCTGTGGCAGCCCTAGTGATACACCATAGAGGCACCCTGTCTAAATAGCGCGGCTATCCCCCCCCATTGCAATAAATATTGTGGAACTTTCGGCATGGACTTCATTCAAACAAGTGATTTCAAAATTTTTATGTAATGTCAAGGATCCAAACTACAAAGAAATTGTCAGGGAAATGCTTAATAGTTACAGAAACTTTGGCTGCAATATGAGTTTAAAGGTAAATTTTTTTAATTCGCATATTGAGCATTTCCCGAATGATCTCGGAGACTACAGTTAAGAACAGGGTGAACGGTTCCACCAAGATGTTAAAGATGTAGAAAGAAGATACCAGGGTCATTGGGACATCAGCATGATGGCTGACTACTGCTGGATGATACACAGAGACAACACAGAAAAAGCTTATAAGCAAAAAGCGACAAAACAAAGTTTGAAGACCAAAAAAAAGCTATTAATGATTTTTTCAACAATTATGGTTTTATTTTCTATTGTTTGATTTTATTGTTATTTTATTATGTAATTAAGACAAAAACACAGTGATATCATCTACACTTCGTACTTCACAATAAATATGTCAAACACAATTAAACTTCTTGTTATTTTCTTCAAAATGTATGTAACCCCTGTGATAGAAGCACTGGAGAAGTCTGGGACGGCATATATGTGTGTCCCAGATTCCTATCAAATGTGTTTAAAATCCCAGGAAAGTCTGTTTTTCTAAACAAGAACAGAAGTGTCAGCATTTGGTAAAAGCCGCATAATGGGTCCTAGGGGTGTGGATGTGAGAAGGGAGGGCTCCATCCACAGGCCATTTCAGGTGTTGGGCCTTTCAGTCTGTGAGCAGGCTGATTTGTAGTTGCACCTGCAAGTGGTTGATATAGCTGTGTTAAGGTTTTGGCTGAGTGTCTCACATACCCTGGGGAGAACAGACACTGAGTTTTGTTCAGAGATACTGTGATATTTGAAAGTGCTGTGATTGTGATAAGGCAGTAGGCCCTGCCACTTGTAGAGAGAGAATAACCTGTCTACTTAGTGCCCAAACGGGCTAGGACTTATTTTTAAGTTTTTTTTATTTTGTTGTTTACATTGCACAATAAAACTGGTTCCGACCAGCTTGCACAAAAACCCTGGACTGGTGTGCTGTTTCCTGGCTGCTGTGTGTAAGGAGGTGACCATCTGTCCCAGGAGAGGAACCCCCTACCCCCACTATATCACAAGTGGTGGAGAATGCGGGTAGACACACAGGAAACTGCAGCAAGTGGAAAAGTTTTGCATTGAAAATTTAAAGAGACAGACACCAAATTGTTTGGATGTCAACCTGTGTTTTATGAAATCCAAGGGAAAAACTGTTGGCGTGACCAGCATACATGGGGATACTCGCTATTATGTTACTGTGGAGGAGAACATAGAAACACAATTTAGTTCCGCGATAGTCTCTGTGGGTTTGATGCATGGCTTGATGTATGATGAAATATTGGGTAGAGACTTTGCTCACTTCTGGAAGTTGTGGGAAATCCGATTTGTTGTAGAAGTAAATAACCCTGACCCATTTGAGAAGGTTACTGATGCAGTAGCAGAAGGAGTTTCTTCAGAGTCTGAGGTGTTTCCCTTTTCTAGCATGGTTGGCGAACCAGAGAATGCTGGTATAATAGCCTCTGATTTGGAACTTCAGCTTCACCTTTGCAATATAAGTGTTCCAGTTTGTATATTTTTCTTTGGCCATATGTGTTTTTTTTCCTGGGCAATCTGTCATTGTTTTGTGCAGAACACATACCTCTTAGCATGTAGAAGCTAGAGTATATGTGATGAATGAATAATATTCTACATAAAATCTTTCAATACGGCAGACCCACAACACAAAGCACTGGCTTGCAAAAATATATTTTTATAAAAAAAAAATTAGATGACTTATTTAATTATACAAAAAGTATAATTTATTGTTATACCACGATGAATACCAGGGGCATCAGAACGATTTTATGTTTGGGGCTGCAACATAAAATTGTTTTGGCTCCCACTCTCCCCTCCTCCCTCTCTCTTACCTGAGGGGCGGGCGGTAAGGGGCTGTGCTTTATAGCAATAGGCTGCACAGCCCCTGCACAGGTGGAGGTGTAATGTGTAGTGTTTTAACTGAAAGACCACACATTACATATCTCCTCCTCCATGCGGTGCAGGGGCTGTGCATCTCTCTGCTATAAAGCACAGTCCCTGACCGTCTGCGGCCGCCACTCCTTTCAAATGTTTTTTTTGGGGGCAAACCTCCCCCTTGCCCCCCCATTCCGTCATCCATGATTCATACAGACATTTATCAAAGTGAGGATTCCCACTCACAGATAATAAAAATAGTGCAACTCATCAATATCACTTAGGAAGCTGTTAGACTATACCTCTGATGCGTTTCGTCTTTAAAGGACTTTAGCCTTATCTCTATAATCAAGTGCTCCTCCTTCTATTACGTAGTCAGAAGCTGTAGCTATCCGTGTTTTGATGCCTGATTATGTGCCTTTTCTTCTTAGAGTGAGGTGCCAAAATCTGTAATTAATAATGTGATGTAACTAGTGACTTATACTATGTTTGCATCATGTGATTTATTTTCTTTTTGTTTGCATCATGGGTTATTGTTTTTATTTGAAGCTGCTGTGTGGCACTGCTCCTCAACTAGTATTACTTAATCTTTCCCATTTGTATTTAATGTGTAAACATCACAGTTCTTACCACACTATGGCTGGATCACCGTACTATTTTGTACGTTAAATATCACCTGCTATTTCACACCCAAGTTTGCCATTTTGGCTAAATCTGTCTACTGCTAGTAACAATCCTGCTCTGTGTTCATAACCCCTACACGCCAGACCATCCTGCCCAACCAAAATAATATCGATCACAACACATGCCCCTCAGACCTCCCCACATGGCATCAGACTCTGCCACATTCCTGTTCCTGGACCCCAATTTATTGTGTGTCATGCATACACAAGCAATTCATTAAGTGACGCTAATTTATAGTATGCCACATAATAGCACCCTTGATTCAAAGGGTGCTACACAGAAGTCCCCTCAATTAATAACAATATTATAGGGGGAAGTTATAATGAAACAAAATACAGTCACTCTCCAGCTGTGTATAGCTCGCTGGCAGTAAATATCCACTTTCCCCTGCCGGCGGTGCTGAAGTATTCCAGGGGTCACTTTCTTACTCCCTACCACAGGGCCGCCATCAGAAATTGTGGGGCCCATGACTTACAAAATAGGCAGGACCCCCCGCCCTCCCCCATAGCCACATTTCCCTCTGTCGCTCAGTGCCCCTAGCCTGTTCCACTATATCTCTTTATTACCCCCCGACATTCCCCTCTTTCTTTCAGTAAGCCACACACACACACATTTTCCTGTCTCAGTGCCCCTACATATACACCCCTCTGTCTCTTAGTGATCCCCCACATTCTTCTCTCTCTTAGTGATGCCCCCACATTCCCCTCTGTCTCTCAGTGACCCCCCTCTGACACACACACATTTTCCTCTGTCTTTCAGTGACTTCCCCCCACACACGTACGCACGCACGCACGCACACATACACACACACACACAGACACTTCTCTCTGTTTCTAATTTATCTCCTATTCCGTTCTCAGCTGTAACATTTTTATAATGGGAGTCCTCACTGGTGAATTAATGGTCTTGCTAGAGGGATTGGCCTCTCCCTGCCCCATGTTGGAGGAGGTGTTCAAGGCTTATCCCAACCACAGCCAGACCCTCAGGATGATCCTGTCGCGGGGCTCACCAGCGGGGGCTACCTAGGGCGGTGCAGAAATTGGTCCATTTGAGTGCCAGGTGCTCTCCTGCAGGGCAGGCCTGGGGACTTCTCAGGCACCCAGCAATGATCACTCCGTTGCCCCCCTGACGGGCCTTGGGGCAGGCTGGGAGCAGAAGAGAGGACAATCCCATGCCGTATCTGAGCTGGAAGATGAGCTAACTGACCTGGGTCAGGGTTTCAGTGCAGCCCCTACTGTAGGAGCGAGGGACGGGCCCCCTCTCTGCACAGGCCTGGGTCTCTAGTCCTGGCGGCCCTGCAAATTTTTCCACATGACATTTACGCAGCATTACACCCCTACTCCCCTGAAACCACCTTCGGAGGAGCGATTTCTAACCATTCTAACCAAGATTTTTCTAACCGATCTTGTTGCCAGGACTGCAATTGTGACTTGGTGACCAGTATTGGTTGTGCCCTGGCATAGTGTCTCATTGGTAAATATGGACACCTTACTTACTAGGTCATCTATAAGGCCATTAATAAAAGGTCAAAAAAAAGATAGGATCCAATACTGAATAATATGGAACAATACTAATAATTTGAACATAGACTATATTCCATATATAACTACATTTTGTCCGCCATCAGTTCTCTACCCATGTACATCGTTGCTGAGTCCAGCAACAAATCGAGTTGTTCTGAAATCCCCTTCACTGCATTCACAGCAATGCAAGGGAATTTGACATGTGAGCAACTGTAGTGAGATGGGGCTTGGAAGCCACAACAAGTAGTTATTTTAAAGTGGAAACATCTAGGAGCAACAACAGCTCAGCAGCAGACCACAAAAGTTCACCGAATGGGACTGAACCGTCCTGAAGCTCATAACATGTAAAAATAGTCTGTCACACTCATTACCAAGTTCTAAACTCCCTCCGGAAGCTATGTCAGCCAAAGAACTAAACAATTAAATAAACCAATTGGCTCTAATTAAAAACTATTCAACATCCAATCTTGAAATATTCCCAAGGGGTTGAGTTTCTAAGAGCTGCTGCTTTAATTAAAATACTATGATGCTTTAAAATTAAAACAAACATGAAACTACTACTTGAGAACAAACCATAAGATTGATTCATAATAAGTCAGATAGTTATGTAATTGCTTTAATAAAGTCTCATTAACATACCTACAAATTAATACAAGTCACCACTAAGGACCAAATAATAAATCTATATATCCAATGGTGGCTCTTACATTCCTTGAGGAGGGAGGCTGCCCATTGTGCTGCTTTCTGGACTGCAGTGTGAGCGTTTCGTCTCCTGCCAGGTCCATTGCACATGCTCATTGAATCTGGCAGGGACCAGGACTGGCACACAAGCCTGGCTTCCAGTGACTGCTTTAGCTGCAGCCCCTAGGAGCTGAGTAAGACTGATGGGAAGGCAGGAGAGTAAGTTCTCACTGGAAGCATGCTCTCTGCTAATTGTGCCCTGGACTGTCAGTCCTAGGGAGAGAAAACACCTCCTCCTGAGACTGTCCTGTGTGTAACTGGCAGGTAGTGCATCCAATGGAAAATCACTACTAGTCACAGTATAGCCATTGCAGTCACTGATTGCAACTGGCTCACTGGAGGTAGCGGATTTTACTGGAGGAGCTGCAGTCCTTATCCACAATATCAATTGTGACTCTAAATCATATGTATTGCAATCAAAATCTTAACCTCACACAAGTAATGTCCCGACAATAATGAAACCAGCAATAAACAGATTAAGGGTCAGCAAGGAACGCAAGTGAGAGAACGCATTCACTCGGCCGCTGCGTGTATATGCTAATCAATGCATACGTACGGCAACCGCAGCATAAGATGCAGACGCCCAGCACTACACAATGCGGCCCACGTCCCTTTACTCAAAGCCTGAGTAGTCCGCAAGACAGTGGTAACATCACAAACCATCGGAACCATACGCACAATAGAGGTTGACCTGATGTCATGCAGGATTTTGGCCACTTCCTGCATGCATTGATTCGTCTGGCTGCGTATGCTGCCGCAATGCCATAATTCTGCATGCCCCACGGCGCCCCAACGCACAGGCACGCCTGCGTTCACCCGACCACCCCCTGCCACCACCCACAAACGACACTGCCTGTCAATCAATATCAGAAGGGTCTGCGTACATACTGCGTGTAGTCTGCGTACCCTTACCCGATCTCACTGGCTAGTTATCGCATGTGCAGTACAAAAACATTGGCCGAGTGCATGTGTTCTCTCACTTCTTTGCTGAATCAGGCCCTAATTCTGAATACATTACCATTCAAGAAAGGGCTCCAAGTAGGTAAATAATAAGTGCTGGAAGAGTGTTCCTGATAATTAAAAGAGTGCTCCAACTGTTATACTACGCTTTGATCCCCATTACATGGAGATGGTTGCAAATGCTGAGAGATTTACTTAAGTCCCCAATTTGTTCACAGTGATGTACTGTATAGTTTCCTATTGGAGATAGTAAAAAATATTTGACAGGCAGAAAGGTTCACTGGTGATTAATTGCAGATAAGGTCTGTGTTTGTGTGTAGTTTTGAGTTAAACTGATGCGTTTTTATAACACCTGTGATTTCATCAGCCCAAGAACTGTTGGTGGGTAGATTCATGGATTGGGTTTCCATTACCAAGCTGCTGCACAGAGCAGTGGCATAACCAGGGGGATGCCTGTGAGGCACCTTGTCCTGGGCACCATCTGACAGGCCCAGCAGAGGGGGCGCTGCTGGCAGACCTGGGATCAAGCATTGATCCCAGTGACGGAGGTCCTGCAGGCCAGTGAGATGTGTCCCCGGTGGCAGGTGACATTTAGCTGGGTGCAGCTCACAGCAGAAAAAGGGGGTCAAACTCCATATTACAGTTTTGGAACGAGGTGTTCAACAAGCGCATACAGTATGAGTGTGATGTTAAGGTGTCTTTTGGCCATGTACTGTACTAGCAATAGCTCACCTATTTTGTTTGCAAAATTACTAGCACTTTATTTTGTTACCATATATTTTAGATTTTTCTGCTAACTTTTATTTTACACTCCTACTACCTATCAACTCTTGTAAATCATCACCCCACTCCTTCCCCATTCTTTCTAAGTCTTGTTCCAAGTCTAAGCTATATTGTTCACCACTTCAACCCCCCCTGCCTAATTTTAAAGCTTGCCACAGCCTTATAACTGTCTAACACAGGTGCACCCTCCCTATTTTAGTGTAGCCCTCCTGTACTGTAGATTCTGTAGTGGGGAGAGAAATCAGCCTTTAAATCAAACTGTCCCACCAACTATATTTAGGTGTAACACATGGTATAGGTAGCACTTCAGAAAATACTACTTTGGAGGCTATTTTTTTAAGTTTACATCAGAATGACGATTATTGTTTTTAAGGACCATCCAACTATCTCTAATTTGGTACTTCATACTATCATATAGAGTGATAGTTGGGTCCTTCCCAGCCCCTTCCAACATCCGTCCACTTTATACCATTCCAAAATACATGGAAACCACTAATCTTCATCGTTCATGGTCAAGTGAACAGATTATCCTAGCTTTCTTTCTAATAACTGAATCCCCTATCAGCAGCTGCTGTCTGGCCTTCACTACATTCCTATTCTCTATTCCTTGTGTACGGTATCACAGTTGCAGGGTGAGACCTGCCCTGAAATAGTCATGCCTGCTTTCTGTGCTGCCACTCCCCATTACCTGCCCAAAATGTTGACAGGTTCTGAATGTCGACAGTCAGAATATCGACCCAGATTTTAGATCAACAACCAATATGTCAACATTCAAAAATGTTGACGGTTAAAATGTCGACATGTTCATAAAGTTGACATTTAACATGTAGATACCAGAATGTCGACATACAGTTTTTAGACTACTTTTAAGGTTAGAATTAGGCTACAGTACTCAAAAAGCGGTAAGTCGACATTCTGGTGTCGACACATTAAATGTCGACATTAGTTGTTAACATAAAGTCAATGTTGACATTCTAACTATCTACATCCAGAACCTGTCGACATTCTGAATATCGTCTTTTCAAATCACACCCCTTGCCACTATTGTAAAAATGATTGACAGCTGTATGAGGCAGGGGTGTAACAGAATATTGGGCCTGATTCAGAGCCGTTCGCTATTTGCGGTCGTTCGCTCAAAAACAAGGGGTGGCTATTCAAATGATCTGTTCGCAAATTGCAGTCTGTTCACACCTCTAAGTCTGAACGAGCGAGCAAAACATACGCTCGTTTATTTGATAAAAACGCCCCCTGGCCGCACGCACCATACGTCATGTCCGCTATTTTTTAGATTAATCGAGTACATCGTACAGCGTATGAACTGCTCGCTATTCTTGTGGTTGGTGTTTTCAACCGCTATTTTGCGAGCAGTTCTGAGTTAAAAAAAACCAAGTGACGTGGTCAATGACGCTGATGTATTAATTATGCACTCCCTTAAAACGCCCGTTTTGACCTTTAAGCACGCCTGCGTTCGGATCTCCACTCCCCGTTTTCAAGCACCTTCCCCTGTTACCATCCACATACGCCTCATTCTGTCACTCAAAAAAACAGGCACTCGCTATATAGCGTACAAACGATTTTCGGCCGCACTGACTGGTTCGCGCATGCGTACTAAAAACCGTACGCATGCGCAGATGTGCGAACATCGCTCGGAACGAGCGTACTGCCGCTAGCGAGCGGCTCTGAATGAGGGCCATAGTTCTTCTAGCTGAACTTTCTTATGTTCTCATTATGTGTGACTCTGAATCAGGCCATATGTATCTAAATACATGACTGTCCTTTAGTAACTATGTAAACACAATGACACAGTATTGTAATTTGACTAACCACTATCTCCTTTCTGTGTCTTGTATTATACAGATGTGTCCTCTTACATTATTGCTCAAGTCGCACCATACAGGCTTCTAAGTTGCAGCATAAAAATAGCGCGGTGAGGTGCAGTGACACTTGACAGTATCCACAGCATGCAATACACAGCTTCACCGCTGAGTGGCCAGTGCTCCACTGATTAAAACTACACTGCTGTAGCAGTGGATGGATATGGCACTACAGAATACAATAGTAGAGTAAGCCCTGACAGCTGACCCAATCATGTACAGTACTGCACAGTGTAAACAGTGTAATTAATACAGTATACAGTACTGCAGTAATACTGCATGGTGGGCTATTTTATGAAAGACTGCTCATGCGATTACTTGTGCCATGCACATTGTTCTGCAAGCACCTACTGGCAATTTCGGCAGTGATGTGTGGCACTTACACAGTGATGGCATGCCTTAGAAAAAATCAGTACGGTTTGAAGGGTGCTGTATGAAATCATCACTGAACTACAAGTGTCAGCCCAGAAAGAGGTACTGTATGTTTGGGTTACAAACTGACTGTGCTTCTTCTGCAGCACACTTGCGGAAAATTCTGCAGAGCTGTGCGGTGCTCACACAGTGATGACATACCTTTGAAATGAGTAGTGGGGTTTAAACAGTGGTGTATGAAACCATTACTGAACTACAAGTCTGAGCCCCAAAAGAGGTGTTTTTGGATTACAAACTAACTGTGCGTCTTCTGCAGCACACTTGCAGCAATGTTGGCACTGCTGTGCCACTAGGAGCTTGTTGAACATGATGCTAATTGCTACACATTAAGTGTTGGTCCCTGTGGCACTTCATACAGTGATGTGCCACACTCACACAGTGATGACATGCCCTAGACATGAGTAGTGGGGTTTGAGCAGTGGTGTATAAAACCATTACTGAATTACAAGTCTCAGCCCAGAAAGCGGTGTTTTTGGATTACAAACTGACTGTGCAAAACTGCAGCAATTCTGCAGTGCTGTGCGACGCTCACACAGTGATGACATGCCTTAGAAATGAGAAGTTGGGTTTGAGCAGCGGTGTATGAAACTATTACTGAATCACAATTCTCAGCCCAGAAAGAGATGTCTTTGGATTACAAACTGCATCTTCTGCAGCAAACTTGCAGCAAATTCTGCAGTGCTGTGCGGCGGTCACACAGTGATGACATGCCTTAGAAATGAGCAGTAGAGTTTGAAGAGCGCTGTGTGAAACCATCACTCAACTAAATGTTACAGGACAGAAAGAGATTACACATTGACTATCTTGCAGCATTAATACGCTGAAATTCATAAACACACACTAAAATTAGGTAAAACATGGCCTGCGCATGTGTACGCTCCGTTGCGTTAACATCCTGCATCAAACAACCAACTGTGTTTATACGGTATTCAAAATGGTTGAGAGGCAGAGACCTGAGATGGTGGGATCAGCCACTCATCAATAATATTGAAAAGCGCCTGGCTTTTATGAATGCCTGACGCGATATCCTGGTGTCACAAGCCAACGTAGCATCTTGTTGGACTTCAGTGCACCAAGCAGCTCTCGTGCGCTTGTTGCTAAGAGACGAGGACGTTGGGTTGCTTCTCCATAGGCCATTCCTTCAGATTGCTCTGTCACCAACGTCTTGCTCTGATTGGATCCTTTTCCTTTTTCTCCACTGCTGGTTCTCTGCTCTGATGCAGGCTATAGCGTCCAAACGTGAAAGGGTTTATTACCGCTTGTGACTACTCGAGACTTCTTCAAAGCCGCTATATGCTCTTAGAATAACCAAACCAAGGTTTATCACTCGTACCAAGGTAAAGAAGCATAGTGGGGAGCACCTGGTGTTAGGAGTGGCCGCTTTATACAGCTACACTGAGGTCCCCCTGGAGTGCCGCAGCACAATATTACAGCAGTGCAATACATTACCTGCAGATCTGGGCCTTGGAGCGGTAAGGAAACCACAGGCTAAACCAGGCTATTTAAGCCATTACAAAAAGGACTTTACCTTTGGATACATACAGTATATCATACAGATGGGTAAGAGCACTTAAACATTCAGTATACTGTGCTAATGAGTGAATTAGAGGCTTTTTCTCTTGAACTTTCAAGATTGTTGCCTTATTATCTTCACTATTTAAAGACTCCTTTGGATACAAGTATTTGAGGATCACAAGTGGCAGAAATACAAGCTACAACTGCTATTTTGCATTTTATTGTTTTATTTGTGTGTGTAGTGTAATATGTGTTGTTTATGTGGTACATGTTTATTAAAAAAATAATAAATAGAAATTTTATGAGAGAAGCCTTGGTAAATATGTATTATTTTCAGTCAAGCAATACTATTATGTACTTCATAGACACACCGACAGCGCAGTCCTATTCCTGATTTTTTTCTAGCATGTCTTCTGGTTCCTGTGTGTGGATTTCACCCTTGTGTGTTTTCTTCTATCTAGCATTTGTTCCAGCAGTGCCAGTCACACTTCAGTGTCAGTATCTTCTGTTACCAGCAATAGCGGTAGCTCAGCCCCACTACAGCGTCTGAGCAGATAGCTGTTACCAACTTCACGGCAGTCTTAGCCGCACTACAATTCCAGAGTGGACTGTGTTTTTCTTCTACAGTCTCAGTCACATTTTAGCTTCAGAGAGCCTTATCTGATTCTACATCACGACTATCTCTGTCATCCACCAGCAGCAAAATAGACTCTTGGGGGTAAATTTACTAAGCTGGAGAGTTTGGGCATTTTTTTCCCACTCTCAAATTTACTAATGTCAAACACGAGAGAGAGATCTCCTTTGCTACGGGAAAATACTGGAGAGTTAGCAAACTCTCTTCAATTCACCATCGGCAAAACTCGAGAACCTTTTCACTGGTGAAGATAGGTTTCTGGAATTTACCAAGCAGAGAGTTTCTAAACTCTCATGAGACGGGAAAACTCTCCTGTAAAAACTCTTGAAAAAGATACACCTGCCTGTGATCTGAGAGTTTGGCAGAAACATACACAGATCGCTGTGATGCATGTATGTTTCTGCCTGTAAATATTGAAAATAAATGTAAATATCAGAAAAAAAATTACATAGGGCCCCCCCCCCCTAAAGTTAACCAGCCCCAGGCTAGCCAGCCTGTCCTGGTTTCTAAGATTATGGGAAACAAAATGTGTAGGGTTCCCCCGTAATTTAAAAACCAACACCAGGCTTCAGGGCCGTCCTGATTTTAAATATAGGGGGGAAAAATTGCGTAGGGTCCCCCCTACATTTAAAACCAGCACCAGACCCAAAACAGCCGGGCTGTAAAGCCACAGCCCGGAGACCCTTTCACCTGGGCTCAAAGTCCAAAGCATTCTCAGCCTAAGCTGGTCAGGCCAAGCCGGGGATCTCAGAGGAGGTGTGGTCCCCCCCAAAAAAGAGGTCCCCCCTCTCCCTTAACCCCAGGCTTGGTCTGAAGCCTGGGGTTCTTCCCCGCACCCCTGGAGCATTGGGTACGAGGTTATAAAGTGGGGAAATTTAAGTAAACTATTGTATTTTACAGTGGGACTACAGTGCCCTTTGGCACTTGTGGAACTACAAGTGCCAGCAGACGAGCAGCACCTGTACCCCCACTGTAAAATAAATAGTTAAATAAAGACAAAACACACACACCGTTATTAGTAAAGCATTATTACACACACCTACCCATTCACACATACCTATACCAGATGCTTCTGTACTCTTCTCCAGTAGAATCCATAATGACTGCAAAAAAGATTTCATACTCACCTATATCCTGGACAGGCTGGTAAGCCTGGGGCTGGTTAAGCTTTGGGGGGGGGGCCCTATGTCATTTTTTAAAAACACTTTCAACCCGTTTTTTAACAGGTACAACACAAGCACCTTACACATATCTCACTGATATGTGCAGGCTGCTTGCTCGGGAGAGTTTTGCAGAGAGAAGACACTGCAATCTCAAGTGAGTCATCTTCTGCAAAACCTGCTACTCAGGGGAGAAATCTCCTGCAAAACCTGCTACTCGGCAGAGAAATCTCGTTCTGCTTAACCATCGGCCATCTCACTCTCAGCTAAACTCCCTTCTTTATAAATTTGAGAGTCTCAGGAGCTTCAAATCACCCGAGTTTAGGTGAAGCTAATCAAGTTAAAAATAAAGCAAACTCTCCCAGACTCGATTCTTAGTAAATTTACCCCTTGTGGGTAAATTTACTAAAGGGAGAGTTTGGGAGAGTTAGCAATCTCTGGAGAGTTTGAGTATTTTTTCCCAGTCTCAAATGTCAAACTCGGGAGAGAGATCTCCTTTGCTACGGGAAAATACTGGAGAGTTAGCAAACTCTCTTCGATTCACCATCGGCAAAACTTCTTTTCACTAGTGAAGATAGGATTCTGGTATTTACCAAGCAGAGAGTTTCTAAACTCTCATGAGATGGGAAAATTCTCCTGAAAAAACTTGTGAATTAAATACACCTGCCTGTGATCTGTGAGTTTAGCAGAAACACACACAGATCGCTGTGATCCATGTATGTTTCTGCCTGTAAATATATAAAAAAAATGTTAAATATCAGAAAAAAATGATATACGGTTCCCCCCCAAAAGCCTAACCAGCCCCGGACTAGCCAGCCAGTCGTGGTTTCTAAAATTACAGGAATCAAAATGTTGAGGGTTCCATAGTAATTTAGAAACCAACACCAGGCTGCAGGGCCAGTCCTTGTTTTAAAATGGGGAGAAAAAAATTGCGTAGGGTACCCCCTATATTTAAAACCAGCACCGGACCCAAAATGGCCGGACTGTAATACCACAGCCCGGAGACCCCAACTATTTATTTTACCGTGGGGGTACAGGTGCCGCCCATCTGCTGGCACTTGTAGTTCCACAAGTGCCAAAGGGCGGGCATGCTGGCACCTATAGTCCCACTGTAAAATACAATAGTTTCATTCTATTCTTTACATTATTACTCCCGTACCCAACAGTCCAGGGGTGCGGGGAAGAGCCCTGGGCTTCAGTCCAAGCCTGGGGTTTCGGGGAGGACCCCTTCATGGGGTGTCCCCACCTTCCCTGAGTATCCTGGCTTGGGCTGATAATACTTTGGCCCTGAAGCCCCAGTGAAAGGGTCTCCGGGCTGTGGCATTAACAGCCCGGTCGTTTTGGGTCCGGTGCTGATTTTAAATATAGAGGGTACCCTACACAATTTTTCCCCCCCTATATTTAAAACCAGGACTCACCCTGCAGCCTGGTGTTGGTTTCTAAATTATAGTGGAACCCTACACATTTTGTTCCCCGTAATTTTAGAAACCAGGACAGGCTGGCAAGTCCGGGGCTGGTTAAGCTTTAGGGGGGGGCCCTATGTAATTTTTTTTTATTTTTAACCCTTTTTTTGCAGGCTAGAACACAAGCAGCCTTCACATATCTCACTGATATGTACAGGCTGCTTGCTCAGGAGAGTTTTGCAGAGAGAAGACACTGCATTCTCGGGTGAGTCATCTCCTGCAAAACGTGCTACTCAGGGGAGAAATCTCATTCTGCTTCACCATCGGACATCTCACTCTCAGCTAAACTCACTTCTTAGTAAATTTGAGAGTCTCAAGAGCCTCAAATCACCCGAGTTTCGGCGTAGCTATTCGAGTTTAAAAAAAAGCAAACTTCCTGTCTCGATTCTTAGTAAATTTACCCCTTGTGATTTAGACTCTTGCTGCATCAGCCCTCAAGGCTGCAACCAGCCATGTACACATCAGCCCTCAAGGTTGCAACCAGCTAAGTACACATCAGCCCTCAAGGCTGCAACCAGCCAAGTATACATCAGCCCTCCAGGCTGCAACCAGCCAAGTATGCATCAGCCTCAAGGCTGCAACCAGCCAAGTACACATCAGCCCTGAAGGCTGCAACCAGCCAAGTACACATCAGCCCTCAAGGTTGCAACCAGCCAAGTACACATCAGCCCTCAAGGTTGCAGCCAGCTAAGCAGATAGCTGTTACCAACTTCACTGCAGTCTTAGCCACACTACCATTCCAGAGTGGACTGTGTTTTTATTCTTTAGTCTCAGTTGCATTTCAGCTTCAGAGAGCCTTATCTGATTCTATGTAACAACTATCTCTGTCATCCACCAGCAGCAAAATATACTTTTGTTTTTTAGACTCTTGCTGCATCAGCCCTCAAGGCTGCAACCAGCCAAGTACACATCAGCCCTCAAGGCTGCCACATGGCCAATGTCACACAATTTTCCTGCTCTCATCCAGTGTCCTGTGGTTCCATTACCTCTACTGTGTGTGAATCTTCCCAGGGATTCATAACATTGCTGGCCCAAAAGAAAATAACAATTGAAATTGTTCACAGAGGTATATTTGTATTGTCATGGATCCCACTCAAAACATGGTTCTTGCAGCACAGATCCAAGTTTTAACCCAAAAAGTTCAAGAACTATATCTTCAGGTTGAAGATATTCATGCTTCATCAACTCTAGCCACCATTAGAGAACCTAAGTTGAACCTTCCTGACCGGCTCTCCGGAAAACGCAAAGATTTTGTGAACTTTCATGAAAGTTGCAAGTTATATTTCAAGTTACGTCCACAATCCTCTGGCTCTGAAACCCAACGTGTAGGTATCAATATATCCCTGCTCCAAGGTGACCCTCAAACCTGGTCATTCAGCTTACCATCTACTCATGCAGCACTCCACACTGTTGATGCTATCTTTTCTACTCTTGGACTTCTATATGACGATCCAGACAAGACAGCGATGGCCAAAGCCAGCCTTCGATCTCTTAGGCAGGATTAGAGAGCTGCATAAGATTATTGCAGAGTTTCGCAAATGGTCTGTGGATTGTGGGTGGAATGATCCCGCGCTCTGTAGTCAATTTCGATTGGGTCTCTCTGACCAAATCAAAGACATCCTTGTACAGTAGTAGTAATGGTAGATATATAAATAAATTATATATCTTAAAGATTGTGCCTGTAAATCGTAGTGTATATAATTAACAAGAGAAGAAATGACTAGTATTTGTGTATTAAACGAAATATTTTTATTGAGTCAAAGTGCTCAGTGGGAAAGGGGGGAGATGGGGGGGAGAAAATGTGGGAAGAAAAATGGAGGGGGGTTAATGGGCTGAATGAGTCTGATAATCAAATTAACAAGTAGAGGAGGGGAGGAGATAGCCTTAGTGGGATAACCAGTCTGGGGGATAGGCATCCCTAATAACCTTTAAATGAGTTAGTGATGAATAGTAGTGAAGTGTACAAGTGTCCCAGTCACTGTAATGGAATATGTGGTCCCGGTGAGGCCTCACCTACTTCTGTCTTCTTTTATTCTCTTTAGTACTTCTTTTCTTCTCCTGGTGGTGTGTGGATCCAGACCATATTCCAGTGGACGCAATATGTGCGTGCACCAGCTTGGTCCCCGCAGTGTGAGCCGGGACTTCTGGTTACTTCCAGTGACGTGATATCGTGAGATATCATTGGCCGGGAGAGACGCAGCCCTGGTGTCTACTGTGCGCTCTACTCACCCGTTGGTGAGGAGACTTAGGTAGTGGTGGATGTATGCAGTTAGTAACGTTGGCGTGTGGCTCCAACACGTCTCGGCCGTAATGCCTTCTTTAGGGAGTGGTTCTGGCGCCATCTTGAGAGACGGCAGGATATGTAGAAGTGAGTGACGTCACTGATGGGCATAGGAGGACCAGTCTCCATAGGGATGGGGGCGGAGATTATGCTACATTTATGCATATAGCTGGAGGAGATGTGTATAGTGATATGTAGTGGTTAGTTAAGTTAAAGGAACTATCTACTTATGAGTCTTATAAAGATATAACCTATATAACCTATTTATATTTAACTTGTCAATGAAATATGTAATATGTATGTGATTAAATAAAAATAAGATAAAATAAACATAAACCAGAATCGATAAGAAATATATATATATATATATATATATTAGGGGTGTGCACCGGCCACTTTTCGTGTTTTGTGTTTTGGTTTTGGATCTGGATCTTTCTTCGTGTTTTGGATCTGGATTGGTTTTGTCAAAACCACTCTTCCGTGTTTTGGGTTCTGGGTTTTGTATTTTGGATCTGTATTTTTTTTAAAAAAAGCATAAAAACAGCTAAAATCACAGAATTTGTGGGTTTTTCTGCTCCTATGCTATTATTAACCTCAATAACCTTAATTTCTACTAATTTCCTGTCTATTCTGAACACCTCACACCTCACAATAGTGTTTTTATGTCCAAAAGGTTGCACCGAGGTAGCTGGATGACTATGCTAAGTGATACGAGTGGGCGGCACAAACACGTGGCCCATCTAGGAGTGACACTGCAGTGGCAGACAGGATGGCAGTTTGAAAAACTAGGCCCCAAACAGTACATAATGCAAAGAAAAAAAAGAGATGCAAGATGGAATTGTCCTTGGGGCCTCCCACCCACCCTTATGTTGTATAAACAGGACATGCACACTTTAACTAACCAATCATTTCAGCGCCAGAGTCTGCCACACGACTGTGGCTGAAATGATTGGTTCGTTTGGGCCCCTACAAAACAAGCTGGCAATTAATCTGTCCCTGCACAAACTGGCTCTACGGAGGCAATATGTCGTCCTCATCCTCCTCATCCACCAATTCCTCACCCTCTTCAGTGATGTGTTCATCCTCATCCTCACAGAGTATTAATTTGTCCCCGCTGGAATCCACAACCGCAGGTCCCTCTGTATGTTCTGGAGGCTGGTCTCCCTGGAAGAGTTGATAATTCATTTTTATGAACATCATCTTCTCCACATTTTGTGGAAGCAACCTCCTACGCCTTTCGCTGACAAGGTTCCCGGCTGCACTAAACACTCTTTCGGAGTACACACTGGAGGGGGGGCAACTCAGGTAAAATAGAGCCAGTTTGTACAGGGGCCTCCAAATTGCCTCTTTTTCCTGCCAGTAAAGGTACGGACTGTCTGACATGCCTACTTGGATGCTGTCACCGATGTAATCCTTTAACAGACAGATGCATGCTTGTCGCTGCTGCTTTAAGGATGCAGGTGCAGCTACAGCCCACACATTTCACAAAGACAGAAAAAAAAAAATAAGAATTTTGTTATTGTTTGTGGAGCGCACTTTGAGGGTTACACTACCCTTTAACAGACAGACGCACGCTTGTCACTGCTGCTTTAAGGATGCAGGTGCGGCTACAGCCCACACATTTCACAAAGACAGAAAAAAAAATAAGATTTTTTTATTGTTTGTGGAGCGCACTTTGAGGGTTACACCACCCTTTAACAGACAGACGCACGCTTGTCGCTGCTGCTTTGAGGACAGTATCATATGCAGTGACAGTAGACTTGTCAGAAATTGTTGGCACGTCCTTCAGTCCGGACCAGATGTCCAAACCGGCCCTTGACTTATGACACAGGCGCACGCTTGGCGCTGCTACTGTGTTGATGCACGTGCGGCTACATCGCACACAAGTCACAAACACATAAAAAAATAGTTTTTTATTTTTTGGAGCACTTTGAGGGTTACACCACCCTTTAACAGACAGACGCACGCTTGTCGCTGCTGCTTTGAGGATTCAAGTGCGGCTACAGCCCACACAATTCACAAAGACAGAAAAAAAAAGAAGAATATTTTTATTGTTTGTGGAGCGCACTTTGAGGGTTACACCACCCTTTAACAGACAGACGCACGCTTGTCGCTGCTGCTTTGAGGATGCAGGTGGAATCTAGACGGGATTTGGAACCGGGGACACACTACCTCCATCAATTGTCTAAATCCCACTGCACTAATGGCGGATACCGGACCAACGTCTAACACCAACATAGCAGTCAAGACCTCAGTTATACGTTTTGCTTCAGGATGACTGCTGTCGTACTTCATCCTCATCGCTAGGGACTGTTGGAGGGTCAATTGTTTAGTAAAAGTAGTGGTGTTCCTACTTCCTCTCTGGGATGATGAACAACTCCCAGCAGCAGCAACAGCACTAGGAGGAAGTGGTTCTTGATCTTTCCCTATTTTATTTTATCGGAGAAAGTTGGGTCCTCCATTTATGTTACATTGATATATACGTGCGGCTAAAGTGCACACAAACACAGAAAATATTTTTTTATTTTTGCTGGAGAGTAGTGCACTTTGTGGGTTACACCACCCTTTAAGAAATGAGCCAGCCGGCTCTTTACTTATGGGACACAGGCGCACGCTTGGCGCTGCTCCTTTGTTGATGCACGTGCAGCCACAGTGCACACAATTCACAAACACAGAAAATATTTTTTTATTTGGTTTGGAGTGTACTTTGGGGGTTACAGCACCCTTTAACGGTCAAGCCAGCCGGCCCTTTACTTATGACACAGGCGCACGCTTGGCACTTCTTTGTTGATGCACGTGCGGCTACTGCGCACACAATTCACAAACACAGAAAATATTTTTTTATTTGGTTTGGAGTGTACTTTCGGGGGTTACAGCACCCTTTAATGGTCAAGCCAGCCGGCCCTTTACTTATGACATAGGCACACGCTTGGCACTACTTTGTTGATGCACGTGCGGCTACTGCGCACACAATTCACAAACACAGAAAATATTTTTTTATTTGGTTTGGACTGGAGTGTACTTTGGGGGTTACAGCACCCTTTAACGGTCAAGCCAGCCGGCCCTTTACTTATGACACAGGCGCACGCTTGGCACTACTTTGTTGAAGCACATGCGGCTACTGTGCACACAATTCACAAACACAGATAAAATTTTTATTTTTTTTGCACTTGGGGGGAGCACCCCTGACGGACAGAGCACCCCCTGGACAACACTACAGCACCCCTTTAGGACTGGGACACTGCACAGGACTTTGGAGCCCCTATGGACAACTGCACAACACAGTCCAGCCAGCCCCTATGGACTTTGAAGTAGTGGACACAGCCCCTATTGACAACAGCAGCACAACACAGCCAGCCCCTATGGACTTTAAAGTAGTGGACACAGCCCCTATGGACAACCGCAGCACAGCACAGCACAACACTACTCTGCACTACACTACACTACACAGCCCAGCCAGCCCTAACTCCCACCCTCCCTCTTCACTGTCCACAGCCGAGTGAGAAAATGGCGCCGACGCGGGTACCTTATATAGGATCCAAAACCCGCGAGACCCGGAAAGCGGGATGATGGCGTTTTGCCTCGATTTCAGATCCGAGTCAGGCGGGAAAAGTCGAGCCTGACTCGGATCGGCCTCGGATCGGGGGGGTTCGGATTTCAGAAATCCGAACCCGCTCACCCCTAATATATATATATATCTATACACACACACACTGATATAGAAATAAAAGAACCGGCGGCACTTAGCGTCTTAGTGTGAATAAAAGCCTTTAATCCAACGGCGTTTCGGGCCACATGCTCGTTATCAAGGATACAATAAATTAGGGATGTGCAGGCTCGGTTCTACTCGGTTCCGTTCGTTTTTTTTTACCGAATCTTATTGGGTTTCAGCTGTCACGAGTTTTGGATAGCCAATAAGATTCGGTAAAAAAAAACGAACGGAACTGAGTAGAACCGAGCCTGCACATCCCTACAATAAATGCATAACATACTCTCCTTAAATACCCCCCCAACTCACATACCTGATCCTGATTGCACTCACGGTGCAGTGCCGCCGTCAGCGTCCATTCTCCGATGCTTCCCAGACTTCCGGGGTCGCCGCGGGTGTGATATCATCCAGCGCGCCGCACCAGTGTATGTGAATTGTTACTATGGAAACACAAGCATAGAGTTTTAATGGTCACATTACTATGGAAACACAAGTGTCTAGCTACAATGATCACAAGAGACATACTATAAGTGAAACACATACAATAATAGAGTCTCAATCTGGCCGATCAGGTATGCCCCCCAAAATATCAACAAAATAAGATATCTTATAAAAACAACTCACACCGAAAAATCAGTGTTAATAGATGGTCAGAAATGTGAAAACACATAATTACATTTACTGGACTACACTAACTCCTATAAAAACTATGTAACCCCAATGTCTCATTTAGTCCCTTCGGGGCCAACATTCCTAATTGAAAAATCCATCTGGTTTCAATTTGAAGTAGTTGTCTACCTCTGTTACCCTGTCATAAAATGAATGGGACATGGTCAATGATTTTTGTTCTCATATCTGCTACACTGTGTCTAGCTGCCAAAAAGTGTTTTGCTACCTGTTGATCGCCACTTTGATTAGTGTGTGCTGCCCGGATGGCCGAATGATGTAAAGCCATCCGTTCCTTGAGCTGCCTTTCTGTCTTGCCCACGTAGGATAACCCACATGGGCAAGACAGTAGGTAGAACACAAACGTAGTGCTGTAGGTAACAGGGTACTTAATGGAGTATTTTGCCCCTGTATGTGGGTGGTTAAATGTGTCACGAAATATCAATGACTTGCAGGTAATACATCCTAGGCACCGATGGTAACCATTCTTTTGGGTGAGGAAATGCTTGGGTCTATTAAGTGATTTTAATTTGGTGACATCCAATTTGACTAAACGATCTTTAAGGTTTCTACCCCTAGAGTAACTAGGTAAGAGTCTTGTGTTCAACAGGGTAGGTAACTCTATATCTGTATTTACTATGGGCCATAATTATTTTGCCAACTTAGTGGTATCTCTGCTCCAGGTGGTATATTTATTGACCCACGGGATGATAGCTGCAGTTTCTGCTTTCTTATCTCTTGGTGATAAGACACTATGCCTGGAAAGGCTCATTACTTAATCTTTGATCTGTAAAAATTATTTCCTGCAGTATCCTCGCTGTTCAAATTTAACAATCATAGCCTGCATCTGCTCCTCCAACTTTAATGTATTGGTGGTAATTCTACGTACACGTTGCAATTGTGTATAATGGAGTCCACGTTGTGGCATTGGTGGATGACAGCTAGTTCTATATAAGATAGTATTCCTATCAGTGTCTTTAATATAAATAGATGTATCTAATGTGCCATTTTGCATCTCTATATGGACATCTAGAAAATTAATCTCTTTATCTGAAATATTGGCAGTTGGTTGAACTTCATGGCCAGTAGCATTATGTTCTTTAATGACTGCCTCTAATTCCTGTAGAGACCCCGTCCAGAAAATCAACACGTCATCTATAAATCTACAATACAGTAGAAGATGTTGTGAAATTTTAGGAACTTGTGGTGATCTTTGTTGTTCTATCATATGCATGTAGGCATGATTTTTCGGTGTGAGTTGTTTTTATAAGATATCTTATTTTGTTGATATTTTAGGGGCCATACCTGATCGGCCTGATTGAGACTCTATTATTGTATATGTTTCACTTATAGTATGTCTCTTGTGATCATTGTAGCTATATGCTTGTGTTTCCATAGTAATGATTCACATACACTGGTGCGGCGTGCTGGATGACGTCACACCTGCGGCGACCCCGGAAGTCTGGGAAGCATCGGAGAATGGACACTGATGGCGGTGTCGCACCCGTGAGTGCAGTCAGGATCAGTTGGGGGGTATTTAAGGTTTGTTATGCATTTATTGTATCCTTGATAATGGGCATGTGGCCCGAAACGCCGTTGGATTAAAGGCTTTTATACACACTAAGACGCTGAGTGCCGCTGGTTCTTTTATTTCTGTGCACTGGAGCTTGCTTGCTCCCAGGAAGGCACCAGCGCAAGGAATCCATCTACATCGTGGAGTGCCGGGAATATTGCAATTTTTTATATAAGTATTTTAATTGTAGCACACATAGACACATAAGATATCACAGTCCGGTATACAGGGTCACAGCGAGCATGGAATAACACTGCCACATCGATATCTTTAGAAGCGCCTCAGGTAATTGTTCCGTGCACGGTGAATACAGCATCCCAGCTCCGGATCCCAGTCACAGGACTACACTTCCCATGAAGCAATGCCACAGCGTTGTGACGTCACCAGGTTACCACGCCCAAACGCGTTTTATCTATTGGACTTCGTCAGTGGGTGTGGTTAGTCGACGGATTTCAGCCCATTTTATATGATGGGCAATCAGCAGCAGCCAATCAGCTATTTAAGCGTATCAAGTGTTTATTCTACGCTACATCATAATTATTGCAGGTCGCCCTACAATTAAGGTGGCATTCTCTTTTTATGTTAGCATTTAAACAAAAACGAGTACTTTTAGATAATTAATAACTTTTTAACAATGTATAGCATTCTGCAAAGATAGCAAAATCCCATAAAATAGTCTCCATCAATGGAAGAGGCCATTTTGTTGTAGATCAATATCTATTAAAATGTTAGCCATATATATGCTTATCAGGCATGAAGTTATATTTTCTCCTAATAATGGGAAATACCCATTCTTTTATAGTGATTAGACTATGTAATGGGAATATGGCTTTACAAAAAGCTGTATTCACCGTGCACGGAACAATTACCTGAGGCGCTTCTAAAGACATCGATGTGGAAGTGTTATTCCATGCTCGCTGTGACCCTGTATACCGGACTGTGATATCTTATGTGTAAGTGTCTATGTGTGCTACAATTAAAATACTTGTTACTTTTTATTAGGGATGAGCGGGTTTGAATTTCTGAAATTTGAACTCCCCCCGAGCCCCCCTGATCCGAGCCGGGAACCAAGTCAGGCTCGGGTTTTCCCACCTGACTCGGACCTGAAATCAAGGCAAAACATCATCATCCCGCTGTTGGATGTCGCGGGTTTTGGATTATATAAAAGGTCCCCGCATCGGCGACATTTTTCACTCCGGCTGTGGACAGTGAAGAGGGAGGGTGGGAGTAGTGGCTGTGTCCACTCCAAAGTCCATGCTGGCTAGGCAGTGTTGTGCTGCTGTCATAGGGGCTGGCTGGGCTGTGTTGTGCTGCTGTTGTCCATAGGGGCTGTGTCCACTCCAAAGTCCATAGGGGCTGGCTGGGCTGTGTTGTGCAGTGTCCCATAAAGGCTGTAGTCCTCAAGGGGTGCTGTAGTGTTGTCCAGGGGGTGCTCTGTCCATCAGGGGTGCTCCTCCCAAGTGCAAAAAACTATTTTTTTTCTGTTTGTGTGCGCTGTAGTCGCAAGTGAATCAACAAAGTAGCAGCGCCAATCGTGCACCTGTGTCATAAGTCAAGGGCCGGCTGGCTCATCTGTTGAAGGGTGGTGTAACCCCAAAGTGCTCCAAAAAATAAAAAATATTTTTTTTTCTATGTTTGTGACTTGTATGAGCATTAGCCGCACATGCATCAACAAAGTAGCAGCGCCAAGTCTGCTTCTGTGTCATAAGTCAAGGGCCGGCTGGCTCGTCTGTTGAAGGGTGGTGTAACCGCCAAAGTGCTGGCAAAAATAAAAAAAAAATATTTTTCTGTGTTTGTGTGCGCATTAGCTGCACGTGCATCAACAAAGTAGCAGCGCCAAGTGTGCGCCTGTGTCATAAATCAAGGGCTGGCTGGCTCATCTATTGAAGGGTGGTGTAACCCCCAAAGTGCCTGAAAACAAAAAGAAAAAAATATTTTTCTGTGTTTATTTGCACATTGGCCGCACGTGCATCAACAAAGTAGCAGCACCAAGCGTGCGCCTGTGTCATAAATCAAGGGCCAGCTGGGTTGTCTGTTGAAGGGTGGTGTAACACCCAAAGTGCCTGAAAAAAAAAGAAAAAAACTATTTTCTGTGTTTATTTGCACATTGGCCGCACGTGCATCAACAAAGTAGCAGCGCCAAGCATGTGCCTGTGTCATAAATCAAGGGCCGGCTGGCTCGCCTGTTGAATGGTGGTGTAACCCCCAAAGTGCCTGAAAAATAATAAAAAAATATTTTTCTGTGTTTGTGTGCTCATTAGCTGCACGTGCATCAACAAAGTAGCAGCGCCAAGCGTGCGCCTGTGTCATAAATCAAGGGCCAGCTGGCTCGTATGTTGAAGGGTGGTGTAACCCCCAGAGTGCCTGAAAAAAAAAAGAAAAAAATATTTTTCTGTGTTTATTTGCACATTGGCCGCACAAGCATCAACAATGTAGCAGCGCCAAGCGTGCGCCTGTGTCATAAATCAAGGGCTGGCTGGCTCGTCTGTTGAAGGCTGGTGTAACCCCAAAAGTGGCGGAATTTTTTTTTTAAATCTTTCTCTGTGTTTGTGTGCGCATTAGCCGTACGTGCATCAACAAAGTGGCAGTGCCAAGTGTGCGCCTATGTCATAAATCAAGAGCCGGCTGGCTCATCTGTTGAAGGGTGGTACAACCCCCATAAAGGCTGTAGTCTTAAAGAGGTCCTGTAGTGTTGTCCAGGGTGTGCTCTGTCCATCAGGGGTGCTACCTCCAAGTGCAAAAAAAACAATTATTTTTTTATCTGTTTGTGTGCGCTGTAGCCGCACGTGCATCAACAAAGTAGCGCCAAGCGTGCGCCTGTGTCATAAGTAAAGGGCCAGGCTGGCGTATATCACATAAATGGAGGATGCAGGGCAGACAGGAACAAGTTTAGACATCTGGTCCGGACTGAAGGACCTGCAAACAATTTCTGACATGTCTACTGTCACTGCATATGATACTGTCACCATTGACAGAATGGTGGAGGATTACATCGGTGACAGCATCCAAGTAGGCATGTCAGACAGTCTGTACCTGTACTGGCAGGAAAAAGAGGCAATTTGGAAGCCCCTGTACAAACTGGTTCTATTTTACCTAAGTTGCCCCCCCTCCAGTGTGTACTCCGAAAGAGTTTTTAGTGCAGCCTGGAACCCTGGCAGCGAAAGGTGTAGAAGGTTGCTTCCACAAAATGTGGAGAATGATGTTCATCAAAATGAATTATCAATGCTTCCAAGAAGACCAGCCTCCAGAACGTACAGAGGGACCCAGGGCCGGACTGGGACTAAAAATAGGCCCTGGCATTGTAAAACACACAGGCCCACCTCAGTGTCAGCATCTGGTTCCTGGCACAGACTCCTCCCTTTACTATTCCTGACTCCTCCCACTGCCTAGTCTATGCTCTTACACATAAAATTAATAGTAGAACAATATAAAAGTATACATTATTCTCTGTATTAAAACACACAACAGAGCACATCCTGCAGGGGGTGCCATAGTCAGACATTTTGTGTTTGGTTAGGTAAAGCTGGCTCTACTTTGGTGTCGATCACACCCAATTGACCAAGTACTAGCTTAACAGTTGTAGAGAATTAGACAGGGATCACTGTAGGTTTTTTTAGTTTGCAAGTGACCAATCAGAAAATATTGATTGGTAAGACATGCCGGAGGGGAAGTTATGGAGAGGGTGAGGGGGGGTTACAGGGTGGGGGAGGATGGGGATACTGAGGGGGTTACAGGGAGGGTGGGGGCTTGGTCACTGATTAGGGGTTACAGGGAAGGTGAGGGCTGGGACACTGGGGGTTACAGGGAGGGTAAAGGAAGAGACACTAAGGGAGGGTCACAGGGAGGGTGGGGGCTTGGTCACTGGGGGTTACAGGGAAGGTGGGGGCTGGGCTACTGATTGGGGTTAAAGGGAGGGTTAGGATGAGGACACTGAAGGGAATTACAGGGAGGGTGGGGGCTGTGACACTGATTTGGGGTTACAGGGAGGGTGAGGGCTGGGACACTAATTTGGGGTTACAGGGAGGTTGAGGGCTGGGGTAAAAGGGAGAGTGAGGACAGGGACACTGAAGGGAGTTACAGGGAGGGTGAGGGCAGGGACAGGGAGAATGATGGCTGGGTCACTGAGGGGAAGCTACAGGGAGGGTGACAGGGAGAATGAGGGCTGGATCACTGAGGGGAAGCTACAGGGAGGGTGGGGGCTGGGACACTGAGGGGGTTTAATGGGAGGGTGAGGGCTGGGATACTGATTTGTGATTACAGGGAGAGTGAGGGCAGAGACACTGATTTGGGGTTACAGTGGGTGAGGGGAGGGTGACGAAAGGGACACTGATTTGGGGTTACAGGGAGGGTGAGAGCTGGGACACTGGGGTTTACATGGAGGGTGAGAGCTGGGACACTGAGAATTAAAGGGAGGGTGAGGACGGTGACACTGAAGGGAGTTACAGGGAGGGTGAGGGAAGGGACACTGATTTGGGGTTACAGGGAGGTCAAGGGAAGGGACACTGATTAGGGGTTACAAGGAGGGTGAGGGAAGGGAAACTGAGGGGGGTTACAGGTAGGGTGAGGGTAGGGACATTGAGGGGGTTACAGCGAGGGTGAGGGAAGGACACTGATTTCGGGTTACAGGGAGGGTGAGGGCTGGGACATTGATTGGGGGTCACAGGGAGGGTGAAGGGACACTGAGGGGGGGTTACAGAGAAGGTAGGGGAAGGGAATCTAAGGGTTACAGGGAAGGTGGGGGCTGGGACACTGGGGGTTACAGGGAAGGTAGGGGCTGGGCCACTGATTGGGGGTTACAGGGAGGGTGAAGGCAGGGACACTGAAGGGAGTTACATGGAGGGTGTGGGCAGGGACACTGATTTGCGGTTACAAGGGGGTGAGGGGATGGTGAGGGAAGGGGCACTGAGGGGGTTACAGGGAGGGTGACGGAAGGGACACTGAGGGGGTTACAGGGAGGCTGAGGGAAGGGACACTGATTGGGGGTCACAGAGAGGGTGAGGGAAGGGACACTGAAGGGGGTTACAGGTAGGGTGGAGGCTGAGACAAATTGGGAGTTACAGGGAGGGTGGGGGTTGGGACACTAATTGGAAGTTACAGGGAGGGTGGGGGCTGGGACACTGAGGGGGGGTTACAAGGATGGTGAGGGCTGGGACACTGAGGGCATTTACTGGAGTGGAGGCTGGGACACTGATTTGGGGTTACAGGGAGGGTGAGGGCTGGGACACTTAGGGGGGGTAAAGAGAGGGTGAGGGCTGGGACACTGAGGGGGTTTACAGGAGTGGAGGCTGGGACACTGATTTGGGGTTACAGGGAGGGTTGGAGCTTGGACATTGAGAGGGGATTACAGGGAGGATGGGGGCTGGGACATTGAGGGGGGTTACAGGGAGGTTGATGGCTGGGAAACTGAGAGGGAGATACAGTGATTATATATATATATATATATATATATATTGTAATTGCAGGAGACCTACACTCCCTGCACATATAAAGCTGTCTGTCAGTAGGGTAGATAGTAACAGATTTAAAAGGAAAATAAAGTGCACGCACTTACCTGATAGTGTTTGGTAGTGCCCCCTCTCTTCTCCACTTCAGGTTCCAGGAGATGCAGCTGTTGCATTGGGTCTCCTGCTCCTGTATTACTGCGATGCTGCTCCTCTTCGGCACTCCCAGTTCTTCACACACAGCAGGCAGGGGGGCGTGTCTGAACATACCTGTTACTAGAGGTCCCGCTGGTCCTCTAGTGTCCGCTGGCAGGACATGGCCAGTGGACACTAGAGGACCAACAGGACCTCTTGTAACATTACAGTTTATGTGCAAAAAATTTCTTCTCACAGGCGGCGGCCATTTTTGGAAAGACATCTTCAATTGCATCCATGCTGACGGGGAAATTATACCTTTTCATGCGGACAGCCAGACCGACCAACTTGACCATCGGCCCTTCTGGCATTTGCCAGAAGTGCCAGATGGTCAGTCCGGTCCTGGAGGGACCTGTGGTGGTGGATTCCATACTTCCATTCCAGTATGAATTAATACTCTGTGAGGATGAGGATGAACACATCACTGAAGAGGGTGAGGAATTGGTGGATGAGGAGGATGAGGACGACATCTTGCCTCCGTAGAGCCAGTTTGTGCAGGGACAGATTAATTGCCAGCTTGTTTTGTGGGGGCCCAAACGAACCAATCATTTCAGCCACAGTCGTGTGGCAGACTCTGGCGCTGAAATGATTGGTTAGTTAAAGTGTGCATGTCCTGTTTATACAACATAAGGGTGGATGGGAGGGCACAAGGACAATTCCATCTTGCACCTCTTTTTTTCTTTGCATTATGTAATGTTTGGGGCCTAGTTTTTCAAACTGCCATCCTGTCTGCCACTGCAGTGTCACTTCTAGATGGGACACGTGTTTGTGCCGCCCACTTGTGTTGCTTAGCATAGTCATCCAACTACCTCGGTGCAACCTTTTGGCCTAAAAACAATATTGTGAGGTTTTCAGAATAGACTGGAAATGAGTGTAAATTAATGTTATTGAGGTCAATAATAGCATAGGAACAGAAAAACCCACAAATTCTGTGATTTTAGATGTTTTTATGCTTTTTTCCAAAAAAATAAAGATCCAAAACCCAGAACCCAAAACACGGAAGGGTGGTTTTGGCAAAACCAATCCAGATCCAAAACACGAAGAAAGATCCAGATCCAAAACCAAAACACAAAATGTGGCCGGTGCACACCCCTACTTTTTACTCATTGTGGTGCACATCCCTTCTGCTTCTTTTACCAGGGGGCCTAACTAAGACCCGCTCGCGAGCGCTGAGCGCTCACAAGCGGGTCGATGGTGCCCTAATGCGCATGCGCACGACGGAGGGAGCTCTGTCATGCGCATGCGCGAGACCCGCATAGTGATAGCCAAGCTGTCGCTATGGGTCTCGCACCAAAGGGGGCGTGCTGTCGATGGTGACTGACAGCACGCCCCCTTTGGTGGGCGTGCTGGGGGCGTTGCTGCCCAGACGGAGGCGTTCCCATGGGAACGCCTTCCGTCTGGAGCCGGCCCCACTGACATCACTAGTGATGTCAGTGGGAGTGCTTTTGGCTCTGATAGAGCCAAAAGCACTCCTGGGCTTGCGGCAGCGAGACCCTACCGCAGGGTCTTGTCGCAAGCTGGCCGCTCGCATAAGCTGTGGGTAGTCACCCACAGCTATGCGAGCGGCCAGGAGGCCGCTCCATTTTTAGGTAGGAGGGCCCTGATTCAGAGCGAGTGCTCTGGTCAGAGTGTCCGGCTCTGAATCAGGTCCAGAGATCCCTGTGCTTATTCCTGAGGAGGAGGATTCAATCTAAGGGGAAATTGCAAACAATGGAATTATTGTAAAAATAAAAGGACTCGCTTCCTTACTAACTTTGGATTAAGAACCTTGTTGCGCATGGTGTTATACTTTTATCCTTTGTGTATATATATATATATATATATATATATAAGAGATTGCAGTTGTCATTTAAGGGGTGGTGTCTTATTCTCTAGGGTAAATTGGGAGGTTGGTTACCTAGAGAGTGTGAAAATGAACTGGTTATCACTGATCTAACCTCATTGTCTTGATTTAACCCTGTGGTGCTAGGGTTTTTAAATTAACCATCCATCTCAGTTCCTCTTTGTTTATTTTTTTTGTGTAATTTCCTCCTCTCCAGTTTTTTTCACTTACTGGATTCCTAAAAACCGCATATTGTTGGGATCTTGATTGTGAGCGTGTTTAAAGTGGTTGGAGAGGCTGCGTGTTTCTATCCCTTTGCGTATGTTTCTTACATGTTCAGAGATACGTTCTTTCAGTTTTCTTGTTGTCCTACCTATATATTGGTAACCGCACGGTACAGTATCCTGCTCCTGAAAATCTGGACGTACTTATGCACTTGACCATCCGTATTGACCGTCGTCTTCGGCAGTGTAGACTGGAGAAAGATTTGCCTACCATCTCTCCCTTGATCTCCAGTCTGGGTTACCCCTCCTGATCAAGAAGAGCCCATGCAGCTCAGGTCTTTCCGTCTTTCCTCTGAGGAAGAGCACAGAAGACGGTCACTTGGGTTGTGTCTTTATTGTGGTGGTAAAGGACATACTGTACGCGTATCTTTGTTCAGTCAAGTCAGAAAAAGGCAACGTCTACTGTAGATGTACAGAGGGAGATACATCCGGGCCTTGCATCTTTCTCTCCCAGTAATGCAGTCCTTATCCCTACAGTAATTCAAATTCTTGATCAACAATTTAATATTTCTGCCTATCTGGACAGTTGTCCTGCAGATAATTTCATGGACATTTCATTTTTTAATTCTTTAGGTTTGATTTCTGAGTCCTTAACTCAACCTGTATCAATCATCGGTTTGGATGGCAATCTAATTACTAAGGGTGTAGCCAACTCCCGGTCTCCTCTTATTCGTCTATCCATTGGAGCTTTACATTCTGAAAACAATGTATCTGTTGTTTCATTTTCCACTGGCCCCTATGATCCTGGGGTTGCCATGGCCCAGGAACCATAATCTTGTTATCAACTGGCAGTCTGATGAGAGTCTTCACCTTAACCTGTTTTTCACGGTGTCTTGCTCTACCAGTACGAATTGCTGCTAACGTCCAAACAGATCCCTCTCTTACTATTCCAGTTCTTTACCGTGATCACTCCAAAGTCTTTTCCAAGAAAAAAAGCAGATTCTCTACCTCCACATCGTTCAAATGACTGTGTCATTGAGCTATTGCCAGGAACCAAACTTCCGAAAGGCAGGTTATATGCTTTGTTCCTACTGGAGAGTCAAGCTATGCAGGAGTACATTCAAGAGGCTCTTCAGAAGGGCTTCATCCATCCATCCAAATCACTGGTTGGAGCTGGGTTCTTTTTTGTGCAGAAGAAGGATGGGTCACATTGACCCTGTATTGATTTTCAAGGGTTAAATAATATTACCGTTAAAAACTCTTATCCATTGCCATTGAAATCAGTTCTTTTCCAGCTTCGTGAGGCATCCATTTTTTCCAAGATTGATCTACAAGGGGTTTATAACCTGATCCGGATTAAAGAGGGAGATGAGTGGAAGACGGCCTTCAACACTCATTCCGGCCATTACGAATATCTGGTCATGCCGTTTGGTCTCTTAAATGCTCCTACTGTTTTTCAAGATTTCATTAACGATGTGTTGAGAGAATTCCTTGGAGTTTTTGTTATCTCGTCGTATACCTAGACGATATCATTATCTATTCTAAGTAGGGGTGAGCGGGTTCGGTTTTACTCGGATCTTTAAATGGCATTTTATTGGCTATCGCCTATCATGTGTTTTGGATAGCCAATATAATAAATCCGAATTTGCGGTAAAGTGGCGATAAGAACCGAGTAAATCCGAGTAAAACCGAACCCGCTCACCCCTAATTCTAAGTCTCTGGAACAACATCGCCAGCATGTGAGACAGGTATTATGGAAACTCCAAGAGAATAATCCTTACGCAAAACTGGAGAAATGTGAGTTCGAAGTACAGGAGGTCTCCTTTTTGGGATATGTTATTTCTGCAGGGATTCTCCATGGACCCAAATAAAGTTAAGGTCATCTTGGATTGGGTCTAACCTTGCACTCTAAAAGCCATTCAGCGTTTTCTGGGTTTTGCAAACTATTATCGCAGATTTATCAAGTCCTTTTCTTCCATTGCCAAACCTATCGTGGAGTTGACTAAGAAAGGGGCAGATACAGCAAACTGGCCTGTCAAGGCGGTACAGGTCTTCAATTCCCTGAAGTCAGCTTTTATCATTGCTCCTGTTTTCCTTCATCCTGATCCAGATATTCCATTTATTGTTGAAGTGGATGCCTTCGAAGTTGGTGTTGGCGCCATTCTGTCACAAAAGGACCCCCGGGACAACAATTTTCACCCATGTGCCTTCTTCACACTTAAATTTGCTGCAGCAGAAGAAATTATGACATCGGTAATCGAGAGCTGTTGGCCATCAAATGCACCTTTGAAGACTGGAGACACTGGTTGGAAGGAGCTAAACATCTTGTCACAGTCATAGCCGACCATAAAAACTTGTCTTACATTGAATCTGTTAAGAGACTAAGGGCCTGATTCAGACCCGCTTGCGAGCACATAACGCTCGCAAGCGGGTAAATGGCTGGGCAGTGCGCACGCACAGCGTGAGTGCGCGAGCCCCGGAGCGAGTGAGAACTTCACTCGCTCGGGGCTCGCAGCAAAACTGGGCGGCTGTCGATGTTGATCGACAGCTCGCCCCATTTAGTAGGCGTGTCGGGGGGGTGGCTGGCCAAACGGAGGTGTTTCCGAAGTACTGCCTGCCATTTGGGGGTGGCTCTACTGACATCACCCGTGATGTCAGTAGTGAACTTCCTTCTCTATTAGAGCAGGAAGTTCACTGGGGCTTGCGGTGGACGAGACCCTACCACAAGGGTCTCGTCACAAGCCCGATGGTCGCGACCATCGCCAGGCCGCCCACTAAAGCTGTGGGTGGTCACCCACAGCTTAGCATGCAGCCTGGAGGCCGGTAAAGAAAAAAAAAATGTCCCGCCCTGATTCAGAGCGAGCGTTCACAAATAGCGAGCGCCTCTGAATCAGGGCCTAAATGCAAGACAAGCTCGTTGGGCCCTATTCTTTACCTGTTTTAATTACATAATTTATTTCCATCCTGGCTCCAAAAATCTCAAGGCAGATTCTCTTTCACAAAGCTTCCAACCCTTTCAACCTACTACACTGTTATGAATGTACCTGCACTATTTGCATGAGACCCCTAGAGCTTGCAGATGGGGCTCATGCAATAGAGTGGGATCCACAGAAAATAATTTACCTGGAGTGAAGCAGCAAGCAAGGTAGGGGATAATAGCTGATGCAAGTGTGTGCTGGAGACTGCTGCTGGAAGTAATCAACTGGCAAAGGTGGATATGCACAAAATCAGTTAGGATGCAGATCTGGACTTGTAGCACTAGCAGGCCAACTTTGCAAGATGCAGGCTGGAACAATGTCAAAGCAGCAATGGTGGATTTGGGCTTTATTGCGGCAGGCCAGCTACTCAATGTTGTACTTGTAATGTTACATATGGCCTTGATGTGGCAGGCCAGCTACTCAGGATGCATGTGGGAATACTGTGGAACCTGCAACACTGGAAATGGATTAGATTGTGGCAGACCAGTTACTCAGGATGCAAGTGGGATTTTGTAACAGAACCAGTACTTGATATGGTTAAACTGACAGGTGAATGCAAGTTGGAGCTTGTAATAGAATCAATACTTGAAATGGTTGAACTGGCAGGCAGATGCACGTTGGAGTTAGTAGCAGAACCAGTACTTGATGTAGTTGAAAAGGCAGGATGAATCCACAGGTACATGCTGGACTGGACACAAACTGGAGGTGACACAAAAGGAAAGCTGGAGGGTCTTGGCAAGACACAGGCACAGAGTAAGGATGCACACAAGAACAGGGCAGAGTCCAGCAGGGCACAGTAGACTGAGAGCAAATGTATACAACGGCAGGATACTGGGCACAAGAACAAAGGTTAAGGAGCAAGGAACTGCACAGCATGCAGCACCCACAGGAGCCTCCAGTAGGTGCAGGAACTAGTAATATCACCGGCAGGCAGGAACAGACTACAATCCTTAATGAAGGGAGAGGTCTCCTGTGATTGGTCACTCAGGCTGAGTTCAGGTAACAAGACTACCAACAGGTGAGTAACTGCACATAGCAGCCAGAGTCCAGGTAGTTAGGATAACCACTGAGAGCGGCACATGTAACATACATCTTCTGAAGAAACCATCATTCAGGCCTCTCATATTCATGTGGCTTTGACTAGGAATTTGGCTAATATTCTTCATTCCTGTCAGTCTGAAGCTCATTCTGGAAAGCCGCTGGGATTACTCTATGTCCCAGAGAGATTTCGTAAAGCAGTGCTTACAGACTTCCATTCAACCACAGCCATTGGTCACCTGGGTATCTCCAAAACTACTGAACTACTCTCCCGCTCAGTGTGGTGGCAATCTTTTTTTCCAGGATGTTCGTGAATTTGCCATGGCCTGTGAGGTTTGTGCCTGCAATAAGTCTTCTCATATTGTTCCTTCTGGCCTCCTTCTTCCTCTCTCAATGCCATCTAAACCCTGGACTCTAATTGCAATGGATTTTTATTGTGGATCTTCCTTCTTCTCGCATTTGGACTGTTGTTAACTGTTTTAGTAAAATGGCTCATTTTGTTCCACTCTCCATACTGCCTTCTGCCAAAGAATTATCTGTTTTGTTCAATCAACACATTTTCCGACTTCATGGACTTTCAGCGGACATCGTCTCTGACCGAGGAACTCATTGGAAATTGTTATGGTTCTTCCCTTGGCATCAGCCTCAATCTTTCATCCGGTTATCATCCCCAATCCAATGGTCAGACAGAGTGGGCCAATCAATCTTTGGAGCATTATCTCCGCTGCTTTGTTTCCAAATATCAAAATGACTGGGTCTCCCATTTACCATTGGCAGAATTTGTTTTCAATAGCTCTTGTCATTCATCTTCCACAATTGCTCCTTTTTTTTGTAACTCCGAACTGCATCTTGGAGTTAACTCATTTGAAACCAAAACCAAACTCCATTTTCAACTTCAGTCTCTAGGCTCTGGGCTCCGCTCTGTTTGGAAGAAAGTTCATCAGTGTCTTCTAAAAGCATCATTTAACTATAAGACATTGGCTGATAGACACCGCAGGCCATGCAGGTTCACGGTTGGATACTTGGTCTGGCGGTCCTCAAAGAACATCAACATTCGTCAATGTTCACAGAAGCTGGGTCCAGAACATTGCCCCTTTTAGAATAATCTCTCAAATTAATCCTGTCGCCTTTCGGCTAAAGTTGCTTAACACACTTAAAATTAACAATACCTTCCATTGCTCCCTACTCAAACTGGTTTCTGTTTCTTCCAGGTTCAGTTACAGATGTCCTGTCAGACCTTCTCCTGTACTCATCCAGGGTCATCAAGAGTTCATCATTGAAAAAATCATGGACTCCAGATTCTCACGAGGAGGCTTACAATTTTTGATTCACTGGAAAGGGTACAAGCCAGAGGAGCGCTACTAGGTCTCTGAAAGATTATTACATATGTTTTAAAAATTAGGTTTTTTTTGAGAACTTCCCTGACAAGCCTGGTTTTAGGGGTTCTTTAACCTCTTGTCACAAGCCATCGTAGCGTCTTGTTGGACTTCAGTGCACCAAGTGGCTCTCATGCGCTTGTTGCTAGGAGACGAGGACGCTGGGCTGCTTCTCCATAGGCCCTTTCTTCAAATTTTTCTGTCATCCCCACCTTGCTTTGATTGGATACTTTTTCTCCACTGCTGGCTCTCTGCTCTGATGCCGGCTACAGCGTCTAGAGCGTGTCTTCTGGTTCCTGTGTGTGGATTTCACCCTCGGCGTGTGTTCTTCTATCCAGCATGTGTTCCAGCTGTGCCAGTCGCACTTCAGTGTCAGAGTGTATATTCTATTACCAGCAATAGAGATAGTTCAGCCAAACTACAGCAGCTGAGAGGTAACTGTTACCAACATCACGGCAGTCTCAGCCGCATTACAGCATCAAAGTGGACAGTTGCTTCTAAACTTCTACAGTCTCAGTACCACTTCACTGTCAGAGTGCATCATCTGTTACCAGCAATAGCGGTAGCTCAGCTGCACTACAGCATCTAAGCAGATAGCTGTTACCAACTTCACTGCAGTTTTAGCCGCACTACCATGCCAGAGTGGACTGTGTTGTTCTTCTTTATTCTCAGTTGCATTTCAGCTTCAGAGAGCCTTATCTGATTCTACGTAACAACTATCTCTGTCATCCACCAGCAGCAAAATAAACTTGTTTTTTAGACTCTTGCTGCATCAAAAACATGCAAAAAAACCTGAAGAAAATAGAGCTTCCTAGGTGATCTGAAGTGTGAGAAGAGACTGCTGCCAAACAGAAGAATTTGTGTGGTTACTTCAAAGACTATTAAAAACAAAATATGGCTGCGCTCAATCAATCACACTTGATATGTATATTATAAACCTTACTTGAGTATGAAATATAAAAATATTTAATGAGTCAATCTTATACATAAATACAAAATGTTCAGAGCCTAAGTGGAACATATATGTGTTCCTACTGTATAAATACATACATACATATACACAACATATAATTAATATCAAAGAGAAAAAAATAAATAAAAATAAAATATTTATAAATGTAATCAATATTTCTGGTTGAATTGTTACCAGATAAAAGAAAAAAAGGAAAAGTTATATAAAATGTGTCTCTTAAATATAGACACGCTGTATCTGTGGCAATTTTGAGGCTAATGCAACAATTAGATATTATGTTGCTATATCATGCAACACGGAATGAGCTCACCCAATTTTTGGTTGATATGACAGCCTGTGATATGCAGATCAAAAATCTCAGTATTCCACGTATAGTGCTGTGTGTATCCCAATGGTTACAGCATATACCTTCATGTGTCCATCACTGGATAAAGGACTATCTCCCTTTCATCACGGGAACTCTCAGTGGTGTTGCTCCACTCCGTGTCAGGTAGTGTATGGCTGCTGCCGGAGCCGCCGGCCGGCTTGACTGTGTAGTCACTTGAGAGCGGGTGCCTGCGGTCTCATTGGAAGGACATGACCCCCGATGGAGACTTTATACCAATTCGTTGGTTAGCCGGAATCTTCCTGTAGGAAAGGGTAATGAGAGCGGGTGCTTGCAGTCGCAATGAGGGATATGACCCCCGATGGAGACTTTATGCAGGTTTTATGGGTTACTGAAATCTCTCTGTTGGAGAGGGTGATAGGCTGTGTGGTGATTTAGATGATGAGTCCGCTTGGAGGAAAAGATTAAGTTGCTTAAAGAATCAAATGCCACAGGTTCAGCTGTATAAGCTCAACGCGTTTCCGTGTGTCTACACACCTTCGTCAGGAGCATGCTGGGAAGAAGAGATTTAACCCTTTTATCCAATTTCTCTTGATTAGAATCGTTTTCCGCTGAGGCTTTCAAAAATGTCAATCAAGTGCATTCAATTTGATCTCTTATGTCTCTTGCACAATTACAAAGGTTAATTACGGTCTTTTGTACCCATAACAGTTTTTTTTTAAAAAATCAGGACTTGTAAGACAATATTTTATTTTATATATATATAAATATGATCTTAAATTATTTATACTGATTATATATTCTAATTCGTATCAAGTAAAAACAGTTTATATATTAATCTCACAACCCTTGTATATTATAATTATTAATATTAATATTAATTATTAATTATATGTTGTGTATATGTATGTACAGTATTTATACAGTAGGAACACATATATGTTCCACTTAGGCTCTGAACATTTTGTATTTATGTATAAGATTGACTCATTAAATATTTTTATATTTCTTGCTGCATCAGCCTTCAAGGCTGCAACCAGCCAACTACTCATCTGCCCTCAAGGCTGCAAGCTGTATCCATCCAAGTACACATCCTCAAGGCTGCAATCAGCCAAGTACACAAAGCCCTCAAGGCTGCAATCAACCAAGTACACATCAGCTCTCAAGGCTGCAACCAGCCAAATACACATCAGTCCTCAAAGTTGCAACCAGCCAAGTACACATCAGCCCTCAATGCTGCCACACGGCCAAGGTCACACAATTGGCCAGCTCTCATCCAGTGTCCTGGGGTTCCATTACCTCTACTGTGTGAATCTTCCCAGGGATTCATAGCACCTAGCCCAAGTAGGCTGGGATAGGTTGATGACGGAATGTTCTAGTAAGGAGGGATGCCCCATGGCTACAAAGGTTCAGGGAGCGCACAGTATTATTGTACAGTTACAATAGTAAAGTATTGCAAATCAGGATCTGCCATAGCAGCATTACTGTGTGACATAACATGAATAAGGGCCACTAGGAATGGCCATAGACCATCAATGATTAACAAACAATGGTTGACCACCGATGGTTGATGATTTTGCAATTGATGATGGTAAACCAATGGTTCACCGCCATTGATGGCACAGAGCCAAACAATGTATTTTTTTATTTCCTTTCCATGTGCTAGGGCATAGAGTTTAGCTCCGCCGTTACACAATCCGCAAAGGCCCACATCCACTCCCTGATTGGCCTGCTGCACATCCAGTATTAAAACAGGGATGACATTGGTGGATGAAACCACTGATGGCTCGCAGCTGAGGGCTTCATATCATCGATATTATCCACCAATGGTACCATTGATGTGTCAAGTCAGTCTGCACAGCAGCCGCTGTGTACCCCTGTCCTGCCCTGTCACAGATTGTGTGTAATGGAAGGGCACTACTAATGACAGCAGCAGGTAGAGGAGGGGGAGGCAGCAGGGCCTGCACAGCCAAGTAAGTTCAGTACAGTATATTACAGGCTGGGCCAATGTTTTGGATTTTTTACATGTAGGGCAAATTTAGACTTTTATTTCCTATGTCTGTGCCTATGTGTTTGTTTCAATTAGTTATTTTTTTAAATTGTGTCGCGGCAAAATTACATTGTAGTATTTTGTTTAACAGTACTGTACATCGACAGCGCATCCGCCGTCTGTCCTCTGAGGAGGATAAGTCTGAGGACAGGGCCTGACAATCCTTCCCAGCCAAGTAAGTACTGGATGTACTCTACCTCCTGTAATTGCAAAGGCTCTAGTGCTCTCTACATCTCTAACCTAATCTCCTTACACACTCCCTTCCAGCCTCTCTGGTTTGCCAATGACCTCGCGACTTGCTTCTTCTCAAATGTAAAAGAAGAAAAAGGAAAAAGCACTTTCTCTTTGTTGGCGCACAAATAGAGAAATAAATTAAAATATAACTTTTATTGTAAATGTTTAAAATTCACCTTGCCTCACTAGTGAAATATTCCATAAAAAAGTAAATCATGAAACAAACATATGAATATATATTGTTCTAATAATTTGTTATCGATATTAAGCAATAAAGTGACTTATAATCTGTTTGTCTCTGTGTCCTTATTCTGTTGTGTATATTAAAACATTCGATATTATTAATTAAATTATGATAACTTCCTTATTGATAGTGTATTCCCAAATAGATTGTTCCTATTGCAAACCTATAACTGTGGATAAACGGTAATATTATTAAATTACTTCATACATTAATAAGGGTAATAATATCTCAATCTAATAATGCATTCGTGCAACTTGTACAATTTGCCAGTCTCAACTTAATGATCGAGACTATAGATTAATGATTGTTTCTACTGTAATAATCACAGCGCCCTCTGTAGGGCAAAATACTTCTTCAATTTTAGAAATATGCCACATGGGAACATGTATCCATATCCCATTTCAAAGTGTAATGCCCCCTGTTAAATCAGAGTATAATCAATCATATGGTTGCATAGGTTGGAAATCATTACCAACATATAATGTTACAGCACCCCCTATAAGCGTATACAATTAAATTGGGATATCTGTTTCAATGGGAATTGACGAATATTATAGTTGTTACAAATACATGAAATTCACTAATAACATAATCAAACTTAGCTATATAGATGGTGCGTAACGTACTGGATTTTCCAAGCATATGTCGTATCAATAATTGGTATGTTTTCTCATATTATGTACCAAGTGAGTTATTTTGAATCACAATGGATGTTGTAACTCCCCTTATAAGGCTGCATAATTTTTATTCAATCTGTATGAGCTGTATGAATTATACCATGTATATATATAGTTTGTTGATTATAACGCCCCCTATGGGAGCACAAAAAGTTGTATCTAGATCAATATAGATGTTATAGCTCCCCCTGTAGGGCTGTAAGTTCTTTTCCAGTCGTAAATAAAATATAGTCAGGTATTGTGCGACAGGAGCACTGGTTTCCAGACAACCGGTCCCTTAATAATATTCGGCCGAGCAGCAGAAAATAGCAGTAAAATATGGATGGGGTGCTGCGAGCTTGAACGTCTGCAAACCTTGACGCGTTTCTCCGGGTATTCGCATCCCAATTTCATTAGAAACCAGGACGCGAATACCCGGAGAAATACGTCAAGGTTTGCAGATGCTGAAGTTCGCAGCACCTAGCATAATATACTGTAATAATGATGGCAGAACACAATTATAATTTGTTTTTCAAAAGTGTACTCAGGATCGAATGATTTAATCCTTTATTACACACTCAATTACAGCTCTCGATCCAAGACGATCATGCTGTTCTATAGTGTACCGAATGACAGGTTCAGTCAGCCAATCAGCAGGCATTGCTACAGACAGTGCATTGTCTTTTTTGCGCATGCACAGTGCAGTTTAGGAAACGTGACATCTTGTGGACAGAAAGTTGGTATTACACTCTCGGCTTTTTCAGCATCTCAGTATGTTAGAATGTGACTCAAAACGCCACGCCACAGTGTGACTAGCAGGAAGTGCTACATGGTATATGGAGCAAAGATGTAGCAGGACTTCTGTATGTGATTTCTGGTTCAAGAGAATATAAATATTTTGACTATAAAGGGGTCAATTCATTTACCCACAAGTCCCCTTGTGGCGCGAGTAAATGACACATTTATGGTACCTCCGGACCAATGGATTTTAGGGTTGCACACAAAAATCTATGAGTCCAGGGTGAGATTGTGCTATGATGAGTCATGGTGCCATTGGCAGCGTATCTCTGCTGTTACAATGGCAAATTGCCCCCCTCATGGCTAATTAAATTGTCCCCTCAGATTAAACATTGGGATCGACTGACTAAAGTGTTTAAAAATAAAAGTGGTGGTGCTGCCCATAGCAACCAATTAGATACTAGCTATCATTTATCTTTTGCATTCTAAAAAATGATAGAATTTATTTAGTTGCTATGGGCAACACCAGCACTGTTTTAGAAGCTTTAGTGAATCTACCCCATTGTCTCATCCAGCATATGCTTTACTATATTGGAGATGCCTCCTGATCATTACCACACATCTTGTTCAGTCTTGATTCAGTTAATGATGTCATTACATTTTTGTGCTGAACAACTAAATGGCGCGGTTTCCAATTGTGGGGTAGATGTACTAACCCTTGGAGAGAGATAAAGTAGAGAAAGATAAAATACCGACCAATAAGTTACTGCCATTTTTCAAACAAAGCCTGTAAAGTGATAGTTAGAAGCTGATTGGTTGGTACTTTATCTCTCTCCACTCTATCTCTCTCCAAGGCTTAGTACATCTCCGCCTTTGTATGAATTGTTTCTTGCATACCTACAATGATTTGAGATGTACGCATTGTAATGGTTTGGTTTTGCCAAAACCAACATCAAGGGATCAATCCTATTAGGTGCGAATTGCTAGGTGCGAGTTGCTATTTTCACTTCAAATTTGCATAGAGAATTAATTTTGCACTCCAATTAGCAACTCGCACTGAATCAGTCAGACTGAATTCGCAACTTTCCACTCGCACCTCCCTGAGGGTTAGAGATGTAAAGGAAAATCTTTATTAAGGTTAAAATGTCGGGACACTGTGCTGAACCCCTTGGACACCCCCCTAATGACTAATTATTAATTTGGAAGTTTCCAATTAGCTTAATTAGTCCAATAATTACATGTCATTTTTTGGGGTAAAAAAAAATAATTCTTCAAATTACCCCAAAATCAACTTTGTCGTTAGTTTAGGCACCCCAAATTCAATTTACAATCATTTTTAAGTTGAAAAATAATTGTTTTTATAATTTTTTTTCAAGGTGCCCTCAAAGTACCCCAAATTCTCCCTTATTCCAAAATTTTTTTGCATTTTTCATTTAATTCGTTTGAGATTAAACGAAAAAAGTTTGTTTTTTATCATTTGACACCATTTAAAAACCTACAGTACTATCCTAATGCACACAAACAGCTTCCTATACGGTCCTGCTAACGAAATTATCCATATTGGGGGGGGTCCAGGATGGTCTCCCCACATTCATGCATTTCTCGCAAATCTCATTTGGCAGTCAATTCGCACCCCTCTGCTGCGAGTAGTGCGAATAGGCATTTTTAATTGGATTGGAGAATTGTCGAGAGCACGCTTCTCTGCGAAGTTTGCAAGTTTCAAGAAGCAAACTCGCTACTCGCCATTCGCACCTAATTGGATTGAGTGCCAAGTGTTTTGGCTCGGTTACAGTTTTGGTTTTGGATTTCATTCAAAATTTATAAATACTGCTAAAACCATGTAACTTTTATCTGTTTTTGTGCCTATAGCAGTGGTTCCCAAACTTTTTTGAATCATGGCGCCCTATAGTATCAGCATTGTTTTTACGGCACCCCTAAGAAGAAAGTTTGTTATTAAGAAATTCAGAAATAAATAGGTTCAGTTATGTGGTGGTGGACACTTCTGTTTGTCCACATATTTACATTACATTGACCATAAATAATTTGATTTGGTGCTGGACCACCAACCTGAGGCACCCATGCAAGTGTCCCAAGGCACCCCAAGGTGCCGCAGTGAACAGTTTGGGAACCACTGGCCTATAGTGTTATTAACATCAATAAAATTCATTTCCAGTCAATTTAGACCACCTCACAGTACCTGAAATTACGAGGGAGGGACTTAAATGCAATCCAAGACATGTGAGATCTGCTTTTTAGATTCAAACTCCGAACTTGGCTAGAAGCCTCGAATCAGGACTTGGGGCCTGATTCATTTCAGACCCATTCGCTAGGATGCATTCGCACGCAGTCATCAGCAGCCAAAGTATGCAAATCCCGCAATCGCTAGCAAGACATTAGCACGCCCACTATGTCTTGCCGTGTGATCGCGGTATGTATTTAGGTGCCCACCAGCCTGTCACAAGATGTCCTCTTTCCCTTAGTAACATACGTCATGTCCAGGAAGTGTATTAAACAATCAGTAACATCGAGTAACACCGGACCCATACGCAGCACTTGTGGCTGACCATACCCTACCGCAAGCACTGTGAGTGCTGCTGTGTGTAATTCAGCCATGTGACGTGTATGCTGATGATGCGTCTTAATTATACACGCCCCTGAAACGGCATTCAGACGCACAGACACGTCTGCGTTCGCACCACCCTCTGTCACCACCCACAAACGGCACGTCCTGACACTCATTCTAGCGGAGCGTCTGTGTTCAGGGGTCGATGGCTTAGTTCGCGCACACGCACTGCATCTTATATGCATGCGCAGATTGCAAACATTGGCAGACTATGTGCTAACGCAGCCTAGCGACCGGGTCTGAATCAGGTCCTTGGTTTTATCCGGAACGCCAAAGTTCATCTCTGATGATAATGCAGACATTGTGGCACATACCACTACTCTATATGCAAATACAAATAGATTGCATGTAAATTTAGCACACTATCATATGCTGTGCACTTAACAGAACATGTTAAGAAAGTGCCTTAAATGGTACTAGCAATGATATAATATTTTCCTACCTTGGGCCCTAAAAGTAATATGGACACATGAGCTATAATTTGTTATTTATTAAGTATATGTAATACACATAATATAATGAACAAAAAACAGTTTACAGCAAATGAATGAGCAATAATATCATTTTAATAATTCTGCGATGAGCATTATCTAAAAGTATAGTGTAGTGGTTACTTCCTAAAGTAATTTAGACTCTCCGACAAAGCTAAAAAAGAACAATAGATGTACACACTGAATTAGAAAAAGATATGCACATTTTAATTACATGAAAAAACACACGGTATGTTCTCAGCGCTTATTTCAGACAATTCTTTAGGCTCTAATTAATGGTATATTCTTATATTGATTGGTATAAAATACAGTCTACACTTTCAGGTCAAGAAATATTCTTTATTTATGTAAAACACAGTGTAGCGAAAAAAGCTTATAATAAATTAATGCGATTATTCCTAATACCGGTATACTTAACTCACAATAGACAAAACAACATACATCTGTACGGACCAAGTTTTTAAAGGTGAAAAATTATAAAGAATACAAATTTAAAAATCTGTAGTACGCTGCAGGAGTCAATGGGCCTTATTCAGAGCCGCTCGCTATTTGCGGTCATTCGTTCTAAAACAAGGGGTGGCTATTCAAATGAACCGTTCGCTAATTGCGGTCTGTTCACACCTCTAAGTCTGAACGAGCGAGCAAAACTTGCGGTTGTAATTTTGAAAAATACGCCCCCTGGCCGCACGCATCCTACGTCATGTCCGCTATTTATTAGATTAATCGAGCACATCGAACAGCGTATGAACTGCTCGTTATTCTTGTGGCTGGTTTTTTCAACTGCTATTTTGCGAGCAGTTCGGGGTAAAAAAAAACCAAGTGACGTGGTCAGTGACGCTGCTGTATTAATTATGCACTCCCTTAAAACGCACGTTTTGACCTTTAAGCACGCCTGCAATCTAATTCCACCCCCCCGTTTTCAAGCACCTTCCCCTGTTACCACCCACATACGCCTCCTTCTGTCACTCAAAATAGCAGGCATTCGCTATATAGCGAACAAACGATTTTCGGCCGCACTGACTGGTTCGCGCATGCGTATTACAATCCGTACGCATGCGCAGATGTGCGAACATCGGTCAGAACGAACGAGCGGCTGCTTACGAGCGGCTCTGAATCAGGCCCAATGTTCGCAATATGTTTGCTTCCAATGAACCAAAAGTCTTTATAAATCAAAGGCAATATGCTGCATGAATCAAAATCCACAAAGTGCTTGCTTCCAATATGTAAGTGCAGGTATGCGGCTTTGACGAACTTACCCCCATGGGTTTGGCTCTATGGTGGTGAGTCCTGTTTATGAGGGACTCCTCCCGCTGGCTGTCTTGTTCTGTGCCCCTTTTCAGGCTGGGGTGATGGATAGGATGTTCCAATGTCTGCCAGCAGACTGAACCACGCTAAATTTCAGCAGCGTGTGATCGGTTGTTCCGCAATCAAAGAGTTTCGCCTTGCATGGCTTCTTCAGGATAGTGCAGATACTCGATCTCCTCTCCTCATTCCCTTTTAAGGCCGGCAGCTCACACAATCTCACTTGTAATTGGAATCAGACTCACTATGATGTACTTAGTCCCCAAGTTATCCTAGGCTTATTATGTTTTTAAATCCCAAATGGTGTATCCCGTAGGTCTTCCTAACATGTAACATATAACATATATACATACACATAACGCATATGAAGGATCTAGCTGATTTGTGCCACTAAGTAATAATACATTCTTAATTAATAATAATTGACATCATTGACATGGTCTAAATCTAAATAGCTAATAATAGTGAATAAATATTAAATATTAAAAAGTATCCCTTCTAGGGGAGGTGTAAGTTTTTATAGCATATATGTAATAACCTTATTAAATAATAAATATATAGATATATAAATAAGAGCAATAATCCTAATTCATCTGATGGGTAATACAATAATTAATAAAAATAATATAAAAATAATTAATAAAAATTATGAAAAATCATATTATTACCACTGGGAGGTGATTAGAAACAAAATGGAAACTGTGGTGGGGAAAGAGGAAGGGAAAGAGTGGGGAAAAATTATGGGAACCATAGTCTCTCTGTAACCATATTCCTCTGCTATTGTGATCTAATCCTTTCTGGTGAGGTTTGTTATGCCTTTTTGTTGAACATCCTTAGTACATTTTATTAATAGGGTCGCTATATAGTAGATAAATGAATAAATAAATAAATAGGGCTATTGTAATCCCATTAAGGTGATTTATTTGAACATAGTATAATATAAAATAGATAAATGAATAAATAAATACATCTAAAATAATAAATTAATAGATATGTAGGAATCGTCCAAAAAATTATATAAAACTTTGTGTAAATAAATCTATGCAAAAGGATATCTTCTAAAAAACATTAAATAGCTTCCCAGAGGACAATTACTCATATTAAGCTCTTAAAAAAGGATGAAGTTCATAGTCTATATTCAGGCCATTCGTGATAATGTTCCCAGATTATAAATCATCTTTGCCTCTTCCCTCAGTAGAGCGTCATTCAGATTTCCTCCTCTCCTTACTATCCCTGAGGAAATCCATAAGGTTGAAAGTGAATTTTTTGGGCGGAGGCGAATTTGCATGTTTCCATACACTGGAATGTTGTTTGTATTCCGAATCATAATGACAAATCTGCAAAATCGTCACACGTAACAATCGATGTCAGGAAATCGGTTATCCTCTCCGACAGTCAAACGATGTTCTTGCACGGTTCAACTCGTCATCGCATCTGCACTTCTGTGAGACTTCTGGGTACACACCTGGCACACATGTGATGCATTTTCAGTTCCTTTGTCACAATATGCTGAACCCATTCAAATGAGATGCCAAGTGAAGCCAAAACATTTTGCAACATTTTCGCAGCTTTGGCAATGTTAACATCTGTAACTGTGGTGGATGGTCTCCCAGAATGCGCTTCGTCAGTCACTTGCGTATTACCCTCTTTGAAGTGCTTCCACCACCGAAATACTGCAGCACGGCTAATTGTTTCTCCACCGTAGGCTTGCCTTAACATTCCATGAGTTTCATTTCCGCTTTTTCCAAGTTTAACACAAAATTCAATCACACATCTCTGACTTAATCTTACAGACACGTCTTCTTCAGCCACCGTGACGAAACACACGAAGATCTTCCACTTACTGCGACCAAACAAAAAAGACTACAGCATTCCATATATATATATATATATATATATATATATATATAGTGTAAGTAGTGCACAAAGGAGCTCATTCAGACTGGCTCGCAAGTTGCGTTCGCACGCTGGCAAAAAGGGGCCGGTTAATTAAATGAAGTGCTCGCACTGCGTCAAGTAATGATGCCCACTATGTTTTAGTGAGCTATGGCAAAGTGCGCTCGCAAGTGTATGAAGACGCCCCCTTGCCACTCGCAACACATGTCATCTCCAGGAAATTAAGGATTAATCGAGACCATCGTGAGCCATCGAAACTGCTCGCAGCCCTTGGGGTTGCCTTAACCTGCCGCAAGCACAGCGATCACTGCTGGCTGAAATACATGCAGGTGACGTGTACAATGACGCTCCTTTGCTAATTATGCACGCCCTTTAAACTGAGTTTTGGCAGCCTGACATTCCTGCGTTCGCACATCCAGTCCCCCGTTCACAAGCACCTTCCCCTGTTACCTCCCACAAACGGTACTATCTGTCACTCAAAGCAGCGACCTGATAGTGGTTTACAAGCAACCAAAATCAGATCACATCAAATGGCTTGCACACGCGCACTGCAAATTATACGCATGCGCAGATGGGCGAAAATCGCTCAGAGCGAGCGATCGCACCTTAGCGAGCGGGTCTGAATCGGGTCTAAAGCTCATACAAATGTGAAAATTAATAGAACAAAATATATATGTAAAAATAACCACTGCAATACAAAAGTGAACACTTCCTGTTTGAGGTGGCTGCCAGTTCTTCCAAAGAATGATCTATTCAGAAAATCATCAATAAACTAGTGAAAAAAATAGTGAAGGGACGGCGCCTTCAGTGTACCAACCTGATTCGGATTCTTTTAGTGATGAATCAACTTTTCAAAAAGCGTTCAAAGAAAGTCTGTGATGTCTCTATATAGGTTCCTGAGGTGTCTTCATATAATAGCCCCACAATGTGTATCTCAGAAGAAAAAAAAAATAAAAACAACACATTATGCCACACAGTAATGTGAAAGGGGCAGTACTGTGGGCATAATGTTATAAGAGGCATTACTGTGGTATAATCTGTAAGGGGCAATACTGTGGCATTATGTGTTATAATTGTATATACTGTAAGACTTTTTCTTGTAGCCCACAGAATCGTAGACCTTGATTATTTAGTCCAATTGAGATTTTGAGTTTGGCATTCCTGGTGTAAGTGAATAAAACATTTGAATATGACTGCAGCATTAAGTACTTCCTGCCAATACAATTCACTGTTCACTACAGTGCCATACTAGAAAACATCCCATAACATCCCATAATATTCAGAATAGGCTGCGTGCTGGAGAGGGGGGGTGCTCTGAGCCCCCTCAGCCCTGCTCAAAGCCAGGAGGGGCGCGATCAGTGTGATCGCTCACCCCCACAGACATAGGAGACTGCTGTGGCTGGGCTGCTGTGAGGAAGGGGGATGAAGGCGGCGCCAGACCCGGGTCCCTGCCGGGCCCCTCAGGAAGCCCAGGCCCGGGTAATCTGTACCCGCTCCCCCCCCCCTCTCAGCATCCCTGTTAATGACATTTTGGAAAGAAAACAAATGTTGAACACGTTTTCTTTCCAAAATGACAGTAGTCATTAATGTTCAATTGTTTAGACTAGCCTATTCTGAATATTATGGGATGTTATGGGATGTTTTCTAGTATGGCACTGTAGTGAACAGTGAATTGTACCGGCAGGAAGTACTTAATGCTCCAGTCCTGCTCAATTTATTTGAATAGATCATCATTTGTATCAGTCATCTTTGGTGAGGATTGATGTCAGGTCCTTTGAGTTATGTAGTAATTTTGACATTTCTTGAAATGTTTCTGTCAGAAATGTGTATGTAAGTGAGGCGGTGATGTGCTGCTTTTCTGTGAGCAATGTTTCTGTGAGAGATGTTATTCTTTACATTTGTGGAGTGATACAGCTGTGGCTTTATGATGAGGTTTTGTGGGAAGTAGGTCAGGCATGCGGATACACTGGGTGGTGTGCAGCCATTGGGTAATAATACATTGTCATGTGATCTAGTGTGTCCAATCATGTTGGTGGGATTTCTCTCATTACACCATACCATTTTATAAATATATATACAATCTCAAATTGTATCCAGCACTCACACTAGCAGGGGTACATCTATAGCAGCAGGAAATATGCAGCAAATCTCCGTCCTTGACATAAAGATATGATAAACAGGGAATTCACCAAATTTTTAAAGAACAAAAAATAATAGTTTATTCTATGAATACCGTCTCACAGGAGTGTATACAGGACAACCAATGTGTTTGTCCTTTCATGGCAACTCACAGACCAGATCAAGCAGAATCTTCTGCACAAGCCCAGCTTCTAGGGACTGCATCAGCTGCAGCCCCTAGGAGCTGTGTAAGGCTGATGGCAAGACATGGGAGTAGCTTCTCACTGGAAGCACGCTCTCTGTTTATTGCATTACGGACTGGCAGTCCCAAGGGGAGAAATCACCTCCCCCTGGGACTGCAAGTCCTGTGTATGATTAGCACATTCTGCTACCCATGGAAAGTCACTGCCAGTGTAGCCTGTGTACACTGACTGCGACTGGCTCACTGGAGGTGGCAGATTTTACTGGTGAACTGCAGTCCTGCAGCCCTTAGGTAAAATCTGCCACTGCTGGGAATATAAATATTTCCAGTTATTATATCATCGAAGTCATCTAATGCTAAACACATGTTCACAGTAGACTGGGATTGCCTCCTGTATATCTAGGTTAGTATGTGATTTTCTATATACTCACTTCTATATTTACCATTTGATTCTTTATATCATACCGAATCATGATGACATTTTATATTGACATATGTATGTAGATTTTGCTATCAGGAATAGTAATTTAGTCAATTTTAATTAGGCATTCATAGCGATCACATTGTCTGGGATTATATAGTTCTGTTATCATTTAAATTATAACCCATAGTAGCTATTATTAAATTGTGACTGACCCTGGACCACTTGGGAATACCTCCAGTCCCACCATCTTTTTTCCAGTTAGTTTTAACTGTAAGTAAATATATCTGTAGCACTTGTAAACCCTACATACTGACCCATTCAAAATCTGAAACATTTTCCTGATGAAGTGAATGCTTTAATCATTTCTGGTGTATCTATATCTATACATAGGTATATAGATGGGTATAGATTGATTGATACAGTTTATTGAAAGAGAGAGATACATACAATATCTGAAAAAATAAATATATGTAATGGTCTTCAATCTCCGAAATAGATCTTTAGAAAGCTGTTTAACGTGCTGCTAATGTTTTCTCTGCATAATGTATCTTTGGTTTTTTAATTGGTTTTCGGGGGTTGTATGTGTTTTGTTTTCTTTTTGTCACATATGTGTGCTAGTTGCAAAATAATCTGCATCCGTTCTCCAAGACAAATGCTGTCAATCTAAAATAAGCTGCTCCTTTCCCAGGTATCGCCTGCCTATTTTTTATTCTTTATGAATAGGAAATGGCTTAAAGGGCACCTGGTTTCTACAGGTCCCAGGGGCAGCTGTCTGGCCAGTGAATGCCCGATTATTTCTTAACATGCTTTTGGCAGAATCTGTTTTCTTCATTTGCCTTTTCAGCAACATTTTCATTGACATACTCTGGATATCCAGTTATAGAAATGTTGTCCATCCAAATTGTGAACGGGAACAATTGAGTATTTTCTGTGGCACATGACTGTGGGAAAGTCTTATTTAGCTATTCAGGCCATTTTCCTAGCGTTGTTCTGAAGAGCAGACATTGAGGAGAGCAAAAAGTACAATTAAGGAACTGCTATTTTGCCATTGAGAGTGTTAGTGCAGTCAGCTTTTCTTGTCATTAAGTTGGAGAATTAAAAAAGAAACCTCAGAGCTTTAAAGGTCTATGGAGAAAAATCCTTAAAAAAAAAAATGCTTAAATACACATTTTTATTTCATGGGTGCTTTGTAACTTCAGCTGAAGAATAAAAAAATCGATAACACTCTGAGCCCTGCATATTTTATGGCATAATTCCCACAAAAGGGATTTGACCTAAAAGTTGTTGAGCACGAATGGGATAATTATATCTGCATGTTGTGTGACATGTTTGTATCAGCCTCTCATAATAAGAGGCTTGACTATGAGGAGTTCTTCTTCCCTGAGATGCATCTAGCGAACAAATTTTAATCTTCTAATCAGTTGCATGGGGAACTCAGCTCTGCCAAAAAATATATTTTTTTTAGGAACAAAAAAATATATTTTTTCAACTTCATTGTCTTTATCCTACCAGATTATTTAGCATTGTTTTATCTTGTGTAGATAACCTGAGTGTTGTTCGGCTCTTAGTCAGTATTTTCAAATTATATGTACTGATAAAACATGGTTTATTTAAATTAATTTGTTGTGTAAAAGCCATTTAGACATACAGAAAAACAAAATTGAGGCTTTAATGGATATATATATCCATTAAAGTCATGTTTATATTTTACTAACTGGAAATTATTTTTTTTCTATGCTTTAAAAGGGGAAGAGTAAAAAAAAAGACACTAGGTATATTTATGTATAGTAAGATATTTGAAACCTAGACTTTCCTCCTAGATGTTTTTCCACTGATTTCCCGCTGAATGTGAAGATTTTGCAACAAACTGGGGCATATCTTATATATAAATTTAATTGGTCTGTTTCTTTATTTATCTGTCTGGTATGCATTCAGACACCTCTGCACCAATTTGGATGAAACCAACGCGAGGTGGTCCAGTTGTATCCTGGCCAGGTTTTAGGGGGGTTAGGGTTCCGGTTGGACCTCCTGTTGGTGTACGCTGGGCAGAACTTTGCACCGTGGAGCCTGTTTTGGGCCTTCCACTGGATGGATTTGGATGGAAACTTCACAGGGGATGGCAGTTGGTCTGGGATACCTAATAGAGTGGTTGTGGTCCCAGTCGGACCTCACGGCAGAGTGCGCTGGGCAGAACTTTGACCCAGGGAGTCTGTTCTGAGCCTTCCTGGATGGATTTGGACAACACCACATAATAAAACTTAATAACTTGAAGATTTAAACCTGGGCAGCACCGGGTACTTGGGCTAGTGTATAATAAGGCAGAACTCCCTATGGCTTTTGATAACAGGTGTTTTCACCAGGTATAAGGCTTCACCCTTTACTTCAAGGGGTTACCCTAATAGCCCGCACCAGCAAGATTGACCAGGTTTCACCAGAGCTAAAGGTGCTTACACACATACCGATCTGCCCACGATCAGCCGATGTGTACGATTTCCCCTGAAACTCTCCCTGGCAGCTCTGCACACGTTCTGCACACAATTTGTTGTCCAAACTTCAAACGATCTCTCCTGCAGTCAGACTTTTCACTGTGTATTGTATCCTAGATTGTCAGATCTGCCCTACTGCACGGCAGATCTGACGATGCAATGTGCGACCAGCGGGGATGTGCATCGCATCGTGATCGTGAGTGGGGACTCACGATTTCCTCACAATTTTTGGCATATTTTACACGGTCTGTCTTTCCGATGCGTCGGAATCGGCCAGATCGGGTAAAATTAATATCGTTATGTGTGTGGGCACCTTAAGCTTGTTCATGTTTATTATGGAAGCCTTTTAAACAAGGATCAAGCAATCCTAGTTCTGTTATTGTCATGTTATCTCAGGATGATGATGATAATGGAAGAAAATCACTTAAAAAATGCTTTATTCTTTGTTTAAACAATTTTTTTCAGTAGCCTATGGGGTTTTAAATATGTTTTTCTTTTTGTTATTAACTTTTATTTTTGCAAGTAAAGTTTATTCATATTTTGGTACACAAACATAGAAGCACAACGCCATTTCCTAGTATTTGGTATCCATGACAATAAACAAAACATATTAGCCAGAACACACATATATATATATATATATATATATATATATATATATATGTATATACACCCAACATATGAAAAGGAAAGTAGAAGAATAGGAAAAGAGAGAAAGAGCAGTCATGAAATAGAGGGAGGACGGATGGGGGGGAGGGATGAGGGTGTTCTACGGAAACCTAATGACCAAAAGACTGGTGCCAAGTGTCCAAAGAAGTATGGGAATTATACTTATAAGGCTCTCATCAAGGATTTGTAGTTGTCAGAATCGCAGAATTCCCATTTTTTTTGTTAGTCCACTAAGTGGAACTGAAGCTCAAGTCTGGGCTTGTAATTCCACTACGCATGTGTGAACCAACTAGTCTGGCATGTATGCGCATATTTCCTCTGAAAGTATAGCATGGGCATCTAAACTGGTAAAATTTATTTGACACATTTTTTATTTTTTTTTAAGTACTCGATAAGCATAAAATAAAAATCAGCTTTATTGCTGCAAATTAAACAGACCCCAATTTCTATTGTAGGTAACAGAGAAGAAAGGAAGATGTAATCTAGCTACAGTAAGGTGTTTTTCTCATTACAGACTGACTGTGCTAATATGCACTTACACTTTGCAGTCAGTTTAGTTAGGTGCGAAGGGGGCGAATTGCCGTTGCAAGGCATAGAAGTGCCGCAAATGTCACAGCCCGATCTCACCCCAGATTTGCACATATTTGCCCACAGCCCTATGTGACTGCAAACTGAATTGTACGTAAGTGCGGCATACAGCTGCACTTATTCTCCGGTGCAAGGTAATCACACCTAATTTGATGAAGCTCAATGTATCAAACTCTTATTTTCCTATTGATTGAAACAATCTATTGTTCTTATAGATTGTAAGCTTGCATGCAGGGTAATCTTCTTTGTATGTTTCTTAATATCCATTGTTTTATTACTGTTTGTTCTTAATTGTAAAGCACCGTAAATAATAGACATATACTGTAACTACATAATAATCGGATATGGTTTATCCCATTTCCACCATGCACAGTGGGAGCAGTAGGTGCCCCTCACTGCAAATGGCTAACACTACAGGAGATGGAGTGAAGGTACAGTATAAGGGGTGAGATGTGGCGAGGACGGGAACCAATGATCAGCTGACAGATTGCCTCAACCCGGCAAATGATGGGTCACAAATGCTATTATATAATAATAATAATAATAATAATAATAATAATAATAGTAATAATGTGAGAGTCTATAATGTTAATTTTTGGTTAAACTAATACATGTTGGCTAAATGATTTAATTCATGACAAAGTTGTAAACAACTTAAATACATGATTATTTTACACTAGAAGGCTGCAGAAAAATGAATAACAATTAATTCCAAATTCTTTTATTAACAATTGAACTTGAAGTATATGAAATAAAACAATAGGACTGATGCAGAGTTGGTTTTAAATTGAGGGTAAGTTTTTGTAAGAGGAAAAAAAATGTGTATGGATAAGTAAGGTATTTCCACCCATATGCAGACTTCAATATGCGTTCTTGTTGGCAATAGCAGCATATGCATCTGGCATACAGCAGACATTTGCCACAGACACTTATGTTCCACTTCAGCCCATGTTGTAAACCATATCTTTAATGTGCAACAAATGCATTCAAGCATCAAAAAAACTTTTAAAACCTCTCTAATACAGCAGAAACAATTCCCAATCTCATCTACTCAGAAAATCATCTTAAATATGCTCACAGAAGCATAATATTCTGTACTAGTAGTAAGGACCTCTCTCTAAAGATCTATGTAAAGATCTCTCTCTCTCTCTCTCTCTCTCTCTCTTTCTCTCTCTCTCTCTCCCCCCCTCTCTCCCTCTCTTCCCACATCTCTCTTTGTAATTGTAGCAGCTCCAAATATCAAATGACTTTAAAACAGATTAAAATATGTATAACAACTTTGTACCCTATAAAAATAATACTTATCATTAGCTTCTCACTTCAAACTAAAAATTCCAATGAATAGTATTGCATGGCACTGAATGCATCAAGATCAGTCTGTATGATCTGTCCAGTAGGGATAGGAGCAGACAGGCCCTTATAGTGAGTAGCAGGGATTAGGTTAAATAGGAAATTCCTGCATTTTCCATAAGATTTACTATTTTTTAGCCTCTCCAGCAAGGATTCATATTTGGCTTTGTTGGAGAAAAGTTTTTTGATGCAGACTTTTGAGAAGAGCCCCCCCAACCTCCCAATGTATGGTAGATGCCCAAACAACTAAAAAAGCACCAATCAGTGTCAGCAGAGCATTGGCAATCAGCCAATCACAAGTGGCGGTAACAGTCATCACCCATAACTATTTGCACCTGCCTCTGACCATCTGTCAATAATACAGCTTTTCCATGTTTAGTTTCCTGTCTGCTTGTGATGCAATTGCACAATTTCTTCTTTTGTACATTATAGACACTTTGAAAATGATGTGCACGTAATGCAAACACAGGGCCTGATTCAGAGCCGGACGCTATTTGCGAACGGTCGTTCAGAAAAAGGGGCTGGCTATTTAAATTGAGCGCTCGCTCTTTGCGGTCTGTTGACGCGTCTATGTCTGAGCGAGCGAATGAAACATGCGCTAGCTATTTTGTAAAGACGCCCCCTGACCGTTCACATTATACGTCATCTCCGCTATTTATTAGATTAATCGAGTACATCGAAAGGCGTCTAAACTGCTCGCAGTGCTTGTGGTAGGTTTTACTTCCCGCAATCACTGCGAGCAGTTCAGGCTAAAAGACAACCAAGTGACGTGGTCGATGACGCTGCTTTGTTAATTATGCACTCCCATTAAACGCCCGTTTTGACCGTTAGGCACGCCTGCGTTCGGATCTCCACTCCCTGTTTTCAAGCACCTTCCCCTGTTACCACCCACAAACGCCTCATTCTGTCACCCAAATTAGCAGGCCCTCGCTGTTTTGCGAGCGCACGATTTCCGACCGCAATGACTGGTTGGCGCATGCGCATTCCGACCCATACGCATGCGCAGATGTGCGAACATCGCTTGGAGCGAGCGAGCGGCCGCTTACGAGCGGCTCTGAATCAGAACCACTGTGCTATAATCCATAACCAAATGCATTATTTCACTTTCTAAACCATATTTGAAAAATTAAAGTTGAATACGAATTGTTGTGGATTGCAGAACCTTTTTTACATTTACATGTGTACCACAATTCAAATTTGTCCTAAAATGTGATTTTATTGTAGTTTTTGTGCAAATATTCAGTAAAAACATGAACAAATGTTGTTCTTGAGAGAATAACAAGCCAGTCACCAACAGCTTCATGTTTTACTCCAATTTCTAAGTTTTATTTAATTAGGGTAAGAGACAGGGGCATATATAGAAATAGGATCGCAAATCTGCTCTATTCCCAGTCAGGATCCAATAAGGCAGATTACTAATTGCTGTAGTAGTAATCTACTGTAGTAAATTAGTCTGAATTCATTTTAGCCTAATTATTTTACAACTCAACTGAATACATTTGTTAGCAAGCCATATTAAGTGTATATTTTAGGGATCACCTTTTATTATGGGATAGGACCCCATATTGGTATATGAAGTGCACTACTGCACCTCCTCCGTGTTGCTTCATACCTAAAGCATTTGTACCTAACCAAGATGGCCACCATAGACTAGTCTGCACATGCACAGCGCCATCTTGTTACTGTGCTTGAGAGCTGCAGAGGTACACCCTGTACTTACTTGCATTTTGTCCTGGGATCCTATCTACAAGGGCTGATTGAAAAGTAATGAGACTGCCTCTGTTATTCTGCCCCATAGGTAGACGTAGCAACACTATGCAGGTTATTGTGAAGCTCATACATCGATGTGTCTGAACCTGCTGTTGGACCGCTGAAGTCTTCTTTGTTTGGTCTCAGAGAGTGGAAGATCTTCATAAGTTTCATCATGACGGATGAGGAAGACGTGTCTGTGAGATTACGTCAGAGATGTGTGATTGAATTTTGTGTTTAGTTGGAAAAAGCGGAAATGAAACTCAGAAAATATTACGGCAAGCATACTGCGGAGAAACAATTAGCTGTTCTGCAGTATTTCATGGTGGAAGCACTTCAAAAAGGGTAATACATGAGTGACTGACAAAGCGCGTTCTGGAAGACCATCCACTGTGGTTACAGATGTCAACATTGCCAAAGCTGCTGAGATGTTGCAAAATGACAGAAGGTAACTTTATGCAAATTTTCGGCTTCACTTGGTATCTCATTCTAACGGGTTCAACATATTGTGACAAAAGAACTGTAAATGCATCGTGTGTGCTAGGTGGGTATCCAGAAATCCCACAGAAGAGCAGAACCAACGATAAGTTGAATCGTGCAAGAATACTGTTCGAATGTCAGAGAGGATACCCGATTTCCTGACATCGATTGTGATGTGTGACGAATCATCATTATGATGCGGAATCCAAACAACAGTCAAGTGTATGGAAACATACGAATTCACCTCCACCCAAAAACTTCTGTGTGATTCCTTTGGCGTGTAAAGTCATGCTTCTGCTGTTCTTTGATGCACACGGTATGATCCTACAACACTGGGTTCCCCGCGGATAGACAATTAATAGTGACTATTATGCAAACGTCATGAAAACCCATTTGCTTGGTTTTTGCTCCAAGACAATGCCCGACCACATCTTGCTGCTTCTGCATTGGCAGCACTGACTGAAATTAATGGGACAGCACTGGAACACCCTCCATATAGCCCGGACTTAGCTCCCTGTGATTTCTGGGCATTCCCAACCCTGAAAAAAAAACTGTGCGGAAAGAAGTTCTCAACAGATAATGAAGTAAAAAATGTCACAGCTGCAACACTAACAGCCTACTGCACATCTTTGAATCATTGAAACGCTGCAAAAAATGTATTGAATGTGGAGGACGCTACTTTGAAAAAGAAAAATGTTCAGATCCTGTGGAGTCATTTGATTCTGAATAAAAAATCAGTCTCATTACTTTTCAATCAGTCCTTGTACATACAGGACTGGCTGGTCCTCTGTATGCTCTGCACCACCTTCATTGTAAGCTCCACTCAATCACTGCTATTTGTACACAGAACTGTGGGCCTGATTCAGAGCCGCTCGTAAGCGGGCGCTCGTTCGTTCCGACCGATGTTCGCACAACTGCGCATGCATACGGATTTTAATATGCATGCGCGAACCAGTCAGTGCGGCCGAAAATCGCGTGCTCGCTAAATAGCGAATGCCTGCTATTTTGAGTGACAGGAGGAGGCGTTTGTGGGTGGTAACAGGGGAAGGTGCTTGAAAACGGGGAGTGGAGATCCGAACGCAGGCGTGCCAAATGGGCAAAACGGGCGTTTTAAGGGTGTGCATAATTACTAAAGCAGCGTCATCGACCACGTCACTTGGTTGTTTTATAGTCAGAACTGCTCGCATGATTGTGGTAGGAAAAAACAACCACAAGAATAGCGAGCAGTTCATACGCCGTCCGATGTACTCGATTAATCTAATATATAGCGGACATGACGTATGATGCGAACGGCCAGGGGGCGTTTTTTTCAAAATTACGTTCGCATGTTTTGTTCGCTTGTTCAGACATAGAGGCGTGAACAGACCGCAAAGAGCGAACGGTTAATTTAAATAGCCAGCCCCTTTTTCTGGATGAGCGAGCGCAAATAGCGTCCGGCTCTGAATCAGGCCCAGTGAGCACGGTATTACTATCACTGACCACTATAATAAATGCTAGTTCCTGGTTAAGTCTATCATCCTGGTGTGTCTACTAAACTATTATCCACTGGTATCTACTAATAACATCCAGTATAGATATATGCTGCTGAGAGCTGAGTGGGACCCTGGTACTGGGGGGTGTAGCCAACTCACAGCCCTTTTCTTAGCCAAGACACTAAGAAAAATTTTATCCATTCTCATATCATCTCCCACCTTGCCTACTGCCACCTTCTCTGAGCTCTTATTTTCCTCATCCATCTATCCCCATTCATACGTGACAGTGCACCCATTGCAGATGTCAGAGAGGGAACAGACCTTAGCTGATTATTATATAGATTCAAATCAGTGCCTTCTAACATGGTTTGGAATTCTGAAGAAATGATAGTGTGAAACTTTTACATTATTTCATGGGTAATTAGAAAAATTGTAAAATATATAGGTCTGGTTGCAGATTTAAGCTCCAAATATGTCATAGTGTCATTCCTCCTCTGGATATACCGGATAAGCCTCATTGACTGTCATAGTCTGTAAGAGATGTCATGGCTGATTATTGCTTAGTAAATATGGTCCCTGGCTGGTATGGCTTCTCCTGTAGTTACACAGAACTCTCATACCCAGTGCCCTTTACTTCTTACCTTTCAATTAAATCATCGCAGGAAAAATGTCAGCATTATAATTTTCATTTTAAAGGCAGGATGAGTTTAACAGCCCACACGCCGAACCTTGGAGAGCTTGGATAGAAGCAGATTTCTTTCACGTAAAACAAAATGTAATTTGGAAATATTTGGCTTGAAAGCTAAATTGCATGCTGGTGAGCTCCCAAGGTTAGATTTGATTGAATGGGTGATAAGGGATAAAAGGAAAACGTTTTCTGCTCTGCTCTGTTAAAGCCCTGAGTGGAATTTGTAAAACAAATGTTTATGAACACCAGAATAGCGAATCGACAATAGTAATTATGTCACAGTGACAAAATAAAGTTCATCTAATCACTGCATTCAGGTCCTGTTATAATAAGATGAATAATTCTTTATTTATAAGGCGCTTTGCAATCATTAAGAGGTTATACATTATAATTACCCAATTACAATTAGCACTGCATTTATCTGCCTCAGCAGGGTGAATGGCTGACTCAGTTGGATAAGAACTTAACCAGTGATCACAGTGAGATATAAGGTGCGCCTTGTATAACATTTACTGTAGGGTGTTTTGTTAAACTTACCCTTAACCATCACACTCGCCTGCAGGTGCCTGCTCTCCTATGAGTTTAGGTCAGGCAGTTCTTTGCAGAGTTGTTATCTGGAAGCTAGTTGGGTGAGCTTCTGCACAGGAAGCTAAAAAACAAGTACAGTAGGTGTAATTCCAATAAAAAGTAAGTTTGGAATTATTTTATTGGTAATAGAATGGAGATTAAAGAGTAATTCCAATAAACCTGGGTCACACTGATATGCAAACCTCAGAGATTACAATGTGTCCTTTTTGGAGCTCTGCTTCCTGACTGGAAAGCCATATCTGCCTTCTTTGTTCAACTCCCCTCCGGGTGGAAGATGCAGGATACCAATGCAGGTGGGTAGGACAACGCAAATGGCGTTATCATAGCTGTACTCCCTCTCATCCCTCTCTGGTGCAATGCTGCATAGTGGCAGAAGAGGCAAGGAAATAATGACACAATTTGCTGAGGACATGGGTGGGATGGAGAGGGGTGATCTGCACTCCTTGTTACTGATTATGAGTCAGAAGCATCAGTGGCCACTTTTCCCTACGGTCGCAGCATTGTTCTTACTTTCATGTGCTAATGCAACAATCCACCAAAGTAAATTGCAAATTTGTGTGTCTGAAAGTGCATGTCCATCCCGACCACTGTTCTAGCGTCCGCAGACGCAACAGTCATCATTAGTATCTGCACTTGCGCCAGCCCCATGCTAGGTGGAAGAGATCCGCCAGACACTGTACGCATGGCTTAGTATTGCACGTAGTATTACATATGCTCCCACTGACACTCCCAACAGAAACTCCCTCTCCATGCATCTTTATACTCGGTGCCCAGTCACAGCCCAGAAACACCTACTTCATGTTAGTCTCCATTCGCACAAGGTGCTACACGCATGTACATATACGCGACCTTAGACTTATCGAGCAGCGTATGTGCACAATGTTTTGTAATTCAGACGCATGCGCAGTTGGCTCACAATCGGGACATGCGTCCATTTTCACAGATGCATCCAATCTTGTGTCTAGACATTTGTGAGTCTCCTGGATGTTCCGGGAGAATAGATGAATATGTAGATTTACCATAGAACTCCCACAATGATGAGTACTATGAGACCAGAGATGAATGTCCTATAATATCATTTAAAAAGAATACTGCTAAAAAAAAATGGTGAGGCACAAGTACAAGGTAAATAGACATTTTCTAGTTCTCACAATCAAGACCGTCAAGAGCTGACAAGGGTCAGAGTACTCAGGGAGACACAAATCTCTGAGATGTGGCATGCCCCCTCAAAAAAAATAAAAATAGTAAAAAAATGCTACATCTGACCTCGTCAGTGGCCAAACCGGGCACCTCCAACAAGTGGGGCGCTGCGCTCTGCAAGGGTACAATGTCCTCCTCAACAGCTGACCCGGGCTGAGAATTCAGTACCTGCTCCCTCTCAATGTCCCTGCTCACAATGGGCCAGATGTAATAGGTTGTGAATTGGTAAAGAATGCGAGTTTAGCGCTAAACTCACAATATTTACTCACTCACAAATGTAATAGGGTGCAACTATAGTAAAACTCACATTTTCAGGCTTTACTATTACTCACAAAAAAGCATCTCACATCCAGATGTTTTTCCATTCTCTAGATTAGGGGTAGGCAATAAGTAGCCCCCCAGATGTTGTAAAACTACACATCCCAGCATGCCCTGCCACGGTTTTGCTATTTGGCCATGCTAAACCTGTTGCAAGGCATGCTGGGATTTGTAGTTCAACAACAGATGGAGGGCCGCTTATTGGCCACCCCTACTCTAGATAGAACTCGGATAATGTAATACAGTGCAAGTGCTTCACTCGCACATATTACTGCCTGAGAACTCGCAAAAACAATAGACCATCTTTAAGATAGCGAGTTTATCCTGAGCAGGTCAGAGTAACACAGAAACATGCACATATACATGAGATACGTGCATGTTTCTGTGTGTACATATAAAAATACTTAAAAAAAAAAAAAAGTGCACCCCCCTCTCAATAAGCATAACCAGCCCCGGGCTCTGTAGAGCCTGTGCTGGTTTTTAAAATACAGGGGACAAATTGTGTAAATACAATACAGGGGACTCATAGTGAAAATACAGGGGACAAACTGAGCAGGGGTCCCCTGTATTTTCCATAACCAGCACCGGACACCTTCTAGAGGAGGGGTAATGCCACCACCAGGGTCCCCCCGGCCAAAGCATTACCCCTGACCGCTAGTCAGCCCAGGTCGGGGATCAATGGGGATGAGGTGACCCCCAATAAAGGGGTCCCCCTCTCCAGTGCACTCCAGGCCTGGGCTGATAGCCGGGCCTATCCCCAGCAGCCCTGGGCTGTGGGTGTTGGGTTTATAGTGTAAATGTGGTGTAAAAGATAGAAGTGAAAATACTGTCTTTTGCAATACAAATACAGGTCCCAGCAAGCCTCCCCTGCATGCTGGTACTTGTGGTTCTCCAAGTGGGGCATTACGGGCCTGCTAGTACCTGTAGTTCACCTGCAAAATAAATATTAAAATAAACACAGTACACACACACCGTGATAGTACAATTTTATTTAAACATACATGCACACTCACACACACACTCACTATGACACATACTCACCTAGTATCCCTGTAGCCAATCACGTCCACTTCTCCATGTAGCTTTCACGGGTACCTGAAAAAAAATCCATACTCACCTCTTGTATTTGTTGATCATGTCCTCTTCGTTCCATGTAGGCATCCAGGGGGTTAAAAATAACAAACCAAAAAATCCCAATCCAGCTTGGACAGGAGGAAGATTATGTGTTTACACAAACCATTCCTCCCCGCGAATGACTGGAACCCATGTGTGCCCAGTCATTGCAGGTGCCACCAGCCAATCAACAGGCGTCTCTGTAGGAGCTGCCCACTGATTGGCTGTGCACGGTCAGCCTGTCTCCTCCATAGACTTCCGTGGTGTGAAATCTCCATTGAAGTCTATGGTGGGAACTGCTACATTGTAGCCAATGATGTAACCGCAAGGTTAATTGAGGTGAATGTCCCACATGCTGGTACTTGTGGTTGTCCAAGTACCAGCATGTGGGGGAGGCTTGCTGGGACCTGTAGTTCTATTGTGAAAGACAAAATGTTCTTCTATTTTTACACCACATTTACACTTTCAACCCGGCACCCACCGGCCAACAATACATTAGGACGCATTTTGTCCTAATGTATTGTTATGAAGCGTATCCACTAGGCAATTAAATTGAGCGATTGAACAATAACGATATCGTTATCATTCAATCGCTCATTAATTGTTCAAAAATCAAGTATGAAAATGGCGAAAACTACCAGCGATGCGCGCTCCCACTGGTCGTTTTCGACGTCAATCATCGCCTGGACTTGACGGTCAATCTACCGATAACGACAGATTGGGCATGTTTGGGGATGAGGGAGGGTGTCTGCACTGAACAACATATCGTTCAGTATAGGCACTACAGGGGATGAGGAACGACTGTACGATTAAAATGTTGTAATGGTACTGTTGTTCCACTATCTGCTAGTGGATACGCACCTTTAGAAACAGGACAGGCTTTACATAGCCCGGTGGTGATTTTTTTTTTACATTTTACAGTCACTTCTTTTTTTTAACAGACCAAAGCATTCACGGATCTCACTGATCTGTGAAGGCTTCTGTATAACTCGCACCTTTTAATGCAACTAGCATTAAAAAGTGTTAGTTTACATAGGGAATACTCACACACATTGGCATAGTGTAGTAGCCTCAAGCTCAAAAGTTTGCAGGCTATTACAACAAAAGTTGCGAGGCCCGGCACCAACTCACTCCTTCAAAAAATGTGAGAAGGTGCGAGTTGGATTTTAACAAAAACTCAAAAACTCGAACCCTATTATATTTGGCACAATGTGTCTTTGGCACCATCTTAGAATGTTATTAATTCAAGTACTACATGGCGCTATTATAGAGGAACCATGCCATCTTGTGATATATGGTCTGACTCTTACAGCCACTAAGAAAGTGGTTTGACTAAACTGGAAAGCCTCCAAAAGATGAATCATGGCTCTGATTAACTAGGATTTCATTACAAAAGTAATTACTTTGAAGTATCATATATATTGATGCCAAATGCAGGAATTCAAATGCACAATGTTAGCTGTTGTTATTATAGGTTGGTTACCTATGGCTTGTCACAAGGAAGAGTAACAGATGTTATACTGTATTTATAAGTTGACCAGGGTCACAGTGCAGGAGAAAGGAGACCAGCTGACCAGAGCCCCAGAGTACATCACCGGAGCACCGATCATGGTCCCTAGATGCAGGTGTTTTCTGTTTTTTAACTAATTTTTTTTCCAGTGATCAGCTTTTGGTCTATTTAGACAGGGCCGGCTCCCGGCTTTGCTCTGCCCGGTATTTTTTCACATTTTATTTTTAGTAAATCTGGCCAGATCACATTTCCCATTACAATTATGGAAAATGCGATCTTCTTGCAAACACCCTTTTTCACTTTATTTTAATAAAAAATATTTTAATAAATAGATCCCAGTGTACAGTTCCCTCTCCCCTATATAATACCACATATCAGTGTGCTGGGAGCTGTGTTATTCCCCATCATATATCACTGTACTGTTCCCTCTCCCCTATATAATAACAAGGCCCCCTTGTTTCTCTTCATCACTAGGCCCTCTTGTGTCTCTCCAGGCTCCCCTGTGTCTCTCCATCCCCCTTGTCTCTCTCCAGGACCACCTATTTCTCTACAGGACCCCTTGTGTCTATATATGTATATGTAGGCTGGGTAATGGGGCTTAGAGACATATTGAGGCTGGGGATTGAGGCTGAGAAACACTGAGGCTGGGGAATGGGGCTGAGAGACACACTGGGGGTAGGGAATGGGGCTGAGAGACACACTGAGGCTGGGGAATGGGGTTGAGAGACACACTGAGGCTGGAAAATTGGACTGCATGTGTGTATTTCAATGAGCACACATTTCTGTGAATTAGCAGCTCCACCATTTTGTGAGTGACTGCAATCTGAATCTGCAGTTAACCACATGGTGTCATGGCATACCATATCTGTATTACGCAAGGAACATGTTCATTAAGGCATCAGCCTTAATGATCATAATTTCATTGCTTTTTGAAGTTTGAGTGGCAGAAATTCCATAGGTTTTAGTAAAATTTCAGATCATGTCTAAGCAGGCTTAATGGGACATGTGAAACCGTAAGGTTTTTTGTCTATGGAATTTCAAGCTTTTTTAAAATGTATTAACCATCAGGGTTTTGACAAGCAAACCTGGCCACCTGTAGGGCAGAAGGTTAACTAATAGGTACACTAACACAGGTGGAGGAGCAGATGGCGCACAGGAGGTGTTTTAAGGGTACAGAGGGAGAGATGGCTGTGGGGGCAGGCACAACCAGCATCAAGCTTTGGATCCCCAGTGCTGGTTGTGCTAAACACAGGGGAGAAACTATGCAGGGGTTCTCTGTATAAAGCACAACCAGCACCAGGCTAATCAGAGCCAGTCCTGGTTACCAGAATACAGGGGACAAATGACGTAGGGGTCCCCTAAAAAAATGGAATTCTACCATAGAGAATTCCGGAGGGAAGGGGCATGGTGTTTAAGGGGCTACACCTCAAAAGCTGTTGGAGGTACAGAGCTGAAATTTGGCATGGGTAGAATTGTTGCTTTGTGCTGCATGCCAAATATCAGAGCAAAAACATAAAAATTGAGGACTTTGGAGTAATCTAAATTTCCAAACAGTTTTTTCTGACACTGAATTAGGACCATTTTTTTGCTGTTCTCTATGGTGGATATTTGGGAAGGCATAACTCAGGGTAGGGGGCAAATTTAGACTTGGGGTTTGTTTTATTAGGCAACTATTGTTCAACGGTAGGTGTTTTGGGGGTTTGGGTAACTGAGAAAGTTGCAGTTTTAAAACGAATTCCTCACGAATCTGTAATTATAGAGATAGGAAGTTTCAACTTGATACGCAACCTCAGTAGGAGCCTCCATCAGGTGTAAGTGTGGCTTCACTTGGGTGCACCAAGATGGCAGGTCAGTATGGGCGGTAGTAGCGGATGGGCTTGGGGGAAGAAAGCAGCCATAAGTTATGGCAGGAACCCAGGGGGGCAGCAGACGTTAGCTGTGGCTGGGACTCGGGGGTGTTAGTGGCGGCGTGGAGCAGGTGGAAGGACTCAGGGGGGGTGGCAGCAGACAGATGCAGGCTCAGATCTAAAAGATCTGTGATACCTGCATCTGTGTATAAATAAACACAAAAGCACAGATGAGATCAGTGAGACCCGTCTATGCTTCTGTGATTAAAAATAACCCTGTGTAAAAAAAATAATAAAAAGGGTGCCCCCTCCCCAAAAACATCAACCAGCACCGGGGTTTGGAAAGCCAGTACTGGATGTGCTAAATACAGGGGACAAATGATGTAGGGGTCCCCCGTATTAAGCACAACCAGCACCAGGCTTTCCAGAACCAGTCCTGGTTGCCAGAATGTGGGGGACAAATGATGTAAGGGTCCCCCGTACTAAGCGCAACCAGCACTGGGCTCCGAGCCAGTCCTGTTTCAGGAAAACACAGGGGGAAAAATGCATAGGGTCCCCGTGTATTTCCCAGAACCAGCACCAGACTCTTTCTAGTGGGGGAGTGATGCCACAGCCAGGGGAGCCCTTTCACTGGAACCCCCAGCCGAAGCATCACCCCTGATCACTAGTCAGCCCAAGCCGAGGATCCTTGGGGAGCTGAGGACCCCCCCATTAAAGGGGTCCCCCTCATCAGGGCACCCCAGCCCGGGGCTATCCCCAGCAGCCATGGGTGGTGGGTGCTGGGTTGATTATGTAGTGTGGTGCGTATGAAAATATAAATATTGTGTTTTCCAGTAGTACTACAGGTCCCAACAGGCATCCCCATACACTGGTAATTGGAGAACCACAAGTACCAGCAGATGGGGCATTAAGGTCCTGCTGGTACCTATAGTACCCCTGCAAAAGAAATATTAAAATGAAACAAACAGACACAGTTTTTAAAATTATTTTATTTAGCTGCACCCTCACCTGGTGGAGTGGCAGCCTCTAAGCTCTTTTTAATGGCTGCCGCTTCCCCCAGGACTTCTACGGCATCTTCACCTGGATAGCGGAGGCCTTTCAGCTCATTTGCACAGCCGCCGCCCATCCAGGGCTTCTGCGGCGTCTTCTGTCTTCGGCAGCTCTTCTCTGCTGCCTCCCGGCCGACGGACTGTGAGATGCAGTACCTCGCGCTGGCTGTATATAAGCCAGCCGAGGTGGGCGAGGCATTGACGTAGCCAGCCGTGATTGGCTCATGGTGGTCATCTTTGAATTTAAAATATTGTGTTGATGCACCATTTTTCAAAGGGCGCGCTCGGTTCTCACCATTGAAGTCAATGGTGAGAACAGTTCATTGGCTGAGAGGCGGAAGGCTTGCCTCTCTCAGCCAATGAGCGCTCCGCACTGAGATTTCTGAACTGAAATGCCGGGTGGAGTTGTCATTCAGGTAGTAGTGTTCTCTACGAACACTACTAATGTCCACGGGTCCGCATTTTTTTGTTTTTTTTTTGCCAAGACTGTGGATTGCTTTGAAGAGGACAGATCCACGTATAGGAGGAGGTGAGTATGGATTTTTATTACAGGTAATCCATTGGATTGTCTATTGGAGAAGAGGACAGAATGGCTTCAGGAATACATAGGTGAGATAGTGTGTGCATGTGTGAGTACCTGTGTGTGCATATATGTTTTAATAAAATTTTACATTTCTACGGTGTGTGTTGTATGTTTTTTTAATATTGCTTTTGCTGTGGAAGCACAGGTACCAGCAGGCCCGTAATGCCCCATATGCTGATACTTGTGGTTTTCCAAGTACCAGCATGCAGGGGGAGGCTTGCTGGGAACTGTAGTTCCACAGCAAAAGACAATATTTTAACTTTACTTGCACCACACTTTACACAATCAACCCGGCACCCAACGCTCCAGGGGTGCCAGGGATAGCCCTGGGCTATCAGTCTAAGCCTGGGGGGCCCTACGCATTTTTTCCCCCTGTATTTCCAGAACCAGGGCCCACTCAGAGCCCAGTGCTGGTTGCGCTGAATACGAGGGACCCCTACGTCATTTGTCCCACATATTTTGGCAACCAGGACTGGTTCTGAAAAACCTGGTGCTGGTTGTGCTTAATATGGGGGATCCCCTCGTTGTTTGCCCCCTGTATTTAGCACAACCAGTACTGGGTCTCGATTGCCAGGTGCTGGTTGTTTTTTTGGGGTTGGGGCCACACCATTATTTTACAGTTTTTTTTTTTTTAAACAGGCAGCCAGTCCTGGTTGTGCTTAAATACAGGGGAGAAATTACATAGGGGTCCCCCGTATTTAAGCACAACCAACACCGGGCTAGTCAGAACCAGCCCTGGTTGCCAAAATATGGGGGAAAAATGAAGTAGGGGTGCCCCATAAGTTGCGCAACCAGCACTGGGCTCTGATCCAGTCCTGACTCAGGAAATACAGGGACAAAAAATTAGTAGGGTCCCCCTGTATTGTCCAGAACCAGCACCGGACTCTTTCTAATGGGGGCTAATGCCACAGCCAGGGAATCCTTTTCACCGGGCCCCCCAGCCGCAGCATCAACCATGACCGCTAGTCAGTCCAGGCCGGGGATCCCTGAGGAGCTGGGGACCACCCAAAAATAAAGGGGTCCACCTCCTCAGGGCACCCCAGACCTAGGCTGATAGCCCAGGGCTATTCCCAGCACCCCTGGGCAGTGGGTGCCAGGTTGATTGTGTGATGTGGTGCATTTTAAAGAATATTTTGTTTCTGCAGGTGAACTATAGGTCACAGCACGCCTCCCTGCATGCTGGTACTTTGAAAACCACAAGCACCAGAATGCTGGGCATTAGGGCCCACTGCCACCTGTAGTCCACCTGTAAAAAAAAATATAAAAATAACACAACACACTTTAATATTGTAATATTTTATTTTACAGGTCTTCACCTGGGGCATGGCGGCCTTTAAGCTCTTTTACATGGCCGCTGTCACCCCAGGGCTTAGGCATCTTTGCCTGGTGGGCGCCAACCCACCAGGGCTTTGGCGACTTTGCCTGGTGGGTGCCAACCTGCCAGGGCTTTGGCAGTTTTGCCTGGTGGATGCCAACCCATCAGGGTTTTGGCATATTCGCCTGGCGGCCACCAACCTGCCAGGGCTTTGGCATCTTCACCTAGTGGGTTGCAGCCTGTGTCAGCTCTTTTACTTGGCCGCTGCCCACTATGACTTCCGGTGTCTTAGCCTGGCAGGTGCCAACCCGCCAGGACTTCGGCATCTTTACCTTGTGGGCAGTATCTTGTGTCAGCTCTTTTACTTGGCCGCCGCCCACTAGGACTTCCCGCATCTTTGCCTGGCATCTTTACCTAGTGGGCAGCATCCCGTGTCAGCTCTTTTACGTGGCCATTGCCTGGCGAGCGCCAACCCGCCAGGGATTCGGGGTCTTCACCTGGCAGGTGACCACCCACCAGGGCTTCTAGCATCTTCACCTGGGGGTGGCTGCCACCTCCCCAGGGCTTCTGAGGTCCTCTTCAGATGCCACTGACGGGTCCTGCCACCTCCAATGATGTTGTGAGCCGTGATTGGCTCACGGCAGCCATCTTTGAAAATCAAAGATGGCCGCTGCGAGCCAATCACGGCTTATGACATCATCGTCTGCGGCACCTGGCAGCTGCGGGACCAGCGCCTGTTCGGGTGTCAACGGCGGGCCTGGGTCACAGAGGATCCAGTCTCCGCCAGCCATTCTGCCGAGTACGGCAGCGGTGCCCATTTAAAAAATGGCGCCTCAGTGCAATTTTTAAATTCAAAGATGGCCACCGTGAGCCGTGATTGGCTCACGGTGGCCATCTTTCAATTTCAAAAATGGCGCAGAGGCGCAATTTTTTAAATTGGTGCTGCTGATGTACTCCGAAGAATGGCTGGCAGGGCTGGACCCTCTTGGATCCAGGCCCCCTGCCAATGCCCACACCGCCCCCGGTTCCTTCGCCTCTGGGTCCCGCCGACACCCACGCTGCCGCCAACACCCGAGACCCGCCGCCGCTGATGTCCCCACCGCCACCTCCGTGTCCCCGCCGCTGCTACCATTGGTGTTTTCCAGCGCCGCTATCGCCCGCAAACGACGGCCATCTTTGTGCACCCAAGTGAAGCCACAGTGAGAATACCTGCTGGAGCCTCCTACTGAGGCTGCGCAACACGTTGAAAAGTCCTATCTTTATAATGGCACATTCTCGAGGTAATAGTTTAAAAACTGTAACTTTCCAATTTACCTGAACCCCAAAAGCACGTACCCTGGTAGAATAGCTACCTAATAAAACAAACCCCAAGTCTAAATTCTCCCGCTACCTTGAGTTTTGCCTTCCCAAAAAAAAACCATAGACTACAGCAGAAAAGTTGTCCTAATTGAGAATGTCAGAAAAATATGACAGTTGGAGCTTTAGATTACTCCCAAATCCTCATTTATTATGTTATTGCTCTGAAATTTGGCACGCAGCACCCAGTTACAGTTCTACCCGGCTTTACCAACTTTCAGATCTGTACCTCTAATAGCTTTTGAGATGTAACCCCTTGAACACCCTGTCCCCTTCAGATTCTCTATGGAGAAATCTGTTTTTTTTAGATGCAGACAAATGTGTCCTTATAATATATATATATATATATATATATATATATATATATTAGGGGTGAGCGGGTTCAGATTTCTGAAATCCGAACCCCCCCGGGCCCCGCCGATCCGAGTCAGGCTTGACTTTTCCCGCCTGACTCGAATCTGAAATCGAGGCAAAACGTCATCATCCCGCCTTCCGGGTCTCGCGGGTTTTGGACCCTATATAAGGTAACCGCGTCGGCGCCATTTTCTCACTCGGCTGTGGACAGTGAAGAGGGAGGGTGGGAATTAGGGCTGGCTGGGCTGTGTAGTGTAGTGCAGTGTAGTGCTGCTGTTGTCCATAGGGGCTGTGTCCACTACTTCAAAGTCCATAGGGGCTGGCTGGACTGTGTTGTGCAGTCAGTTGTCCATAGGGGCTGTGTCCACTCCAAAATCCTGTGCAGTGTCCCAGTCCTAAAGGGGTGCTGTAGTGTTGTCCAGGGGGTGCTCTGTCCATCAGGGGTGCTCCCCCCAAGTGCAAAAAAATATATATTTTTTCTGTGTTTGTGAATTGTGTGCACTGTGGCTGCACGTGCATCAACAAAGGAGCAGCGCCAAGCGTGCGCCTGTGTCCCATAAGTAAAAGGCCAGCTGCCTTGTCCATTAAAGGGTGCTGTAACCCCCAAAGGGCACTCCAAACAAAATAAAAAAATATATTTTTTTGTGTTTGTGAATTGTGTGCGCAGTAGCCGCACGTGCATCAACAAAGTAGTGCCAAGCGTGCGCCTGTGTCCCATAAATAAAGGGCCGGCTGGATTGACCGCTAAAGGGTGCTGTAACCCCCAAAGGGCACTCCAAACAAAATAAAAAAAAAATTATTGTGTTTGTGAATTGTGTGCACTGTGGCTGCACATGAATCAACAAAGGAGCAGCGCCAAGCGTGCGCCTGTGTCCCATAAGTAAAAGGCCGGCTGGCTTGTCCGTTAAAGGGTGCTGTAACCCCCAAAGGGCACTCCAAACAAAATAAAAAAATATATTTTTTTGTGTCTGTGAATTGTGTGCGCAGTAGCCGCACGTGCATCAACAAAGTAGTGCCAAGCGTGCACCTGTGTCCCATAAATAAAGGGCCGACTGGATTGACCGCTAAAGGGTGCTGTAACCCCCAAAGGGCACTCCAAACAAAATAAAAAAATATTTTCTGTGTTTGTGAATTGTGTGGGCTGTAGCTGCACGTGCATCAACAAAGGAGCAGCGCCAAGCGTGCGCCTGTGTCCCATAGCCGACTGGCTCATTTCTTAAAGGGTGGTGTAACCCACAAAGTGCACTAGTCTCCAACAAAAATAAAAAATTATTTTCTGTGTTTGTGTGCGCCTTAGCCGCACGTATATATCAATATATAACATAAATGGAGGACCAAACTTTCTCCGATAAAAGTAAAATAGGGAAAGATCAAGAACCACTTCCTCCTAGTGCTGAAGCTGCTGCCACTAGTCATGACATAGATGATAACATGCCATCAACGTCGTCTGCCAAGGCCGATGCCCAATGTCATAGTAGAGGGCACATACAATCCCAAATGACAAAGTTCAGGAAAATGACCTTGAAAAAAACATTTAAATCATTTGAAGAGAAACGTAAACTTGCCAATATGCCATTTACGACACGGAGTGGCAAGGAACGGCTAAGGTCTTTCCCTATGTTCATGACTAGTGGTTCAGCTTCACATGACGATGGAAGCCCTCCTCCCACTAAAAAAAATCAAACGAGTTAAGCTGGCAAAAGCACAGCGAAGAACTGTGCATTCTAAGAAGATATCACAAATCCCCAAGGAGAGTCCAAGTGTGGTGGTGGTTGCGATGCCTGACCTTCCCAGCACTGGACGGGAAGAGGTGGCTCTTTCCACCATTTGCACGCCCCCTGCAAGTGCTGAAAGGAGCACCCACAGTCCAGTTGCTGATATGCAAATTGAAGATGTCACTGTTGAAGTACAACAGGATGAGGATACTGGTGTAGCTGGCGCTGAGGAGGAAGTTGGCGAGGAGGATTCTGATGGTGATGTGGTTTGTTTAAATCAGGCTCCGGGGGAGACAGTTGTTGTCCGTGGGATGAAAAAGCCCATCACGGTCATGCCTGGGCAGATGACCAAACATTCCACCTCTTTGGTCTGGCAATATTTCTATCCAAATCCGGACAACAACTGTCTTGCCATATGTACCATATGTAAAGGTGAAATAAGTAGGGGTAGGGACGTTAACCACCTAGGAACATCCTCCCTTATACGGCACCTGCAGCGCGTTCATAAAAAGTTACTGTCAAGTTCAGAAACTTTGGCTAAGACCGTAAGCAGTCCAGGGACACCTAAATCCCGTTGTCCTGTTGTATCCAAGCGCCTGCAAACCACACCGTCAACTCCCTCCTCATCAATTTCCTCCTTAGTCAGGATTGGAAGTAGTCCTGCAGGCCATGTCACTGGCATGACTGACTCTCCTATCCGGGATTCCTCCGAAGGTTCCTGCATTGCTACGACTCCTGCTGCCGCTGCTGCTGGGAGTCATTCATCATCCCAGAGAGGAAGTAGGAATACCACTACTTTTACTAAACAATTGACCCTCCAACAGTCCTTAGCGGGGAGGATGAAGTACGACAGCAGTCATCCTGAAGCAAAACGTATAACTGAGGCCTTGACTGCTATGTTGGTGTTAGACGTGCGTCCGGTATCCGCCATTAGTGCAGTGGGATTTAGACAATTGATGGAGGTAGTGTGTCCCCGGTTCCAAATCCCATCTAGATTCCACTTCACTAGGCAGGCGATACCGAGACTGTACAGAAACGTCAGAAAAAGTGTCCTCAGTGTCCTGAAAAATGCCATTGTACCCAATGTCCACTTAACCACGGACATGTGGACAAGTGGAACAGGGCAGACTAAGGACTATATGACTGTGACAGCCCACTGGGTAGATGTATCACCTTACGCAGCAACAGCAGCAGCGTCACCAGTAGCAGCGTCTCAGAAATGCCAGCTCGTTTCAAGGCAGGCTACGCTGTGTATCACCGGTTTCAGTAAGAGGCACGCCACCGACAACCTCTTAGAGAAACTGAGGGAAATTATCGCCCAGTGGCTTACCCCACTTAGACTCTCCTGGGGATTTGTGATATCTGACAACGCCACCAATATTGTGCGGGCATTACATCTGGGCAAATTCCAGCACGTCCCATGTTTTGCTCACACAATAAACTTGGTGGTGCAGAATTTTCTGAAAAGCGACAGGGGCGTGCTGGAGACGCTTTGGGTGGACGAAAAATTTCTGGCCACTTTCGCCATTCAGCGACTGCGTGCCAAAGACTGGAGCACCAGCAAACACTGTTGAACCTGCCCCGCCATCACCTGAAGCAAGATGTTGTGACGCGGTGGAACTCAACCCTCTATGCTTCAGAGGACGGAGGAGCAGCAAAAGGCCATTCAAGCCTATACATCCACCTATGACATAGGCAAAGGAGGGGGTATACACCTGACTCAAGTGCAGTGGAGAATGATTTCCGTGTTGTGCAAGGTTCTCCAGCCCTTCGAACTTGCCACACGTGAAGTCAGTTCAGACACTGCCAGCTTGAGTCAGGTCATTCCCCTCATCAGGCTTTTGCAGAAGCAGCTGGAGAAAGTGAAGGAGGAGCTAAGACGGAGCGATTCCGCTCGGCATGTGGGACTTGTGGATGAAGCCCTTCATTCGCTTTGCCAGGATTCCAGGGTGGTCAATCTGTTGAAATCAGACCACTACATTTTGGCCACCGTGCTCGATCCTAGGTTTAAAGCCTATGCGGTGTCTCTCTTTCCAGCTGACACATGCCTGCAGAGGTGCAAAGACCTGCTGGTGAAACCACTGTCAGCTGAAGCGGAACGTGACACGTCAACAGCTCCTTCTTCATTTTCTCCCACAACTGGGGCGTTGCCAGGAAAAAACTTATGTATCCTAAGCAACCTGCTGGCGGTGATGCAGGGCAGGCAGGACCAAGTTTGGACATCTGGTCCGGACTGAAGGACCTGGCAACAATTTCTGACATGTCTACTGTCATTGCATACGATACTGTCACCATTGACAGAATGGTGGAGGATTACATCCGTGACAGCATCCAAGTAGGCATGTCAGACAGTCCATACCTGTACTGGCTGGAAAAAGAGGCAATTTGGAGGCCCCTGTACAAACTGGCTCTATTTTCCCCTAGTTGCCCCCCCTCCAGTGTGTACTCCGAAAGAGTGTTTAGTGCAGCCGGGAACCTTGTCAGCGAAAGGCGTAGGAGGTTGCTTTCACAAAATGTGGAGAAGACGATGTTCATAAAAATGAATTATCAACTCTTCCAGGGAGACCAGCCTCCAGAACGTACAGAGAGACCTGTGGTGGTGGATTCCAGCGGGGACGAGTTAATACTCTGTGAGGATGAGGATGTACACAACACTGAAGAGGGTGAGGAATCGGTGGATGAGGAGGATGAGGCCGAAATCTTGCCTCCGTAGAGCCAGTTTGTGCAGGGACAGATTAATTGCCAGCTTGTTTTGTGGGGGCCCAAACGAACCAATCATTTCAGCCACAGTCATGTGGCAGACCCTGGCGCTGAAATGATTGGTTTGTTAAAGTGTGCATGTCCTGTTTATACAACATAAGGGTGGGTGGGAGGACCCAAGGACAATTCCATCTTGCACCTCTTTTTTTTCTTTGCATTATGTACAGTTTGGGGCCTAGTTTTTCAAACTGCCATCCTGTCTGCCACTGCAGTGCCACTCCTAGATGGGCCACGTGTTTGTGCCGCCCACTCGTATCGCTTAGCATAGTCATCCAGCTACCTTGGTGCAACCTTTTGGACATAAAAACACTATTGTGAGGTGTTCAGAATAGACTGGAAATGAGTGGAAATTAAGGTTATTGAGGTTAATAATAGCATAGGAGCAGAAAAACCCACAAATTCTGTGATTTTAGCTGTTTTTATGTTTTTAAAAAAAAAAATACAGATCCAAAACACAAAACCCAGAACCCAAAACACGGAAGGGTGGTTTTGGCAAAACCAATCCAGATCCAAAACACGAAGAAAGATCCAGGTCCAAAACCAAAACACAAAACACGAAAAGTGGCCGGTGCACACCCCTAATATATATATATATATATATATATATATATACACACACACACACACACATATATATGTTACACATACATTTCACACGCACACGTACACACACACTTACCATGCAGCAGCTGCAGGTTGGAGATGGGTCCAGGCACCATGTCAAGCCCCACCCCCTCATGGCAAAATGCCACGATTCACAAGTCAATGGAGAGGAGGTGGGGCTTAATAACATGGTGGTGCTTGCTTTCTCCTCTGTCAAGGGGGGTTTCTGGGTACTCAGATACCCCCCCCTGCATTTGCTACTGACAGTAATGCCCCTTACAACACATTATGCCACACAGTAATGTCCCTTACAACACATTATGCCACACAGTAATGTCCCTTACAACACATTATTCCACAGTAATGCCCTATGCAATACAGTAATGTCCCTTACAACACATTATACCACAGTAATGTCCCTTACAGCACATTATGCCACACAGGAATGTCCCTTACAACACATTATGCCACAGTTTTGCCCCTTATACATTAAGTCACAGTAATACCCCTTATTCATTAAACCACAGTAATGCCCCTTACACATTATTCCACAGTAATGCCCCATATACATTTATGCCACAGTAATTACCCATATACCTTATGCCACAGTAAAGCCCCTTACACATTATGCTACAGTAAGGCCCCCTTTACTTTATGCCACTGTAAGACCCCTTACACAAATTAAGCCACAGTAAGGCCCCTTACACATTATGCTACAGTAAGTCCCCCTTTACTTTATGCCACTGTAAGACCCCTTACACATTATGCCACAGTAAGGCCCCTTACACATTATGCCACAGTAAGGCCCCTTACACATTATGCCACCGTACGACCCCTTACACATTATGCCACAGTAAGGCCCCTTACACATTATGCCACAGTAAGGCTCATTACACATTATGCCATAGTAAGGCCCCCTTTACATTATGCCACAGTAAGGCCCCTTACACATTATGCCACGGTAAGGCCCCCTTTACATTATGCCACAGTAAGGCCCCTTACACATTATTCCACAGTAATGCCCCGTATACATTTATGCCACAGCAATTACCCATATACATTATGCCACAGTAAAGCCCCTTACACATTATGCCACAGTAAGGCTCATTACACATTATGCCACAGTAAGGCCCCTTACACATTATGCCACTGTAAGACCCCTTACACATTATGCCACAGTAAGGCCCCTTACACATTATGCCACAGTAAGGCCCCCTTTACTTTATGCCACCGTAAGACCCCTTACACATTATGCCACAGTAAGGCCCCTTACACATTATGCAACAGTAAGGCCCCCTTTACATTATGCCACAGTAAGGCCCCTTACACATTATGCCATAGTAAGGCCCCCTTTACATTATGCCACAGGATGGCCCCTTACACATTATGCCACAGTAAGGCCCCCTTTACATTATGCCACAGTAAGGCCCCTTACACATTATGCCACAGTAAGGCTCATTACACATTATGCCACAGTAAGGCTCATTACACATTATGCCACAGGAAGGCCTCTTTTAAGTTAAGCCACAGTTAGTCTCCCTTCTCTTACCTGCCAGGGCTGTGCGGTGGATGAGCTCGGGGTGGCGCAGGGCTGCCACACGCTGGGGAACTGTCAGTACTGCTGTCATTGTAATGTGACACCGCTCGCAAACCAAATTGAGCTCATGGACTGGCAGCCTCTGCTGATTGGCTGTTGGTTCACGAGCACTGTTTGGCTTGCGACTGGCACTACATTAGACTGACGTTTTTTCTCTGTGCCTCTCAAGGCCAGGATGCGGCTCCAAACCCACAAGAGCAGCAACCTAGCCAGCCTCTTCCTGGCACCCCCTCAAGTCCGGCACCCAGGTCATGTGCCCCCTTAGCCCCCCTAGTTGTAGCCCTGTCCAATGTGTCTCTCAGCCCCCCCATTGCCCAGCCTGTCTCTCAGCACCATTCCCCCTTGCCACAGTGGTGAAGGTCCTGAAGGGGCTGCTAATGAGAGAGATGTCCGGCCCATCGGGAAGTACCCCGGTTTCCCAGAGGCCCAATCCGTCCCTGGTGGCATAACATATTTAAGCTAAATGTCTGTGAATATGTACAGATGCAATGAAAAATTCTAGCTACATGACTTTGTTGTTGTATTGTTAATGCATGTGTTTGTTTGTGGTTTGTTTATGGTTTTAGTGAAGATGCACACCTTGTACAAATGCTAAATATCACATAGATTGAGTTGGGTTATCAGGCTAAGCCAAGATGTTGTTTTGAGTGGGCTTATATCATCCATAAACCTTTTAGTCATGGAAGAGTTAGCAGCTTCTGTGACAGAATGAATGGAAGACTCCAGGATACAGGTTAAATGGCAATCAGAGTGCTTAATCAGGCATAACTGAGCTAATGGTAAAGTAAACAGTATGCTACTAATACAAATGATCCTTATACTATATAGTGCTGTTTATTATCTGAAGCTCATCTCAACAATTTAATCATGGAATACTCCACAATTTATTTCTTAGACATTCATGCAAATCTCAGTATTTACATGAATGACTAAGAAATAAATTTGTATTCCAAACTGTGCATACTCTCAGTTTGGAATACAATACAACATTGGCAGTTTCAGAGAAGGACGTGCAATAGACAGTGTGACATATTGTGCAATTAATAAATGTTAAAGTACTTTTTTATTTTAAAAGAAAAATACTCTGCCACAAGATAGAGTAACAGTATAAAGAGCGCAGTATAGAAAGATAATGTGGCCTTGATTAAAGAAAATTTTGCTCCCTATAAACTGCGTATGGAAAGTTTGAAATGATTATGCGTTCATTTGTAAGTGGTTATTCTTAAGTATAGTAATTCATTTACTTGGTCTTTTTAATTGTCCACTCGTAGACCCTTACAGATCTGTCACCCAGCCCTGATAACCTGCACAAAAGTTCCAGGGGTGATGGCTTGGGTGTACTTACTGTATCATAAAAATAAGGATGCAAACAGTGTTAAACTTTGCACACCACAATTTACGGTAAGCAAAAACAACAGGAATGCACTGCTAGAGTACACACAAACATAGCCAAGTCATGCATTAGGCAACCTAGATTCCTACCCAAAGCCCTTCAGGCTTTGAATGGGTTGTGGATTAACCAAACCCATTTTATGTTTTTAGGGGTTCTTTTTAGAAATGGCGGTGGGAGTTGAGCCCAAGCCAGTATGTTGCATGGAGTCCCATGGGGTCTTAATTTGGCTCTGTACACAGGACTTAAACTGGATGGGATTGTTACTTGTTATCTGCAATATCATGTGGATTGCACTATAAACCTCTCTAAGGGGTATATTTACTAAAGGTTAATTTTAATCAACTTAAAATCGATCAACATCGATCAACATCAATTTGTTTCTGGGGCGAAATCAAAAATTTACTAACAGACAATTTTTTTTTTTTTTTAAAGTATAAGTAAATGTGTGATTTAGCCCCAGAAACACATCGATGTTGATCGATTAAAATTGATCTTTTGTAAATATACCCCCAAGTATTATTTCTCAAATTTTATCCTGCTATTTAGTTTTCCTGCAGTTTCATGTTAAACTTTCTCAGAACGTTTACTAGGGCAATGCTTTTACTAGCTGTGTCTTGCTAGAAAAAGCATTGCCCTTTTGAATATCGGGCATAAACACTATCAGAAGCACCAGGTTTGACAACCTGACACTTTGTAAATATACCCCTAAATCTCCTGCTGTTTGCTGCCTGTGTGCCTTTTTATTGCTCTGCTATAATTGGGCCACATGTAGAGTTGGTCACAATTTGCGTCTAAGAGCAAATGTAAAATGCATTTTTTTGGGGACACATTTTAGGTTTGTGATTTAGCTGCAAACTATGGGCCTGATTCAGACCCACTTGCGAGCGGCTGTCCACTCGCAAGTGGGTCGATGTTATGGACTGAGCATGCGCACGACGGAGGGAGCTCCGTCGTGCGCATGCGCCAGACGCGACGAGCGAAGGAAAGTCCTTCGCTCGTTGTGTCCGATCAAAGGGGGCGTGCTGTCAATGTTGATTGACAGCACGCCCCCTTTGGTGGGCGTGCCGGGGGCGTTCCCGCGGGAACGCCTCCCGTCAAAAGCCGGCCCACTGACATCACTAGTGATGTCAGTGGGAGTGATTTTGGCTCTGATAGAGCCAAAATCACTCCGGAGCTTGCGGTTGAAAACCTCAACCGCAGGCTCCGGCTCGCAATTTCGATGGTCGCGATGGTCACGACCATCGCGGCCATCACAATGCACGCTCGTATAGCCTGTGGGTGGTGACCCACAGCTATACGAGCGTCCAGGAGGACGCTCCATGAAAATGGAGCCCGGCCCTCATTCAGAGCGTGTGCTCTGCTCAGAGCGTACGGCTCTGAATGAGGGCCTATGTCTATTTAAGTAGCTGTATTATTTATAGTAAATAAATTCATCATTAAAAGCTAACAGTGTAGCGGACCCCCAAGAGTCCAACGTGCACTAGCACTGCTCGCCTAGTGCTGCTATCAGCAAAATCAAGGACAAAAAGTGTGGGATTCCTGAGAAAATACAACTACCAGCACTAGGCTTTGCCAGCCAGGGTGGCACTGTAGCAGGAAAACCCACAGCATGAATATAGGTATAGGTGACCTTTTTTTTAGGATTATTCATTTATTTGTGAAGTTGGAGCAATGAACGTGATGTGACGTTAAATCAGTGTGTAAACATTGAACACTGAACATCACCTCAACGTCACACATTTTGTCTACACCCGCACAGGGGTGCCCTGGAAAATCCAAGATATTGGGTCACATCACCCAAACATCAAATAATGTTGCGTGATATAACATCACCTAGTTTTGACTTATCCTCCAAGATTGCACCTTTCTACTACAGCGGCCTATTGGAAGCAGTGTTTAACATTAAAGTAATGATTTGCATGCTGGTCAAGAGTGGGGATTATTGTGACTGCATCATGTAATCCATGTCACTATGAGCCCCACCCCTACTGGGCTCCTGGTCAGCCAGTGAAATATATTGTTGAAAGATCTATATGTTTCCACCTTTTCCAATAAGAAAATATATTTTTTTGAACTACATATTTAATCCAGTGGCGTATTCACCATGGGTGTATTGTATGCAGGACGTGAGCCCAGTGGGACCCCCTGCCGACACCTTGAGTTATGGACCCAACTTACATTAAGTTTTCATGTGTAGGGGGGAAATGGACAGGAAAATTTGGCAAAAACTACTCTTGCACAAAGGCCCACTAAATTCATAGAGCTCCCAATTTATTAAAAAATTTTTAAGGTGGACATACTGTATAAATCTCCTATTGTTAGCCATGTCAGAAATTTTCAATTTGTAGATTTCTTCCTGTTATGTTTTTAAACTGCAGTTTTTTTTGTCACTCTCCAGGAACAAATTGCTTCTTGATTAGTTCTTAATTATTCCTTGATTGTTAGCTGCTGCCTGAGACACTGCACTCGACTCCAGATTTGCCTTTGTGTGGTAAGCCCCCTTTTCAAGTCTTTCTTTAGTTAAATTAAATGAATAAATAAATAAATAAAATAATCAATTTATGATACAACATAAATAATTTTAATGACCACATACTAAACTAGCAGTATATTCCAACATTTATCAAATGATCAAATGGTTACTTTAAATAAGCATCAAGAGACATGCTTTGGCCTGTTTTCTTTACACACTTAACATTTATAAAACGAGCACAAAGAGAAAGTAGTGCAAACTCATGATGAGTGAGTTTTTTTTACAACCATATAATTTTTTTTATTACATTTATGTATTTTTGGTTTTGGGATATTTGCACTGCAGTGATCACAGCAATTTAAAAAAAAAAAACCTATGGCTTAACATCACACTACTGCTCTTTATTTATAATGTAACCATGGCAGACTGACACCATTTTTCCAAAACCTAGTGGCCAGAGCTAAAATTTAGGAGCTAGCTATATTTATGACAAACAATTTGTTATAATCACTTAAATTGTATCCAGCAATGCTATGAATAGTAATCAGCGTCCATTCAATATTCTTTGACAGCGAAGGAAGTGCTTATCACTTGTGGCTCTGGGCGAACAGTGTAACATACCGTATCTGGCACATGCAACTTTATAAACAAAATACAGTTCTAATAGAGGAGGAGCTTAACCTTGAACAAAACCTTGCACAATACTCCAAGCATTCAAATAAACTTTTTGGAACAAAATGACAGGCACGGGTACACCTGCTTTCATTAGGTGGTATTAGAATGCTTATACTTTACATAGCAGTCTTATATATAAAATGCATTTTTCTGTTTGTTTGTCTATCTGGTTATGCATTTGGACGCCCCTGCACCAATTGGGATGAAACCAACATGAGGTAGTCCAGTTGGATCCTGGCCAAGTAAAATCCATTGGTCTATTTGTTTGTTTGTCTGTCTGGTTATATATTCAGACACGCCTGCACTGATTGGGATGAAACCAAAGCAAAGTGGTCCAGTTGGATCCTGCCCAGGTTTTAGGTGGTTAGAGTCCTGGTCGGACCTCCCGTTGGTGTACACTGGGCAGAACTTTGACCCAGGGAGCGTGTTCTGAGCCTTCCACATTGAATCAGAAGACAGACTAGGGGTTTGAGATCCCGGTTGGACCTCCCATTGGTGTACGCTGGGCAGAACCTGGACCCGGGAATGCTGGGCAGAACTTTGACCTGGGGAGCCTGTTCTGGGCATTCCACTGGATGGATTTGGATGAAAACTTCATAGAGGGGTTGGTTTGGGATGCCTAATGGAGTGGTCAGGGTCCCGGCTGGAGTTCACAGCGGAGTGCACTGGTCAGAACTTTGACCCAGGGAGCCTGTTCTAGGCCTTCCACTGGATGGATTTGGATGACATCACACTTAATAAATTGAAGTTACATCCCAGCACTGATTGGGATGAAACCAATGCAAGGTGGTCCAGGTGGATCCTGGCCAGACTTTAGGGGGGCTAGGGTCCCAGTCAGACCTCTTGTTGGTGTATGCTGGGCAGAACTTTAAGCCAGGGAGCATGTTATAAGCCTTCCACTGGATGGATTTGGATGAAAACTTCACAGAGTGGTAACATTGGATTCCAGAAGACATACTAGGAGGTTGAGGTCCCGGTCGAACCTACTGTTGGTGTATGCTGGGCAGAATTTTGACCCAGGGAGTCTGTTCTGGGCCTTCCACTAGATGGACTTGGATGAAAACTTCACAGAGGGGTAGCAATTGGTCTGGGGTGCCTAATAGAGTGGTTGAGGTTCCTGACAGACCTAATGGCGGAGTGCCCAGGACAAGCCTGTTCTGGACCTTCCACTGGATGGATTTGGAAACATTTGAACAGAAAATAACTTACCTAGATCTCATAATGATAGCTAAAAACAGCCATGACACTATTATTTGTTCCAGCTACAGACCCACAGTATAGCTTTTCTAAACAGAGACGTAAAATGTTTACAAACCTTTTAGCAAATTAATTAGCAACCTTTACTCAAGACCTAATTCAACCCAAGCAAACTGGATTCTTAACAGGAAGATAAACATCAATATCCCAAGATGAACTATAAAAATAATTCATATAGCTAACAAAAAAATCATGTTTAATATTATCATTAGTGCAGAAAAGGTATTCAGAAGGATTTCATGGCCATTCCTATTTTTCACTCTTAATAAAATTAATTCAGAAATGTATTTACAAACTGTCTATAATAATCCTACAATTGCCCTCTCAGGACATACTGTAGGTACTGCTCAAACTGCCCCCTTACTGGACCACCAAGGATAATGGGAGAGTAGCATCAAATAACTCTACTCCCCGTAGATGAGAGCTGGACTTTACTGACCCCACCACCCAGTCCCCACTAGCCCACCAGTAATTTAAGGTACATGGTAACTTTTTTAAAGAACATTCACAGTTAAAAATATAATTTAAAAAATATACCAATTTTAAAACACACACACTCACACACTCACACACGCACACACATATCTTGGGGGGAGATGTGCTAAGCCTTGGAGAGAGATAACGTACCAACCAATATGCTCCTGTCACTTTACAGGCTGTGTTTGAAAAATGGCAGGGGATGATTAGTTTATCTCACTCCAAGGCCTAGTCCATTACCCCATAATCCTTATATTTTTATATAGAGATTATAAAATGGATGATATTGTAATTCTGTTTTGGTTATAATTTGTACAGAAGATATACATAGAATAAACAAAAACTGAATCTCCTTCAAAAATAATAAAAACACCTTTAAAATATTCTACAGATGGTACCATGGTCCCGCCAAACTTCACGCAAAACCGATACAAAGGCATCATGTTAACCTAATTAATATAATAATAGTTCCACACACAAAATGTAATTTTCTTTATTATATCATCCAGTCCCAAATACTTTTAAACAAACTTTAACCCTAATAAATCATATGCTATGTATCACAAAACTATTAATAGCTCAATCTGGAAAACTGTAGAGGCACCAATATTTAAAAAAAGAAAAAATATCTAGCAATTTTGTAACCTAAGCTTAATAACCAACATATTAAAAGATACATGACACATTTTGCTATATTTGGTCTCGGTGGCTCAAACATTTTAATCCCAGCCTTGAAAATTTTAAAAAATATATTAAATATTTTTATATACCTCAAAATATTAGGACTATAATAATAAAACATAAGTTTTCCTCCAATATTTACCCACACCCCAATCATTTAAAAAAATATATATTTTCTCCAATTGTATCCCAGGCGGTGGTGGATGCAGGGGTAATGGGTTAAATTAAGAAGTAATATTGTTTTTCACAGTGGAACTACAGGTACCAGCAAGCCTGCCCTGTGGCACTTTAGAACTACAAGTGCCAGCAGGCCAGTAGCACCTGTACCCCAACTGTGAAAAAAATATTAAACAAACCACAGTGCACACACACCGAATATTGTAACTTTTAAAGTTGTCACTCTTTGTATTCTCCATCTGATCACAAATGAAACAAGATGTTCATTTGTTAAATACCAAAGAACACATTTAATATGGAAGGGAAATAAATATAGAATTGCCTTGTACAATCTATAAACCTGCTAAAAAAGAACTATCAGCACAATACAAATATACAGTTTACTAATTTCATGTTCAGACCCACTCACTCCTTGTAGATAAACTAATGTTCGTTTCATCTATAGAAGCCCACTTTCCCTTAAGAAAAGTAGTGCTTACTGGGAGGTAAAGGTACACAAGAAGTAGTAGATGGTTGCTATCAACATCTCTCCCTGGTACCATGATCAGTTTTAATAGCTACACAAACAGATATCTAGGACTCATGAAAATTCATCAAGGCATCCTGAGTGGATTCTAACAAACCAGAGCAAAATTGATATTCCAACACTGCATTAATGCATTAGGTTTAGCAGTATTTCTCAGCTGATCTGCCAACAGATTTAAGGATTTCAATTGCATTTACGACAAAAGTGTTTTGATCTTTATAGACCTCAAAGGCTTCAAAGAGGGCCTGAAGCCATTTTTGGTTGTTGCATGCCCATTGCCCAGACTAATAGCCCAAGTCTGCAGAACACAATTTAATAAGGTTTAGATAAGACAACCCTTTGTTCTTCTGAGTTGGGGGATCCTGCCTTACTTTAAAATGTAACTTGCAGCTTTTTTAAAACACCTTTTTTTGATCTCTAGTTAAAGATTCCAATAGATAATTTTTGTTTCATCAGAAACTTGAGAATGCAGATCCACAAGAACCTGATTATGCTTCACAAGAACTGACTAGTCTTTGCCTCTTGAGTGGTCACCAGAGTAAACTTCCTGGACCATATGAGTGTGACTATGAAGCTGCTCTGCTAAAATATGCGCTGGACCAATGTTATTACACTTACAATATGTGCTGGATCCATGTTATTACACTTACAGTATGAACTTTGTTCTCACTCTCTAAATAAATATCAATGACCACAGTAGCAAAACTTTTACCAATAGCAATCATTTTTGCCTTCAATGAGCATTTAGTTGATCTCAGGACTTATGCAGTAATTATAAAAATTGATCAGTAAGTGATGCGGGGTACAATACTGAAAAAACCACAAGGATCAAACAGGAAAATAGAAAATATAATTAACCTTGTGCATCATCATCCAAGGTAGATTTTTTTTTTTTTTCGAGAAACGACAATAGTGCCACCTGCTGCTTAATGACTAAAGCAGAGGTCGCCGGGTCTCCTTTTGCCATGAGCCAATCACAAGCAGTATCCCACACAAGCAGATTGTTATTGGCACTGATACTCCTTGCTTTTATCTTGCATCAATTGAGACCAATTTAAAGTTATTGATTACCATTGGAAAGGAGCTTATTTAATTTCAGTGGGGTTTTGACATTTAGGGGTAAATTTACTAAAGTGAGAGTTTTTAAAAGTGAGTTTTAGAAGAGATGTTGCCCGTATCAACCAATCAGATTCTAGCTATTATCTTCTAGAAGGTGCTAGTTAAATGTTAAGTAGAATCTAATTGGTTGCTATGGGCAGCATCTCTTCTAAAACTCACTTCTAAAAACTCTCAGTTTAGTAAATTTACCTCTTACTGTACACACTGAAATGAGTGGGGAAGAATTTTTTCACATTCCAATAAAAATATAACAATACCACAAGTAACATCAAAAATTAAATAACGTAATCACAGATTAAAGTGACAATGTGAATTATGGAAGCATTGAAACCAGCAAACATAACACACTGTAAATCACAATAGGGAATATGTTTTAGGTATTTGGGAGGTAAAGTAAATTGGAAACAAAGAAGGAGAAGAGTAGGACAGGTAAGGATGGGGAAGTGGAAAGGAGAATGGCAATCAGTTACAGAGTAGTGAAGTACATCAAAGAGAAACTTTAAATCATCGTCAAGGGGGGTTCAGCTGCAAAATGTGCCGTCCACAGGAGCCAGACTTGAATGAGATGTTCCGGGGTGTCATGTAAAACAGAGGAGATCCGTTCCATTCTGTAGGTGAACCATATAGCTTTAATAGTTGCTAGTACAGAAGGGGGGGGTAGACTACCAATGTGAGGCTATCATACATTTGGCTGCGTTCAAAATGTGTCTTATGAAATCACTTTATTTGGTGTAATGATTATTTTGGTCAATTGAAAAAAATGGAACTTTAGTATATTCCCCCCTTAGTCTGTGGTTTCCCACACACCTTCATTGCACTAATTTCATAATTACACTATTACAATGTCCCTGTCTCATTCAACTCTATCCTCACTGATCTCTATCCTCACTGACCTGTATGAATGATATGTTAAACAAAAAAGGTTTCACTGTGCTGGTGAAATAAATATATAACATTTTAATCCGGCTATGTGTCATTGATTACTATGTAGACTTCTCATTAAAATAAAAACATGTATTCAAGCAATATACGTATAAATGACTAAAACATATACAAATACTAAATAGAAATAAAAACCTTAATTGGTATTAAGAGCTTCACTGTAATTTAATTAAAACTGCAAGAGAGATTATTGCCACAACATATAAATTGATTTCTGTAGCACACAAATGAGAATTGTAACGCACATTCACTTGATCAGGGCTTCCTCAAGAGTAGATGTGCCAAATAATATATATCAAATTCAGTCCCATGAAGGCCTGTTAATATAATACCTTTAATAAAAGTCCAAGTTTGGGGCTGGATTCCTCCAGATAGTATTGGGTTCTTTCAATTGTGGCAAATTTTTCTCCAGGTCCGGGGACTTCTGTGGCTTCTGTAGCTGCATTGCACACTGGTCAATAGTCCATTCTGATACAGTATTCTACATGTACATACAGCAATTTCACTGAAAAGGGAGCAATAAATGTTCAAATTCAGGCTAAACGCAGGTAAAAGCACAAATATGTACAATCTCATTTGGTAGAATAATTTTTATTCGCACATCCATTTACATATACAGTACTTCGTTTTAATTAAAAATGCATGTTACAGTAAAAGCATACTTTTAACATCAGGGGGCTACATATTCACACAAGTGGCTAGATGACTGATTTGAACAATGTCTTAATCTGATTGGCTATTTCACAGAAGATGGCAGGGAATAAAATTAAGATATAGATTGGAAACAAAAAGTGTTTTAACTCCAGTACAATCACAATAAACGGAATTTACTATATATATATATATATATATATATATTTATATATATATATATATATATACACACAGGGGCAGAACTATGGGAGACAATGGAGGCACCTGCCGCCGGGCTCTGCACTGAAGGGGCACCTCCTTCATTGCCCACAATATATTCACCCCACTTAGGGCTGTAGCTATGTACCCAGAGTGTACTGTCATGGCTACCCAATACATGGCACCTCTGTCTGGCACCTGATAAGCCACCATATACTAGTGGAGAGCTCTGTGTCAGACCATCAGCTGCCACCTCCGTCTATCTAGCATGTCCCTGCTCATTAGTGTCGCTGCTCCCCATCAGCTTCTTTTGTCAGTGTGACACATCTGGTGCCCTCCTCACCCACAACTCTCTGTCTCACTCCACCCTGGCGGGTGTTTCTGTATACAAAATGCTACATTACAGTATTAGCGGCTGTGACGGAGGGGCACCAAATTATAACTTGCCTCCGGGCATCTGGGATGAATTTACTCCACTGAAAATATATATATATATATAATTGAAAAAGATAAGGTGGCACTCAGACAAAGCATCAAAAATAGCACACTGAGCGGATACTTTGAGTGCCACCTTATCTTTTTCAATTATATTGTATGCCTTGAGGAAGGCACCGGACCGTCATTACAATTTGTAGGAGGTGGTAGTGCCGATTATAACAAATTTTTGTATACATATATATATATATATTCCTCTTTATGACAAGCTATATAAAGGGAATATGAGGGCCGACTTTACTAGGCTTTACATTGAACAAGTTATGCAAGCTCAGTGTTATTCACATCTTTATTCCAGGTTGTATGTTTTTTTTTTGTTGTTGACTAAAACATATGATAGTTGAGCCACAGCTTCATGCTGGTGGACGTGCTCCGGAATTGAGCCAGTAAAACATGCACACTTGTGTTTGACCCAGATCCAGACCATCTAAAGTCTCACACTGAGCTTTTCTTCTGGCTTCCTTCTCCCAGTCAAAGCTAATTTGCTATAGTGTTGGAAGAGACAGCATAGCTGTCATTTAATGACATAGTGCTGGCCACTTTCCAGTCTTACTGGTGAATCCATTGCTAAAAAGAATACTCCTTTTGTATTTGAATTTGCATACAGTAAGAGTGGAATAGACACCTAATTCTCTAACTGGTCTCTACTCCATTGTATAATTTACATGTTTTCATCACGAACTGAATAAGAGGCATACTCCACCTATAATATACATTTTAATATGAAGTGTGTTTGTGTGTGGTTAGGGGTAGCTGTATCATATAAAAAAAAAACAATCTACTTTCACGTTCCTGTCTTCTGTAGTTTTCCAGGTTCTTGTCACTGTGGCCAGCCTAATATGTCAGACAACATGGCAAAACATTAAACACATTTGGGCAGATATTGCTAAACAATTCAAAAGCGTATTCAAGAGTATTAACATACACAAACACCTAAAACAGCAAATGTTGCATGTTCTACATATAAGCATAGGTTTATACCAGGGGGTTGGGTATGGGATGCTGGCGCTTGGGATCCAGCAGTCAGAATCCCGATGCCGGCATCCCGACAGGGTTAGAATACCGACACCTGTCGATCTGTGTCCTAACCCTCCCCTTTCCCTACCCCTAACCCTCCCTCCCCACTGCCTATACCTAACCTCCCCCCTAGTGCCTAAACCTAACCTCCCTCACACCCTAAACCTAACCCTCCCCCCTAGTGCAGCACAGATGGTGTAATGGTAGCATTACTGCCTCACAGCACTGAGGTCATGGGTTCAATTCCCACCACGGCCCTAACTGTGTGGAGTTTGTATATTCTCCCTGTGCTTGCGTGGGTTTCCTCCGGGTACTCCGGTTTCCTCCCACATTCCAAAAATATACTGGTAGGTTAATTGGCTCCCAACAAAAATTAACCCTAGTGTGTGTGCGTATGTGATAGGTAAATCATAGATTGTAAGCTCCACTGGGGCAGGGACTGATGTGAATGGCCAAATATTCTCTCTGTAAAGCGCTGCGGAATATGTGTGCGCTATATAAATAACTGGTAATAATAATAATAATAATAATAGTGCCTAAACCTAACCTCCCCCCTAGTGCCTAAACCAAACCTCCCCCAGTGCCTAAACCTAACCTCCCCCCTAGTTCCTAAACCTAACCTCACCCTAGTGCCTAACCCTCCTCCCCTAGTGCCTAAACCTAACCTCCCCCCCTAGTGCCTAAACCTAACCTCCCCCCTAGTGCCTAAACCTAACCTCCCCCAGTGCCTAAACCTAACCACCCCCCGCACCCTAAACCTAACCCTCCCACTAGTGCCTAATCCTTCCCCTGACCCCAGTACTTACCTTCGGGATGCCGGCGGTCTGGATGCCAGTGCCGGGATTTTTGACAGGTGTCAGGATTTTGGCACCGTCATTCTAAGCGGCGGCATCCTGACGGTATTATGACCGGGCCCTTGTCAGTCACAACAGGTATATGTATTAGAGACTACTCTACCTATGATATATCTCCACAGGGTGTGCTACACTTACATTTGCACACCGTTGCTGCACATATTTATTTATTTTTTATTTATTACCAGTTATTTATATAGCGCACACATATTCCGCAGTGCTTTACAGAGAATATCTTACCATTCACATCAGTCCCTGCCCCAGTGGAGCTTACAATCTATATTCCCTACCACATGCACATACACACTATGGTAAATTTTGTGGGCAGCCAATTAACCTACCAGTATATTTTTGGAGTGTGGGAGGAAACCGGAGCACCCGGAGGAAACCCACGCAAACACAGGGAGAATATACAAACTCCGCACGGTTTGGGCCGTAGTGGTAATTGAACCCATGACATATGTACATAACTTACATTTTCCTGGCCCCGATGCGCCTCTGCAGGAATGCATATAAGTTTAAACCTGGGTGCATTTTACTCGCACAATGTAGCAAAGTTAATTTTATCTTTCCTCTGTTGGACTTTTGTCCAAATCTAAATCAATCCCACATTGAGTCCTTCTGATCTGAAAAGTGTACAAAATAGAACTTGGCTGACAAAGTTCTGGTCCCTGACTGGGTGCTAATACAGTATATGTACAGTAGTGGGACTATGTGCAAAAATATTGTTACCCCCACAGCTCCATTCCACTTAAATACAATATGAGGGCATCTGCAAGCAAAAACCTTTGCTGTCCATTGATTTTAAGTCAACCGCTGCAACATCATCACTTGTAGTAGCACTTGTAACAGCCCCAAGATAGATGCAAGAGATATGTCATAACTAAGCTAGCCTTATATGTGACTCAGAATTGCATGGAGCTTTAGCTACATGCTACACCACTGCCATGATTTTCCTAGAAAGCAACACAGTTGCCACCCCGAAATGCCCAAATTCATGGAAAGACATATCTGGCAGAGGTCTGACGGACTCAAGCTGGGAGCAAACAATAATCACCCAGTTGCTCCCACACGCTGAAAAACACACAAAAAAGTTGTTCCGACTAGTTGGGAAAATGAAACATGTTTGATTTTACCCAATTAATCATTCTAGTGTAGAGAAAACTTTTCCCCAATTAACTGTTAAGTAGGTGGACACTGGCCACTAGTGTCCACCTACTTTTTACTCACTCGGCTCTGCCTCCGGGACAGTATACTCTCCAGGACCTCTGACCCCTGGGAGCATACCTGTTGATCCTCTGCAAAGGTCCTGCTGCAAGTTCTGACCACCACTGTAGGAACCTCCACACAGTCTCCATCTTGCTTCATCCATCCTGCTTCATCTGCAAGGGCAGAGGGACCTCATGACAGTCTCCATCTTGATTTGGCTGCAGGGAGCCAGGAACCTTCTCTCAGCCTAGATCCCACTTCGGCTGCAGCACCAGGTACCTTCCCACAGTGCTGTAAGCTCCAGTAATATGACCTGCATCTGGTTACTTTAATTGTATCAGCTTCATCTGTGTATTGTATATAAAGTAAATATCTTTATAGAATTCTGATTTCTTTGCTTTCTGATGTGGGAAAAGGTGTATGTTTTTATGTATGTGGTATTTTGCTTTCATATGCTTAAACAGCTCTTCAATGACTGGCTGATGCTCAGCAGTCTTTTAACTTTAAGTGAGCCTATTAACTCCAAGGACTTCATATGTCATGTGGTAATGCAAGGGCAAGATCAGCATTTTTGGGTAGCTGGGCTTCGACATTGCCTTTTACCAAAATATTGTATGTATAACTGTTGCTGTGTGCCAAAAAAAACCCTCCAGTGCATCCCATCTTTACAATGACAACCTCCTATGCAGAACATCGATTATGCCAAGTTGGCTGGACTGATAAAAAAGTTCACAGGTTGGCTGGTCTGATGAAAACTTGGTTAGGTGTGTGGGGCACCGATTTAGCTGGGCGGACAAGTTGGACGGTTGGTCAGTTGGATGGTTGTTGGAAAGTTGGTCTGATGTATGGCCAGCTTCAGATTGGAAATACGCAAAAATGCATAAATTCACATCTGTGCTTGCACTCCATGCAAAAACCCACCCCTTTTGTCCATGCACAGTGGCCCTGATTCAGAGCCGGACGCTTTGACAGAGCGCTCGCTCTGAATCAGGGCGTCTTTTTTTTTTTTTATGGAGCGGCCTCCTGGCCGCTCGCATTGCTGTGGGTTGCCACCCACAGCTAATGCGAGCGGCCAGGATAATGGTCGCAATGGTCAAGACCATCGCGACCATCGGGCTTGCGACGAGACCCTTGTGGTAGGGTCTCGTCGCCGCAAGCCCCAGAGAGCTTTCGGCTCAAATAGAGCCGAAAGCTCTCCCACTGACATCACTTGTGATGTCAGTGGGGCCGCCCCCAGATGGTAGGCATTCTCATGGGAACGCCTCCATCTGGGCAGCCACCACCCCCGGGCCACCCACTAAAGGGGGCATGCTGTCACTCAACATCGACAGCATGCCCCCTTTGGTGCGAGACCTGGAGCGATGGATTGCCCGTCACTATCCAGGTCTCGTGCATGCGCACGACGGAGCCGGCTCCGTCGTGCGCATGCACTCTGGGCCACCATCGACCCAGTTGCGAGCGCTCAGAGCTTGCGACCGGGTCTGAATCTGGCCCAGAGATCCATCTGATTATCTAGGTCAGACATTTTAGCTACTGCTTCTTTGAGGGTTACAATTGGTTCCATTAGACTTATAAATTTCACTGAACTGGTGCTTGCCAGAAATAACCAATTTAAATACACAACACCAAGTGTGACGTTGCCGGAAGTCTGTGAAAAACACAGCTTGTCGGCTTAATTACAGAATGCAAAAAATACAAAAAAACAAACAAACACCAAACACAGCTGTAAGTAATCGTAAGTAAATCAAATAACAACAGTAACTAATATAAACAACATTGACACTGACATGCACAGTAGATCTTAAATGTGACAAAATCTCTGTTACACAATCATAGCATATTCAATGAAAAAATACCAAGGGATTAAACTACATATATGGAACCAAAGAATAACAAAAAGAATATATATAATACACATGATCAAAATCGCACAAAGCACAACAGTATGAAAAATCTTTACAAAAAATATTTATGCAAAAAGATTTTATATCACAAAAATTATATATCACAAAATTATAAGGTACTATTAAAGAAAAGCATGTAGTCCCAATGTTTCATTAAGACCTATTGGTGATAATGTATTTAAATGAAAAATCCATTGGGATTCCAACTGCAGTAACCTCCCCGAACTGTCACCTCCTCTCACCTATATAGGAACATGATCGATAATACGATATCTTAGGGAAGTCAAACTATGATGGGCCTCCAAAAAATGCCTGGCCACCGGCTGGTCACTATGCTGTTTAGATAAAGCCGATCTGATGGCACTGCAATGTAATGCAGCCCGTTCCTTGAACATGCATTCAGTTTTCCCAATGTAATTTCTACTACATGGACAGGTGATCATGTAGATGACAAACTTAGAACTATAGGTCAGAAAAAACTTTATGGGTATTTGTTTCCCTGTGAGAGGATGTCTAGACGTGGGCCAAGAAACGCGTTAGCACAGGGCACCTTATTTCTTTATTCATTCCTATTCATACATGGAACTTGCACTATGCTACACGGTGGCTTAATATCAGTCACCGCTGCCATCTAGACAGCGCACGCAACCAGCAGAGCGGCTCCCTATCAGTAGCTTTCCAACCAGCTGTACACATGGTCGGCGTTCTCCCTGTGGTTCAGCTATCGGAGACTCTCCAGCAATAGGGGATTACATCACTCCGACACGCGGCGGCATATACCACCAGAGCAGCTGATCACCGGCACTGCTATTCCTTGGCAATTGGAGGCTGCACATCATCTTGCTGCACAGCGGTATTCACCATCGGAGTGGCATTCCGGACACTGCCCTTCGGTTCCAGCCTGATATAAGGGAGTTATATCTAATAGGTCAGCCCGTATTTTACACAGTGTACTGGTGATTTCAGCCCATAAACTGAGGCTAATCTAAGTGCTTTTAATTATTGATTGTGTTCAATTGACACTGTTTCTACATCAACTATTTGGGACTCTTTAATCACCCAAACAACATTGCACACTAATGCAAGGTTGATTATTACACGTACAGTGAAGAACAATTGAGACATCCACAATTTTTCATCTTCAATTTTTAAATTTTTTCATTTTGTGTTTTTTACTTAGTACCACATTTAGGCCTTTTCTTTTTCTGGATTTGTATTAACATATGGGGTACCCCAGATATGTATTTTTCATCATTATGTAACTCATTTACAGGTACAGTGTAAATCAATTTTTCTGGTCACTCTCTATATTATTTATGGTCTTATTTGTGTGTTTTATGTATAGATATCCATTGCTAACAGATCATTTTTATTCATTACTTTAGATTTTATATTAAATATTATTCATTGGTTATTCCGTTGCGCTTTCCTACAATATTGTTTGTCTGAAACAGCTTGCACGTCGTGCAATTTGTGCACTGAAAACATTCCATTTTTTTATTTTTAAGAAAACCAACCTGTGTTTTCTCAATGTCAGTCACATCGGTCTTAACTAGCAGATCCCTCAAATTCCTGCCTCTCTTATAGCAGGGCATGATCTGTGTCTGTTTTAAATTTGATAAGGTGAGATCACTGGTAATAACTGGCCAATATTGGTTAGTACATTTTCTGACAAGATCACTTGAGGTATTAAAGTGATTCACCCATGGAATCACCTGCTTATTTTCTTTAGTTTTTTGGGGGATCAATGCCTGCGTGCGGGTGAGTTTTAACACTTTATCTCTCCGTGCTAAAAGTATAGCAACTGGGTAACCCCTCAGATGGAGTTTATCTACCATTTTGTCCAATTGGAGCTTGACCTCCTCATTGTCACTCACAATGCGGTGGACCCGTAAGAACTGGGAGTAAGGTAATCCCTGCTTAAGACGCATGAGATGGAAGCTCCTATAATCCAAAATGTTGTTCCGATCTGTAACTTTGGTAAATAGTGAAGTTACTAGAGAACCTTCCTGCAGTGTAATCACAACATCTAAAAAATTCACGGACAGATGGTTGATGGTAAACGTGAACTTGATAGGATGAGATAACACATTGTGTTGAGAGAATACATCATGTAATAATTGTTCAGGGCCAGACCACAAAATTAAGAGGTCGTCTATATAACGATAATACAAAAAGAGGTACTGGGAGATATTTGGGTCAGAATAGAACAATTTTTTCTCAACAGTAAACATGTAACTATTTGCGAATGATGGAGCGACAGCTGACCCCATGGCACAGCCAGAGGTTCGGATATAAAAACACCCATCAAAGTAGAAATAATTGCACGTCAAAGTGCGTTCCAAAAGTTTCAGAAAGTAATCAATCCGGGGGCCATCATACAGTGCATTACCCATAAGTAGTTGTCTCACAACAATCCATCAAAGTGTGGAATACTCGTGTATAAACTTTTTACGTCAGCCATGCATAGCAAAAAATGTTGAGGAATCTGCTCAAAGGAATTAAGTTTATCTAGCAGTGGTGATGTATCCTTCAAATATGTAACTTCGTTTTGGACACACGGCTTAAGCAAACAATCTAGGTAGACTGACACATTTTGAAACTGCGACCCCCTGGCTGATATAATCGGTCTGCCAGTGGGATTATGTAGTGTGTTATGCACATTAGGTCAAGTGTATAAGATAGGAACAATAGGAGATTGTACCATAAGCGCTTGTCTGATTTCTCTGTCAATCAGTTCCTCATTAACCCCTGATGATAATAGGTAATCCAACTGACACTTGTACTTGATCGTGGGATTAGAATCTAATAATTTGTATGTGGAACTGTCAGTAAATTGACCATAAAATCTGTGCTTTATAATCGGTCTTATTGAGTACAACAATCGATCCCCCATTATCAGAGGGTCGAATGACAATATCATCATAACTAATCGGACTGTCTAAAGTTGACCTTTCTTTAATAGACAAATTAAGAAATTTACATGCATTGTGACTGCTATCATACGAAATATCAGACAAAACCAATTCATTAAGAAGACGAGAAAAAGTCTTGATTGAACTATTGCTCGAAACAGGGTCAAAGTTAGATTTAGATTGTAATCTATTAACTTTAAGAGGTAAGGAGATGATGGTACTGGTATTACCTTTCAGATGGTCCGAGTCTTTATTGAAGAATTCCTTCAACCTTAAAGTTCTATTAAATTTGAAATTTTCGACCTGCCACTGGAACTGTCCAAAGGTTGTGGTTGGAACAAAAGATAACCCACGGTTAAGCAGCTTCACCACCTCAGTAGATAGGACCCGATTTATAAATTAAATATTAAGTCCTGTGTGGGTACAGTGGACACGCCCCTGGTTTTTTGCCTCTGATTCTGTTGCGCCCTCCTCGTCCAGGATCTCTTAAGCCTGATGGAAAAGCTCTTGTACATGCCCCTAAAGGGACCATCGGAGTCGGTGTCCCATCTAAAGGGCCGTAACTGTCACTAATGCCTGCTGAGGAACCGCCTGAAGACACAGTATTGTAATACCTCTGTCTGTAATGAAATGTCCGTGAAAAGCGGGTAGTATTAGAATGGGAACCGGTCAGCCATCCGTACACATGCTGTTTCTCATAATCCTCATTAACTTTCTGAAAAGTATTCTTCTTAAAACGGATCAGATCAGCAGTGTATTGCTCGATTTGGGTATTGATTTTTTCAAACCACTTATTATCGATGTCAACTTCCAGAGCTGCTTTGTGGGTTGCTTCGAAGGTGATATTCTTCTTTTTATTGAAATTGAGTTCACGTTTGGACTCTTCAATCACAAACAAAATTAAGTAAAGAGAACATTTGTTAAGAATGGCGACCCACCGCTTGCAGAAAGTTATGTTGTGTCTCCCAATAGTTGGGACATTCCTAATCCGGAAGCGCCTAGGGATTTTTCTGCATTTAAAATAATCAGACAGAGTGATTCCGTGGTAGAGATAATCAGTCTCTTTCTTTTTAATTTTTAACAGTTCCTTGAATAAATCTTCATTTGAAGTAATTATTTCGTCTTGCAGTCATTGTGAGTAAACAATGTTTTCTGCTTCACTGTCGGAATAACTAAAAGTGTCTCCCACTTCCAATTGAATACATGTAGCATTCCCCTCGGCATCTGCCATTATGGGAAATATAATGATACAAATACCACAGTGTGTGTGACACCAATAACGTTAAATAAAATCCCCCCCCCCAAAAAAAGTATCACACCTGATGAACAGATTTGTAGATAATATAGCTGGGCGCCATGCAATTCGGTCCAGGACAGGACACTGGTCCGAGAAATCGTAGAGTAATGGAAGCCGGCACTCCCTGGCTGTGTCCAAAGGCAGCTGCGTCCGATGCCCTCTTCGTGGTGTACCTAAAGTGGTACCCGCATCAACTGCAATGTTTGAGAAGCGGCACTCAGACGACTTTGTAAAAAATTCACACGGAGCCTGTGTAATATCAACGTTTCAGAACTTGTATTTATGTTCTTTCGTCAGGATAAATAAGATGCCAGTAATAACCAATTTAAATACACAACACCAAGTGTGACGTTGCCACACTTGAATGAAAAAAATACAAAAAAAAACCCAACACCAAACACAGCTGTAAGTAATCGCAAGTAAATCAAATAACAACAGTAACTACTATAAACAACATTGACACTGACATGCATAGAAGATCTTAAATGTGACAAAATCTGTTACACAATCATAGCATGTTCAATGAAAAAATACCAAGGGATTAAACTACATACAGTATATGGAACCAAAGAATAACAAAAAAAATATATATAATACACATGATCAAAATCGCACAAAGTACAACAGTATGAAAAATCTTTACAAAAAATATTTATGCAAAAATATTTTATATCCCAGAAATTATATATCACAAAATTATAAGGTACTATTAAAGAAAAGCATGTAGTCCCAATGTTTCATTAAGACCTATTGGTGATAATGTATTTAAACGAAAAATCCATTGAGAGTCCAACTGCAGTAACCTCCGCGATCTGTCACCTCCTCTCACCTATATAGGAACATGATCGATAATACGATATCTTAGGGAAGCCAAACTATGATGGGCCTCCAAAAAATGCCTGGCCACCGGCTGGTCATTATGCTGTTTAGATAAAGCAGATCTGATATATATATATAAACAATGGTCAATCCTGGGACAGACTAAGGCGTCACTCCGGGACTTAAATGCAAAGATGTTTTACTTGAGTCTCAAGTAAATCCTCTTTGCATTTAAGTCCCGGAGAGATGCCTTAGTCTGTCCTAGGATTGACTTTTGTTTATACTATTGCAACTTCCTTGAAGGGCACCTGGGCAGCGTTTATTATTGCTTGGACTACAAGTGCCGGTTCATATATTGTTATAGTGTATATATGTATATATATATATATATATATATATATATATATATATTCTCCACAATTTGTGAGATGCATTCAGGCTCTTGCCACAAACAGGACATCATTCCTGTTCAAAGTACAACCTTTAACAATAATACAACTACTATTCATGGTTATAATGGTCTTGTTTTTAGACACCATAATGTAAGCCATCTTTCTAAGTTGCTTTATTTTATTAATCATCTTATCAGCAAATTGTTCCTTGCCAGTTTGAATAACGTCTAATAATAGTGTATGGTGGCCTATAGAAACCAATCAGACACTAGCTTTCATTGGTCTGACTACACCAACCAAAGCTGATAATCGGTTGTAAAGATGATTTAATTCTACCTATTTCCACATGTTCTGCCACTTTCCAGATGGCATTTGGCCTCAGGTGTTCCCAGTCCAAATAATCACATAACAGAATTAATTAAACATTGTCCCAGCACTATTAATAGATTATAAACTCAACAAAATGTGAATAAAATGTGAATTTACAGTATAAACACAAAGTAAATTGTCATTCTGCAGAAGTGGAACCTGAACCTGGTCTGGAATTTGAACTCTTGAATTTGATTTATATGACATTTCAATGCAACTCCTAGAGGTTGCTATATGTTACAGCATAGTATTGCCTCCTTGAGTTTAGATAATTGTGAAGGTAATTTACTTACACGCTTATAATTATTTATAAACAATTTTATGATTTAACCTGTTTACCCTTGCTGATATTCCTCCACCCTAGCGCTCAAGAAATATGTCACTCCCATGTGTAATAGCAGTGGAATGTGTAACTGAATTTTAAATTTTCACAGTTTGTTGGGAAATGATACTAATGATCCCATTTGAATGTATATATCTCTGTTTTTTAATATAAGGTACAATCAGGGAGATTGCTAGACTTCGGGAAGTCAGGGAGATTGCTACTATTTCAGGGAGTCTCTCTGACAATCAGGGGGAGTTGGAAAGCATGCCGCAATGTTTTTTTCTTTTCTCCCTGGCACAGACTCACGGAGTCTAGCTCCGCCTCTGACAACTCATAAAGCTCTGTCCCCAACTCTGATTGGTCCGCTGCCCTGTGAGTAATAAACCAGGGATGACCATTGATGGGTAAAACCATCGATTGTTCCCCATCGATGGTTTCATACCATCAAAGTTACCCACTAATGGTACCATCGATTGCCATCCCTATTTTTAACTGTTGACAAAACACACACACAATAATTATCACTGCAACAAGGATGTTTTACAGGAAAAATAGATGTGACATGTACAGGCATGTCTCAGTGATTTGAATGTACAAATATTACCATATTACTATAGAGAACTTAAATTGTGAAAATTGAAGAATGCGTACATCACCAATGTATCTAAGGTGTTACTTACGGTGCATCGCCTGGTGTCTTTATAACAACAGAAGGCATTAAAGGCTGTTTCCCTGTGTAATTTTTACAAGAAAATGTGCTGTCTCTGGGGCTGGCAGTATGTTCTTTCCCTAACGATCCACATCAAGCATAAGAACTGCTTTGTTACATTTGACACTACTACATAAGTAGCAAATGAAGCAGTATGTCAAAACACAAATTTCCTCTGTGTTAATACATGTCTCCTGCTGTGCTTTGTTAATCCCTTTCTTACCTCAGGACATTGCGAAGTCTTGTGAGATCCTCCACCAGTAGCTGCTGAGTCGATCTGCTCAAAAGATTTCTAAACTAGGAAATTATAGTTCAGCAGTGTCTTTTGTAGCGTGATGGACTCCATGGTGTTAAAGGCATAACCTTGACATTGTCAGTCACATTTAACATATACATCTTTGTTGTGTTGTTTAACGTGCCTGTTTCCAATTTCTTCAGTCATTATCTCCTTTCATACATATTGCTGTAGAACTGTGAAACACCTTTGTATAGTTACACTCCTACCCTTTGGAATAGGTGAAAAGAGATTGCATGACTTAAACACCTTATGGCGTTGAAAAACAAAATCAGTGACAAATGCAGCTGGGGAAAGAAAAATATAGTACTTTCCATTAAGAACAAATTGTTTTATTCAATTGCTTTTAAAAAAAAATAGATATTTGCTCTGGATTCCCTAAAGTGACCGAGAAGAAAGGGTTAATTGAGATGGTATGGTGTCCCTGGGGGACCAGTGAGGGTGCTGAAGGGAAATGAACCGTACTCTTTGCCCAGTGAAGTGATTCTGCTGTCACTGTGCGGCAGCATGCAAGTATGAGAGGAACCATATAAATGCAAATTATTATGACATTGTTATTCTAATTAAGAGGACATCCATCCATTCACTCAGGGTTGATTAAATTATCATCTCACAGAGAGCTGTGTAGCACAGGAGTGTTACGGATATAGACCTCTCAACTTAAACCTGTTTTATCTTAACAGAAAAAATCTTATTGCAATTTTATCTTGAATATGAATAAATGTAATAGTATTTTACCAAATGCAATATAAAAATAGCTGCGACTAACATACAAGGCAGCAACATACAGAACATCTCTTCACTTGTCTCCAATTATCCCCCAACTTGATGCCTCTGCTCTGCTCTGCACAAGATCAGTGTTTTTCATCCACATTTAGAGCCTGCTCCCATTCCTGATTGCAGGATTTCAGCTGCACCCACAGTCTGCGAATGACCTCCTTTGCACAGCAAGAGTCTCCTCCAGCCTGCAACCATTCAAGCGTTCCCTGAAGACTCACTTCTTAACCAAGTATATCAACTTCCTGAACAGCTCTAGGCTATTCTACCCGGCCCGGTATATATATATATATATATATATATATATACACCCATATATATATATTTATATTTACACACACCCATATATATATATATATATATATATATATACACCCATATATATATTTATTTATATATACATACACCCATAAGGGGGCAACACATCGTGAATCACAATGGATAACATTTATTTGCAATTCATACACAGTGTAAAGTAGCATGCGTAGCAAAACATGGGGCTATAACCACCACTATTATAACAAGCAAAAACAGTGGAAGTATTCACCCGGCTAGTTTCATGAACATCTCCAGGAACTACTCCTGGGGTAACTTCTCAACAAATGATCGAATCACCAAGCCTCGTCCCTATGCGTTTCGTCATCGGACTTCATCAGGAGGCTGTCTGGTGATTAGTAGAACTCATTGAAATAGGGTTGATGGGCCAATAATTTAATCTATTCTCATTGCCGCACCTGCAGCTTTTTACTTATCATTTACATAGAAAACACAGTTTACATGAAAAAAGGTGCTGGTGCTTACAAATACACTATTACAGTGATAAAGCATTATTTCATTAAATAAAATACATACAATGTGTCCATTGCTAGCAACACATACTGGTTTGCAACACTATACAGAAGCCATTGAAAAGAACCATATCCTTGAATAAAAACATTTAAATAAGATCAGTAAGCCATTAATATCATGTGTACATTGTCGCACCTGTGTGTATATATATATATATATATATATATATATATATATGTTTTTATTCAAGGATGTGGTTCTTTTTAATGTCCTCTGTATAATGTTGTAAACCAGTTTGCTTGTTATACTAGCAGTGGATATAGCCACATGTTTTGGTACGCATGCCACTTTACACTGTGTATGAATTGTAAATAAATTGTATCCACTTTGATGCACGATGTGGCGCCCCCTTCTCTCTGTGCTTTCTTTCTAGATTGATTCCCATCTGGATTCGAGTATTTGTTACCGGGGAAGACACATGCCACGTATAAAAGTGTGACCCGTGCATTGAAAATTATATTACTTCCATCCTATTAAGGAGACAGATTTTTACTTTGCAATTGGATATAGAGACTGGTGTCTCGGGACATTGATAGAACTATTGATTTAGCGCACTAACTCTCTATTTCTTTATTTTTTTATATATATATATATATATATATATATATTTATATACAGCATATTTATTTTGAATAATATAACAAATGCACTTTAACTTACCAGTTTTGTAGGCTGAGGCTGTTGCTAGTCAGTGTCACTCTGCCTAATAGGTGTGACTGGTGAAGTGTGTCATAGAGGGATCGGACCGCGGTCCTGTACTGCAGCTTGTTGCTTCACATTGTGCCCGGCGACAGGCGGAGGTTAATTTCTGCCCACACTCGCCTCTTACCAGGCCTCCTTTCTTCTCTCTTAGGTGGCCGCAGCAACAGGGACAGACTAGGGAAGGGGCTGTGCAGCGTCATCGCAGCCGGACCAGGTGATGAGGCCAGGAGTCGCCGGAAAAGGATAACTGGAAGGGGCACTTGATAATTTTTTTTCTATTTGCATCACGCTCGGCAGGCAGCCTTTCACTCATTTAGTTAATTGAATTAATCACAATTAGGCGCCGCGGCCCCTCTTAACCTCGGGTCCATCTGAGCCTTGGGGCCCGGGATGGGTGTACCCTTTCCACCTGGTTATTACCCATCTACACAGTTGACACAAAACTTATATGTGTTCTCTTTCTATATTTAAATATTTTTGTATTTAACCCATCTCAATGTGGCCTTTTGACAAGTTTTCCTTCCCTGGGACCACCCCCACAATGGGTTTGGGATAATGTTCTTTGGATGAGGTACAGTTTGCACCAAAAGTAAGACTTGGTATACAGTGGAGGCTGAAATGTTTTGATAATTCTTGTTTATTTCAGTCATTACAACAAATAATGCAAAATCTAATGATACATAGAAACAGACCATACCATCTACCTTTACTTGCTAGGTTAGTCTTGCCACCATGCCCTTCCCGACAAACTCTAAACAAGAGCTTTGATGACTTTCCTTCATAAATATTTTCTTTTCTGCCACCTTCCCTTGAAATTCAGTTTTGTAATGTGCTTGGGCTTCTGTTCTTCCATGGTCAGTTTCTTCACCCTCTGCCATGGAAGGCTGTAACTGTCTGAGTTGCCATAGGGCTCCCAGTGGCCTCTTTGAATCCTCCTCACACTCGTGCTCAGTGGTGGTGGATGGTCTGTTCTGATCAAATTAAAATCACATTTTTCCATTTTTATATGTTGGATCTAACAGTGTTTTGGGGTATATTAATGTCTTAAAATAGTCTTATATTCCTCTCCTAATTGTTACTGGGACGATCAGAAGGAGCACACGTGCTGCACGGACCAGCACATTGGATCCTATTTCACGGTGGGTGGTGTTGCACACAGACCCACCCACCAAGCTCTTCATATGACTCTGCTTTTCCAAAAACATTTTGATTGAATGTGGAGAAGCTCGTTTATCCTAATCACCTTTCTCCTTTATTGCAACCTAACCTCCTAGCCAAAGTTCACTCTGCAGCCTAAACCAAAGATTACTCAGCCCAAGACTCCCAAATGTCACTCTAACTGCAGCTATTATGAAGCCTATTACTTAGCCTTACCTGCAGACTAGAGCTAGGAGCAGGGGCAGGGAGCAGGTAGAGCCAAACAGAAATAAGCAGGCAAGTGGGATCAGATTGGAGCCACTACAGAAAATATGAGGCACAAGGTGAAGCAAAAACAGAAAGAGGCTGGAGGCACAGCAGTGAGCATGGGGTAAAACAGGGCTAAAGAGACTGGAGCTATTGAGAATAATGCAGCTGCATTGACAGGAGTAAGGCAAATACTCACATGCAATGGCTTTCTCAAGTAATGGATTTGGAGACTGGTTCAGAAATGTACGCTATAGCGCAGCCGTTATGTCTTTGTACGGAGCAGCTGTGCGACAATATGTAAATGCCGCAGGAGGCACCTTGTGTAAAAAGACGCCTCCTGCTTGTCTTCTCTGATCCAGGCTGTAACATACAGAAATACAAGAAACAATTACTTTTGGTGTTCTGGGATGAAAATGGCAGAGCATGATTGGTCGGTAGCCAATAACATGACAAATTCAACTGATCATATGGGAACACACCACTGTAATGTAAATATTTATCAAAGGGATAAAACAAAACTTAAAATATAATAGGCTCCATTTAATAACGGTAGTTATGCCGATGGCATATTTAGTTTAGTATCACAGTAATACTAACAAATATGCTGCCGGCATTTAACAAGACTCACCTCTCAGGGGAGGTCCAGCGACATCCTTTTCCTCAATGGCGTCCTCCACGCTGTTGATGGCAGCCTAGCGCTGACAGCAACGGGCTGTTAAGTAATGCGCATGTGTGACAGTTGTCTGCTCATGGCAATTTCTCTCGGCGGGGACTCAGCAAAGCCTGAAAGGCTTCACTAAAGTATTGCTTACACCTTCTGTAGATTGTGTATGTAGTACAGTGACAAACATTGGCAAGCTTTTCTTACTGCTGTTTGTTATATACTGAACGGAGGACATACTGTTACCCCCTTTAGCAAGTGCTAATAGAGATATGTCGTGTTCTTTAATTGATTGGTTGGATGGAAGGGTGCTGGAATTTAAAGCTTGTGATAGGAAATAAGCAGGCAACTGTTCTTTATTGAGCAGCAGGGCTTGTGCTACCATTAGGTGAACTAAGGCAGTTACTTGGAGTGCAAACATTTTTGGGCATGCCATTCACTAAGGGGGAGATGTACTGTATTAAACTTTCCAGAGAGATAAAGTGGAGATCAGATTCTAGCTATTATTTATCTAGCACAGGCTACAAAATTGCAGAAGCTGATTAGTTGCTATCGACAATTTCACCACTTTATCTCTCTTGAAGGTTTGAAATATCTCCCCCTAAATGAGTGACATTCGAGGAGATATATAAAGCCTCCTTTAGAGTGGAAAAGTGAATAATTTGTCCATAGCAACCAATCAGCTCCTAGCTAGCATTTTACAAGTATTTTCTATAAAATGATAGGTAGAAGCTGATTGGTTGGTATGAGCAATTTCTCCACTTGTCCACTTCTCCACTCTTTGGAAGGCTTGGTACATCTCCCCTATACTGTCACTGATTAAAGATATTCATTTTGCCCTGTGGCACCGTGCACGACGCGCTGCCGCTCTGAGAAATTACTGACTGAAGGAAGGGGGGTGGGGTGCCAGAGGTGGATGGTCCCTAGGGTGCCCAAAACTCTTTCACCAGGTCTATTAAGCACATACAATTGTGTAAAACCAACATCTGCTTCTTGTTTCTAATGGAGTGCATTAACATGTTTCCTTTGGCTTATGCACACCAATTTAACATTGGTAATATTAGAAAGTACTGTACCTTTAAGAGCATTAGTGTTGGATACAAAGCAAAGGGTTAAATGGCAAAAGGCCAGTTTACTCCTTTACCTATGGGCATCACTTCATTTTTAGTCATCCAGCCAGAGGAGGACAAATGTGCTCTATTATGTGGTTGCCTATTGTACGATGAGCTCAGAATATTACTAGCGAGGAAAACATCTGACACGGTAATAGTCATTTGAATTAACTATATATGCTGCATTTCTTTGCAGCTTATTCTTTTCCCACTGCCGCAGTTCTATGTTTGCTGCCTTGGAATTAATTTATTTGTGAACAATTAGATAGTGGATTGGTAATTGCTTGCAAACCTTGGGCATAGTTCATGTGACTCTTTGGCTCCCTCAACCCCCCTTTCCTGACCTCCCCTTGTGCTTTAAAACATTGCTAAAATCTCATTCCCTCCCCTCCTATTCCCCTTGTGGTCTCATCATGGCTTTGCTAGTGCTGCACCTGTCACCTGTGTGTTAGTATTCTTCGAAAAGATCGATTTACATAACCTCATTTAATGGTTCATAAATCATGCCCATTAAGCACCGCCAGCAGGAACTGAGGGTTCTAATTTATGCTGCTTTTCATAGCAGAAAATTGGGAGGCTCTTGCCCTTGGGATAAAGGGGCCAGGTCCTGCCTCTGATTGGTGATTGTCATGGAGAATGTCTAGTTGATGAGGACAGATTTTCACGTTATTGATTCTCTGCCAAAGCTCAGCGTGCGGCATTGTGAGGCGGGGGATCTGCTGCCAGCCGCGCTGATAGCAGAACAAGTTTAGCATCACCTCCCCCAATCCAACACACACACACTTGTACCAAGACAACATCAGGATAGGGGGGCAGGGGATTGAACAATGGTACAATACTCAATTTTTTAGAAGCACTAAAATGATGTAGGAGCACTTTGTAAACCCTTTCACTACTCCTTTACACCCTAGTAGCTGCTTTTAGCCATACATTTTTAACTGAATGGGTTAATGCACAAAAGTGTTCAGTGAACATTTAACAAAACTTTTCAGTTGCTTTAAGGCTAGGCTACACCAGCGATTTTTAGTCCAGCATCATTATTAAATGAGTCTAATAAAAGAGATCACTTGTTTTCTAAGGGACTGTATATGTGCTCTGTTACACAAGCAATTTTCAATACCGATGTAGTGTAACGATTTTCTTAAATCAGACAATGCTTCAATTAAATCATGTTGCCTGAACATCAGGTGTCTAATCCATAGTTTAATGGGATAAACCATTAATTGCTCATTCAGGAGATTTTGGTGGTGTTATAACGTAAAGACGACAGAAAGTTATTTTTGTTGTCTTTTGGTTGGTTCATTTCATGAGATTAATCGCATAAAATCTTGAGTTTTCTTTAGCAATTAATGTCATAATCTAAGTATCTGAAAATGGCCTGCCCAGTCCTAGCCTTGCTTGTGAAAGTTGTTAACAGTGAGAGTAATTACTGTACATTACATAATTGTATCAGGTCATGGTTAACATGCAGTGACTAGTCATGCAAATGTCTCTCTAGTTGCCGTATTACAAAGAACTAATGCAGGAATCAATGAAGGAATAAATCTGGTTATTGTGACATTGTTCTAGTAGCAATTTATAATAAAAGAGTAATTAGCCCAGTATTGCATGGGTCCTAAAAAAAAGAAAAAAGACTGGGGATATTATACCTAAAACAATTAGTAACAGCTACACATTCTAATGGATACGAGAAGTGGCAAGTATAACCTTGTTCCACTTTATCTGTTAAAGATTAATTCACCCAATTGAGCATCAGCTTCTGTTACAGTTAATTGCACTAGAGATTACTGTAATAGGTATGCAAGAATACAAGTAAAAGGTTCTGTGAACAAATACAGAATGCAGGCTGATTAACAACACACAAACAAAACGTAACACACGTTGTCAGTATTTTACACCATAACCTTCAGTGAATATGATATTTTACTGGTGCCTTGCTTTGGTGTGGAATACTTGTGATGGCATAGCTATGTACAGTAGTGTAAGCTTTTTATGCTTTGTTTATACATACAGTATACTGTATATTTTATTAATCGTGTTGTACATACCTTTTTGCTGCGTCCAGGAATGGCCTGCAACATTTAGAGCTTGAATGAAAACCTGCCTTCCACTAGAAATTACAATGTTTGGTCTCCTCTAGTCTTCTTTGTTCTCTGCACAAGCATAAAAGCACAATGTATAATAGAAAGGCAAATATTAGCTACGGGAACCTAAAAGCGACATTTATCCTTGTGGTATTTAACACTGTACTCAGTCATAACCCTTTACTAGACATAATGAGCAATGTTAGAGGGCTCACTATTGCATCATTCAGGTCTGATGTATCACCTCAGGTCAGCTAAACCAGACAGCTAGAATTAGCCACTTTCTTCCAGTCATAAGAGTCACTTAAAATACATTTGCTACTTTTACAAAGGAGGAGGACATTTATTTTGACAAGAATTTTTCACACTGACTTATTGATTTGTTAGTTGCTACTGAACTGGCTGAAATATCTTTCTAATTACTTCATCCCACAAAATGGCTTCCTCCTCTGTGTGCAGGCCACAATTGTACTTGGAGGGCCATTCATCTTGTGTGTTTACCATGCGTTACTTAGTAAAAGAGAGCTTTCTGCTGTTGTTTATAATAAACTGGCCCCTTGGTGACACTATTAAATATATGTTCATGATGGATATTTCAATTTAGTTTGGTAGAACGTAAAAATGATACTTAGGATTAATACACACAGTTTATGGGGAAGATTCAGACAGCCCCGGTAAAATCTTTGTGTACAGCGGCTTGAATTAACGTGCTTATCGTGCGGTAATTTAGATTGCCAGGTATATGCGTGCTACCGCTTAATGCACAATTCAATTGGAAAAGGTTTATCCTGGTGGTTGCTCTGCAAATGTGGCTGGTATGCACGCATTATGTGTGGGGAAAATGTGGAAATCAGCCTTTACTCCGAAAAAAAGCAAACTAACAGTAGATAACCAAATGGCTGATTTTGCTTTTTTTTTTTAACAGTGAAAAAAAAATAGAAAATTATTGTTTTTCTGCAAATTAATGCTCTAGATAAATTTGGGGTGAAAAAAAATGCATGTAAGTTATTTTTGTGAAATTTTAAGCCACTTTTAAAAATTGGTTTAATCACCCTTTAACTCCCACCTGCAAGCTTTAGTACACCTGTCCCATCTATACTGGGGTTGGGTATGAAATGCCAATGGCCGGGAAATCGTCTGACTCATACCGATGCCGCAAGCCTGAACGCTGAAGATCCCGACTTGGGCTGGTAAGTACTCCAACCCTCCTCTCTCCCCCCCTAACCCTCCCTTAGTGGTGCCTAACCCTAACCTCCCTCCAGTGGTACGTAACCCTAACCTTCCCCTGGGGTGCTTAATCCTAACCCCCCCTCCCCGCACCATAAACCTAACCCTCCCATGGTGGTGCCTAACCCTAACCTCCCCCCATTGGTGCCTAACCCCCCCTCCCCGCACCCTAAACTGAACCCTCCTGGGGTTGTGCCTAACCTTATGTCCTCCCGTGGGTGCCTAAACCTAGCCCTCCCCCCCAGCGGCTAAGCACTAACTATGCCTGGCTTACCTGCGTTCAGGAAGCCATCTGTCTAGATTCCGGCGTCGGTAATCTAGAGGGGCTTCGGGATTTTGACGGCTTTCTTTAGTTCCGCATCTGGATTTACCTGCTCAGGGGTAGCGAAGAAAAAGCCAAGTTATATCCTGTGGAAACTTGCTCGGCTTATTGAATAGCAAAAAATTCACCCCTGGCCGAGTTAAGTTGAATTTAAACTTTAAATGGGTTATCGAGGCTAGCTGGTTCCCCCCCATGTGTGTCTGTGTGTGTATATATATTTAACAGTGCTATATAAAGCGCACACTTATTCCGTAGCACTTTGCAGAGTATATTTGAACATTCACACCAGTCCCCATCCTCGTGGAGCTTACAATCTATATTCCTTACCACCTATAGCCAATTAACCTACCAGATAGGAATCCACACTCTGATTATTATCACACCTTTCGTAAGGGGTATTTCAATTCTAAAATTATTGGCGATGTGCCATTATACGTTACTGTCAACATCACACATTATCCTGTGCATCAATATGGGGTTCTAGGCAAGCTTTGTGATGTGGAAGGATGTGTCCATCGCTCTGAATTTAATTCCTCACATAGAGAGGGAAACTGTTATATAACATTTCAATCAGTCATTTTAGTTTATATCGTATTATTTTTTCTACCTCAGGAATGAAAGGACAAATAGAGAGTGCCAGCAATACTGTTATTGTTGATGATCTCTATTAAATCGGATTTGTAGAAACGGCATTGACCAATGTGACATAAAGTAAGCAGAAATACATTGAGAAAATTCTACAAAGAATGGTGGCCTTGGTTAACATACAAGACATTGTAAGTAGTCTTATCACAGACTGTATGTCTCTAGGTTAGAAAAATAGGTCTACTGAGGATTTCTATTTTGCTCTGCACATTTTTTATGTATCAACCACAGTTAACATTGTTTTTTCTATGACTTCGCAATAATTGGTTTCCAGTGTTTCCTGCATTACTTAATTATATCACAAGTTTCCATACAAATAGAGGTGAAAGGTCATCTTTAAATTATATCAAGCACCAGTCCAATCATAAAGACATCACAAAGCAACATTTAACATTGAGTATATTATTAATACTGTGAAAAATCTTTAATGTTATATATTTAGTCACATTCAGCAAATATTCTATGCATTCATCTTTAATGTTTTAATTGATAGTTTATGCATATTTAATGTAAATAGTCTATAAACATATAACTGGAACATATGCTATTCATTACAAAAACAGTATGATAACTAAAAGTTTAAACAAATCTAAAGTTATAAAGACAGAATACATGTACAAAACAATACCTTGGAAGTTGAAATACAACAATAATAAATATGCACACATAATTAGAAACCACACAAAACACACACACGTATGTCAGATTCATAATTGCAATAAAAGCATTCTTCATATCCCTTCAACTATGCTTCAACATCTATGTCTTTAGAATATTGGTAAATTATGCAAGCAGGTTTTATTGTATTATTTATTCTTTTACAAATAAATATATTTATATATGTATATGTATATATATATATAATATATATATATAAATATATATATTATAGGTAAATATTAGCACATGGATGTATTTGTGTGGTAGAGAATTTTGATTGTATTTTCCAAATAGGCAGGGTCTGATGTGAATTATTAAAGATTCCCTGTAAGGTGTTGCCCACTTAGTGTTATATATAAGAAGGTTACTGCATGCATGGGCACGTGCACACACACACACACACACACACACACACACACACACACACACACACACACACACACACACACACACACACACACACACACACACACACACACACAATCTCATGTTGTGAAAACAATACTGTATGTATGTGCTGTCAGCCAAATCATTCTACAGAGAGCTGTAGCATACACAGAAGCTGTGTTCACCACAGCACAGAACAATGTTCTCATTTACTGTGTGATGAACGTCAAGGGGGTGAAAAAGAACAACAAATAAACATAAAACAAGCAAATTATTATTTTCAGCTTTTTTCTCCCTCTCCAGTAATTGACCGTTCATTACAATATGAAAAGACCTTAGCTGATGGTTTGAAGAAAAAGAAAAAAAAAAACCCTGACTGTATGTTATTTAGATTCCCTAATGTTGGGCTATTGTCCTGGTGATGAATAATTGTCAGTGCATACGATGAGTCAAGGACACTGAAATGCCACTCAGTAAGAATCGAATTTGGTATGATAGCCCTCGTCACAGAGAGAATCAATTCAGGGCTGCCACTTGCCAGCTCTAAACTTCTCACTTGTAGGTGCTAGAGACCTTGTTATGTAGCTTTTTAAGTCAACAAGTCCTGTCTCTCATGGAATGCGTGGTGTCTGTCACATATGTTTTAAAAAAGTGTACTCGAAGGAGACAGGCAAGATTATTTTGGCTTGTTGAACCAAACATGAAAGAGAATAAGTAAAGGTAAAAAAGGTTGGTGAATCTCTCCAGCATCAGCTCCCAAGATCTTGAGAGTATTTTAGATCATAAAATCCTCAATGAAGAGAGTACATATTTTAGCATCATAACACATTAAGTATATGCTTTGTCTCAGTGGGGGGCAGAAAAGACACCCAGCAGCCCTGTCAGCTCTCGGTACAGATTACAGCATAACACAGTTTGCTCAGGGATTCTGCTAAGGAGGGTAAGAAGCTTTGTATTTGAGTATTTTTCTTTCTCTCACGAAAAGATGATTTATGTGAACAAGAAAAAGTTGCTGCTTGAAAATGCTATAGCAACTGTCACCCAGCAATCTGTGCCTGGATTCTACTAGGTAGGTCAGTATAGCTGTCTGGCTACAGAGGAGTGGGGGCTGGCAGTTAGACTAACAGAATAATCTGCAGGCGACCACAATAAAGATTTAGTGTTCTCTCTATTCACTTAAATGGGAACACTTGCGAAAATGTACACTGCTGAACTACTCCGAAATACACATTATGTGCTAGCCTTTTATTTGTATTGCACAATATATTATATATGGCTATGACACAAGAGGGTAGCTCTAAAGGCACACGTCATATTTTTATTCCTGGTTTATGTTAGATACTACAATAACCATTTAAACAAAAGCAAGCCGTGGTTCATATATAACTACAGAGAGTACAGTACTATAAGATAATATAAACAATTATACTGGTGTAAGATGTAAAAGTGTTATTGGCACCCCTCTCTGTCTCTCTCTCCCTCTCTCTGTAGACAAATTGCATAGTGTGTGTGTGTGTGTGTGTGTATATATATATATATATATATATATATATAGTCATCACTGCAGGTGAGCAACAGAGCAGGTTGTAGGATAAAGGGTCTTGGCCTGCCACAGGATGTGGATATGGTTATCGCACAGTACTATATAGATGAAATGATTGACTATGTTATTAATGTTAGAAATATGTTAAATACAAAACTTGCAGTGCTACCCCACTGCTACTTTTAGGTGCAGATAAATTCCCTACAGTGTATGTTTTATATGCAATGTAGAACTACTTAAAGAAATATACAATTGCACAAAGATACAATACCAAAAAAGGTACAGGAAGTGGGCACAATAGAAAAGTGGCATCCACACAAGTAAGACATCTATAATAGAGTGAATCGGTATGATTTACCGCTGGAACCATGCCCGGTGGTTGGAATCTTGAATCCCGACAGCGGCATTCCGGCAGAGGAGGAAATACCGATCGTCCTAAGGTAAGTATTGACTAACCTAATTCTACCTCCTAACTATAACCCTCCCTTAGGGCTGCCTAATGCTAACCTTCCCCCCAGTGCCTAACCCTAATCCCCCCTCTAAGTGCCTAAACCTAACCTCCCCTTCCCCGCCACCTAAACCTATATCCCTCGGGGGGTGCCCAACCCTAACCCTCCCTTCCCCTAGCCTAAACCTAACCTCCCGGGGGGTGCCTAACCCTAAGTCCCCCGGGAACCCTAAACCTAACCCTCCCCCCCGCGGCTATCCGTGCTCGGCGCCCGTCCCTTCCAACGCGATGTCGGGCGCCGGTCTCCCGGCGTCGGTAAAATGACAGGCGTCTAGATTTAGACCCTTGCCAGAATTAAGCAGTCGGGAAGCCAGCTGTCGGGATTAGGTCCACCGGCTTCCCAACTGCATACCATAGAAGAGTGCCAGTAAATTATGTGGTGTGCCATTTAAAAGAACAGTTAACAAATGTTTTAATATGTATTCTTGTAGATCACCTGACACTAGGGGGTATATTTAAAAAAAGGTATTTTTTAATTGATTTAAAATTGATCAACATCGATGTTGTATTTCTAGGGCTAAATCACATATTTACTAATACTTAAAAAAAACAAATAAAAAAATTGTCTGTTAGTAAATGTGTGATTTAGCCTTAGAAACACAACATCAAAATTGATTCAAATCAATCTCTGATAAATATATATCCCTAGGGCTGTAACCAGGGCTGTGCAAGATGGGTAACTGTCCAGGGCTCAAAACTAAAGGGGGGCGCAGGGAAATTAATGTTTTAAGTTAATTTAGTTACTGTTAAAGGCTAGGGGCATCCGTGTTCCTTCTTTCTGCCTGACACTTCATTCTTTTAATAATAAACTGGAAAACTCCCAATTTTTTATAAAAACATAATTGTATTCTATCAAAAAACATATATCTACTATATAAAAGCGAAAATTTGTCCTTCTGTCTTTCTATACAAATCCACAGTTTACAAGCCACGATCATGAAATTTTACATACGAGCGTATTAAAACATGACGGAGGCAACTAAAAAAAATTTGAAATCGAAATTAATTACTGTTACTTTTTAATTAATGAAAAACCACAATTTTTTCATAGCATTCGTCCTCTACAGGTCAGATACGGAATTATAAAAGGATTTAGCTTATCTACTATTTTTTCTTTTCTATCTTCTCTACTATATCAAAGCGAAAATTTGTCCTTCTGTACTTCTGTCTTTCTATACAAATCCACACTTTACAAGCAAAGATCGTGGCATTTTACATATGAGCATATTAAAACACGGCAGAGGCAACTAAAACATTTTAAAATCAAATTTAATTACTGTTCATTTTTAATTAATTTAATACCACAATTTTTGCTGAACTCTCATTGTGGGGCCTCACGGCATATGGGTAGGTCCTTGGAGCAAGCGCTTTGTGTTGTCATGTTTTGTCTTGATCTTAATGTTTATTATCGAAGAGCGCTTTAGCCGGCTTTGCCAGCATTCTCAGCTCTCTGACTATACCAAATTGCGCAACAACATTTACTTCTTCTTCCAACTGTCTCAAAATGATGACTTTGCAAGGACCCTGCTGTACCGTGAGCTGCCAAAATATTACACATGGAATGCTTTTCCCAAAGTTTTTCTGCACAGAAAACAGGGAGTCGCTGTAGATGGTCATCCTGGTATCAGAGCAACAGAAGCTCTTGGCCGTGTTTACACTGTACATCCTACAAATTTTGAATGCTTCTATCTCCGAAGTTTGCTTTACACCATTACAGGTCCTACTTCCTTTGAAGACCTTAGGACTGTTGATGGGGAAGTTTGTCACACTTTTCGTAAGGCCTGCCTAACGAGAGATTGGTTGGAGGATGATGTGTGAACAAACATTCTTAAAATCCCGGGCAATGCCGGGTACTCCAGCTAGTTTTAACTAAATCAATCAGACCTGCTGCAACTTTCTTGTATCAAGTTTTCTGGAACACAGAATATCACACTTTATAGTCTAATTATGCAATATAGGCCTTGAGATAAAATATCCTGTGTGTAAGATGAAAAAATATCTTAAACCCCTTGGTGCCTCCTTTTATTTTTGCAGCCAGCAACCATTAGTTTTGATTTCTGGTCACCCTATTAATATGAGAAGTGTTCCAAGTGAACATCTATATATTCTGTAGAACCAGTGCTTGTCAGTATTTACTGTTGGCTGCTTAGAATACTGCCGCTGGAATCCCGACACCTGTTAGAATCCCGGTGTCAGCATCCCGACTGCCGGCATGCCGAAGGTAAGTAGCTGGGTTAGGGTTAGGCACTAGGGAAAGGGTTAGGCACTAAGGGGGGAGAGTTAAGTTTAGGGTGTGGGGAGAGGGATGTTAGGTTTAGGTACTAGGGAGGAGGTTAGGTTTAGGCACCAGGGAGGGAGGGTTAGAGGTAGGGAGAGAGTTAGCATACCTACTGACAGGTGTCAGTATCCTAACCCTGTCAGGATATTGGCTTCGAGATTTTGACCGCCAGGATCCTGAGTGCCAGCATCCCGTACCCAACCCAAGTATATTACAACTAGTAAAAAATATGTGCTAAGACATTTTGCACAAAAAATATTATAGAAAATTGTGAATGATAATAGTGCAGAAGGTAGCATTAAGCAGGTTTGCAAAGTGCAGTTTGTGAGAACCCAGCCCAAATTGTATATGGTATTTACACCCTTGTGACATCATATGCATCAGGAATGCTACTTACTTAAAGATAGCACTGATGATAGAATATTCAGAAAAAGAAAATTTCTCTATATATCTTATATCTGGCATAAAACAATTAACATAAAATACTACTAATTATATGTAGTTTCATTATAGTGATTAAATAGGCCTAAAGTCTCCTTTAAGAAATTAACTATTTCATGAATTTGTGTCATGGAGTATCACTGCTTCCCTTAAATGGGGAAAGCATCCTGGCAGTGTCATCAGTATGAAATTCCACAAGAATATCCTGATTCTTCTAACAATGCCCATATACGTAGGTTTACTGATGCATGCACATAGTAGTCTACAAGGTGTGTATTATAACTAGAGATGTGCGCTGCCCACCGTGTTTTTGTTTACGATCTGGAATCATCTTTGTGATTTGGTTTTCCGAAACCACCCTCAAGTGTTTTGATTTTGGATCTGTTTTTGCTTTTTTTAATCTTTTTAGAAATTGATAAACAGTTTTTAAAAACAGCTAAAATCATGTAATTTTTGCAATCCAAAACTGAAATTCGGATTTAAAATCCCAATTCCGAATGGTGAGAAGATCAGAACCACAACTCGGATCTGTCCGGATTCATGAAATTCGGATGGATTTGGATCTCCTGAGAACTGAACCTCACATCTCTAATTATCACCCTAGCATGGGTTCCAATACCATTTAGGGTGGATTCCCACAGTTCATTTTTAGCTAAGTTTTTGTGCTCAACCATCTACTCTACTAATTAACAATTATATTTTTAAACAATTTTTTAAATGTGCCTAATGTCCTATATCAGTAATGTACTTTACTCAGAGCCACTAGAAAAGTGGTAATACATTATAAATTAAAAATTGAACCACATTTCAAAAATATCCCTATGAGATAATGGTTTTAAGGTAAAAGAGTTAGAGCCTTGTGCCTACATATGCATTTGATACTGTATGATAATTTTAATATGGCATTAATGATGGAATACTCAGTAAAAAGTAAGCTCTTCATATATATTACATTTGGGGGCAAACAATTAACCTTGGATACTGTTGTTGCATTAGGTTTCATCAGTGTGAGCCAATGGACTTATGTGTAGGAGGATGAGGAGTAAAAAATACTATATAATGGGTTAAAAAATGATTGGTGAAAAAAAATGAGAATCTAGCTGGTTGAAAAGACTTTAAACATGCCTTCTACAATCCACCATTGTAAAAATGTTTTCCAAAAACAAACATACTGTACATGCCAAAACTTTGCCCTGCCAAAACGCTATGGAAACCGTAATTGCAATTTTAAATAAATAAAGATAATGTAATTATCTTGCATGGATGTGCTTAGAATAATAAAATCTGTATTATTATCTTGTTGCCTATTGATTCTGACTTTACAATAGTTCCATTAACACCATTATATCACTGAGTAAATCAATTACCTTAATCCTCTGTTCTCTTGTTATTTAAGTGAGATTTTTTTTCTCCCCTGCGCCGAAAGCTACAAAAAAATATTGAATGTAGTTCTTTTAGATAAGGTTCTATATATGGTAAGGTCATTGCAAAGGGATATTAAAATAATCATGTTTCTAATATAATTTAAATGTGTTTTTAATTTTTACATCTGTTTGTTTTTGTAATAGATGCTAATCATAAATATGCTCATTGCGATTGTTTTAAATCACATTTTCTTTTGTGGTTTGTGAAATAACATTTTTTGTTCTCCATATTTTTATTGCATTGTCTATTTGTTTACAAAAGTTTGTAAGAAAATCACAGCTTACAGGCATGTTTTCTTTGCATGCCTTTGTTCTTCTCAGTACATGTGTACTCATGTGTATGCGTTCATGCTGGCACCAGGTCTACTGCAGCCAGATTCACAGACAGATAGAAATGAGCTGTCTTTCCTTCGTGTGACTGCCAGACCCAGCCAGTTCTTGCCGGGGCCATCATGCTGTTAAATTAGCTCTAATGAACGAGTAATTGCCTTAGATATAGTCAGGCATTTCAAAGAAAACAAAGATTCTAATTGATTTGCAATTTGTTTGGCATGTAGCATTGTCCAGGGGCTAAGGATTGGTCTTCTGGATTTCACAGTGCATGTATTATCCTTTATTAGTGGAATAACAGCGCTGATTACCTGCCTTCTGGGCTTAATGTACCGATTAATGTAAACTTTGTTCTTGTGGCATGTCCATGACAAGGAAGGAATAATGGGCAAGTGGGTGGTCCTAGAGCTGACCAAGTCTCCTGCTGCTAAGGTCTCATTGCGACATGCTGTTAAAGCAAATCAAGTGAATGGGTTACAATAGCAGGACTTGAGTCTTAAGTCCTGATTGAGGCAAGTTGCAGGTTCAAGAACCATCCCACCCGGCTGCTATCTCTTTCTTTCCACCTACGGTAAAAGCCAAGACTCTTCATTTACTTTTTGCCTTTCCTGGCTGTGGTATCTTTTTGTCTTAAATCAAGCTGAGGTTTGGCTTCTTTCTCTTATTTGACTCAAGCTGCGCTGAAGGTAGGAGTGAGTTCTGAAAGATATTTCAGTTTCACACGTTTTATTGAAAACAATTTCAAAATGGCCTGAAATTAATATTTAAAGTTTGTTCATTTGGGTCTAATAAATGGCCGGATCTCAAGTGCCCCCGATTTGATGGACCCCAATTTTTTTTCCAGATTTGTCCTGGGAGCATACTTTAAAAATAGGACTGGCTTTTGGGTAGAGCATATTATGGTAGTGCACAGATGCCAGCAACTCATGAATTGCAGTTATAGGAACAATTCTAGCAATGAAACAAATGTATGTGTGACAGGTGTAATCAAAAAATTCCCAAGGTTAAATTACACATTACTTATTTATGACATAGGCAGCATTGTAGCAGGGCACTTCTGCACCCTGGACTGCCCCCATCATGACGTTACAAAATTGGTAAGCCAGGAGCAACAGTATTCTAAGAGGAAGATAAGAAACATTGAAATGATTGAAGGGGTGGTCCGTGGTCGTAACAGTAGCCTGAACTTTGATGTGGCATTTTTACTCTTTTCAATCTGCTCCTGTAAAGAGACATATCTGAGATGGGGCAGCAGGGGCAGTGCCCCAGGGACTCTGGCCAAAAAGGGCCCCCAATATATAGCACTAAAAGTCCTTTTTACCATGTCGACGTATTGCTTGTGGACCATCTGGTGTCCACCTATTGGCTGTTGATCTAAACCAGTGGTCTCCAATCTGTAGCTCGCGAGCCACTGGTAGCTCGCTGGCTTAATTTTGATAGCTCACCTAGCTGTAGTACTGCCGAGTTAACTAGGAGGAAGTGACCTCTGACCTCTGACGTGTGCTCCCCTGTGGCATCGATGCCATGGGTGGAGCCACAGGGAAGCACGTCAGGTGATTGCTGCAGCCGCTACAGCAATCACCTGACATGCATCCCCGTGGTTTCACCCATGGCATCTACACTACAGTGGAGTGAGTGACTCCCGCCCAGACCTGCCGGAAAATCACACAGCAGCCCTGTCTATATCTTTTGCTCCTCTACTGCACATCCCTCCTTGGAGCTGGTAATTAACAGTGAAATGTGCCTGTGCTTAAATGCTTAAATTTTATTTGCAAACTACAACAATATCACTAATAATTAAATGCATTTTTATTTTCTATGAAACATTTTTTTTTCCATTTTCATTAAATTACCTTCAATTGTTCGGTTAATAGCCAATTTTTTTTTCTACAATTTTAGTAGCTCTTTAGGAGGTTTTATTTTTCTAAAGAAGCTCACACCTCAAATTACGTTGGAGACCACTAATCTAAACATTGTCAATCTTCCATCCAGATACCGTTTATGCATACTCCACTGCCACCACTGTATGTGTACACACTGGTGTGTGTTCCCATTTGTCTGCACACCACCTGTGCTGCCCCATATGTTTCTGCTGGGCCTGGTGCAACCATTATGTGTGTATTGTGTGCCTGTTGTACATAAGGTACCTGCTGCATTAACCCTGTGTCATCCTGCAAATCTGTTCTAAGTAGTTAATAAACCAAAGACCTGGTTAAGTTATCTATGGACTGACCTCCATCACACACTGCTGCCACCTATACCAAACTATTTAAAAAGTATGTCTTATGTAGGTGGTTAAATAATTTAAAAGGAAAATAAAGGAGCACATTTGCACCAGGACAAACTAGGGGCCTGATTCAGACCCGCTTGTGAGCGCTATGCGCTTGCAAGTGGGTCGATGGTGGCCCAGTGCGCATGCACATGTACGAGACCCAGATAGCGATGGGCAAACCATCGCTCCGGGTCACGTACCAAAGGGGGCGTGCTGTCGATGTTGGGTGACAGCACGCCCCCTTTGGTGGGTGGGCTGGGGGCGTGGCTGCCCAGACGGAGGCGTTCCCATGGGAATGCCTACCGTCTGGGGCCGGCCCCACTGACATCACAAGTGAAGTCAGTGGGAGTGCTTTCGGCTCTGGTAGAGCCAAAAGCACTCTAGGGCTTGCGGCAACGAGACCCTACCACAAGGGTCTCGTCGCAAGCCCGATGGTCGTGATGGTCTTGACCATCGCGAACATCTTCCTGGTCGCTCGCTATAGCTGTGGGTGGTCACCCACAGCTATGCGAGCGGCCAGGAGGCTGCTCTAAAAACACAGAAAGCCAGCCCTGATTCAGAGTGAGCGCTCTGTCTCGGGCCCTATGTTCCAATGCTAGGGGTGCAAATCAATTTACTTATTTTTATTCTATGATAAAAGTCCTTATGTAATTAGACATTTTCTACTACCTATTGATGTTCAATTTCCAACTGCCTAACATTCATGTTTCTTCTCATGCTGGGTACATACTAGACCAGTGATTCCCAACCTCGGTCCTCAAGGCACACTAACAGTCCTGGTTTTGATGATATCCAGGCTTGAGCACAGATGGTTAAATCAAAATAACTGAGGTACTAATTAAGTCACCTGTGCCCCAGTATGGCTATCCTCAAAAGCTGGACTGTTAGTGTGCCTTGAGGACCGTGGTTGGGAACCCCTGCACCAGACGATGTGTCAGATCGGGCTCACATATCGGGCACGTCGTCTATTGTGTATGAACTATTGCGTGCACTCACGGGTCGTTCATTGCATCTTTTAATCTGTCTGCAGTGCAGGCCAATCTGAAGATATATTGAAGGACACCATACACCAGGATGTGGCCACTGAACGATATATATCGTGCGGTCGCACAATATATTGTTTAGTGTGTACGGCTGTTCGACCTACTGTACCATTCTGTCAGTCGTGCCGTTGGCCATGATCCAGGATCGTGTAGTGTGTTCCTGTGGTAATAATACTGAACATTACTGTTTCTAAACCACCAAGGATATGTGAACAATTTGTTATGTCGCTTCTTACTGTATAAACTAGTTGTTCGGTAAATAACAATAAAACAAATGCGTGTGATTATTTGGCAAAGCATCCTATATTCAGTTAGTATTAGATCCGTAAAAGTTATGTACAGTATGTCACTAAAATTGTATTTTGTGCGAGTAGACCGGTTTATAGACTGCGTTTGTAAATGCATGGGTTAAAGTAGGCCTGAACAGAGAGCAACTGTATTCTGTCACCTGTATTGGTAGGTGAAATAGTTCTGCCATCACTGTGGCCCTGACCCTGCAATTGCTGAGAATAGGTGCCTGACGGTCTACCACTCCCTTCTCAGGTCCCGGTAATTCCTTTTTGCGGTACATCATATGTAACATGGTGTCACGCCTCTGCAGTGAGGAGCAGTAGTCACTGTGTGCAGAAGAGAAGACAAATAGGAAGGTGAGAGGGGGCTGGATTAGAGTAACACAGTGGTGTGAGCTGCTGGAGGGACACAGGTGGGGAGTGTTGGAGAGATACAGGAAGATGGTGCTGGAGAGATGCAGGGGTTGTGTTGAAGAGAGTGTTGCTGGTGAGACACGGGGGATGGCACTGGTGAGACACAGGAAGATGGTACTGAAGAGAAGCAAGGAGTTAGGTGTTGGAGAGACGCAGGGAGGGTGATGCTGATGAAATGCGGGGGGATGATGCTGGAGACATCGGATGGTGCCGGAGAGACGGCGGAGGATGATGTCTCTCCAGGATGTTTGATCAGGGAAGTTTACATTTTGCCCTGCCCCAAATATTATTTGGTTGAACCTCTATTGTATGAAGATGGCTTGTTATACCTACGTAAACAATTGGTTTCCATATCACATTATCTCCTACTGTATATGCATACTGATTATTGGCTCAAGACACTGTCTCCCTAGGGAGGCTAAATTACTTCAGAGGTTACCTGTTGCAGAGAAACCACCATATAGGTAAGAAAAGACTCAACCACAGGGCATACATAAAAAAAAAATGGACAAAGACTTGGCTTATGTGACACTGATGACACATATTTTTTTTTTAAAGTGACCTAACATTGTAGTCTCAGTTGGTGGCAGGAGTGCTAAAATGCATCTAAAATGTATTTCACACTATCGTAGGCCCTAAAGCTTCTGGAGGTCCCTGGCTATTCTCTTTAAATTTTCCTATACACATGTGTGTGTGTACGTGGTGTTTATCCCAGTCATATTGAGGTTTTACCTTGCTCTCTCACTTTCCTCATTTGTGTTTCCAATGTGTATTTCAGTACCATTGTAAGTATACAGCCAGAACTATAAAGAACAGTTTTGAAGAAGAAACTTTTTTTTATTTGCTCTGAGCACCATCAACCCCACTTGCCAGGGCCACCATCAGGGGGGGTCTGCTGGGACTGGAGTCCTGGGCCCGCACCCTGGCTGATCGGGGGGGGGGCCCGGCCGCTGCTACCTACCACCCGCCGCTGCCGACTTGGTCCCGGTACCATTAATAGAGGAGGAAGAGGCAGCCCGGACCCGCTCGATCCGCTCCTCCCATTCCACCTAAAGGACACTTGCTGGCCCCTGCTACTGTGTGTATTTAATAAAGTTTGTTTAGCCGTGGCGCGCGTGACGTCATGACGTCACGCGCTACTGGAGAGCGAAGTCGGAGAAGCTGCGGATCAAGAGGAGCAGCATCTCTGCCAGGGAGGAAGTGGAGAAGAAGCCGGAGCCGGAGCGGGGAACTCGGAGCCTTCTTAAAGGAAATAAGGTAAGTGGGTAAAAGCTGTGCACAGCGGGGAGATGGCAGATGAATTTAATAATAATAAACAGGATGGGGGGTGTGGTTTGGAAAAAAGAGCTGGGCAGGGCACAGACTGGACTTAATAAACGGGGGAGGGGGGGAGAAAGTGGGGAATGAGCGGGGCAGATCATGGCACATATTGGATTTAATAAACAGGGCCGGGGGGAGTGTAGTGGGGAAAAAGCTTAATAATTTTTGCCCAAAAACATTTGACAATTTTTTGTTTTATTTTTATTGATAAGGTGGGGGAGGGGGGCCCCGTAGTGACAAAATAGGCAGTCCCGGGCCCCACAATTTCTGATGGCAGCCCTGCCACTTGCGCCTCTGACAGTGAAGGCACGATCTCAGAGTAGCTCCATCTAATGTGTGTGTGTGTGTTGGGGGGGGTGCGTATATGACCTCACCTTGTGATCTGCGTCCCATAAAAGCACCTTGCAGTTCTAGGGTTTATTAGGGCTTGCACCAACTGGACATACATTGTCTTCTCGTGTGATTGAATACATTGTTGGAGAGAATTTTTTCCAGTTCATAACCAACCCCCAATGATGCTTTTTATGATGATAAACTGATTTCTGTATCCAAATTGAATAGAGTACTATTGTATAGAATACTATTGTAGGTATAGTATCATTAAAGTTGTTGGATCAGTGTGAAAAATGAGTGGGAATATCATAAGATGTATGAGATATGATAAAGTGCGTTAAAGCTGATGGGCAAGTAGGTTTCTAAAAACACAGATGACCTGCAGAAAGTGATCTAAGATCAATAAAGCCAGGATAAATATTATCTATATAATAAGTAAATTTTGCGGGATATGGGGCGATCCAAGCGCAGTCACGAGGTTTTGTTTTCAGCGGGCTTAACGCTGATTGGCTCAGTGAGCCGTCTGTCATGGCTCTCAGCCAATTAGCATTAAGCCCATTGATAACAGCACAAAAGAAGAAAAGAAGATGGCACCCATCATCCCCCACCGCCTGACACTGCCGGCACCCCCCGCTGCAGACACCGCTGGCACCCCCACTGTCAGCATCCCCCACTGCCGACACCACCACTGCCGACACTCCTGCACTGCTGCCCAACGTACTGAGGATACTGTTAGCGACCCCTACACTGCTGACACTGCCGACACTCCCACTCTGAGGACACCACCAGCACACCTGCACTGCCGACACAGTCAGCAAACCTGCACTGGGGACACCGCTGGCACCCGCGCACTGTCGACACAGCCAGCAAACCTGCACTAAGACACTGCTGGCACACCCGCACTGCCAACACAGCCAGCAAACCTGCACTAAAGACACCGCTGGCACCCGTGCTCTGCCGACACAGCCAGCAAACCTGCACTAAGACACAACTGGCACCCCTGCAATGCCGATACAGCCAGCAAACCTGCACTAAAGACACCACTGGCACCCCCACACTGCCGACATCACCGGTACCCTTCACTGAGGACACAGCCAGCACCGCAGCACTGCCATTCCATGTACTGAAGAGGCCACCGTCAGCAACTTGAACAGCAACAAGTTTCATAATTGCATATTTTTAACTTTAATTTCAATTGGTTTAATAAAGACTTGAGGATTAAACCTGCAGGCCAGGTCTCAGAGGGTTAATTGGATAGGGATGAGTTATTGGGTAGTTTGGGGGGGTGTTTGTTTTATGAGATAAAGAGGAGAGTTGGAAAATATTAGGATAAGATAGTTGATAAATGGCCATCATAGGGACAACATCCGCACCCTCTCACAATGGCATTTGACATGTCTTGGCACACTGGAATATGGATTTTCGTGATGGCATCATAGTTTGGTCACTGGACTCTGTTTATGGATTACTGCCCTCACTAATCCTTGCCTGTTAATGGACTCTGTGATTGCATTCCTGCTGGGATTAGACCTTTTGCCTGTATACTTGACTCAGGGCCTGATTCAGACCCCCTCCCGAGTGCTGAGTGCTTGCAAGCGGGTCTATCGTGCCCTAGTGCGCATGCGCACGACGGAGGCTGCTCCGTCGTGCGCATGCGCGAGAACCGGCTAGCGACGGGGAAGCCGTCGCTCTGGGTCTCGCACCAAAGGTGGGCGTGCTATCGATGTTGATTGACAGCTCGCCCCCTTTGGTGGGCTTGCCGGGGGCGTGGCTGCCAGACGGAGGTGTTCCCATGGGAACGCCTACCGTCTAGGTCCGGCCCCACTGACATCACTAGTGATGTCAGTGGGAGTGATTTTGGCTCTGATAGAGCCAAAATCGCTCCAGGGCTTGCGGTCACAGAGACCCTACTGCAGGGTCTCGTCGCAAGCCCGATAGTCGCGATAATCTTGACCATCGTGACCATCTTTTTGGCCGCTCGCATATGCTGTGGGTGGTCACCCACAGCTATGCGAGTGGCCAGGAGGCCGCTCCAAGTTTAGGTAGGAGGGCCCTGATTCAGAGCGAGCGCTCTGGTCAGAGCGTCCAGCTCTGAATCAGGCCCTCTGTTTGGTCTGTCCTCTCCAAGTGTTCATCAACTTCTCAGGGAGGATCTCTCTATCTCTGTGGTACTGTGTATCCTAAGTCTGCATCCAGAATTCTGAAGTTAGCCACCAGGTCAGACACCATTTTTTATGGACTTTCCAAATTTCCATATTCTTGTTGTACTTGGGCCTCTAGTTCAAGTCCTGGAGATAACCAAGTACTGCAGAACACCTAGGGGGTAAAATGACTAAAAATTGTGTTTGGTCGAGTTTTGCCATTTTTAAACTCGATTTGACTTGCTGAAACTCGGGTGATTTTATTCTTCTGAAATACTCAAATTTACCAAGACTCATGTTTTGCTGAGTGTGATTTCCGATGGTGTATCTGATCGAGATTTCTCACCTGAGTTTGCAGTGTCTGACCTCAAGTGTCAAACACTCCCAAGCAATAAGCCTGCACATATCAGTGAGATATGTGCAGGCTGCTTGTGTGTTATACCTGTGAAAAAAGGGTTAATTTTTATATAAAAATTACATAGGGTCCTTCCCAAAAAAGCATAACCAGCCCCGGGCTGCTGACCCAGTCCTGGTTCTTAAAAATAAAGGGAAAAAAATTAGTAGGGTTCCCCCATATTTTAGGAACCAGCACTGGGCTGCTAGTCCTGGTTTTAAAAATAGGGGATAAAATTGCATGGGTGCAATGCCACAGTCAGGGGACCCTTTCACCAGGTCTCCCTGGCCAAAGTATTATCACCCCAAGCCAGTCAGCCCAAGCTGAGGATCTCAGGGTGAATGGGGACCTCTCAATAAAGGGGTCTCCCCTCTCCCGAGCACCCTCTACTTAAGCTGAACCCCGTGGCTCTTCCCCGCACCCATGGGCGGTGGGTGCAGGGGTAATAGTGGTGAAAATAGAGTAAAACTATTGTTTTTTACAGTGGAACTACAGGTACCAGCATGCCTGCCCTTTTGTGAACTACAAGTGCCAGCAGGTGTCCGGCACCCGTACCTCCACTGTAAAAAAAATTGTTAAAAAGACACACACACACTGTATATTGTACAATTTTATTACACACACCTACCACACTCATACATACTAACCTGCTGCAAGCTTGTCGGTCCCCTTGTCCAAATAGAATTCCTTGGATGTATCTGTTAAAAAAAATTCCTATACTCACCTAAATCCTTGCGATGGTCTCCATAGCATCCACGGGTCTTGGCAAAACAAAAACACGACTGTCCGGTTCCAGCTCGGACAAATATAGGTATATGTGTTATCACATATACTTATACTACGCGGAATGACCGAAAACGCTACTCTTCTGAAATTCACACGGCCCACCAGCCAATCATAGGCCGTTCTACATGTAGCGGCCGCTGATTGGTTGTGACCCACATGCCTGTCACTCTACAGCACGTTGGTCACAGCCAATCAGCGGCCGCTAACTGTAGAGCGGCCGCTGATTGGCTGGCAGTTCCGGCTACTGACAGTTTCCACGTGGGCTCTCCAGTCAGTAGCCGGGTAATGATATTTTAAGGAACCAGGACTGGCTGAGCAGCTTGGGGCTGGTTATGCTTTTTTTGGGGGGGACCCTAAGCTTTTTAAATTAACACTTCAACTATTTATAGATGCAGAAAAATACACAGATCACACTGATCTATATATTTTTCATCCAAACTCGCAGCTCTGGAGGTGGTCTATTTAAAATAGGGATGTGCGCCGACCCCCGTGTGTTGATTTTGGATCTGGATTTGGTTTTGCAAAAACACCCTTGCATGTTTTGGTTGTGGATCTGTATTTTTAAAAAAAATCATAAAAAAGCTGAAATCACATAATTTGGGCCTGTTTTTGTTCCTACAGTATTATTAACCTCAATGATATTTATTTCCAGTCATTTCCAGTCAATTTTGACCACCTCACAGCTCACAATATTGATTTCATCCAGTTTAGGCCAAAAGGTTGCATAAAGCTAGTTGGTTGACTTAGCTAAGCGACAGCAGTGGGTGGCACTAACATGTGGCAGTTCAGATTCCAACATGGCACAGAGTGGCAGACAGATTGGCAGTTTAATAAACTGTAAAATTAAAAATGTCAGGCTGCAATCCTCCAAACAGCACATAATGCAAAGAAAAGAGTTGCAAGATGGAATTGTCCTTGGGCCCTTCCACCCACCCTTATGTCGTATATAGTAAACAGGACATGCACAGTTTAACAAACCAATCACTTCAGCAACAGGGACTGTCAATTGTGGCTGAAGCGATTGCTTTGTTTGGGCCCCCACAAAACAAGCTACCGACGGGCAGCTAACATTTCTGGCAATGATCTCTCCATGCACAAACTGGTTCTACAGAGGCAAGATGCTGTCGCCATCATATCCGATTCCTCACCCTCATCAGTGTGTACATCATCTTCACACAATATTAATTTGTCCCCACTGGAATCCATCATGACAGCCTCAGGTGCCTTTGTAATTTTTGGATGTAATTGGCGGTAAATGTCTTCTTTATGAAAATTTGTAGTTCATTTTGATGAACATCTCTTCAGATCTGTGTCCACTGGGAAGAAAGACACAACATATGACTTAAACCTAGGATCCAGCAGGGTCACCAAAATTGGTACGATTGTAAGATACTGAAAACCCTTGGATCCTGGCAAAGCACCTAAAGGACTTGATCTACAATTCCGACATACTTAGCAGAATCACTTAGTTTCAGCTCCTCCTTCAGTTTCTCAAGCTGCTTTTCCAACAGTCTAATTAGGGGAATTACCTGACTCAAGCTGGCAGAGTCTGAACTCACTTTGCATGTGACTACTTTGAAGGGTTTCAAAACTTTGCATAACACGGAAAGTATTTTCCACTGAGCTTGAGTAAGGTACATTCCCTCTCCACTTCCTATGTCATAGTTCGTTGTGTAGCTTTGGATGGCTTTTGCTGTTCCTCCATCCGCTGAAGCATATAAAGGGTCGAGTTGCAACTTGTAACTACCTTTTGCTTCAGCTGGTGACAGGATAAATTCAACATTTCTTGCAGGTGCTGCAATCTTCTACATGCACCTGCTGAATGGCGAAAATGTCCAGAAATTTTGCATGTCACAGAGAGCATCTCCTGCACAGCACTGTCATTTTAAAAAAAATTGCACCACCAAGTTGAATGTGTGAGCAAAACATTGGACATGTTGGAATTCACTCTGCTCTAATGCTCTCACAATGTAATGCTTTCTGGCGTTGTCAGAAATCACAAATCACAATTAGAGTCCATTTTTGGAATGACTTCCCTGAGTTTTTCTAAGAGGTTGTCAGCAGTATGTTTCTTAGTGAAACCGGTGATACACAAAGTAGCCTGCATCTGAATGAGCTGCTTTTTCTTCGATGTTGCTGCTGCTGAAGGCAATAAACCCAGTGGGCTGTTACAGTCATGTAATCTTGCATTTGCCCTGTTTCACTTGTCCACATATCTGTGGTTAAGTGGACAGTGGGTACAACAGCATTTTGTAGGACACTAATTAAGTTTCTTTAACATCCCTGTACAGGCTGGGAATTGCTTTTATAGTGAAGTGGAACCTTGATGGGATTTGGTATCAGGGACAAAGGACCACAATTAACTGTCTAAAACCCACTGCACTAATGGCCAATATCGGATGCACATCTAATACCAGCATAGATATTATGGTGTCAGTGATCCGCTGTGCAACTGGGTGACTGCTGTCATATTTGCTCCCCCTTGCAAAGGATTTTTAACAGTCAATTTTTTTAGAACTACTACTAGTAGTCTTCCTGGTCCTCTTCTCGGATGAAGATCCACTTCCAGCAGCAGCAGCAGACGTATCACTCATAGGTTCTTCTGAGGAATCCAGGATAGGGGAGGACTGAGTTAGCCTTATTAAATTGGATGCAGGACTAGTTCTGATCATGATTGAGGATATTGTTGATGAAGGTGTTGGTGGTGAAAATGCCAGGTGCCTGGATCTAGAAGAGATTAGGGAGGTAGCTGATGCTGGACTGCTTGTTGTTACTTTTTTAGCTAAAGTTTCTGAATTTTGCAAACACTTTTGATGGATGCGCTGTAGATGACATAACAGGGACGAGGTTCCTAGATGGTTAAGGTCCCTATCTCTACTTACTCTGGCAGGACAATAGGTACAGATGGCTTGACAATTGTCCGGATTTGGGTAGAAATAATTCCACAAATAAGAAGTGGAGTTTTTTGTTTTATACCCAGGCATGACAGTGGGCTTTTCCTTATCATGAGCAATAACTGTTTCCACTGGGGCCTGATTTTACACAGACAACATCCTCATCAACAACATCCTCATCATCAACATCCTTATTAGTGTCTTCCACATTTGCAGAGGACACACAAGTGGTGGAAGGAGGCTCCTCTTTAAGTACAGTTTTGGAAAGGTCAGGCACACACATGGCACCCACCGACACACTTAGACTCTCCTCAGGGATTTGTGACATATCTGAGATAATAGTTGGTTCCTGTGCCTTAACAATTTAAATTTTTTTTAAACGTTTATAGGGAAAAGGGCTTATATCATCATAGGTTGCAGAACCACCAGTCATAAATAAAGGCCAAGGCCTTAGCCTTTCCTTGCCACTTGATGTGGTGAAAGGCATATTGCCATTTTTATGTCTTTCTTCTGCTCAAGCACTAGTATGTGATGCCTGTTCTCTTCTCAACTGATCGTTCTCCATATCAACAAACATGAATGAAGTGTGGTACAGCACACACGTCAATTTGTACCAATTTTAAATATTACACTGCGGTATCAATGACCTACAGAGTCACAATATTTTTTATGAATAAAACACTGCGATACCACTTACTGTGTCACAATATTTTTTATGAATAAAACACTGCGCTACCACTTACAGTGCACAATATTTTTTGTGAATACACTCCGCTACCACTTACAGTGTCACGATACGTGTTGAATATTACACTGCGTTTCCACCTACAGTGTCACAATATTTTTTATGAATAAAACACTGTGCTACCACTTACAGTGTCACAATATTTTTTAAGAAAAACACTGTGCTACAACTTAGTGTCACAATACATGTATATTACACTGCGGTTATACATACAGTGTCACAATACGTCTATGAATATTATACTGCGGTCTGACCAGCAGTGACACAGTAAAAAAAAATATAGTACACTGGTGTACATCACAAAAAAAATGATATTATTAGCTTTTATTTATTTTTTACACTGGGCACCCTTGCATTTACAGAGCTCCTTTGGATGGACACAGCAGCCCCTGGATGAACACAGCAGCCTCTGCCCTGGATGGACACAGTATCACCTGGATGGACACAGCAGACACTGCCCCTGGATGAACACAGCAACCCCTGGATGGACAGAACAGCCCCTGCCCTGTATGGATACAGCAGTCCTGGATGGACACAGCAGCCACTGCCCATGGATGAACACAGCAGCTCCTGGATGGACACAGCAGCCCCTGCCCTGGATGGACACAGCAGCCACTGCCCCTGGATGTACACAACAGTCCTTGAATAGACACAGCAGCCACTGCCCCTGTATGGACGAAGCAACCCCTGATGGACATAGCAGCCCCTGTCCTGGGTCGACACAGCATCCATGGACAGACACAGCACCCCTGGACAGACACCTATATAGTATCCAAAACCCACGAGAATCCAACAGCGGGATGATGACATTTTGCCACGTTATAGGATCCGAGTCAGGCGGGAAAACTCAAGCCGGACTCGGATCCCGGCCCGGATTGCAAAGTTCGGGTGGGTCTGGTTCTCTTTTCTCTTACCAAAGCACATATTATTATTACTTTTATTTGAAATTGAAGCATAAGGTGACTTTTTAAATATTTAGCTATCTGTATGTAAAACACTTTTTCTTATACTTTGTCCCAGATATGCAGTTATTTAATGAAGATAACACATTGCCTTAAAATATGTGTCATTGAAATCACACAATGAAAGGAGTAATTCAGAATTTGAAAGTGCATTATGAATAAAGTGGCTCTCTGTAAAAAAAAATGAAGTGTATAGAAAATAATTTGTTAGTTTTTTTTATTCAAATTAAGGACAGCAGCTTTTCAAAAGAAGATAGTCTTGCCAAAAATGTTGGTATTACAAAAACACATTCAACAAAAAGTTGAAAGATTTAAAGCATGGCTAATTAATTTCTTTAGTTGAAATGAGAATAACATTTTTCATAGTATATGCAAAACAACTCATAAAATGTTCAATGAAAGAAACATTTTAAACATATTTTAAAAAGAAAATTCACAAAAACACCCATATACTGTACCTAGGCAGACTTTTAGACACAAATTCACATAACACAGTAGTTACTATAGGCACCTATGGGCTTATTCAGAGTTATTATTATTATTATTATTATTATTAGCTCTTGCTCCAAATCTCCCATTCAGCAGCCCACATTTTCCTTCATCCTTTTATACCACAGCAGAAAGGCAAGGATATTACCCCCAGGTACAGGCAGTAAACCAGACCAGTATTTTGCAAACAATCTTTTGTATTTCTAATTAAGAATTATACTAAAGGTTCCCAAATGCAATCCTCAAGGCACCCTAACAGTTCAGGTTTTAGAGATATCCATGGTTGAGTACAGGTGGTTAAACAAATTGACTGAAGTACTAATTAAGTCACCTGTGGTCAAGCGTGGATATCCCTAAAACCTGGACTGTTAGGGTACCTTCAGGACCGAGTTTGGGAACCTCTGAATTATAAGAGGTAAGGTGGGGCATGTTACTTAATGGGACAAATAGAATAAGGTTTGGTGTATATTGTATATAACACGCAAGTACATAATAAATCTGTCACAATCACAGGTATACACAGTTTACACTAGATAACTGATTGAAATAACAAATCTGAAATGATGATTCACAGGATCAATACAATATACAGGAAGGTAAGGATGACTTAAGTCTGTCCGTAGTTTAAATAGACTTTACAAACTTAATATACAATGGCTATAATTCCTACACTCCTAATCAATGTTTGACTGACAAGTCTACTAAAACACTAGTGGTATATATAACAATATAACTACACTCCTATCAAACAGGCAAAGTGCTGTAGTTGTGCACAGCTGCAGAAGCCTGATTTACTACCTTATGCTTATGCTAAGGGCTAATTCGGGAGTGTGTGTGTGCAGGGCCGGCCCGACCTAAATGCCGCGTACGCGGCCGTGTAGAGTACCAGCCTGAGGAAGGCGCCGTGGCAGCCACGAACAGTGAGTCATTGTCACTCACTAGACTACTCTGAGCCGCTGCCATTGATTGTAGCGTGAGGGCAGCTGGTGAGTGCTGTGGGGGATTAGGGGGGTGCTTGTGGCATCTGCTGGGTGGGGGTGCAAGCTGGTGCTTTGGGCCAGCGACAGGCAGGAGGGGTGCTATAGTGCACAAACTCTGGGTCTCTGGTCACTGCTTATTGCACGGACTGACGCAAATATAAATCACAGCAGTCTTGCCTTTAATTGCTGGGCTGAAGGCCAAGGTATGCCTTACAGTCTTGGTCATGCTGCTGACTTTTTACAAAAACACCACAAATACCTGCTAATAATTCCAACAAAGCCAATTAATTAACTACTTAAAACATGGAGACTGTTTCAACCAATGAAGGGCAAGGGGTGATCCTGTGGCCACATATGGCATTCCATGCCCTTCCCATGCAGCCACCAGCTAATTATTACTACTGAATTTTGTGATACACTATGTGTTTGTTATAGATGGTAATGCTCGTTTACGAAGCCTTGCTGAATCAGCAGCATTACCATCCATAACAAACACATATGACAACATTTAACATATATCACCTATGGCAACATACAACAGCAATAATTAGCTGGGAGCTATGTAACAAGTAGCTGGCAGAAATATCCATAGTGCATGAACATTTTGTAGTGATAAAAGAAACCCCACTACTGCCACAGAGTAATGGGGTCCCTTATCCATTATAATATAATGGGTAAGGGGCATTACTGTGTGGCATAATGTATAAGGGGCACTACTACTGCATGACCTAATGTGTTATAAGGGGCACTACTATTGTGTGGCATATTGTGTATAAGGGGTACCACAGTGTGGTACACTACACTTATGAAGAGGGGCATGTCCTTTTGAGTGGCCACGTCACTTTGTCTGGAGCATAAGTACGACCTTAACTTTTCCATACCTCCAATTCAAAACTCCCATTTCGACCACTTTATATATGAACATGCTTTAGGTATGCGTATGGCTTTTCCCACAAGACCATGCCCCCTTATCTTTTTCGGTCGCTCGCCGTCTGTGCGCACAACAGTACTCCTGGGGGCGCCAAAAAAAATAATCGCTTACCTAAAAAATTGGGCTCGAGCCAGTCCTGTGTGTGTGCAAGCAGAAATCTGTGCCTCCCATTGATTTTACGTCAGCCGCTACAACCATGATCATTAGTATTTGAAAAAGCCCCAATAGGAGCGAAACATGTTAGAGGATTGCTGCTGCGCTGACTGTGATTTTTGAACCATTCCTGGTGACTCATCTATAAGGAGGAATACAGGTGTGGCCACTTCAATACAGCCATGGATGGCCATTTGATCTGCACAATCAAGCCATGTGGAGATACCGCAGTGTGCCCTGGACTTCTCGCGTGAGCACAACAGGATGGTCTGAAGCCGATAGCTGCTGCGGGTGGCCTCAGAGCTGCCATCAGATATTGTGGGGCCCAGGACTCTCAAAATAGGCAAGGCCCCTCCCCTTTCCTGGGGGGCAGTTTGTCAGAGGTGGGTAGTGCTATGGATAATGTGGGTGGGGCATTACTGGTGCATAAACCAGTTAAATTTTTTTTTCAAAGTTGGCCTGTGATTAGAACCGGGTGAGGTGGGAGAGCAGGGTGAGGGTAGGAGAGCAGGGTGAGGGTGGGAGAGCAGGGTGAGGGTGGGAGAGCAAGGTGAGGGTTGGAGAGCAGTGGTCTCTGTACCTGATGTCTCTACCATGGAAATAACTGGATGGGAATTGGGATCCCCCGCAGCCTCTCCTACTCATCTGAGCGCTATACCCTCCCCATTGTGCCGCAGTGGATGCAGACAGCTTCTCTCCCCGGTGCTACTGCTCCTCCCTCTCCCCCAGCTGTAGTCTTCCTGGCCTGGCCCGGCCTCTCCACACTGGCTGGCAGTTGCCGGGCAGCGGCTCCTTCTCCAGGCACTCCGCTGATACTTGCACTCACACGGACAGAGAGAGAGGCCCGGGTAACAGTGAGTGACATTTCCAATGCGGTGCCGGCCACAATTTAATTGTAACTCACGGACCGGGAGCCAATCAGGAGCTCCAGATTGGCTGCCGGTCCGCGAGCTCAGACTGGCACGCAGCCGGTGCCACTTGCAATATGTTGACAGTGCTTATTCACTCTGCTGGCCCCCTTTCAGCCTGGGACTTTAGGCCTGGCCGTCCCCCTTGATGGTGGCCCTGGGTGGCCTTTCCTCTCATGTACATCATCTAAAAAGGAGTGACAGAGTTGCAGGAGGCAGCTCTCGGCAAACACACTGGAAGCAATAAATCCCATTTGCTTTATTGACACAACAATATTGTTATAGTGAATGGTACATTGTTTCAAACCACTATATCCCCAGGTCTTGAGAAATATCTATTAAAGTATCACGCCAGAGGATTTTTATTTGGAATTGGTATTTTTTTATATGAACTGAACATATTAACCATACCAATATTGTCAGCTGTGCACTTATTAGTTGGATGATTGCTTTTATAATATTAATAACAATCGATTGTAATATTGTTATATTAATAAATTGTGTATATATTTTTATTTCTACACTGTTGTACTTGTTAGTCTGTTTCAGCCATAGTAGTCTGTTTTTAAATTAGCGCAGTTCTGTCAAACTATATACAGTATCATTAGTATTGGCCAGTGGCATAACTAGGGCAGGGCGAGCGGTGCGGGGGGGGCGCCGCCGGCCACGGTACCGGCCTGCCCGAGTTAGCCAATGTAGTGCCGACCGCAGTGAGTGTGGTCAGCGCTACACATTTACACAGGACCGGTGCTAGGCTTCCCAGCGCCGGTCCTGTGCTGCACAGTTGAGCCCCTTCCCTCCCCCTGAGCGCTTACCCAATAGCGTCAGGAGGAGAGTGGCAGGCGGGCGGGCTCAGGCTGCGCTAACACACACATTGCCTCCAGCGCAGAGGTTGGAAGAGCGTTGATTCAGGTAAGAATTTTTCTTTTATTTATTGTTTCATTTCTGTGTATATTTATCGGGAGGGGGAGGACCATTACTAAGGAGGGGACTACTACTGGGGGCACTGCTTCGGGGGGGGGACCACCACTGGGGATACTTTGTCTGGAGTATGCTCCAGCTTTAGTTGCTCAATTCTAGGCATTACTTTGTAATTTACGCTGTATTTTCTTTGTACACATTTCTGTAAACTGGTTTCCCAGCAACTGGACTCTGACAGACTGACGTCATACGGCAGCGACGGGGAGCCGCGCGGCCGCTGACGGAGTCTGCTCAGAGAGACGGAGTTGGTCTGCACTTCGGGTGTCTTTGGTGAGGGGTGTATATAGGTAAGTCACTTTATTTTTTGTCCTGATGAAAATTCATGTTGTGAATTGAAACATTGACCTAAATACGGGAACTCTGTGTTTTATTTTATATATATGCTCAAGTGCCGCCAACTGTATATATATATTTATTATTTGTGAAGGAGGGCACCAGCAACAGCTGAAGTTTCTTTAGCTCAGTGCCGAGTATTTGGACTTTGTTTATATATATATATATATATATATATATATGTGCGCACACAACAATATAATAAAAACACTTTTACATGAGTAACTATTCACATGCATTGAAGTTAGAGACAGTGACCATCACGTTCAATCATCACCCTAATTCCCAGCTTATGGTAAGAGCTTCAGGGGTAAGCGACCAATTCCACTGGTACCGCTGGCTCTGGAAACAGGCAGATCATGTCATCACGACAACGTCAAAGGCCATGTGGCCTTTTACGTGGATGTGGTGGCGTAATCTGCATGTTTCCAGAGTCAGCGATACTTGTAGAATTGCTCGCTTACCCCTGAAGCGCTTACTATCAGCTGGAATTTGGGTGATGTTGATCATGTTATTCGCTGTCTCTAACTTCAATCTATGTGAATATTTACTCAAGTAAAAGTGTTTTTATTTCTACTTATTTTAAAACTCTTATTGACTCCGTTGGTAAGGAGTCAGGATACAGCAACACCAGACATATATATATGACTATTTCTGATAAATATATATATATTAGGGGTGTGCACCGGCCACTTTTCGTGTTTTGTGTTTTGGTTTTGGATCTGGATCTTTCTTCGTGTTTTGGATCTGGATTGGTTTTGCCAAAACCACCCTTCCGTGTTTTGGGTTCTGGGTTTTGTGTTTTGGATCTGTATTTTTTTTAAAAAAAGCATAAAAACAGCTAAAATCACAGAATTTGTAGGTTTTTCTGCTCCTATGCTATTATTAACCTCAATAACCTTAATTTCCACTCATTTCCAGTCTATTCTGAACACCTCACACCTCACAATAGTGTTTTTATGTCCAAAACGTTGCACCGAGGTAGCTGGATGACTATGCTAAGCGACACGAGTGGGCGGCACAAACACGTGACCCATCTAGGCGTGAAACTGCAGTGGCAGACAGGATGGCAGTTTGAAAAACTAGGCCCCAAACTGTACATAATGCAAAGAAAAAAAAGAGGTGCAAGATGGAATTGTCCTTGGGCCCTCCCACCCACCCTTATGTTGTATAAACAGGACATGCACACTTTAACAAACCAATCATTTCAGCGCCAGGGTCTGCCACACAACTGTGGCTGAAATGATTGGTTCGTTTGGGCCCCCACAAAACAAGCTGGCAATTAATGTGTCCCTGCACAAACTGGCTCTATGGAGGCAAGATGTCATCCTCATCCTCCTCATCCACCGATTCCTCACCCTCTTCAGTGTGTACATCCTCATCCTCACAAAGTATTAACTCGTCCCCACTTGAATCCACCACCACAGGTCCCTCTGTACCTTCTGGAGGCTGGTCTCCCTGGAAGAGCTGATAATTCATTTTGATGAACATCATCTTCTCCACATTCTGTGGAAGCAACCTCCTACGCCTTTCGCTGACAAGGTTCCCGGCTGCACTAAACACTCTTTCGGAGTACACACTGGAGGGGGGGCAACTCAGGTAAAATAGAGCCAGTTTGTACAGGGGCCTCCAAATTGCCTCTTTTTCCTGCCAGTACAGGTATGGACTGTCTGCCATGCCTACTTGGATGCTGTCACCGATGTAATCCTCCACCATTCTGTCAATGGTGACAGTATCATATGCAGTGACAGTAGACATGTCAGAAATTGTTGCCAGGTCCTTCAGTCCGGACCAGATGTCCAAACTTGGTCCTGCCTGTCCTGCATCACCGCCAGCGGGTTGCTTAGGATACCTAAGTTTTTTCCTGGCAGCCCCAGTTGCAGGAGAAAATGAAGAAGGAGCTGTTGACGTGTCACGTTCCGCTTCAGCTGACAGTGTGTTCACCAGCAGGTCTTTGCACCTCTGCAGGCTTGTGTCGGCCGGAAAGAGAGACACCACATAGGCTTTAAACCTAGGATCGAGCACGGTGGCCAAAATGTAGTGGTCTGATTTCAACAGATTGACCACCCTGGAATCCTGGCAAAGCGAATGAAGGGCTTCATCCACAAGTCCCACATGCCGAGCGGAATCGCTCCGTCTTAGCTCCTCCTTCACTTTCTCCAGCTGCTTCTGCAAAAGCCTGATGAGGGGAATGACCTGACTCAAGCTGGCAGTGTCTGAACTGACTTCACGTGTGGCAAGTTCGAAGGGCTGGAGAACCTTGCACAACACGGAAATCATTCTCCACTGCGCTTGAGTCAGGTGCATACCCCCTCCTTTGCCTATGTCATAGGTGGATGTATAGGCTTGTATGGCCTTTTGCTGCTCCTCCATCCTCTGAAGCATATAGAGGGTTGAGTTCCACCGTGTCACAACCTCTTGCTTCAGGTGATGGCGGGGCAGGTTCAAGAGTGTTTGCTGGCGCTCCAGTCTTCGGCACGCAGTCGCTGAATGGCGAAAGTGGCCAGAAATTTTTCGGGCCACCCAAAGCGTCTCCTGCACGCCCCTGTCGCTTTTCAGAAAATTCTGCACCACCAAGTTTATTGTGTGAGCAAAACATGGGACGTGCTGGAATTTGCCCAGATGTAATGCCCGCACAATATTGGTGGCGTTGTCAGATATCACAAATCCCCAGGAGAGTCTAAGTGGGGTAAGCCACTGGGCGATGATTTCCCTCAGTTTCTCTAAGAGGTTGTCGGCGGTGTGCCTCTTACTGAAACCGGTGATACACAGCGTAGCCTGCCTTGTAACGAGCTGGCGTTTCTGAGATGCTGCTACTGGTGACGCTGCTGCTGTTGCTGCGTAAGGTGATACATCTACCCAGTGGGCTGTCACAGTCATATAGTCCTTAGTCTGCCCTGTTCCACTTGTCCACATGTCCGTGGTTAAGTGGACATTGTGTACAACGGCATTTTTCAGGACACTGAGGACACTTTTTCTGACGTTTCTGTACAGTCTCGGTATCGCCTGCCTAGTGAAGTGGAATCTAGACGGTATTTGGAACCGGGGACACACTACCTCCATCAATTGTCTAAATCCCACTGCACTAATGGCGGATACCGGACGCACGTCTAACACCAACATAGCAGTCAAGGCCTCAGTTATACGTTTTGCTTCAGGATGACTGCTGTCGTACTTCATCCTCCTCGCTAAGGACTGTTGGAGGGTCAATTGTTTAGTAAAAGTAGTGGTGTTCCTACTTCCTCTCTGGGATGATGAACGACTCCCAGCAGCAGCAACAGCAGCAGCGGCAGCAGTAGGCGTAGCAATGCAGGATCCTCCAGAGGAATCCCGGATAGGAGAGTCAGTCATGCCAGTGACATGGCCTGCAGGACTACTTCCGATCCTGACTAAGGAGGAAATTGACGAGGAGGGAGTTGACGGTGTGGTTTGCAGGCGCTTGGATACAACAGGACAACGGGATTTAGGTGTCCCTGGACTGCTTACGGTCTTAGCCAAAGTTTCTGAACTTGACAGTAACTTTTTATGAACGCGCTGCAGGTGCCGTATAAGGGAGGATGTTCCTAGGTGGTTGACGTCCCTACCCCTACTTATTTCACCTTTACATATGGTACATATGGCAAGACAGTTGTTGTCCGGATTTGGATAGAAATATTGCCAGACCAAAGAGGTGGAATGTTTGGTCTTCTGCCCAGGCATGACCGTGATGGGCTTTTTCATCCCACGGACAACAACTGTCTCCCCCGGAGCCTGATTTAAACAAACCACATCACCATCAGAATCCTCCTCGCCAACTTCCTCCTCAGCGCCAGCTACACCAGTATCCTCATCCTGTTGTACTTCAACAGTGACATCTTCAATTTGCATATCAGCAAGTGGACTGTGGGTGCTCCTTTCAGCACTTGCAGGGGGCATGCAAATGGTGGAAAGAGCCACCTCTTCCCGTCCAGTGCTGGGAAGGTCAGGCATCGCAACCACCACCACACTTGGACTCTCCTTGGGGATTTGTGATATCTTCTTAGAAAGCACAGTTCTTCGCTGTGCTTTTGCCAGCTTAACTCTTTTGATTTTTTTAGTGGGAGGAGGGCTTCCATCGTCATGTGAAGCTGAACCACTAGTCATGAACATACTAGGGATCGACCTTAGCCGTTCCTTGCCACTCCGTGTCGTAAATGGCATATTGGCAAGTTTACGTTTCTCTTCAGCTGATTTAAATGTCTTTTTCAAGGTCATTTTCCTGAACTTTGCCATTTGGGATTGTATGTGCCCTCTACTATGACATTGGGCATCGGCCTTGGCAGACGACGTTGATGGCATGTTATCGTCTATGTCATGACTAGTGGCAGCAGCTTCAGCACTAGGAGGAAGTGGTTCTTGATCTTTCTCTATTTTATTTTTATCGGAGAAAGTTTGGTCCTCCATTTATGTTATATCGATTTGATATATACGTGCGGCTAAACACAGAAAATAATTTTTTTTTTGGTTTGGACTGGAGTGTACTTTGTGGGTTACAGCACCCTTTAACGGTCAAGCCAGCCGGCCCTTTACTTATGACACAGGCGCACTCTTGGCACTACTTTGTTGATGCACGTGCGGCTACTGCGCACACAATTCACAAACACAGAAAATAATTTTTTTTTGGTTTGGCCTGGAGTGTACTTTCGGGGGTTACAGCACCCTTTAACGGTCAAGCCAGCCGGCCCTTTACTTATGACACAGGCGCACGCTTGGCACTACTTTGTTGATGCACGTGCGGCTACTGCGCACACAATTCACAAACACAGAAAATAATTTTTTTTTTGGTTTGGACTGGAGTGTACTTGGGGGTTACAGCACCCTTTAACGGTCAAGCCAGCCGGCCCTTTACTTATGACACAGGCGCACGCTTGGCACTACTTTGTTGATGCACGTGCGACTACTGCGCACACAATTCACAAACACAGAAAATAATATTTTTTTTGGTTTGGACTGGAGTGTACTTTCGGGGGTTACAGCACCCTTAACGGTCAAGCCAGCCGGCCCTTTACTTATGACACAGGCGCACGCTTGGCACTACTTTGTTGATGCACGTGCGGCTACTGCGCACACAATTCACAAACACAGAAAATAATTTTTTTTTTGGTTTGGACTGGAGTGTACTTGGGGGTTACAGCACCCTTTAACGGTCAAGCCAGCCGGCCCTTTACTTATGACACAGGCGCACGCTTGGCACTACTTTGTTGATGCACGTGCGACTACTGCGCACACAATTCACAAACACAGAAAATAATATTTTTTTTGGTTTGGACTGGAGTGTACTTTCGGGGGTTACAGCACCCTTAACGGTCAAGCCAGCCGGCCCTTTACTTATGACACAGGCGCACGCTTGGCACTACTTTGTTGATGCACGTGCGGCTACTGCGCACACAATTCACAAACACAGAAAATAATTTTTTTTTGGTTTGGACTGGAGTGTACTTTCGGGGGTTACAGCACCCTTAACGGTCAAGCCAGCCGGCCCTTTACTTATGACACAGGCGCACGCTTGGCACTACTTTGTTGATGCACGTGCGGCTACTGCGCACACAATTCACAAACACAGAAAATAATTTTTTTTTTGGTTTGGACTGGAGTGTACTTTCGGGGGTTACAGCACCCTTAACGGTCAAGCCAGCCGGCCCTTTACTTATGACACAGGCGCACTCTTGGCACTACTTTGTTGATGCACGTGCGGCTACTGCGCACACAATTCACAAACACAGAAAATAATTTTTTTTTGGTTAGGACTGGAGTGTACTTTCGGGGGTTACAGCACCCTTTAACGGTCAAGCCAGCCGGCCCTTTACTTATGACACAGGCGCACGCTTGGCACTACTTTGTTGATGCACGTGCGGCTACTGCGCACACAATTCACAAACACAGAAAATAATTTTTTTTTTGGTTTGGACTGGAGTGTACTTTCGGGGGTTACAGCACCCTTAACGGTCAAGCCAGCCGGCCCTTTACTTATGACACAGGCGCACGCTTGGCACTACTTTGTTGATGCACGTGCGGCTACTGCGCACACAATTCACAAACACAGAAAATAATTTTTTTTTTGGTTTGGACTGGAGTGTACTTGGGGGTTACAGCACCCTTTAACGGTCAAGCCAGCCGGCCCTTTACTTATGACACAGGCGCACGCTTGGCACTACTTTGTTGATGCACGTGCGACTACTGCGCACACAATTCACAAACACAGAAAATAATATTTTTTTTGGTTTGGACTGGAGTGTACTTTCGGGGGTTACAGCACCCTTAACGGTCAAGCCAGCCGGCCCTTTACTTATGACACAGGCGCACGCTTGGCACTACTTTGTTGATGCACGTGCGGCTACTGCGCACACAATTCACAAACACAGAAAATAATTTTTTTTTTGGTTTGGACTGGAGTGTACTTTCGGGGGTTACAGCACCCTTAACGGTCAAGCCAGCCGGCCCTTTACTTATGACACAGGCGCACGCTTGGCACTACTTTGTTGATGCACGTGCGACTACTGCGCACACAATTCACAAACACAGAAAATAATATTTTTTTTGGTTTGGACTGGAGTGTACTTTCGGGGGTTACAGCACCCTTAACGGTCAAGCCAGCCGGCCCTTTACTTATGACACAGGCGCACGCTTGGCACTACTTTGTTGATGCACGTGCGGCTACTGCGCACACAATTCACAAACACAGAAAATAATTTTTTTTTTGGTTTGGACTGGAGTGTACTTTCGGGGGTTACAGCACCCTTAACGGTCAAGCCAGCCGGCCCTTTACTTATGACACAGGCGCACGCTTGGCACTACTTTGTTGATGCACGTGCGGCTACTGCGCACACAATTCACAAACACAGAAAATAATTTTTTTTTTGGTTTGGACTGGAGTGTACTTTCGGGGGTTACAGCACCCTTAACGGTCAAGCCAGCCGGCCCTTCACTTATGACACAGGCGCACGCTTGGCACTACTTTGTTGATGCACGTGCGGCTACTGCGCACACAATTCACAAACACAGAAAATATATTATTTTTTTAGCACTTGGGGGGAGCACCCCTGATGGACAGAGCACCCCCTGGACAACACTACAGCACTCCTTTAGGACTGGGACACTGCACAGGACTTTGGAGTGGACACAGCCCCTATGGAGAACTGACTGCACAACACAGTCCAGCCAGCCCCTATGGACTTTGAAGTAGTGGACACAGCCCCTATTAACAACAGCAGCACAGCACAACACAGCCAGCCCCTATGGACTTTGAAGTAGTGGACAACAGCAGCACTACACTACACTACACTACACAGCCCTAACTCCCACCCTCCCTCTTCACTGTCCACAGCCGAGTGAGAAAATGGCGCCGACGTGTGTACCTTATATAGGATCCAAAACCCGCGAGACTCGGAAGGCGGGAAGATGACGTTTTGCCTCGATTTCAGATCCGAGTCAGGCGGGAAAAGTCGAGCCTGACTCGGATCGGACTCGGATCGGGGGGGCTCGGGGGGGTTCGGATTTCAGAAATCCGAACCCGCTCACCCCTAATATATATATATATATATATATAAAATCTGCCCTGACCGGCACTCCACTAAATAAAGAGTAAGATTAAACATGACCTGTGGTGATTAATCGTATTGTGAGAGACCAGTGAGTGCCGCCTATTCTCTATACACACATATATATATATATATACAGATGTGCCCAGGTATCACGTGGCATCACAGCGTTATCTCTCACGCCACGCATGGCGCGCCACACACCACGCCATGAGTCACGCCACAAAGAAAGTTTAGTAATGTAGCGTAGCGTAATGCTGGAAAAAAGTAATTATGTGTAATACAACTTTTTGCCCACCAGATGTCACTTTTCCTAAACTACATAGCGCATGCGTCTGATATCATTACGTGTAATACAACTTTTTGCCCACCAGGTGTCACTTTTCCTAAACTACATAGCGCATGCGTGTGATTTCCAATGTACCGTACGGTATGTTCTGTATCACCGCCCGATGATTGGTTGACAGAAGCGGTGATTAGGTACACTATACAGTATTACAGCGTTTTCCACATGGAATCAGGAATGTACGGTATAATAAAGCGGTAGAAGAATGTGTAATAAAGTTTGAAATCATTAAGCTCTGTATTACCCACTGACTGTGCGGTTGAAATCATACTTGCGCAAATGTAAATACTATCGGCACTGTCCCAGACTTAGACATTGTAGTGGTTTCATTACTTTACAAACTACAGACGTCTAGTAATGGGTGAAGCGTGTGGCCTAGCGGTCTAATGCCTAGTCTCACTGCTTCTCCCCTCTTCTTGTTCCGTGGGTTCGAGACCCTGAAAATATGTTTTTTTATATTATTTTTAAAATCTTCACTTAAAATATTCAGTATTCATTACAGTACATGTGGAGCGCAGTGAGCATGCCCAGTGCTTCGGGAGTCAAACAGCAAAATTTGGATTTTTATTACTGTACATACTGTACCTTAGAATGCAAACTTGCGTCAATGCCGGCGCTGACCCAGACTTGGACATTATAGTGATTTTTTATGACCATCAACTGGTAGTGGGCTCTGTTAAAGAGAGTGGGCTCTGTATTACAAACTGACTCTGCGTTTAAACTGCAAAATTGCGTCAATGTCGGCGCATGCCCAGTGGAGGGGTTACAATGACAATGGAATGTGTGCCGCATGCCCAGTGGAGCCAAGCCATAAACCAAGTAGCGCTATGCCATGGCGCATGCCCAGTTGTCTGTATTCCTACAGTACTGTTGAATTTTCACACTTGTGCCATTCTGCACTGTCCGAGACTTACAGTATACACAATAGTCATTTCATGACTTCAGAAAGTGCTACAGTAGTTGGCTTTGTTTGGGAGGGAAGTCTCTGTATTACAAACTGACTGTGCTCTAGAGCGCAAACTTGATTCAATGTAGATGCTGTCCCAGACTTGGAAACTTTAGTGATTTTATGAGTTCAGTAACTGATATTTGGCTCTGTTTGAGAGAGAGGTCTCTGCATTACAAACTGTCTCTGCGTTTAAACCACAAAATTGCGTCAATGTCTGCACAGTTGGCGCTGTGGTGACTTATAGCCAGTTCTGAGGGGTTACGGTACAAATAGGATCTCTGGTGCGTGCCCAGTGGTGGGGTTGCAATGCATTGCCAGTGGTGCTGTGCCATAGCCATACCCTTGTAGCGCTATGCCATGGCGTACAGTATGGAAGATCATACAGTAGCGGGTCATAATTCACACACAGTGAAAGTGGGATCTCCGTATTACACCCTGACTGTGTAATAATAATATTAAAAAATAAAAAGTGTAACCTTGACTGTCTAATAATAACAAAAAAAAAATAAAAAAAAGTTTAACCTTTCAGGTTTCGAACCCGGAACCGGGTTGTACAGACGTCTGCAATGTAGAAGTTCGATTTCTTACCTCTACGCTACAGATGCCTGAGTACTTCATCATACGGTACTGTAGATGATACATAAAGTACTGTAGAGGACAGATGCAATTCTTATTAGGAGAGACTTGTGAGCAAGGGGTTAGGTGATCCGTCTTGCTTACACTTCTCTCCTGTTCGAGACCTTGATAATTTATTTATTTTTTTAAATGTTCACTATAGTACTGTAGTTCAGTATTGTTATCCAACCCTTACAAAACTCAATATATTATACTGTATGTACTGTAAATGTGCCCAGCTACAGTACTGTAGTTTGTTGCTCCATACGGTACGCCATATACCGCATTGCTAGTTGCGAGCTACACTGTGGCATATTGAGTCTCATAGCACTGCGCATGCCCAGTTGTCTGTATTATACTAAGTACAATACTGTCGACCCTGTCCCGGACTTACGGTAGACATTGTAGAGATTCCATGACTCTAGGAACTACAGTACAGTAAATGCAGTAGTCTAGGGGGCTAATGCCTAGCCCTACTGCATCTACCATTTTCTTGTCCTGCTGGTTCAAGACCTTTAAAATATATACTGTATATGGTAATTTTATTTTGTTTTAAATCTTCACTAATACATTATCCAGAATTGTATTTCTATGCCACAGTACTTTATGACAAAAACCTTGACTGTGTAATAATAATAAAAAATAAACAGTGTAACCTTTCAAGTTTCGAACCCGCAAAAGGGTTGTACAAGCGACGTAATGTATTGGTTTGATTATTTACCATTACACTACAGCCGCCTGCAATACCAAGGTTGCACCTGGCTTGAGTGTGTCCTACAATACTGTACGTCATCGTATGTCAGGCGCATGCCCAGATCTACGGTATACCCATGCAGCGCTTTTTTTTTTTTTAAATTCTTCGCTACTTTTGTTCAGTATTGTTATCCAACCCTTACTAAACTCAGTACATTTTATATATTAGGCGGTAAATTTACTAAGATGGGAGTTCTATTAAGAAGTGATGTTGCCCATAGCAACCAATCAGATTCAAGGTATTATCTTCTAGAAGGTGCTACTGTAGATAAATGAGAAGTAGAATCTGATTGGTTGCTATGGGCAACATACAGTACAGTAACTTCTTAAATAGAACTCCCAACTCAGTAAATTTACCCCTACATGTTTAACTTTTTCCCCAAAATTTTCTTTCTTCTGCCCCCAAAATGAAAGTGAATTTTTGGGGTGTTCTGACTGTTTTTTTTTTTTTAAATTACGCAGTTTACAGTACCTTTAGGTGACTGTCTTAAGGTTGCACGTTGAAGGCTTCCCACAACGTTGCACCCCAATTCACCACTTTTTTCTGCCTGCTATTCATACAATAGGCAAAACTTTTTCACATACTGTCCTACAGTTCATTGCATTGACTTCCCACCTACGGTAGGCGGAAAAGCTTTCAAATTGAATACAGCCATAATTTTACGCCTGGCGAAATGACGTAATCGGCAAAACTTTTTTTAGCCGATCACGTCTTTTCGCTCCAATAGGTGAAAAAGTGCCAACCAATCTGCTCCCAACTGTCATCTCACAGGCTGAGTTTGAAAAATGACAGTTGGGAGCTGATTGCCTGACACCATATCACTTTTTTATCCTTTTCACTCTGTCTCCTAACACTGCTTAGTACAGTAAATAGACCCCTTGGAGTGAAAAGACGAGATCGGCTGAAAAAAGTAAATAGACCCCTAAATTGAAAACGGCCCTCAGTGTGTACAGTACTGTATGTCTACTGTACTGTATACTACTGTAAGTGCCGGGCAGCTGTGAAATCACTGGGATGAGCAACAGGGATACTGTACAGTATATGACTGTGAGCGGCAACCCCCATTGGCCGGCACGCCCCTGGTGAGTGAAATCCTGGCCAATAGGAAGATACGCCCCTGCACCTGTGTGTTATTGACTTTTTGTACCTTTTTAATGACAGATGCACGTGTTGGGTCTCAGGCGCACTTAAAGACTGAATTACAAACAGTATAAACACCAATTTTATAAATTAATGACAATTTTTATTTAACCTACAGTAACATGCTGTACACAGGGGGGGAACTTCTTTAGCTTTCCACCCCCGTAGTCCTCTACTGTCCCCCGCTTCTTTCTTCTGCCACTGGCATGTCCTGGAGTTCCAAGCTGGACACGGACATGACTACTGTACAGTACCTAGGAGGAAGGAGATGACGTGAGAACAGTCCTTCCTCAATGCCGACCGATACGCCCTACTGGACCGAGGACTACACAAAAAGATTAGGCTTTTAATTTAAAATCATCACTGGCACTTTTGGCCTCAGATCCAGAGTTTCACCTATACCAGGTGCAGACTCTACCTTGCATCGGAGTGCAAGGTCCACTGTACGCCCTGAAGAAAAGGAGGATAGGCAGAGATGAACAGACAGTAAAAGACAGACACACAGGTACGGTACATACAGTACTCACCGGAGATACTCTTTTTCTTCGTCCCTGTAGGAGAGAGAATATGCCATGCAAGGCCCTTTTCTGCTCTAATAGTGTGTCACACTAATCTACTGTAACATTAATATCAGCCCTACTGTATCTCACCAGCCTAACAAACTACAGTATTAATGTACAGTACAGTTGGCCTCACAGAGGGTCTACCGGTACCTGTTATGGTGGAAGAGGCTCTGAGGGGGGGGGGACTTCTTTAGCTCTTTTGCTTTCCACCCCTGTAGTCCTCTCCTGTCCTCTGCTTCTCTCTTCACATGGGTCTTCCTCTCTTCAGACCTGTTGGTCTGCTGTAGGTTGGGTTTAATGTTCCGTTGGCCTCACATAGGGCCTATCTGTTATGGTGGAAGAGGCCTTTGGGGGGAACTTCTTTAGCTCTTTTGCTTTCCACCCCTTTAGTCCTCTCCTGTCCTCAGCTTCTTTCTTCTGCCGCTGCCACGCCCTGGCCAGCGGCGGCGCTGGGTCTTCCTGTCTTCTGACAAATGCCTTCAAGACGTGTTTGTTGATTGAAGATCTGTACTTGTAAGTGTGACTGTCCTCCATGCATGTTTCCTTGGCATGAGCAGCACCCCATTCAACGTGTCCTTTATCCGGGTAAGTTCTTCTTTTCCAATCCTGAATCTTGTCCGGCATCTTGAGAGGATATCTTCTCTTAAATTGTTGGGGATTGGCACTTTCTTCCGACTGCCATCAAAGTTCACCCGCTTGGTCCAATTGCAATACAGGTCATAGGGCACGTGTTCTTGAAATATTGCTTGCGCATATCGATGCATCTCACAATTGACAGCTCTGTAACTTTCATTGTCCTTGTCAACGTTGATTACAGCCAGTGGTATATCCGGTAAGGGTGTTCCAAATACAGTCAGTGGTGCTGGGGTGCTCAACATGACAGGCGTTCCTGGTGAAAGTACAGGCATGTTTGCATTGTTGATCCTCGATTCTTCAACTGACCGTTCAGGCAGGCGATATGATGCCACTGGTGTACTCTCCCACTGAGGCAGGCTGCATGATTGCACTGGTGTCATGTCCAAGTGCTCTGATGCCACTGTATTGTCCATATCTAGCAAGTGGAAGGATGGGTCAGTCTCCAAGTTGACATCATCGTCGTTATCCTCAGGCTCAAATTCATCCGGTGTGACCATTTCATACTGGATTGCCTGGTCATGTCTCTTCCTGGTACTCTGGGCAGCGGCCTCTTGCCATTCTTCTTTACTTTGCCGGATTGCTTCTTTCATTGCTTCTGCAATGGTGTCCTTCAGCCCTTCCTTCAGCTCTTCTTTCAAGTTGTCAATTTTTGCTTCCAGATGACTAACTTTTCCCACGAGGTCTCTCACCATCCTAGCACAGCTACATGTGCATGCATTATCTTCTTGGAATGACAGTTTTTGATGAGTTGGTGAGTGGGATACATCTTCAACAAGAGGCTCAAAGGTGTCCATTTCTTCGTGTACATAAATCACTGGTATTTCCTCCTGGTTCTGGACGTTCATGGGTTGCTCCACGTTCTCTGGTCCATTTTCTCCTATGTCCAGTTGCAAAGTGTTGTTCTTCGGCTTTGCATTCTTCCTTGTCTTGACTAGAAGAGGAACCTGTAAATTTTCCTTACGTGTTTTCTTCTTGGAAGGTTTGCTTGCAGACAGTTGTGGGACTAGTGCACTCAGCCTTTTGGTCATTGGAAGTGGGCAAGATGAGTTTCCGGTGTTGTAAAAACCTTTGCTCTTCACCATTTTGACAGTTTGGTGCACTCTGAAATACACAAGTATAAAGACACTAAATACAATGTTAAGTAAAATAGTGGAAATACATGTATTGTATACAGTAAATGTTTCACATTACAACACTGTAAACAATTACAGTACTCATACTGCACTTTCAAGAATGTGCTGCTACTGTACTCTATACAACTCCAGTAATAACACTATCACACAGAAAAGTAAATTAAAGTACTGTAGCATTTACAGTAAAGCACTTGTACTTAGTGCAGTAATTTGGTGATCAGATTTTTACTGTGTGAAAGGGCCACTTTGACCTTACATTTAACCTGGGTCGGAGACCTGGTCATTTCGACGTACAGTACTGTACAGTACCGGTATGTTGACCCTTTCACACAGAATAAATGCTCGTGTCCATCTGCAAATCAATGGCTAAAAGTGCTACTGTACTGTATGCCCAGTAATTTGTTTGTCTGTGCCAAAAAGGGTACAAAGCGGGACCATCAAAAAAACCTGTGCTTCAAATGCCGGATAAAGACAGTACTGTACTTTACTTTCAGTTTTAGTTTAAAAGTTGTTTTCAGTGTTTTTTTTCAACAGTAAATATACCGTAGATTCAATCAAATACAGTACATATGGCACAGTACTGTACACAGTACTAAGCAGTGTTAGGAGACAGTGAAAAGCGATACGGTACTGTAAGGTACCGTACAGTACTGGACCAACCAATCAGTTCCCAACTGTAATATTTCAACTTTCATTTGAATAATTATATTTGGGAGCTGATTGGTTGGGAAAGTACCTTACAGTATCTCTTTTTACTGTCTCCTAACACTGTGCGTGTGTTATACAGTATATACAGGTAAATATAGGAGATTACAGCGCCAACTGTTAAAGCACTAACCAATATTGTGAGATTATATAGAGGCACAAGATAATAAATAATACAGGTGTCTAAAAAACACTCACTAATTATATACTGTACAGTACTGTACTGTATGGTAGGTGTCAGCTCATCAGTAATAAAATGACAATGGTGATTTGTCAGTAATAAAATGTATGAATGAACTGATATACAGTACAGTAAAGTACAGCGCCAAATGTGCTATTTTTATAACATAAATCAAAACTTAGTATGTACAGTACTATTAGAACCATTAGTGTAAAAGTTAAATGTGCAAAGTGGTGCAATAATGCAATGATACAGTACTGTAGGTATAATATGTGCAAATAAGCGACTACGGGAACGGGGCATACCGAGGCAGCGGGATATTAAACACAGCAATATTGCGACTGAAACTAAGATGGCCACTGAGCAAAACAAGATGGCGGTGGGGACAGGATGGTCACTCATGGGAGACTATGAGGGGCAGCGGCAGGCTAGGAAATGATCAGCGGTATACGGTGTGTGTGATAGTTACTCGATACACAAATAAGCGTCTAAGGGGATGGGTGCAGGACAGGGCATACTGTGGCAGCGGGACGTTAAACACAGCAATATTGCGACTGAAACTAAGATGGCTGCTGAGCAAAACAAGATGGTGGCCGGGACAGGACAGTCACTCACGGGAGACTATGAGGGGCAGCGGGAGGCTAGGAAATGATCAGCGGTATACGGTGAGTGTGACAGTTACTCGATACACAAATAAGCGTCTACGGGGAGTGAAGGACGGGGCATACCGAGGCAGCGGGATATTAAATACAGCAATTTTGCGAATGAAACTAAGATGGCCGCTGAGCAAAACAAGATGGTGGCGGGGACAGGACGGTCACTCACGGGAGACTATGAGGGGCAGCGGGAGGCTAGGAAATGATCAGCGGTATACAGTGTGTGTGATAGTTACTTGATACTAGGGGTGAGCGGGTTCGGATTTCTGAAATCCGAACCCCCCCGAGCCCCCCGATCCGAGTCCGATCCGAGTCAGGCTCGACTTTTCCCGCCTGACTCGGATCTGAAATCGAGGCAAAACGTCATCATCCCGCCTTCCGAGTCTCGCGGGTTTTGGATCCTATATAAGGTACCCGCGTCGGCGCCATTTTCTCACTCGGCTGTGGACAGTGAAGAGGGAGGGTGGGAGTTAGGGCTGTGTAGTGTAGTGTAGTGTAGTGCTGCTGTTGTCCACTACTTCAAAGTCCATAGGGGCTGGCTGTGTTGTGCTGTGCTGCTGTTGTTAATAGGGGCTGTGTCCACTACTTCAAAGTCCATAGGGGCTGGCTGGACTGTGTTGTGCAGTCAGTTCTCCATAGGGGCTGTGTCCACTCCAAAGTCCTGTGCAGTGTCCCAGTCCTAAAGGGGTGCTGTAGTGTTGTCCAGGGGGTGCTCTGTCCATCAGGGGTGCTCCCCCCAAGTGCTAAAAAAATAATATATTTTCTGTGTTTGTGAATTGTGTGCGCAGTAGCCGCACATGCATCAACAAAGTAGTGCCAAGCGTGCGCCTGTGTCATAAGTAAAGGGCCGGCTGGCTTGACCGTTAAAGGGTGCTGTAACCCCCAAAGTACACTCCAGTCCAAACCAAAAAAAAAATTATTTTCTGTGTTTGTGAATTGTGTGCGCAGTAGCCGCACGTGCATCAACAAAGTAGTGCCAAGCGTGCGCCTGTGTCATAAGTAAAGGGCCGGCTGGCTTGACCGTTAAAGGGTGCTGTACCCCCCGAAAGTACACTCCAGTCCAAACCAAAAAAAAAATTATTTTCTGTGTTTGTGAATTGTGTGCGCAGTAGCCGCACGTGCATCAACAAAGTAGTGCCAAGCGTGCGCCTGTGTCATAAGTAAAGGGCCGGCTGGCTTGACCGTTAAAGGTTGCTGTAACCCCCGAAAGTACACTCCAGTCCAAACCAAAAAAAAAATTATTTTCTGTGTTTGTGAATTGTGTGCGCAGTAGCCGCACGTGCATCAACAAAGTAGTGCCAAGCGTACGCCTGTGTCATAAGTAAAGGGCCGGCTGGCTTGACCGTTAAAGGGTTCTGTAACCCCCAAAGTACACTCCAAACCAAAAAAATATATATTTTCTGTGTTTGTGACTTGTGTGCACTGTGGCTGCACGTGCATCAACAAAGGAGCAGCGCCAAGCGTGCGCCTGTGTCCCATAAGTAAAGAGCCGGCTGGCTCATTTCTTAAAGGGTGGTGTAACCCACAAAGTGCACTACTCTCCAGCAAAAATAAAAAAATATTTTCTGTGTTTGTGTGCGCTTTAGCCGCACGTATATATCAATATAACATAAATGGAGGACCAAACTTTCTCCGATAAAAATAAAATAGTTAAAGATCAAGAACCACTTCCTCCTAGTGCTGTTGCTGCTGCTGGGAGTTGTTCATCATCCCAGAGAGGAAGTAGGAACATCACTACTTTTACTAAACAATTGACCCTCCAACAGTCCCTAGCGATGAGGATGAAGTACGACAGCAGTCATCCTGAAGCAAAACGTATAACTGAGGCCTTGACTGCTATGTTGGTGTTAGACGTGCGTCCGGTATCCGCCATTAGTGCAGTGGGATTTAGACAATTGATGGAGGTAGTGTGTCCTCGGTTCCAAATCCCGTCTAGATTCCACCTGCATCCTCAAAGCAGCAGCGACAAGTGTGCATCTGTCTGTTAAAGGGTGGTGACACCCTCAAAGTGTGCTACACAAACAATTAAAATATTGTTCTTTTTTTTTCGGTCTTTGTGAAATGTGTGGGCTGTAGCCGCACCTGCATCCTTAAAGCAGCAGCGACAAGCATGCGTCTGTCTGTTAAAGGGTGTTGTAACTCTCAAAGTGCTCCAAAAAATAAAAACATTTTTTAATGTGTTTGTGACTTGTGTGCGATGTAGCCGCACTTGCATCCTCAAAGCAGCAGCGACAAGCGTGCGTCTGTCTGTTAAAGGGTGGTGACACCCTCAAAGTGTGCTACACAAACAATAAAAATATTCTTCTTCTTTCTGTCTTTGTGAATTGTGTGGGCTGTAGCCGCACCTGCATCCTTAAAGCAGCAGCGACAAGCGTGCGTCTGTCTGTTAAAGGGTGGTGACACCCTCAAAGTGTGCTACACAAACAATTAAAATATTGTTCTTTTTTTTTCGGTCTTTGTGAAATGTGTGGGCTGTAGCCGCACCTGCATCCTTAAAGCAGCAGCGACAAGCGTGCGTCTGTCTGTTAAATGGTGGTGTAACTCTCAAAGTGCTCCAAAAAATAAAAAACTATTTTTTTAATGTGTTTGTGACTTGTGTGCGATGTAGCCGCACTTGCATCCTCAAAGCAGCAGCGACAAGCGTGCGGCTGTCTGTTAAAGGGTGGTGACACCCTCAAAGTGTGCTACACAAACAATAAAAATATTCTTCTTTTTTCTGTCTTTGTGAATTGTGTGGGCTGTAGCCGCACCTGCATCCTTAAAACAGCAGCGACAAGCATGCGTCTGTCTGTTAAAGGGTGGTGACACCCTCAAAGTGTGCTACACAAACAATTAAAATATTGTTCTTTTTTTTTCGGTCTTTGTGAAATGTGTGGGCTGTAGCCGCACCTGCATCCTTAAAGCAGCAGCGACAAGCTTCCGTCTGTCTGTTAAAGGGTGGTGACACCCTCAAAGTGTGCTACACAAACAATAAAAATATTCTTCTTTTTTCTGTCTTTGTGAATTGTGTGGGCTGTAGCCGCACTTGCATCCTCAAAGCAGCAGTGACAAGCATGCGTCTGTCTGTTAAAGGGTGGTGTAACCCTCAAAGTGCGCTCCACAAACAATAAAAATATTCTTTTTTTTTTTCTGTCTTTGTGAATTGTGTGGGCTGTAGCCGCACTTGCATCCTCAATGCAGCAGCGACAAGCGTGCGTCTGTCTGTTAAAGGATTACATCGGTGACAGCATCCAAGTAGGCATGTCAGACAGTCCGTACCTGTACTGGCAGGAAAAAGAAGCAATTTGGAGGTCCCTGTACAAACTGGCTCTATTTTACCTGAGTTGCCCCCCCTCCAGTGTGTACTCCGAAAGAGTGTTTAGTGCAGCCGGGAACCTTGTCAGCGAAAGGCATAGGAGGTTGCTTCCACAAAATGTGGAGAAGATGATGTTCATAAAATGAATTATCAACTCTTCCAGGGAGACCAGCCTCCAGAACGTACAGAGGGACCTGTGGTTCCAGCAAGGACGAATTAATACTCTGTGAGGATGAGGATGTACACACTGAAGAGGGTGAGGAATCGGTGGATGAGGAGGATGAGGATGACATCTTGCCTCCGTAGAGCCAGTTTGTGCAGGGACAGATTAATTGCCAGCTTGTTTTGTGGGGGCCCAAACGAACCAATCATTTCAGCCACAGTTGTGTGGCAGACCCTGGCGCTGAAATGATTAGTTTGTTAAAGTGTGCATGTCCTGTTTATACAACATAAGGGTGGGTGGGAGGGCCCAAGGACAATTCCATCTTGCACCTCTTTTTTTTCTTTGCATTATGTACAGTTTGGGGCCTAGTTTTTCAAACTGCCATCCTGTCTGCCACTGCAGTTTCACGCCTAGATGGGTCACGTGTTTGTGCCGCCCACTCGTGTCGCTTAGCATAGTCATCCAGCTACCTCGGTGCAACCTTTTGGACATAAAAACACTATTGTGAGGTGTGAGGTGTTCAGAATAGACTGGAAATGAGTGGAAATTAAGGTTATTGAGGTTAATAATAGCATAGGAGCAGAAAAACCTACAAATTCTGTGATTTTAGCTGTTTTTATGCTTTTTTTCAAAAAAATACAGATCCAAAACACAAAACCGAGAACCCAAAACACGGAAGGGTGGTTTTGGCAAAACCAATCCAGATCCAAAACACGAAGAAAGATCCAGATCCAAAACCAAAACACAAAACACGAAAAGTGGCCGGTGCACACCCCTACTTGATACACAAATAAGCGTCTACAGGGATGGGTGAAGGACGGGGCATACTGTGGCAGCGGGACGTTAAACAGCAATTTTGCGACTGAAACTAAGATGGCCGCTGAGCAAAACAAGATGGCGGCGGGGACAGGCACAGCAATTTTGCGACTGAAACTAGATGGCCGCTGAGCAAAACAAAACGGTACCGTATGCATTGAAACTCGCTACGCAAATCAGCATCTAACACAGCAAACAGCAACATGACCGTGAACCCTAACATAGCAAGCTACCGTACTTACAGTACCAGCGGGTTGATACTGTAGGAAACAGCTGTAGAAGCTCAGGGTACAGCAACAAAGGTGACTCGGAAGTCTGGCAGAGTTGCAGAGGTACAGTAGATCACGGTAATGAGCAGCAACAACAGTGACTTAGAAGTCAGGAAGCATTGCAGATAGTAGTAGTATCTGAAGGGTTCATACTGTTGATACGTGCTGATGAGGCAATCCGAGCAGCAAGTCCGTACAGTTAAGTAGCAGATTCACAGTGTGGATAGCTAGTCCGGTCTGAGACACTCTTTTATGCTACAAGAGACAAAGAAAACCTTGCCGCCGAAACTCTGCCATGCTATTGGACCACAAGGAAGTGCAGTTTTCAAATACACCAATCAGCGGCCAGATTTTCAGCGGGAAGGAATTCTTTTGTATCTGGTAGTATATTATAGCGTCTCAGACCGGCCTACTGATCCACATCGTGAATCTGTTACTTAACCGTATGGACTTGCTGCTCGTCTCTTCGGCACGTATCATCAGTACGAACCTTTGAGATACTACTATCTGCAACGTGGCCTGACTTCCGAGTCACTGTTGTTGCTGCTCATTACCATGATCTACTGTACCTCTGCAACTCTGCCTGACTACTGAGTCACCTTTGTTGCTGTACCCTGAACTTCTACAGCTGTTTCATAAAGTGTATCAACCCACTGGTACTATAAGTAGCTTACTACAGTATGGTATGTATGGTTCACTGTCATTTTGCTGTGTTTAGTCTCCTGTGAGTGACCGTCCTGTCCCCGCTGCCATCTTGTTTTGCTCAGTGGCCATCTTAGTTTCAGTCGCAATATTGCTGTTTAATATCCCGCTGCCTCGGTATGACCCGTCCCCATAGTGGCTTATTTGCGTATCGAGTTTCTATCAAACAGACCGTATACCATTGATCGATTCCTAGCCGCCCGCTGCCCTCTTTTAGTCTCCCGTGAGTGAGCGTCCTGCCCCCACTGCCATCTTGTTTTGCTCAGCAGCCATTTTAGTTCCAGTCGCAATATTGCTGTGTTTATTGTCCTGTTTGTCTCCTTCATACGGTAGATGCATCTTTGCATATTAAGGGGCATACTGTATGTACTGTATGAAAGCTTGATGTGAGATTAAATTGGGAAATATATATCACTAATTAGCTCAAAACTATCATTTATTAAACACAGCCTGCAAAATGAAATTTACTAGCTGGTTATACTGTATCTCACAATGTCCCTGGCCCTAGATGCATATTTGTGTATCCAGTTTACTGTACACTGTACAGTACATTGTACAGGTACTTCTCAATATACAGTACAGTACTGTACAGTACTACTGTATACAGTATATTTGTTTAAAAATAGTACAGTACAGTATGTTATGGCTGATGTACAGTAAGAATGTAATACCCACCCATGTTCTAAAAGACTGTACAGTACTCTGTTATACAGTATATATTTTTTAAGATACTGAACATTAAATTATGTACTGTATACTGTACTCAGTCTGTATACTCAGTAACAGTACTGTACCTGTACCGTATTTCTCTTGTTCTCTCCACAGATTTTGTTGTCAAACATGGCAAAAATCAGCAAAGCCATCAGCAAGATAATTGCAAACATGAAAAAAAAACACAAAACAACACGACAGATCCAGGCCTGGCTGAAAGAGTGTGGTGTTCTTGTTAGTTTACAGACTGTGCGCTATCATGCATTTGAGAGAACGCGGACCAGATATAGATTTCCTTCTAAATGCACATGGTAGGTACTTTACATCAACCTTTTTTTTATTATACTGTATGTTGCTAGATTGCTACTGTATTGTGTTCCAATTTCAACACTAACTGTCCAATAATTGCTATATGCTCTGTATGTGTTCTACCGTAGGAGCGTCAAAAAGATTGTGCACAAATTGACTTGTGAGGATGATGAGCGTACAGCTTTACAAATAAAACGTATTCTAAAAGCAGAATGTGACCTGGACATCTCCTGTTCCAGCATCAAACGGATGCGTAAGGAACTGGGATGGTCTTTTGGCCCTACAAGGTACTGTACATAAAATACTATAGTGTACAAAAACGCACAAATGCACTCTACAGTGCACTATTTTATTCAGTACACTGTCCTTAATAATGCACAGATTTTACATGACTGTAAACTAAAACTTGTTTTTATTCCACAGGATAAATCCCATGATAAGGGATGTTGATAAAGTAAAGAGAGTTGAACAAGCACGACGGTGGATAGAGAGTGGAGAGAATTTGAATGACGTAATTTTCACAGATGAAACTTGGTTTCTCTCGAGAGGTTCTCAATACTGTCCTTCTGGAACCGTGCACATCTGTCACTTAAACCACGTCCGAAGCATCCATTAAAGGTCCATGTATGGGGAGGTATATATCGTTGGGGTGCAGGACCGATCTATATTTTTGAAGGTACAGTACAGTAATGTTTGTTGTCAAAATTATTTACAGTCCTGTACAGTGTATGCTTGTTACTGACAATAATTTCTCATCTCTTTAGGCATCATGGATAAGACCTTCTTCCAAGAAAATATAGTAGATTGCTGTATGGTGCCATTTGTGAGAAAATGCTTTCCATCAGGACATCGATTATTCCAGGATAGTGATCCAAAACATTCGGCTTCAGTGAAATTCATGGAAGAGAGAGGGATAAATTGGCAACGCACACCACCAGAGTGAGTATTGTCTTATAGTACTGTATTAACTGTTTTTTGTACAATAAAGTATGTACAGTACCGAGCAGTAATTATTCTAGTACACTTTTTATTAAAGTACAGTACTTGACTGAATATTTGATTTTTTTTACTTTCCTGTAGGTCACCGGACATGAATCCCATTGAATTGGTCTGGGCCCAGTTGAAGAGGTTCATCAGGTCTGATGTGAAACCAACAACTAAACAGGAACTTTTGGATGGGATAATGAAGTTTTGGAGAACAGTATTGACACGTGCCCAGTGTAACAATTATATTGATCATCTCCATAGAGTCTTACCGGTTGTCATCGAAAGAAACGGTCAAGCAACTGCTATGTAGCTTATACTGTACTGTATGTAATTAGTAATGTGGAGGAGGGGTTTAACTTCCTCTTTTCAGTTTGTGATCCGGACTGCTAAGTACTGTACACTGTGTCCATACTGTACTGTATGTACAGTATTGTGGTTGTGCTTTTTCTCCCTACAGTATTCTCCTAATTTCTTTTATAAGCTTTTTATTTACAATACCTTTCCCTTACTGTACCTTATTTACTGTACTTCATACTTTTCCTCTTTTCCTTTCATTCTTTAATTTCATTAATTTCTCTCTTCCCCTCCCCTGTCCTTGCATTTCTGCTGTCACACACCTCTGTTCATACAGTATTTAACCCTATTCACAAGCCATGCCCCGTCACCACCACATTGCTCCCCCTCCCCGCCACCAGGTCAAAGCCGCGAGACCTCTAACGGTCATTGCAACCACAATTAGTGGGGATTAATCAGCAGTTTTGCACCCCCTCCTTTCCTCATGGCCCAGGACAAATCTCAAAGCATTATATCACTGCCCCTACCCTGTTTAGTGGATTAGTGTGACACTGTTAGAGCAGGAAAGGGCCCTGCACAGCGTATTCTTTCTCCTATAGTACAGGGTGTGTGGGATCAAGCATGATGAAGAACAAGAGCATCTCCGGTGAGAACCTGTGTCTGTCTTTTACTGTCTGTTCATCTCTGCCTATCCTCCTTTCTTCAGGGCGTACAGTGGACCTTGCACTTCAGTGCAAGGTAGAGTCTGCACCTGGTATAGGTGAAACTCTGGATCTGAGGCCAAAAGTGCCAGTGATGATTTTAACTTAAAAGCCTAATCTTTTTGTGTAGTTCTCGGTCTGGTAGGGTGTATTGGTCGGCATTGAGGAAGGACTGTTCTCACGTTATCTCCTTCCTCCTAGGTACTGTACAGTAGTCATGTCTGTGTCCAGCTTGGAATTCCAGGGCCATATGAGCAACATATGGTACAGGCTGATGGTGAAACGCATGCTATGGAAGTACACCTGCACGGCAGCATACACCACACCCCTCTTAGAAATGCACTAATAATGTCATAGTGTAATACAGTTGTTGAATAAAGACTTTGCAAAAAAAAAAGTAATGCAGGGCCAAAACTAGGATATCTGTCACCCGGTGCAAGGTACTGTAACAATTTTGCGCCCCTTCCCTTCCTGTACCTGGATTTTGTTCTTGCTCCTCCATAAGGACCTCTAGCATCTGTCTCCTCCTTGGCGGCGGCCATTTTTGGATGGCCGTTTTCGGACTCTCCAGCCCCCAAGCCACCGTGAGTCATCCCTTTTTCACCCCCTGCATTCTGGCACCCGGTGCACCTCTATCCACCCCCCCCTAGTTGCGGCCCTGAGTAATGTATGTGCAGTACTGCACTGATTCCCAACCGCGGTCCTCAAGGCACACCAACAGTCCTGTTATTAGTGATATCCATGCTTAAGCACAGATGATTCAATCAAAGTAAGTGAGGTACTAATTAAGTCACCTAGGCTCAAGTATGGCTATTCTTAAAACATGGACTGTTAGTGTGCCTTGAGGACCTTAGTTGGGAAACCCTGCAGTAATGTACAGTATAAATTTTTATTCATAAATTTGCCTGTGGCCTCTTTTTACTGTTGTCATGTATTTAGTTAAAGCTTAGACAGAGATCAAATTGTAGATAAATAGCACCAACCAATCAGATCCTAACTGTCACTTTACAGGCTGTTTGAAAAATGATAGTTACTGTAGTACGGTAACTATGGTAATTGGTTGGTGCTACTGTATTTACAGTTTCTCCAATTTTATCTCTCTCCAAGCTTTATTAATTCACCCCTTAAGAGTGGTGTGCAATTAATAAAAGTACTGTATGGGTGACTTACTGTACTGTATTTTCTTACCCTACTGTTCCTACAGTATCAATAAATTTAAATACAGTATACTGTACTTTATGCACAGAACCAAGAAAAGACAGAACACGTTGTACTGTATATAAATAAACATTTTAATAAAAGTCAAAAATAAAGTAAACAAAAAATAAATCCACCAAGTAGTGGGCCATCTGCCTATAGAGGCCTAAAAAAAATTATTTGTTCTGTAGGGAGAAAAAAAAGGGTACAGCATTACAACACTAATATACAATATTGTACAATCTTGATACTACTGTAAATACTGTACTCTACTGTACCTCGAGTCAGGCGTGGTCCCTGCCTCCATTGGGGTCCCTGATGGAAGACTGTATTGGAAAAAATATATATTCACATTAACAGTGCTGTATTTACCTTTATACGGTATGGTGCTACTGTACATGGTTTGGCTACTGTAGCTTCTAACAAAGTACTGTACAGTACATAAACAAACAAAACAATAAAATGGCTACAGTACAATGCAGGAAAAGTAAGCAGAAGAGGTTGGAGATGGGTCTTTGTAGTACAAAAGAGAAAGAGACACTGTGAAAATGAAAAAAAAGGGAGAGAGAGAGACAGTACAGTAGAAGACAATGGCCCTCATTCAGAGCCGTACGCTCTGAGCAGAGCGCATGCTCTGAATGAGGGCCGCCCTCCATGAAAATGGAGCGTCCTCCTGGACGCTCGTATAGCTGTGGGTCACCACCCACAGCCTATACGAGCGTGCATTTTGATGGTCGCGATGGTCTTGACCATCGCGACCAACGAAACGGCGAGCCAGAGCCTGCGGTTGAGGTTTTCAACCGCAAGCTCCGGAGTGATTTTGGCTCTATCAGAGCCAAAATCACTCCCACTGACATCACTAGTGATGTCAGTGGGCCGGCTTCTGACGGGAGGCGTTCCCGTAGGAACGCCCCCGTCAGGGAGGCACGCCCCCGGCATGCCCACCAAAGGGGGCGTGCTGTCAATCAACATCGACAGCACGCCCCCTTTGATCAGACACAACGAGCGAAGGACTTTCCTTCGCTCGTCGCGTCTGGCGCATGCGCATGACGGAGCACCCTCCGTTGTGCGCATGCTCAGTGAAGAACATCGACCCACTTGCGAGCGGACAGCCGCTCGCGAGTGGCTCTGAATCAGGCCCAATGTACAGTTGTGTAGGGTACAGTACATACACGGCTTGTGAGGCCTGCTTGGCCTGGGCTCCGGCTACTAGGCGGTGGGGGGCCGTGGCTGGGGCCTTCCATGTTCCTGCACTGTGGAAAAAAAAAAACAATATTCCTGTTACACAAGTACAGAAACAATTAGTGTGTAAGGAGAAGAGGTTGGAGATGGGTTTTTTGAGTACAGGGGGAAGAGATAGACACTGTAAAAAGGAGAGAAATACAGTAGAACACAATGTACAGTACAGTAGTGCATGGTACTTACTCAGGGCGGCAACTTCAAAAGGCGGGGGCTCTTCAGTTGGTGATGCTGTTGAAAAAAATTATGTTACTTACTGTTACACAAGTACAGAAGAGGGAGAGAGAGAGAAAAAGAAAGAGAGAAAGAGAAAAAAAAAGAGAGAAAAAGAGACAGAGAGAGAGAGGTGGGGAGAGGGAGGGAGAAAAACAAAGAGAGACTGACAAGGGGAAAAAAAGGAGAGAGATACAGTGCTGTAGAAAACAATGTGGTGTACAGTACTTACGCGGCATGGAGAAGCCACTGGGGCCAGGTGATGATGGTGGTGGTGGTGGTGGTGGGACTGTGGAAAAAGAACAGTTTCCATCAAAACCATTTGGAAACAAATAAACTGTATAAATCTTGAACAGAGCCCCCACAAAAACAAACACACAAAGAGGGAGAAAAAGAGAGAGAGAGGGGGGGGAGGGAGAGAGAGAGTGGGGAGGGAGAGAGGGGAGAGGGAGGGAGAGAGAAAGAGAGAGAAAAAGAGACCAAGGGAGAGAGAAAAAGATACAGTACTGTACTTACAGAGAGGGAGAGAGAGAGGGGGAGAGAGGGGGGGGAGGGAGAGAAAGAAAGAGAGAGGGAAAGAGAAAGAAAGAGAGAGAGCACGAGAAAGAGAGAAAAAGAGAGAGAGAGAAAGAGCGAGAAAAAGAGAGAAAGAGCGAGAAAAGAGAGAGAAAAAGAGAGAGAGAAAAAGATACAGTACTGTACTTACGTGGCATGGGGAGGCCAGGGAGCTGTGCCTCCAGTTGTTCCTGCTTGAATTTTTTTACTGTGTGTTTAAGAAAAAACGATTATACGGTAGAAAAAATAACACCTCCATAACACCAATACAAACACACAAAAAATGAGAGTGATACAGTAGAAGACAATGTACAGTACTGTATACTGTAATAGTGTAAGGTACAGTACTTACGCGGGCAAATACCTAAATTTGGGTCAGTGGGGGGCTGGCACCGGGACTTTCCTTGTTGCAGAACAGTGGGGGGAAAAAAACAGAATGTTCCTGTTACACAAGTACAGTAGAGAAAGAATTACAGTAGGGCCTGATTCAGATCCGCGCGCAACCGGGTCGATTGTCCGGCAGTGCGCACGCGAGCCCCGGAGCAAGTGTGATGGGTCTTTGTAGTATGGGAGAGAGAGAGAGAGACACTGTGAAAGTAAAAAAAGGAGTGCGATACAGTAGAAGACAATGTACAGTAGTGTACGGTACAGTACTTACACAAAATGGATTGCCTCTTTTTCCATGCCTCTATGGGAGGCTGGTGCCCTTCTGTGCCTTGCACTGTGGGTAAAAAAAATTGTCATTTTGCATGAAAACAATATTGAAAAATGTCAATAATTCAGACTGACAGTACTATTACTACTGTATTATTACACTTTACTGACAGTATCCA